>OZ057406.1:17854521-17937021 GCA_964056735.1 Allodiplogaster pararmata
AACTGAATAACTTTGGAACACAAAAAAATTGCAGGGACGAGTCATCGTGAAGACAAGTTCGGGGAGACCCCGCGTAACTTCGAGGTATATGGACCGAAGCATCCTGCGCGCATCTCGCGAAGACCCGAAACGCACTGCTACAGACATTCAAGCTGTCATATCAACGCCCGCGACTCCTGTTCCTTCAATATCTACCATCAAACGCCGTTTGCAAGCCGCTGGACTGAATGGAAGGCGGCCTGCAAAGAAGCCTTTCATCAGCGAAAAAAATCGTAAAGTTCGAGTTCAGTGGGCACCTCAGTTGGACACGCCGTGAGTGGTCTCAGATTGTTTGGAGCGATGAATCCAAGTTTAATATGTTCTGCAGTGACGGTCTGAGGTGGGTAAGACGTCCAGCGGGCAAGCGTTCCCTGCCGCAATACCAGTCGCTCACAGTCAAACATGGCGGTGGTTCTGTGATGGTCTGGGGCTGTTTTTCCGCCAGCGGCATGGGTCCAATTAGACGTATTATCGGAAATCTCGATCGTTACGGCTATGAGAACATAATGGAAAGCACTATGCGCCCTTGGGCCCTCTCCAAATTCGGCCGTGGGTTCACCTTTCAACAAGATAACGACCCGAAACATCGATCTCAGCACGTTCAGAACTGGTTTCGCCGTCGGCATGTGGATGTTTTGGACTGGCCGAGCCAGTCTCCCGATTTGAACATCATCGAGAATTTATGGGAACATTTGCAACGAAAATTGACGGGAAGAACATGCAGAAATGCTGATGAAAAGTTTAAGCAGCTAGAGGAGGAATGGAAGGCGATTTCGCAGGCAACCATTGACTCTTTGATTGATTCTATGCCTCGTAGATGTCAGGCAGTCATTGACTCGAAAGGATATGCCACCAAATACTAGAATATTTGTTTTATTACTTCGAAAAAACTGAACATCTCTATAAGCACTTTTTACTATTTCCATTTTTTTAACGAATAAACCTAATAAAGCATTTTCCAAACTTGTTCTATTACTCGAAACATGTGAATTTGGCTTGTAAAAAATGTCTGAAAATTTGATCTTCATTCGTTTTTTTTTTGAAAAAAGTTATGTTCAATAACCCTATATATTATAACATTTTGGGCGGTACTGGGCGGTATATTAGTGCATGATATCTATGCCTTCACCTAAAACTTCCCATTCTTTCACTGATACTTTTCTTTCTCTAATCTCCTATATATATCACTTGGTCACTTTTCTCGAACTTGAGATGCTTATCACAATCACACACAGATCATATATTGTAAAAGGGTTTCAAATGAAATACTGGAGTAGAAACATGAAATAAAAGTTTGAAGTTGAAATATGATATAGAAATACCGAAAAAGAAGTACAGAAAACGGACAGAAGGTCACAAAAACGGCAATAGTAAACGAATATTAAAAATGAGATTTATCCACACTACAATAAAATAATCGTGTTTACTGATATGTATATGAACAGCAGATCTGAGATGGTACGGGCACGTGATGAGATCAAATCCCCATTCCGTTTCTCAATCGTCCTGGAATCTCGAAGTAGAGGGCAGAAGACCCAGAGGCAGACCCAAAACTAGGTGGCAAGACTGCATCGAAGTAGACATGAAGACGACCGGGCTGAAGACTGAAGACGCAGCTGATCGAGTGAAATGGCGGGGTGCAGTCTACAAAGCGGACCCTGCCCGGCGGCGGAATAAACGCTAGGAAAATGAAGAAGTCTTATAAATGAACAGGTTTTGTCAGAATATCCCTTCAATTCCGTATCCCAATAAATATCTCGAATTGAGCGCCCAAAAGTTGTGTTGAAATCTTCAGAGCTAACAAGTCGGATACACATGTTGCAACGGAATAAGCTACTAATAATGATCTAAAAATTAGTGTCCAAAGACTTAAGTGTGAAAAGGCTATGATATAAACATAATCATGAGAACAATCAGAGAAGATTACAATGGTACAATATGGAGTTTTGGAATGAGAGTCTCTGAGCACGCAGCATAGGCGTGGCAAATGGAGACGGTTTTAGGATGCAAAATAATGATCGAGAGAGTGAAAGAATTAGATAACGCTGAAAACTAAGAAGCAGAGAAAAAGAGAATGAGACAGGGAAAGAGAGTGAAGAGTAGAGAAAAAAGAACAGAGCGAGTGATTCAAAATGTTAGTTGTGTGACCGCACTCACACTGAAAGTTAGAGAAATCAGAGACATTGAAAGAGAACAGAGAGGGAACAGAGAAATAGAAATGACGTGCAACCGCATAGGATTTAAAGAGTCGTAAGAACAGGACTTTCTTTACGCTATCATCAAAGGACTCCCAAGAATGAGAGAAAAGGCGGCCTTTGAGATGTGGGAGTCGGCACTTTGGTCTGGAGAAAAATAAAAACGCGGACCAATGAACGGAAAGGGGAGAAGGAGTATCTCTCATTTCCTTTCTCATACATCTACCTCTCTCTCTCGCCATATTACTGTGTCACGATTAGAAACTCTCGCCGCAGAGAGACATAGCTGCCTGGGTGATTGATGATTAATGGAGCGTTAGAATTCAACTTTTCACTTTGCAAAGTGATTTTCTGCTAAGTGATTTCGTTGAACGCTCCAATGTCTCACCACGAAAACATGGGCTACGGTAAAAAGAAAGAACACATGCATTCTAATGGAGCGTTAGAATTCGCGAAAACATAATGAAACATAACGATGTCCCGTTTTTTCGAATTGCGTGAACGTCTTGTCCTAACCTCAAGTTTTTTTAAAGAAAATTTTGAACTCTCTCGCTGCAAGAAAAAAAAGACATCGCTGCTCATGTCTCGAACGTTATATTTCTCTCACTAATTGTACACATTTTAGGTTAGAACAAGACGTTCACGCAATTCGAAAAAACGGGATATCGTTATGTTTCATTGTGTTTTCGCGAATTAATAATAGTTTATCGCACAGTGTATATAACGTAAATCATGGAGACGGTAAAGAATCGATTAACTTCAAACACAAGCGTATCACTTTGGCTAAAGTGAGAAAAGTTGATAAACAACAAAACCAAATCGCAAATCAGAAACAAATCATATCAGAAACAAATCAGCAAAAAACAAATTAGAGATAATTTTTCTAATAAAGGTGGTAAAACTAGAACAAAGCTCATTTCATCTTCTTTTTGTTGATCGAAAAACACATTAATACCTGATTTGAATGACATTATTGTGCTAGAATTAACGATTTCGACCGGAAGACTGTTCCAATGGTCGATGACCCTGACCGATAGTTCGTTTGAATGGCTCACAGTTCTAGATCTAGGCATTACTAGTGTCAAGGAGTGAGATCTAGTGTTATAATCATGAGACTGAAATCGGAAAAAAGATTGACAATTCAACGGAGTGCGGTTCATTATAATTTTGTAGACGGTCATCAAATCCTTCTTCCATCTTCTAACTTCCAATTCATCCAGTCTCATTTCTTCGAGTCGTTTGGAATAAGCCATTTGAACTCCTGATCTTCCGAAAACATTTCTGGTGTATTTTCGCTGAACATTCTCGATCAGATCCACATACCTTCTAAGATGGGGAGACCAGATAATGGAACAGTACTCAATTTGTGGCCTGACATAAGTCACAAACAATTTTTTAGAAGGTCAACATTTTTCGTCTTGAAAGTTTTCAGTATGTATCCGCATCTAGCATTCGCTTTTTTACAGATATTTTCAAAGTGTAGAGAGAAATTGAGTGTGTGAGAGTACTCTACTCCTAGAATACGAACTGTGTTGGACTCGGGAAGAAGGTTTTCCGCTAGATAGAACGAAGTAGGTGGATGATTCGATCCAAGTCTTATGACTACTGTTTTGGAAGCAGATATTGTTAGGCCCCATTTTTTGACCAGTCATGGACATAGTTAATTTCTTTCTGTAAACAATTAGTGTCATTGATCGAGTAAAACTTCACGTCGTCTGCATACATAGAGATATGACAACGAGTGGGAAGGAATTTGGGTAAGTCATTGATATATAATATAAACAGTAATGGTCCTATGCAGCTACCCTGAATGACTCCAGTAGGAGTCGAGTAGAGGGGAGAATCGTCATTTTCTACTCGAACACTCTGTTGGCGATATTCTAAGAAATCCTGCAAGAATCTGTACAAGCATCCATCTATTCCGAATGATTTCATCTTTATCATGAGAAGGTGAAGAGGGACAGCGTCGAAGGCGCGGGAAAATTCGATTAAAGCACAGCTAATGAAGCATTTAGTGTCTAATTTAGTATGCCAATCATGGTGAGTATCGAGTAAAGCGAGTTCACACGAATCTTTCGGTCGAAATCCGAATTGGTGACAGCTAATCAGTTCATTCTCATTAAGATATTCCAGTAGTTTTCGACAAAGAATTCGCTCCATGATTTTAGAAGCGGATGGGGTGAGGCAAATGGGTCTATAATTTCTGACATCTTTCTTATCTCCTTTTTTCTTAAAGACGGGTTTTACAATAGCTTTTTTCCACTGGGAAGTACAACTCCCGTTAAGTAAGAATCGATCGAACATGATAGATAAAGGAGCGCATATTGCGTGCGCAGTGTTTTTGAAAAATGTGTATGGTATGTTGTCCGGTGAAGTGTTGTTCTTGCTAGCGAGCCGTTTTAGATAGAACTAGACCAAATGAGCTGGTATCGGGATAAAATCAATGGTAGCGGTAAAGGTTTGTAGACTTGATGAATCGTATCTACTAGTACTTAACGTGTCTTGATTTTTATAGAGAGATTCGAAATGTTTAGCAAAAATATAGGCTTTTCTAGAGTCTTCGGTAGAGATTATGCCATTTTCTTCTGATAGTGGACAAATATTTGGAGTCGTCTTTTATATTGTCATTAGTGTAGCGATACAGATTTTTTAAATTAGCGCTTCTGATAAGAGAATTCTCCATATTTCTACGATGACAGTCATGAGCTTTTATTAGTCGATGATTCATACGAAGGAAAGGAGATAGCCCTATAGATTCTCTTTGTTTGTATAGTCGGGCAGCATGGCGTCTAATTCGAGAGATGATGGGGGGAGGAGGTTTCACCGCAGACTGGGATACTCTTACTAAAGGTACACATCTGGCAATGATGCTCTGAATTATTGACGAGAAGATTTCATATACCTCACTAGAGTTAGTAGACATCGCGAATAGAAAGGACCAGTCAGTACCGCTGATGAGACAATTAGCAAGCTTAAAATTTGCTTTTTTGTAATTGTACTTGAGGACTACTGCGGACTTTTTAAGGTCATGGTGAGGTATACTAAAATGAACCAAGTTGTGGTCACATGAAGGAGGAGGGGGAGATACAGAGCAGTGAGAAATACCATCTGGCCGAGAGGAGAACACAAGATCTAAAGTATTCTGAAGCCTAGGGGGGGAACTGACGTGTTGTGTTAAAGAGTGATAAGACGCAAAATCAGAAAGAGAACGAGAATGATGACTGGGTGACACCGAGGAAGAAACACTACCCTTGGGTCATGATATTTCAGGACAATTGAAATCACCAACTATTATATGGTCGCAGTCATGTACTGTGAATATGTTCTCGATGGTTAAAAGCGCATTGGAGAAGTCGGAGTTTGTAGTACTGGGACTTCTATAGAGGCAATGGAGGATTATGTCTCGAAGATGTTTGCTGATTAGCTTGACCGACTAGTATTGACAGTATAGAGAGTGACTGCTAGAGTGAACAAGAGAGCAAGAGATAGACTTGTCAATAAGTAGAGCAACTCCTCCCCCATTACTATCCCTATTACTACGGAAGACAGAATATTTTTGCTGGCAAGATAACATAGAGTCATGCACAGTAGAAGAATCAGTCCAAGTTTCGGTTATTCCGATTATACTCGCATTGTATTGTGTAGCCAATGCATCTATGATATTTAGAGAGTAGTTGATAGAATGTTGTAAATCGAGGAAGCGAGCGAGAGCTTGCGTAGAGTCAATGTCAATAGGAGAATATGGGCTACGAGGGTCAAAAAAGGAGAGAACACCGCCACTGACCTATCTTCTCATTGTTACGTTCTGCGAAGCTGGACCGGAACTCTGCGGCGACGAGATAGGGTTCATCGGAGTTGCGGGTGGCTGTGGATGGTAGGATGAGAACGTTCGCACTGGTATGAGAGAAGTCCCAACGACCTTCCACTTCTGACCACCAGGGATCTGATTCCTTTCCCTGGTCACTCTCTTCATCTCCCGTTCTAGCTCGAGTCCCTATCGCGTCAAGTCTTCCCTGATGTAGCTGTGCGGAAGAGCTGAAAGACAGGCAGGGCGCCTTCTTCGAATTTGCTGCAAGACTTGACTTCTCAAAGAAGATGATACGAGAAAAATCTTGAGAACACGTCTTTTCTTGACTGGGTCACCAAACCTTCTAAACCGAGCAGTCGCGATCTCCGGGAGATTGAGATCCCGAGAGAGCGCTCTGAGAAAGTCCTGATCCGCTGCATACGTTGACTCATCCTTGTCGTGCTCCGGGAGCCCAACACACACGATGCTCTCCATTTTCTCTTCAATCATCTTCCGATCCACAGTCATCGCTCGAATCGCGGCGTCATAGGCGAGATTGTGCGGGGGAGAGAAAGGAGAGAGGGGATAGACGATGGTGACGGTGGGGCAGGCGAGGAAGGGAGAGTAGACAGACGAGAGACGATTTGCTCGACTCTCGAGTCGAGTAATTTTTTCCATCATCTCATCAAGTCTTTTCTCGTATTCGGGGCATCGTTTACAAGAAGGAGGGGTAATGGGGGAACGTAATGAAACGGAACTGTAATGGGGGAACGCATAATATAATACTAATCCACAGCTGTTTGCGCTCGTATATTAGTGGATGATATTCACCTAAAACTTCAGATTCTTTTACTGATACTTTTCTTTCTCTAATCTCCTATATACATACATATATCACTTGGTCACTTTTCTCGAACTTGAGATGCTTATCACAATCACAAACAGATCATATATTACAAAAGAGTTTCGAATGAAATACTAGAGTAGACACATGAAATAGAAGTTTGAAGTTGAAATATGATATAGAAATGCAGGAAAAGAAGTACAGAAAACAGAAAGAAGGTCACAAAAACGGCAAAAGTCAACGAATATTGTAAATAAGATTTATGCATACTACAATAAAATAATTGTGTTCACTGATAAATAAACATTTTTTATCAGAATACCCGTTCGATTCCGCTCCCCGAATAGTTTTCTCGAATTGAGCCCCCAAAAGTTGTGTTTAAATCTTCAGAGCTAAGAAGTCGGATAAACATGTTGCAACGGAATAAACTACACACAAAAAGCGTATTAATATTCATACTTTCGAAAGCATGAAAATGGAACTATATATGTACTTAAAAGTACTGTAAATCGTTCCGCACATAAGTGTTACTATTCATGTTTATTTGTACTCCTTCAGTCAAAAATTTCTTTCGTCTCTTTCAAATAACCTCTGTTTGAAAAAAACGCTCTTTAGGGTATCGCTCTACCGTGCAAGACAAAATTCATGAACACTGGAGTCATGGGTATCGTTTTACCCCGCGAGACAAAATTCATGAACACCGGAGTCATGGGTATCGCTTTACAGTTGCAAGACAAAATTCATGAACACTGGAGTCATGGGTATCGTTTTACCGTGCAAGACAAAATTCATGAACACCGGAGTCATGGGTATCGTTTTACCCCGCGAGATAAAATTCATGAACACCGGAGTCATGTGTATCGCTTTACCACGCAAGACAAAATTCATGAACACCGAAGTTGTTGTTGTTGTTGCCGGATGTAGCCGGCTTCGAAGAACGTCTGTGTACTTCGTTTCTTGTTCTTTTTTTTTTTATATCTTCAAGAACGCTGCGACATCCAGCGGCTTGGTCCAGAGGTCGATTGGAGACAGCGCGGTCGGGTGGCATGGGCAGTTGAAGAGATGCGCAACGTCGTGAGGTCCGGAAGAGCAATCGGGACACACGTCGGGGATGGATTCGTCAATGCGGTGGAGGTAGTTGTTGAAGAATCTGCTGAATCCCGAGCGGAGCTGGCTGAGCGTGCATCTAGTCTTGCGGGGTAACTCCTTCTCTTCTTCCTGGATAAGGGGCGGAGGTCTGCCTCCCAGGATGACGGCACCCTTCAACGATTGGAGTTCGTTCGAGACCATCATCGAGTGTACGGTGTTTGCGACTGATTTCCCATTGTTCGGATCCTTTGACATCTGTTTCGCGGCTTCGACAGTCTTCTTGCAGCTCAACACGAGGTTGTTCTTCATTGCGCGAGGGGGCGCCGGGCAGTCGAGGAGGCCGTGGTGGATGTGTTCTGGGTCCAACGATCTCGCGAGGTACTGCGCGGCGAGCATGTTCAGATGGGATTTGGTGCGCATGACCTTTGATTCGCGATGAATATGGTCAGTGTCGGCCATTTGATGATTCCCTGTCACGACGCGGAGTCCGGAGTTCTGAGAACGTTGGATTTTGGCGTGAGCGGAGTCCGAGAGGAAGGTGGACCAGGCGGGTGCGGCGTAGTTGCAGATCGCTTGCGAGATGGCTTTGAACGTGAGGCGGAGGGTTTCTTTTTGGTTACCCCAGGTGCTTCCGGCTAAGGCTTTCAGTACGTTATTGCGCTGCGACATCCGTCTCGCGATGTCTTTGGCATGATGGCTGAATGTGAACATCGAGTCGTACGTGACGCCGAGTAGCTTGGCCTGGTTGACGGTGGGGACGGGTGATCCGCAGATTGATATGTCCAGAGTAGACTTGAATTCACGACTGAACGGGGTGAAAAGCATGAGCTGGCTCTTGGTCGGGGAAATGATGAGTGACCGTTCTTTGAGGAAGGTTTCAATTTTCGTGATGGCCCTGCGTAGATTTTCGGAGGCGACGTTGATGTCGGGATCTGACGCCCAGATCGTGATGTCATCAGCATACGAGATGACGTTCGTGTGGGCATCGTCTGTGGGAAGATCGCGGAGGTAAAGGTTGAAAAGCGTGGGCGAGAGGGCGCTGCCTTGTGGGACTCCGTTTCTGAAGAGTCTGGAACTTGATACCGAGTCGCGGAAGCTTGTGCGTCCTGTTCTTCCTCTAAGGTAAGAGGCGAGCCATTTTTTAATGTAGTTCGGCGCGGTTGTTGTCTCAATGAGGTCGATGAGCTTGACGATGTCGATACTTTCGAATGCCTTGGACATATCAATTGCCATGAGGACCGTTCGACTAGCGGGACGTTTCTGGTTAAAACCGTCTGCGATGCTCTTCGAGAGAGTTACGAGGGCCGAGGTTGTAGAGCGTCTTGCCGTGAAGCCATGTTGGTGGTCTGCCGGGGGAATGTGCCTCTGTAGGGAGCCGAGTAATAGCCGTTCAATCACTTTGGCGACGGGCGAGAGTAGAGATATCGGACGGTAGCTGGAGCCTTCGGATGCTGGTTTGCCTGCTTTCAGGAGGGGTAGTATGATCGACGATTTCCATATCATGGGGATCCTGCCTGTGCGTAGGGAGCTGTTGACCAGGGAAGTCAGGGCGCTGATTCCTTTCGGACCTAAATGATGGAGAATTATAGGAGCGATGCCATCTGGACCAAGCGCGGTGGACTTCTTCGTGGATCTGATGGCGGCTGCTACGTCTGTGGTAGTGAAGTCCTCGAAGTCATCTGCGGACAGGCGGTGTATTTTCCTCATAGTCTTCCTGTTTTCCTTTGAAGTTATATACTGGACTGGACAAGTGTAGGCTTTGTTGAAGCGGTTCGCGATATCGGAGGCGGTCGTGATCGTCTCATTTCTGAAGGATATGGCGCAGTTCGGCGGTGGTCTTCCTTTGTTGTTGAGGATTTTGATGGTCTTCCAGAGCTTGTTGACATCTTTCTTTGGATCGAAGGACTCCATCAGTGCGCGCCAGATATCCCGTTTGTTTTTGTCGGTAGCTCTCCTTATGTTCGTGTTGAGATCGTTCAAAAGGTCGCTTGTCGGATTCGATTCTCTGAGTGTGTAGCGATGATGCATCCATTCTCGTATCTCTGTCGTTAGGGCGACTTCTCTCTTCTTGATCCGGCCGCGTGGGATTGTTTTTGCTGCAGCTGATACAAGTATTCTTCGGAAGAGAGGTTCTGCTTGAACGGCTGGTAGATTGGGAAGAGGATTTTTGGACAGGCTTTCTTCGACGTGTTGCTGGAACGCTTCCCAGTCCGCTTTCCGGTAATTTGTGAAGGTTGCGTCTCTGTGAGTGTGGTTGAAATTGCTGCCTTCTAGTTCGATGATTATCGGAAGATGATCGGAGCTGCCTTCAGTGATAGTTTTCCATGACGCTTTTTGAAGGAGATCCTGAGAGCAGATGGAAATGTCTGGCGAGGAAGGGCGACGGTTTGAGGGAACGCATGTCGCGGTTGAGAGTGGCGTGTTCCGAGTCGTCAATAGCACTGGAGATGACGTTTCCTCTGTTGTCTGTCGAGTGAGAGTACCAGCTGGAGTCGTGGGCGTTAAGGTCGCCTAGTATGATGGAATTCTCGCGGTTGCGTAGAAGGGGGGATAGATCCGGTTGGTAGCCTGTGTTGCAGGAGGTCATCGGAGGAATGTAGACATTAGTGATGTCCAGAGAGAGGCCGTTGTCCGAGATGCGAACAGTCAGTGATTCCAGGTGAGGATCTGTGGTAGACGGGACGACGGAGTAGATTAAAGAATGGGTGATGCCTGTGAGTAGGCCGCCACCTGTGTCGGTTCCGCGGTCTTTTCTAGCAATGGAGTATCCGGGGAATGAAGGAGTTTTAGCGCGATCCGTCAGCTTCGTTTCTTGTATTAGGAATATGTCGATCTTCAGGCGAGTTAGGAGGTCGAGGATCTCTGTTGTCTTGCCATTTATCCCATTACAATTGTATTGTAGCAGTCTCAGGTTCTTGTTGCCTTTGCGTCTGTTTCGAGCGATTGGAGCGAGAGCTGCGTCTGCAGATGGCGAGGGTGTGTCTTAGCGGGTCTGACATGGAGGGCATCGGTAGGTTGCAGGGACGTAGTCCTTGAGCGATGGAATACCGCTGCACTTCGCTTTGATGTGTGTCCATTCGGAGCAGAGAGAGCACTGGATGCAGTTCGTGTTCGCTGTCTTTCGGCAAGTAGAGCAGAGCCAGGTGGTGGGAGGTCCTGGGTTGCGTTCGATGTCTCCGGCTTGTAGAAGTAGAGATTGAGACAGACTGGCCGGGTCAGTCTGCCTCACATTGCAAAAAACGGAAGAATTGTGTGCTCCGGAGGGAGCGTGTCTTCGTGTCTTCGGAGCTGGTCTGCTTCCGGAGAAGATTGGTGATGTCCTTTGCAGTCCTGAGACTGACGTGCTGCACCGCGAGTAGGCGGACATCGTTGTAGCACATGAACACCGAAGTCATGGGTATCGTTTTACCGTGCAAGACAAAATTCATGAACACCGGAGTCATGGGTATCGTTTTACCTTGCAAGACAAAATTCATGAACACCGGAGTCATGGGTATCGTTTTACCGTGCAAGACAAAATTCATTAACACCGGAGTCATGGGTATCGCTTTACAGTTGCAAGACAAAATTCATGAACACTGGAGTCATGGGTATCGTTTTACCGTGCAAGACAAAATTCATGAACACCGGAGTCATGGGTATCGTTTTACGTGCAAGACAAAATTCATGAACTCCGGAGTCATGGGTAATGCTTTACCGTACAAGACAAAATTCACGAACACCGGAGTCATGAGTATCGCTTTACCGTGCAAGACAGAATTCATGAACACCGGAGTCATGGGTATCGCTTTACCGTGCAAGACAAAATTCATGAACACCGGAGTCATGGGTATCGCTTTACCGTGCAAGACAAAATTCGTGAACACCGGAGTCATGGGTATCGCTTTACCGTGCAAGACAAAATTCATGAACACCGGAGTCATGGGTATCGCTTTACCGTGCAAGACAAAATTCAGGAAATCCGGAGTCATGGGTTTCGCTTTACCGTTGCAAGACAAAATTCATGAACACCGGTGTCATGGGTATCGCTTTACCGTGCAAGAGAAAATTCATGAACACCGGAGTCATGGGTATCGTTTTACCGTGCAAGACAAAATTCATGAACACCGGAGTCATGGATATCGTTTTACCGTGCCAGACAAAATTCATGAACACCGGAGTCATGGGTATCGCTTTACCGTGCAAGACAAAATTCATGAACACCGGAGTCATGGGTATCGCTTTACCGTGCAAGACAAAATTCATGAACATCGGAGTCATGGGTATCGCTTTACCGTGCAAGACAAAATTCATGAAATCCGGAGTCATGGGTTTCGCTTTACCGTTGCAAGACAAAATTCATGAACACCGGAGTCATGGGTATCGCTTTACCGTGCAAGAGAAAAATCATGAACCGGAGTCATGGGTATCGTTTTACCGTGCAAGACAAAATTCATGAACACCGGAGTCATGGATATCGTTTTACCGTGCAAGACAAAATTCATGAACATCGGAGTCATGGATATCGTTTTACCGTGCAAGACAAAATTCAGGAAATCCGGAGTCATGGGTTTCGCTTTACCGTTGCAAGACAAAATTCATGAACACCGGAGTCATGGATATCGTTTTACCGTGCAAGACAAAGTTCATGAAATCCGGAGTCATGGGTATCGCTTTACCGTGCAAGACAAAATTCATGAACACCGGAGTCATGGATATCGCTTTACCGTGCAAGACAAAATTCATGAACACCGGAGTCATGGACACAGTCAACAACCTTTTTAGAATCCTTGAATTCTTTCTTATTTCTTAACCAAATTTTTTATGTTGAAGATTTTTAATCATGAAAAAACAACTAATATTTTAAGTTTTTTTCAAATTTCCTTTTCACAGAAGAAACTGGATGTCAAAGCGAATCTCGGTGAAGTCGTGCAGAGACTCGTGCTCAAAGCGCGTCGAAGGCTGAGAAAAGTTCACACGGCCCCTTCGAACGCGACCCCAGTGGTGCCTCCCAAAAGGAAGAATTTTCCCTGATTCTTTTCTGAGTCATGAAGTCGTGCAGAGACCCGTGCTCGAAGCGCGCCATATATTGCTCTTCGAAAAATTTGATAAAGATGAAACTTTCAGTGTTAATATTTTAGCCCTTCTCTTTTTTGCGGACGTAACAGTCGACTGGGTTCGCTCATGTAAAGATTAGTCATCATTGCTGGAAAAGCGAGTTAGGACGCGGCCTTAAGAAATACATTTCATTAAAGGTGTCTTTACCAAAACTTTCTCAGTCCGCTTCCGAGATCCGTGTTATCTCTCAATTAGCATCGAATGAAGATTTTAATGATAAACTTTGATCTGTGTCTTGCCTTGTTGATCGTTGTTAAGAAGAATAGGGCTTCGAACGTTTCGCTCTATAAAAGCATCGTCAGCGAATGGAATCACCTAAACACAATGGTGAGCACAGCATAAATAAGTATCAAAAAGGATAAGAATAACAAATACAAAGCAAAATAACGAACCAAGTAATGGTGATACAGCCAGAAGAGGTGGCTGTGATATAGAACACAATAGAAAAACCACCGAAGTAATAATACGAGGGAAAGAAACAGAAAAACAATATGGATCAAAACAAGCGAGACGATCCTAAGGAAAAGGCAGGAGGGAGAGATGAGAGCGCTCTTCTGCCATTTCGCTCTTGTTGTTAAGGTCAGGTTTTTGATTATCAATCAGCAAGGCCTCAATAATTCTACGGCGTACAACATTAGTTTCCACATGCATAATAGAACCGGTGAGTACAACTGTTTCATAGATGTTCATTTTGAGCATCAAGGACTCTGGTTCTTGCAAGAAATTTTACAAAAAAAATTTTTTGCAAGTACCAGAGTCCCTGATGCTCAAAATGAACATTTATGAACAAAAAATTGAAACCGAAGCGTTTAAAGCCCACGAGCGCTGCCACTTAAACTGCAGAAGTGCCGAATTTCTTTAAAGAGGAAAGTTTTAAAACATCAAAATGTGTGGAGATGCATTTTTTCTTTCTTAATTTCACATGTATGATTTTTTTTTCTTTTTTTAATTATTCACACATCGTCGATATCTATCAAAGAAGTTCTCATTTCTTTGGATGCACCTTGAATATTTTTTCGTTTTTCGTAAGTAAAAACGGTTTTTTAGTCGGAGGCCTCGTTTATAATAAACGGTTTATTCCCTCTCTTTAACTTGTTCATTTTTCCTAATTTTTGAGTATCATTTATTATCATTGTGTGATTATTCAAAATTACTAACGTAAAAACCTATCAATACTTTGATTTACTTTTCAGTGAAAACAATTGAGAAAAAAATCATTATAATTTCTTATGTGGAAGCGATTCGATTTGGAGAACAACAAAAGTGATTCAATTGGATAAATTTGTTGAAAATCAACAGAAATTTCCTGAAAAAGGTTTGTACAATCAGGTTTTAATTTTATTTTGTATTACTATGAGCATGAAAAAATTGTGTCGAAAAGGGGTCACAACAGACCGTGTAATCGTTCTCATTCCTAGAAAAGTGGTGAGAATGCCCATCAAAGTCCCGCTAAGAAATGGCCAGGTAATTTAGTCGTATTTTGAGAGAGCGATTACTTTACTTTACACAAATACATACTCAGGCTTGTAGAAATGACGACCTAAAGGCTCATGAACTGCTAGAAGTCGAGTTTTGGATGAGCTTCGATGAAAAGGATTATCGGACAACTGCTCTTTCAATTGAAAACGTAATGAATTGCTTTACAAACATGATCTGTCCATTAGTTCTTTTTAAAAAAACATTTTTTCTACCTCTCTCTCTCTCTCGTCCCTTGTTGTGTTTTGCCCAAAAACAATTCAATAACCAGTTTATCTGCATTCGTTTCGGAAAAGCTTTACAAAACTTTGAAGATTCAAATGAATAGAAAAAAAACAATTCACTGCACCGAAACAAAAGTTTTTACAAAAAAGGATCGAAACATACGTTGATTGTGAGCTGCCTCTGAGTTGTGACGTTAAAAGTAAATAAATAAAAATCTCCTGATTCGAACAAAATTGTAAGTGGATGAAAAAAGAGAGAATAAACGGAGAAATTTGAGATTAAAATGAAAGAAAAATTCAGTTTATAAAAAAACTTTATATCGTAATATCTTTTTTGTCAGTCACAAAATTGAATTCAAGAAATATATATTCTTTTATGAAGTAGATAATGTTCGAATAACGCCTACTTCTGGAAATATTAAGAAACCAGACATGTGATGAGGAAAGGAATTCAATCAACAGCTAAAAATCGTGTTTTTACGGGATCGTTTTTAGGCACTGTGCGTTTAACCATCCCCCAGAGGTTCAATTGGGTCAGATGAGAGTGTAATTTTCTTGATACGGTATCGTTCGCCTAAGCGTTTTTAGTATAAAAATTACTTTTTAAAAGTAAAAATTTTTAAAATGTAATTAAGTCAGAAGTATGACCCATAGAACCTCTGGAGGGGAAGGGGTGGTTAAACGCAAACAGTGCCGTTTTTTATTATTGTGAGGAACGGAAGAGGAGCGGCAAGGTTCACGCTCCTGAAATGTCACATGATTTGAGAAGCGGTTAAAAGCATCAAGAACTTTTCCTACCGGATTTCAAACTTTGATTAAATCTTATCAGTAGGGTTCACCGCTTTGAAATTCTGGGCACTGAACACAAACCGGACTTTATTTCAGGGGTCAGAGACGGACTTTACTTCGGGGGGTCAGAAAACACAATTTTTGGCTTATGCTCAGGCTATGTAGCGCTAACGAGGCAGTACGGCTCAGGAACAAGACCGCATTAAACCATTCGAGACAATGCTTTTGCTCATGCCTTTTGACTGATTCATGATGCCGATCCCCAAAAAAGTCTCCACTCGCACCTCCCCCAAAAGGAAACGCAGCCCTAACCCACCACCTCAAGGAAACGCAGCCCAATTCTAGTAAATTGCGGCCTACCCGATGTAACTTTACGCCGAAAAATTTCTCCAGTAAGGTTTGCGCTACGTATTCCCTTCGCAAAATTCCCAGCCAGTTAATTGAACTCACCCGTGAATGAAACTGCAGGAATGGAAGCCACCACCAAAATGAGGGTGAATGTGACAGCCGAACTTTCTTCCGAGCTGCTTTGGCGGCATTTCTTCAAGCGATAAGAAAAACTCTTTTTAGGCTTAATTTTACGTTCAAATTATCACTGCTTAAATGTGTCTTCAACCAAACGTGATAAAAATTAAATAAAGTGATCAAAATTCTCCTTCCCATTTCTTCAAGCGATAAGAAAAACTCTTTTTAGGCTTAATTTTATGTTCAAATTATCACTGCTTAAATGTGTCTTCAACCAAAAGTGATAAAAATTAAATAAAAAAATCAAAATTCTCCTTCTTTTAATTTTTTATGCAGGTAATTGAAATTCAATGATTGAATCACCGATAAAAAGAATCTGTCAAAGTTTATAACCGCAACGCGTTGGCATGGCGCGTCGAGGTTCTAATAGTTATGTCAAAACATTGAAATCGAAACCAATGCCAAAATTGAAATAAAGGACAGCAAACCTGAGACTTCGGAGTTCTCGGAGTCGTGGGCTGCAAAAAATTGGAAATTAATTATACACTCAATGTGTTATATCCAATTTCGAGACCTACTTCAAGAACTTGGCTTTGGGTCAGGTACTTTTCACTAACTTTTTTGCTCAGGCTTTGGTGAAAGTTACGCTAACGAAGCCGAACTGCTTAGGAAAGATGCCGCATGGGACAATTAGTCACACTTTTACTGTTTGAAGCGGTCTAAACAATTCTCTCTGGTTTCTGGTTTTTGCATTGTTTCTATTAGGTTCAAGTAAAAGTTACGCTAGCGAGGACAACGTATTGGCTAAGAATGAAGCGGCATGGAAAAAATTTTCCCAAATGTAACGGCATGAAAAAAAGCACCCTCTTCCACCTAAAGTGAAGTACAATTTTTATTTAATAATTCTTTTTAACATAGTCCAACCATAATAGCAAGTCGATATGGCCGGAGAATGTCGTGAATTTCGTCTTTGATCAGGCTACTACTCATATTGTTGCACTTGTCCGTGTTGCATTTGAATTTGATTACAAGTAGCTCTTCATCTTCATACTGATACTTCTCGAAGCCGAGCTTCTTCAAATTCTGGCAACCGCCCTCCAGAACCGTCGCTTTTTCAGGGAAGAACAGCTCGTTGCGGTCAGAAATGTTGACGCCGATGAGAAAGTAGCACGTGGGTCGTCGAGGGATACAGAAGGTTACACGGTGTCTAGGGTTAGGGTGCGTCGGATAAGCGATACATTCCTCAACCACAACCTTTTTTTAGAAAAGAAACTCAAGAAAATTTCGTGCTATGATAGCTCGAACAGTGTCACTAAAGAAGTATAAAAGCTGAGAATTTCTACCAGATCAAAAGCGCTGGAAAAATGTGTTGCAGTGGAGCAGGCCGAGAGGACAAGAAAAAGAACGATGGTGTTGAATCGGGCTTTCTGAAAAACTCATCATTTGTTATCGGTAACATCATCGAAACGAAGATGGGTGATAAGAAACCCAGTTGAACTGACCCAGGAATACGTGCTGATGTAAAACATCTCCATTTCAGGCTGTTCCTGTTTACCTTCCAGAAGTATTCTGCAAAGTAGAAGTAATGACGTTTTTTTCCGAAAAAAAGAAACATTTCAATTTGCAAAAAAGTTTTGCACAACTGAATTAAATTTCTTTCTGTTTTAGTTATAGAGTAATAACGAAACTGATAAAAGTTTCGAAAAACGACCGAACGTGGCCTTGTGAGGAGACCGAAATGAGAGAAATAATAGCGGCTGGAGAAAGGGTCGAAAGCAAGACACAAGAGCAAGATATTGTAACAGTGTTTTGAAACAGAAAGACAGAAAGAGTGGAAGAAGCTCTTTTCATTCTCCAAAAAGCTCGTCGTGAAAAGCGGTTTGTTCTGTTTCGCTCTTATAATACGATAATACAATGAGGCTGCTTTGCGGAGCTTTTTGTTTCGAATTTATATTCATCAAACTAATTCAGATTATTTTATTTGCATTTAAAATTCCGCGTTACTATAATCGAGCTCGTCTCTCCAAATCCAGTCAGCTGAATAAGCGAATTTTAACAAAAACCTAATTTCTGCGAATGGTTGTGGCTCCCCACGGGGCGTATGCACGCACCCCTTTTGGTAGGAAATTATGAAGAAAATAGTGTTAAGTGTTCTAGGATAACACTGTTTTCATCATCATTTACCACCAAAAATGATACGTGCATACGACCCCAGATCTAATCGGCAAAAGTAAACAAAAGGATGTTGGATATTTTGCTTTTTTCTGAAATAAATCTAAACTTCGTTTTTGCTTTTTGTAACTACGATCTTCGGTGCACAACATTTTTAGACTTCATTTATCCATTCACCTCCATTTTCTCTAGAATCTCACAGTGCACTGTAGAAAAATAACAGAGATAAGATTCACCGATCTTGAGTGGAAAAAAGAAAAGATAACGTTAACAAATCGATTTTTTTCAGTTGGAAAACTGAAAGATTCAGCTTTTATTGGATTTTTTTGCAGGAAAAAGTAATGAACGCCGTTAATGAGGATTCGAAGCAGTCCAGGAGCATACGACTCCTATTCAACCTCCGTCAGGTTCGAACCTTGTGGAGACATAAAGTTAATAGCAATTCTTTAAAATTTTAGCGCGTATATGTATTATGTGTAAAGTGTCTTCAAAAACATTGAGTTCGCAATTGTGTTTTCTAAAAGTTCAAAACCCCATTCTGAGACAAAAATTTAATGCGTGCACTAAAAATGTACTTGGAATTAATTTAAAATATTTTTTTGTGGAATTAGTTTGAATTATTCCGAACACAGAATTCGAGGCTTGGAGTGCTGGGTTATTCGGAATGCAAACAGATTACACAATTACTACACAAATTGGCCGATTATTGCAAGCTTTAAAAACTGATTTCTATCCGGACTTTTAACACAGTAATGTTGTTTTTTTTACTTCGAAATTTTTAACTTTACTTTTTACTTTTACTTTGTTTTACTTTTTACTTTCTACTTTTTACTTTTTACTTTTTAATTTTTACTTTACTTATTTTTAAGTAAAGTTTTTTTACGCTGCCGCAGCACATCGGAAACTATTTCAGACCAGGATTGTTTCAGTACAACCCACTTGAAACACTCAGTTTAAGATGGCTGACCATACATTGAAAGTAATGAACCGTCACAGGCGGTCTTGCCAGCCCGATCTTGACGATCTTTGTTCCTCCGTGGCAGTCGATATTAGAGAAAACTAGCCGCGATATTGCAGAGCGTTTCGAGGTTCCTGGCAATTCCATCGAAAACGGGCAACATGAGCTCGACAAGGTGCACACGCTTGAGCCGTGGCTAAATCATATAAACGCGCTCGACATGAATCTTAAAATCGCAGTCGTTTCAAACTCCTCTTGTTCACAACAAGGATTAGTCGCTCGTACAGACACGGTAACACAGCATTTCACACCCGAAATTTCGCACCACGACATTTCGTACTTATATACTTGACATGTTTATTGAGGTTTTTTGCAATTTTTGGCGGAAATATTAGCGGTCCAGCAAGAACATGAATCACTGGCTACATAGATGATTCTATTTCTTGGAATGAGCGCGATGAAGTTTCCGCAAAGTGTTAAATGGACTCCAAGCGGTGTCATCTACTGCGAGCTACAGCCCGATAGCACGGATTTCACAGATGAAGTATACTGTGCACTACTCATTAGAGTGGAAAGCTTATGGTGGCTTAGAAAGAAGTATAACAGAAAAAGGCTGAGAAGAAAAAAAAGATTTGTTGAGAAAATACCTTACTTTTCTGACTCTTTTTGCTCTGCACTGCCGCTTGCTTCTTATTATTCTAGACCCCCGCTTGACAGAGCGGTCGTTTTCAGGTTTTTTTGTGACAAGTTCTCGTGAGCTATGATTGAGACTAAAAAATGGCACCACCAACCATTCATAACTAACGTTTTAGTGGTGCGTCACTTGGCTGCTCCTCACATTTCTTCTTGGCAGCTTGTGGATCCCCAATGTCGCCATTTTATGTTACTAATACTTTTAATCCAAAAGTTTTAAGAAAAAAAACTTGAAGAAGCTCGCGCTTGTTTTCGCTATAAAAATTGATTTCCCCCTAGGTATTTGCTGACTGTATATCTTAAATTTTATCCTTTCCATTCTTAGCAAAAATAGTAGAATCAAGAAATTTTTTTACAAAGTTTTAGAAAAGAGTTTGGAGCACAACTCTTCTCTTGTTTGACTCATAAGAAGTGAAGCGGATATAAAATTGAAATTGATCTTTTCTCATTCAAATTCATTTATTATTTTACAGCAATGCAACGGAATTAAACGAAACGTTAACAATTGTGGAATGGAAAAAAGCTGCTCGGTCACGTACGAGATTGACACCTTGAATGGGACGGAAGTTATGAGCGGTAACATAACCGGGAAGCCGAATTGTGAGGTCAAGGTGGTTTTTTTTTTAATAAATGAAGTTTTTTTCAAATTTCGTTATTACAGAAGAAACTTGATGTCGAAGCGAATCTCGGTGAAGTCGTGCAGAGACCCGTGCTCAAAGCGCGTCGAAGGCTGATAAAAATTCACACGACCCCAATGAACGCGACCCCAGTGGTGCCTCCCAAGAAAGAAGAATCTCCCTTTATTCCTGTCTGAGTCATGTCCGATTCAAATAAAACTGACCACTTTCTTTTGGATAAACGGAATGGTAGGAGTTTAGACGAGTAGGCATTGTTTTATCCTCAGCTTTTTTCGATTGTTTTTTGCTGGTTAGTGTTAGTCAATTATTTTATTATTTAAATAGTGACAAGCTATTGTTGTATGAAAAAATCGTTCTCAACTTCTCCTCAATCTTTCAAAGCAGTCTTCACGGAATAAAAAATAGTCAGCATTGCTTGACTTTATTCTAATGAATTTATTTCACTCGTACCTTTGAACATGATAAAGATATCATGTATATACTAGGGAACCGACTGGCTACTAGAATTGTTTATTCACTCATATACAAAGATGTTTGAATGTTTGAAAAGTAACGTTCAACTATCGAGGAAAAGGAAAAAGAGTAAACGAGCCAGGATCTCTACCCAAGAAACCGAGAAACAAAAGGCATACAGTACATAATTGAGAAAAGAGTAAAAAGTTTCTCAATTAAAAGGCAAAATTTTAAACTCTAGGGAATCCCAAAACCCGGATTAGCTGCGCAATTTCTGCAATTTTCAAGAGAAGAGCGTGTTTGGCTTGATTGAGGGTTGAGAAGTATGTTTGAGAGATAACAGTAAATAAATGTGATGAAATTAAGAGTAATAGACAAGAGAGAGCATTGTGTTGAAGTGTCAGACTCTCTTCCCATAAGAACGTTTAGTTTTTACGGTACCATCAAAGGGATTCAGATTAAAAGAAAAACAATAACAAATTTCTACTTGAGCCTATTTCTATCCCTTTGTACTTGAAATTTTTAGAGAGGCGTCCGCACTGACGGTCAGCTTCCCAGTTACTCTTCATCAATTTTTTTGGGGAGCCAGTGTCTCCTGGAAAAATTCGCTGGGTCCTGGTCTCTAAAAAAAACCTTTGCATAAAATGCTCCAAATCGGTAAGCCGTTAAAAGCGATTAAACTCTTTATAAAAAATTATAAACACAGAGTTGAGAAAAAAATTGTATTTCCTTTCCGCTGCCTGTTTTATCGTGAGCAGTGTTACATTCTACCAGATGCTTCTGCATTCTTTCGATCTCCGCGTTTCTGTAACCGAATCCAAATGTTGCATTTAAAATGTTAATTTGTGCAGCAAAAAAAGAGTGTTGATGTAAGGAGGTCCGCAAATTCTTTGTAAGTTCACCTTTTTGACCACATAAAATCATTCTTGTACTTGGTCGGAAAAAGCTTAGCACACTTGAAAGATCTCGTTCTACAATAGCATTTATAGAATGCGGCACAAATATGGCAAAGAAAAGTTTAGCTCAAAAATGGCCCACTTAAAAACAGATTTTTTCAGAATCAAAGACATGGTGAATCTACATAGTTTTTGCAATTTCTAAAGTGTTCCTTGTCTCTCCTTGGATGGGTGGCTGCGAGTGAATTACGAAGCGCTGTCATCGCCATGCAGGGTCATAATGCCGTTCAATGAACATCTCGCGAACGCTTGGAGTGATGCCTTCAGTTTTTAAAAAAAATTAAACTATTAAACGTCTTAAAGAAACTAATGAATTCAAGGATCGTGCTCGTCCTGGACCATCGCCCACTTCAACATCCACAAATGTCAATAAGGTCAAAAAGAGGTAAAACCAAAACCCAAAGCGCAACATGTGAAAATTTGGCATGGACTTTGTCGTATTGGAGAAATCAACACTGATCTGTTTATAATAAGCTTTTGTATAAATCTTATCGGGGTCGCAAGTGAGCGATGCTCACGGACAGAACTAGAGAAGTAAGATAGAAGAAAGCTTACCGTTTGTTGTCGAATGCCCGCAGCTACATCGCCCAATCTGAAGCTTTAGCGAGGAGATTTTCACAGTTGATTAGGCCTTCGAACCTCAAAACACACGCGTATTGGCAAAATCATCAACAGAGGCAGATAATGGAAGTAGAATTGTGTTTATGTTTCCGCCTACGGTCACAAGTTCCTACGGTCACAAGAAGGGATAACAATAATGAAAAAGGATTTTAGATTGCTGAATAGAGCAACAAAAAAGTTTTGTAATCAAAAAGACCCCATCGTTGTCGAAGCTGAGTTAAATCAGCGAATTAAAACTTATCAGTCGCCTGCTTCTACCATTGAAAATGTATCAAACACGATTCTGGAGAATCGGAATTTTGTGAACAGTGATTATTATTAACCAGCTTGTCCAGAAACCTCTACAGCGTGCGGCACAAATATTAAGAGGAAAAAAACGTTTTTAGATTTTTTTCGAGAATGAGAAAAACAATTGAAAAAATTTATGAAAATTTAATAATAACGTTATGATTGACGTGCTGGGATATCATTCGATTCGGTCTCTTCATTCCAAATGTGATGTTGTACACGGGATGAATTTCTTCCTGTAAAAAATAATTCGAAGAAGATTTCATGATATTAAAAAAATTCTGTCAACCACATGAAACACGGCTCATAACCGAGTCTTTTTTGAAAAAAAGCGTTCTCTTTAAATGTTTTAAACCAAATTTAAAGACTTTTTATAACGAATATTCGACTTAGGAGCTCATAATACTTCCAGCGGTTCTGTGTATTCGTTTTAACGCGATCGTATGAGGAGGGAACGGCCCAGCTAGGAGCCGGCGAAGCCGGTAGAAGAGCAGACACGTTCATGTCGTCCTCATCAGGCTCGTCATCAAGCGATGAAGACGCGAGGACCTACAAAAAGCGAAGCAAGAACCGACGAGAGCGATCACGCTCGTCGCCTTCAGACAGCTCGACGATCACCAGATGCTGCAAAGAGCATGGTAAGAACATCGGAACTGAAGCCTCGCTACAAGATACCGACGGTTTCGAATTCGCGAGCGCAGCGGACACCATTTCCCCTGCACCAACGCTACAGGAGAAGCCCCAAAGAAAGAGAGTGCGCATCTCCGAGTGGGCACTCAGTACCTTCGAGCTTCATGCAAACGGAAAGTTCCTCGAGCGCGAAGAACGATCGGCATTCGATGCCGCTTCCAGCGTCTAAACTGGCCATATCTCCAGAGACGGACGACTCCGTAGGAGTCATAAAGGTAACCTTGAGCTGGTGATTATATTGCCCTGCTAAAAAAAACTTTGTCTTGCATGATAGTTGATGATAATTCTACTTGCAGTTTGCGAAGTGCCACATCAGCGAAAGCTCACTGGCGGCGACACAAGAGGTCACCACTACGGCGTTAGCAGGGCTAGCCTTTGCTTTCGATGAATGCATCTCTGGCCGCGTCTCAGAGAATTCCGAGACGGCGACCGGGTACATATCCGCTGCTATGCATCTTCTAAGCGTATGCATCCAGGATCTAACCGCATTCCGGAGAGATATGTAGCATACTAAGGTTAGCTTTTATTCAGAATATATAAACAATTATGTTGATATAAACAAAAAGTAAATTGTTGAGGTCTGTGGGTGTCGAGCCGCGAAAGGCGATGCCGACATTCAGGACAGCTTCGATCTCTTCGACTACAACCGTGAGTCGTTGTCGAGAGCCAGTTCCGCCCATCTTTGGCGAGGGACTTCAGAAGGAAGTTTTTACCGCAGCACAGCCAGACGACTTCTTCAAGTCGCTCAACACAAGTCAACACAACAGCGCAAACCTGAGAAGCCACACTTGAAAAGGTGCGTTGTTGACACACTTTCGGATGAGATAGAACTTTCCGGGGTAGGTGGGATCCGCTTTAGAGTAGAAAAGTGGGAAGCACTCTCTAGAGACACGTGGATAAAAGAAACCGTACAGGGTTATAAGATACCTTTTATACGCACACACCCACCTCTATCTATTCGTATTCATGAAAGGCAAGATAATAGGCCCAAGATCGACAGAGTAGTTGATAGCTCACTCGAGAAAGGCGCAATTAGCGTCATTCCGTGGGGCTCAAGGGTTTGGTTGTCTTCCATATTTCTGGTACCTAAGAAGGATGGAAGGCAGAAACCGGTCATAAATCTGAAACCTTTGAATTTTTTTTGTCGAAAAAGTTCATTTCAAAATGGAACAGTTTCTCTTCACCCAAGACCTGATTAGCGGGGGAGAGTTCGTGATAAAGATAGACATGAAAGACGCATACTTCGCCGTTCCCATCCATGAGGACTCCCAGAAGTTTCTCGCTTTTTCAACACAGAGAGACACTCTATAAGTTTCGGGCTCTCCTTTGGTCTGTCAACTGCTCCATACGTGTACACACGCCTGTTGCGGCCCGTTGCAGAGAAGCTACGAAAATACGGCATCCGCATGCTAGTCTACATAGACGACTTGATTTTCTTCGGTGATACCTCAGAAGATCTCGACAGCGTCAGGAAGTGTGCCACAGATCTGCTTGTTTCTCTAGGTCTAACAGTTTTGCAAATGGGATGAAAAACACGACAATCCAGCTAGAGCTAGATAACAATACAGCGGTTTGGTTTATAAATAAGTGAGGAGGCGTACGTAGCACAGCTCTTAACAAGGTTGCGCAGCAAGTCTGGGACTGGGCTATGAATCGCAATGTGCACCTCTCTGCTATGTATAGACCAGGCTCTGAGAATGTAGAAGCAGATTACGAGTCGCGAACTTTCTCGGACCATTATGAATGGTCCCTGGATAGACAGATAGTTGATATTCTGTGGGAAAGATGGGGCGAGCCTTCCATAGACCTGTTTGCCACTCGTCATAACACGAAGTGTAGGGAGTTTTTCTTTTTCCGCCTAGACCCAAATGCGAAGGCGTGCGACGCCTTCAGGCAAGCATGGTCGGACCTACACGCATACGCTTTTCCACCGTTCCGCCTAGTCGGAAGAACAGTCAGGAAGGCGATCCGAGAAGGGGCAAAGCTGATCTTGATCGCGCCAGATTGGCCGAGTCAGGACTGGTATCCCCTGTTGTCACAGTCTGCCCGGGATCGAATGAAACTGCCTATAGTGTCGATTCTGAAAGATCTCAAGGGCAACGCTCACCTCATCTCCCCTCAGACACTGAAGCTCACAGCATGGAGAATGTTAGATCGAATCTTATGACCACAGGACTGGACTCCGTCGGAGTTTAAGCAGTAATGAACTCCTGGGCCCCTTTTACGCTTAAGCAATATGAGAGTGCCCTTAGGAAATGGTCGTCTTTTTGCGAGCATAGTTACATAGACGGGGAAAAACCTTCTTCCCAAGCCATCATAAACTTCCTCGGAAGAATTCATGAAGGTGGTCTTGGTTACCCTACAATCTGTACTCATAAAGCAGCAATCAGCAGCTATCTAGAGATTGTAGGGACTAAGGTAGAAGATACTCTGATTAGTAGAGCTGTTAAAGGATTCTTTAGAATGCGCCCATCAAAGCCCAAATACAATAGTACTTATCCGGGATGTTGCGCAGGTTATAAGTTTCCTTACCGAAAAAGGAGCTAGCGAGAAGCTCAGCCTGGAAGACTTGACTTTGAAGCTAACCATGCTCCTGGCCCTAACATCTACTAATAGAGTGTCAGAGATAGCACGTTTTTCCCTAGAAAACTTACAAAAAGGTTCAAAAAAGTGGATATTCCACCTAGACATTGTAAATAAAAATAGGGGACTGGGAAAACCACATAGAGGCTGAAAAGAAAAAAAATTGTTGAGAAAATACCTTACTTTCAAGCTTTTTTGACTCTTTTTGCTCTGCACTGCCGCTTGCTTCTTATTATTCTAGACCCCGCTTGACAGAGCGGTCTTTTTCAGGTTTTTTTTGTGACAAGTTCTGGTTAGATATGATTGAGACTAAAAAATGGCACCACCAACCATTCATAACTAACCTTTTAGTGGTGCGCGACTTGGCTGCTCCTCACATTTCTTCTTGGCAGCTTGTGGATCCCCAATGTCGCGATCGTATGTTTTTAATACTTTTAATCCAAAGGTTTTAAGAAAAAAAACTTGAAGAAGCTCGCGCTTGTTTTCGCTATAAAAATAGCTTTCCCCCTTAGTATTTGCTGACTTTAGATCTTTAATTTTATCCTTTCCATTCTTAGCAAAATTATTAGAATCAAGAAAATTTTTTTTTACAAAGTTTTAGAAAAGAGTTTGGAGCACAACACTTTTCTCGTTTGACTCATAACAAGTGAAGCGGATATAAAATTTAAATTGATCTTTTCTCATTAGAAGTTTTTTCCAGCAATGCGAGGGAATTGATCGAGATGTTGAAAAAAAATGTGGAATGAAAAAAAGCTGCTCCGTCAAGTACGAAGTTAACACCTCAAATTGGACGGAAGTTATGAGCGGTAACATAACCGGGAAGCCGAATTGTGTGAAGAACGCGGCAACGGGTTGCAAGCAAAAAATGCAAGGAGCTACTTTGGAAATAAACTGCTTTTGTGAAACGGACTTCTGCAACGTGATCGGGAAGTGGGACGCGGATGTCGCGAAAATACTTCAGCCATACCGACAAAAATTTCTGGTGAATGTTTCGAAGCATAACATTTTTCCAACTAGATTCGAACGTATTAATGTACTCAGAAGATGAGAGCAATAAAGGTATGAATTATCACATTGAACAGAGAGGAACAGTCCACCAAAGGTCGCCTGAAGATGGAAAAACTTCTTTAAAAAGACTGCTCTATGAATTTAGAGAAAGAAACGAAGGGTTGTGCTAGACAAAAAGTCAAGACTGTTAAAACTCACTTGCTTCTCATCACTCCAGACTCCCCGCTCAAATTAGTTTATATATATATACATACATATATGTACTTATATTTTTGAAGAAGATCTTGGAGACAGTCGTAGTGATCTATGGGAGAAGACTGTGTATGAACTTCTTCTAAGCAGCTATGTATGAAAATTTTCTTCAAATACGATTGAAACGTTTTATCTGCATGTCTCAGAAAAAATTTTCACTGTGAAACTTTGTGCTGTGGTAAATACCGGGTGAGTTATTTACTTTAACGGTTAATACATCCAATCAACTTACTAGTATCTCTTTAGCTCTTTAAATCAACTTACTAGTATCTCTTTAGCTTATTAAATTGAGTCACAAAAAAAAAAGATACAGAAATAGGTTAGATTAATTGGAAGATGAGAATAGTTCACAGACGATGAACAAGGTATAAATTTGGAAAAAAATTGTTGTCAAGTGGAATAGTTGGAACTTTTTTGGAACTTCATTACTTGACTTCTTTTTTATTTCTCAACCAAATTTGTAGAATTGAATGTTTTGAACAACAAAAAAACAAATAATATTTGAAGTTCTTTTCTCCAAATTTCGTTATCACAGAAGAAACTTGATGTCGAAGCGAATCTCGGTGAAGTCGTGCAGAGACCCGTGCTCAAAGCGCGTCGAAGGCTGATAAAAATTCACACGACCCCAATGAACGCGACCCCAGTGGTGCCTCCCAAGAAAGAAGAATCTCCCTTGATTCCTGTCTGAGTCATGTCCGATTCAAATAAAACTGACCACTTTCTTTTGGATAAACGGAATGGTAGGAGTTTAGACGAGTAGGCATTGTTTTATCCTCAGCTTTTTTCGATTGTTTTTTGCTGGTTAGTGTTAGTCAATTATTTTATTATTTAAATAGTGACAAGCTATTGTTGTATGAAAAAATCGTTCCCAACTTCTCCTCAATCTTTCAAAGCAGTCTTCACGGAATAAAAAAATAGTCAGCATTGCTTGACTTTATTCTGATGAATTTATTCCACTCGTACCTTTGAACATGATAAAGATATCATGTATATACTAGGGAACCGACTGGCTACTAGAATTGTTTATTCACTCATATACAAAGATGTTTGAATGTTTGAAAAGTAACGTTCAACTATCGAGGAAAAGGAAAAAGAGTAAACGAACCAGGATCTCTACCCAAGAAACCGAGAAACAAAAGGCATACAGTACATAATTAAGAAAAGTGTAAAAAGTTCTCAATTAAAAGGCAAAATTTTAAACTCTAGGGAATCCCAAAACCCGGATTAGCTGCGCAATTTCTGCAATTTTCAAGAGAAGAGCGTGTTTGGCTTGATTGAGGGTTGAGAAGTATGTTTGAGAGATAACAGTAAATAAATGTGATGAAATTAAGAGTAATAGACAAGAGAGAGCAATGTGTTGAAGTGTCAGACTCTCTTCCCATAAGAACGTTTAGTTTTTACGGTACCATCAAAGGGATTCAGATTAAGAGAAAAACAAAACAAATTTATACTTGAGCCTTTCTACTTGAAATTTTTAGAGAGGCATCCGCACTGACGGTCAGCTTCCCAGTTACTCTTCATCAATTTTTTTGGGGAGTCAGTGTCTCCTGGAAAAATTCGCTGGGTCCTGGTCTCTAAAAAAACCTTTGCATAAAATGCTCCAAATCGGTAAGCCGTTAAAAGCGATTAAACTCTTTATAAAAAATTATAAACACAGAGTTGAGAAAAAATTGCAATTTTGTATTTCTTTTCCGCTGCCTGTTTTATCGTGAGCAGTGTTATGGAGCGTTAGAATTCAACTTTTCACTTTGCAAAGTAAACTCTGCAAAGTGAAACAAAAATTCTACTTCTCCAACTTTATGCTATATTTTACACCTCTCTCGCACCACTCGCTTTTTACGTCGTGGTTTTAGAGTGATGGAGCGTTCAACAGGATCACTTTGCAGAGATTACTTTGCAAAGTGAAAAGTTGAATTCTAGCGCTCCATTACATTCTACCAGATGCTTCTGCATTCTTTCGATCTTCGCGTTTCTGTAACCGAATCCAAATGTTGCATTTAAAATGTTAATTAGTGCAGCAAAAAAGAGTGTTGATGTAAAGTCCGCAAATTCTTTGTAAGTTCACCTTTTTGACAAGAATAAGATTATTCTTGTACTTGGTCGGAAAAAGCTTAGCACACTTGAAAGGTCTCGTTCTACAATAACATTTATAGAATGCGGCACAAATATGGCAAAGAAAAGTTTAGCTCAAAAAATGGCCCACTTAAAAACAGATTTTATCAGAATCAAAGACATATGGTGAATCTACATAGTTTTTGCAATTTCTAAAGTGTTCCTTGTCTCTCCTTGGATGGGTGGCTGCGAGTGAATTACGTAGCGCTGTCATCGCCATGCAGGGTCAAAATGCCGTTCAATGAACATCTCGCGAACGCTTGGAGTGATGCCTTCAGTTTTAAAAAAAAATTAAACTATTAAACGTCTTGAAGAAACTAAAGAATTCAAAGGTCGTGCTCGTACTGGACCATCGCTCACTTCAACATCCACAAATGTCAATAAGATCAAAGAGGTAAAACCAAAACCCAAAGCGCAGCATGTGAAAATTTGGCATGGATTTTGTCGTATTGGAGAAATCAACACTGATCTGTTTATAATAAGCTTTTGTATAAATCTTATCGGGGTCGCAAGTGAGCGATGCTCACGGACAGAACTAGAGAAGTAAGATAGAAGAAAGCTTACCGTTTGTTGTCGAATGCCCGCAGCTACATCGCCCAATCTGAAGCTTTAGCGAGGAGAAGATTTTCACAGTTGATTAGGCCTTCGAACCTCAAAACAGTGGCAAAATCATCGACAGAGGCAGATTTGTTGATAGAACTCGAAGGAACGTGAAGGTGGATTGTAAGTGTGTGAAACTCACCACAGAAGTTTGGAATGAAGAGACCGAATCGAATGATATCCCAGCACGTATATCATAACGTTATTATTAAATTTTCATAAATTTTTTTCAATTGTTTTTCTCATTCTCACAAAAAAATCTAAAAACTTTTTTTTTCTCTTAATATTTGTGCCGCACCCTGTAGAGGTTTGTGGACAAGCTAGTTAATAATAATCACTGTTCACAAAATTCCGATTTTCCAGAATCGTGTCTGATACTTCTTCAATGGTAGAAGCAGGCGGCTGATAAGTTTTAATTCGCTGATTTAACTCAGCTTCGAAAACGATGGGGTCTTTTTGATTACAAAACTTTTTTGTTGCTCTATTCAGCAATCTAAAATCCTTTTTCATTATTGTTATCCCTTCTCGTTCAATGTCGCATCCACAATAGTAACACAATACTTGGCAGAAAAAACATATATTTTTTGATGTGACTTTTTTCAATGAAAACCGCGTGAACAAATAACAACTATACCAATAGAAACTGCATAATTTGATATGCCGTATTAAGAAGTAACAACAAAAAACGTTATGACGAATTGAAGAACAATCGAAATGTTACAGTACCCATTCAGAGGCAGAAACTTGCTCTCCGAGAAAAAAAACAAAGTTTAATTTAAAACATTCTAGGACACTTTAACAGTAAGTAGTTGAATGTACTTCTACAGTAAGTAGCAGAAACATATCACGTGGGCCTCGCTCTTCGATGACGGCTACAACCGGCAACAACAACAACAACAGTAAGTAGCATACTGTTTTTTTTTAAATCGTATACTTCAATTTCACTGCTAAGATCGATCGAAAGTGATTCTTATGGTAAACTCTGAAAGTATCGGTTGGCGAACTGCTCAGAAGATGTTGTGATGTTGTACACGGGATGAATTTCTTCCTGTAAAAAATAACTCGGAGAAGATTTCATAATATTAAAAAAAATCTGTCAACCACATGAAACACGGCTCATAACTGAGTCTTTTTTGAAAAAAAGCGTTCTCTTTAAATGTTTTAAACCAAATTTAAAGACTTTTTATAACGAATATTCGACTTAGGAGCTCATAATACTTCCAGCGGTTCTGTGTATTTGTTTTAACGCGATGTACCTAGTACCGTAATATAATTATTTTCACCGGAATATCAAAAAAATTCTAATATACCGCTTTTGACCCTCTGAGACTGAACCAAGGCCTTTCAGATGTAACACTTGCTGATTAATACCATCGCGCGGGCAAAAGCCAGTCAATGGAGCGGGATCGAATCAACCGTCTCTATCTTACCGGGAGTAAAATCAGCCGTCTCTATCTGAACGGGAGTAAAAGCCAGTCAATGGAACGGGATCGAACCAGCCGTCTCTCTCTTACCGGGAGCAAGTGCCTTACAATAACACTACCAAGGACGAAATGTTGAGTCTAACTATTCAATGGCCCTCTTAAAGCAAGGGACGAACGAGAGCATTGCTTTCTCCCCCGACCAGCTCGGCTTTGTTACAGCAGAAGGACTGGGCGATGGAGAGGCCAGAGAGCGCGTAGCACGAGTGGTAGACATCTCTCTTCTTCTCTGGCTTGTCTTTCATTCCGCCATCTTTCTCCTTCAAATAACACCTCTCATTCATTTTCCTACCAAAAAATTGATACATCGACTCTAAATCACACACCTTCTTTTGGAAAGAGGTCCAGTTTTCCGAAAAAAGAAGCTGTGTTAATACAAGGTCGATAAAACTTTTCACGCAGTAAAAGTGCAATCACAGAGGTTTGCAGATCCCTATTTACGTCCACATATTTCATGAATGGATGAGAAGAGACCTGGCAACAGATGAGAATATATTCTTGGAGTGCTGTGAAGTCGAAGGCCTCCCCAAGAGAAAGCAGTCCTTCTTTTCTCCACTCACAGTCGACAATGCGGAAAATGGCAGCTTGCCAGAAGGAGTAGCAAGAATCAACCAACTTGTTCGTTCGCCCCTGAAACAATCACCGTACTCTGCATTGTAAAGTTTGAATCGCATAAAGAAAAAAGGAACCTGAAATCCTCCTTCAAAGCGCATTTGCTTTCTGCTGAGCCACTTTAACAGTGCCTGCATGTCCGCCAACTTTGACCTAAAATTAATTACTACTATATATCCTTTTTTTCGGATTTCATGACTGTCAGCCATGGATTCATCAATGTGAATACTGAACTCGTAATTAAAATTGAGATTTTTTTGTTGTGGAAATGAATAAAGAAAGGAGAGGTGAGATATTCATCGATGGGCTCACCAAGTCACCATTCTCTCCCGAACAACTTCTTACAATGAAAACTATAACCCTGTTTTCCTCGCTTTTTTTGACCAAGACTAGTTCGGACTCCGCCCCTTCCTCCTCCCATCAGAGTAATAGCATATAAGACGATGCTGGGAATAATTTTCGCCGAAATGCTCAAGATGTTGTTCCTCAGCCAAAAACCTTATTTCGCCAAGATTTCGAGTATGCGAACTTGAGAGAAGAAAATTCCGATATTAGTCTTTTTTCACTGCCGAAATAGGGACGAAGATTTTTTATTATTTTGTAGTGCAAAGTAATGAATGACTCAGGGTTTGTCCCCGCCAAATAACGGTCAATTTTGTTTTCCTTTTTGACATGTTTTGGCACTGCGAAACTCGACTCTTTTTGAACACTTTTTGTCCGTTGAACACAGCTTACTGCGTTTCAGGTTTGTTAAGTGCAAGCCCGAATAGGAATTGTTAAGCCAAAGCGAATTTCGATTTTAGAATTTTTTCTGGAGGCAGTGCAATACAGAAACGATATCAACAGCTGCAACAACCACAGATTAATCACTTCTAGCGACGTACTCCAACCGAGTTTAGTAAACTCGGTTGGAGTACGTCGTTAGAAATGGTTGGTGTGTAGCCGTTGTTGCTGCTGGTATTGTTTCTCGGCCTTTTGGATGAGATCGAAGTCTAGTATTGGCACACCCCAAAGACTTCCTGAGAGCGATCCTCTATCATAACGGAATTGAGAGCTAAAAGGTTGCAAGGGCAGAAATAAAAAGGAATAAAACCCGATTTTGGCAGTGACAAAAGCAGTTAAAAACTATGTCCCTTCTTTAGCGGTGACGAAACGAGTACGAAGTAGAAAGCTTGTTTTGGCACGGTTTTCTTCGCAGGCCCATCAAAACGCATGTTATTTGCTGCCATTCATCAAGGCGCATTTTTCTGTTCCTTGCCATGGAAAAGCTTGGATTTTCCAGCGAAATCTGCCCGAGAAACAACATTTTGAGCATTTTGGCAAAAATTTATCCCAGCAGCTTCTTATATGAATGAGCGGAGAGGGCGGGGTTCAATCGCTGCTCTCACCTCGCGAGAAGCGAGAGCGCAGCCACTGCACAGAAGGAGTACCCGCCATGCGCTTCACTCCCCGGTTCTCCACCGAATCCTCCCTCGTATGTCTGGCATCTTAATCAACTGCATTTCTCATTTAGGCTTTTTAGCGCATGAAAATTACTCTGGTTACGATGGAATCTGGATTGTTCTGGATCATAAAAAACTCTTCCGCGGGTGGTACTAAATACCTCAAAAGACAAAGACACCAACGGTACTCAAGTACCAAACTTCTCTCCGATTTCACGCGGGTTACTTTTACAACCGTACTCCCTTTACTATGATTTCGCAAAAAAATTTGTTTCTAGCAACCAGTGTATTTCTCTAACCCCACGTGCTTGTAAAATCTGTGCGCTATCCTAGAAATATAGTGATAAAAATTCTTTGATCGTCTGCATCCTCTCTTTCACATCACACGCTCTTGCGCTCTCTCGAGGGCTTGCCTTTCCCCCATCATTAGTGATCTTGATATGGAAATTATTTCTGCAAGTGGGGGAGAAACAGCCTGCTAGCAATCACAATTCTCTTGCTATTTGCAGTGACAATCCTTAGATGAAGATGAACAAAACTATAAGTATATAGTAAATGATTACAGTACGATCCACTCCGCGCATCCCTCGGTCAGATCTTCGTCCAAGATCCTGAGGAGACTCGCGACTGCCAATGAACAGTACATTCCTCGGATGTCCGCCTCAATTGATCGGATTCTCAACAGGAAAATCAGATAGTCTCAGTTCTGAACTCACAAACGTGTATTACTTTCAAAAGCCGACCTTAACTTAAAACGCTTCTTTTTCCCAAAAAAACTAATTTCTTTTCAAATGCGGGTTTACTTTCAGTGATATTCACAGTTACTTTGGGTGTGTATTCCTTTCGAAGGCTCTGTCCGCTTCTTAGGGTGTTTTTCGATTTTTTTTCTCCGTGATATGAGCTCATTTCTTATGGGTTTACCACGATTGCCGTAAGAATGGTTCAGTATGAGCGTGAGTCCGTCAAAGGTCTAAAACGGACGCCCGCCGACAGGCGACCGGAAATGACTAAATAACCCCCCTGATTGTGACCATTCGCCATATACAGAAACAGGGGAAAAAAACTGAAAAATTGGAAGATATACCAAATTTGGTGTATTTCCTGGCGATACTTGATAAATTACACAAAATGATGTCTTGTACGGAAATAAACTCAAAAAACTTCTGTAAAATTTGAGCTTTGAATGTTATCTTTGAAAAAAGTTGTGTTCCATAATCATAAATATGATAAAATTTTGAGCAGTACTGTCTGTAGTCACATCAATCGAGACCTTCTCGTATCCAGAACTAATATGAATCGTCTTTTACTACTAAGTTATAAGCAAATACCTAAGGCCAATATACATTCGCATTTGTGAGTAAGCTGAGAAGCTAGCCAGATCGTACATGGATGGAAGCAAATAAGCGATACCGAATATTTCCTTCAAATTTTTTCTCGAAGGACACATCTGTCGTAGGGTGCAGACTAGGGCGTTTCTTAGGGTGCAGACTAGGGCGTTTCGTAGGGTGCAGACTAGGGCGTTTCTTAGGGTGCAGACTAGGGCGTTTCGTAGGGTGCAGACTAGGGCGTTTCTTAGGGTGCAGACTAGGGCGTTTCGTAGGGTGCAGACTAGGGCGTTTCTTAGGGTGCAGACTAGGGCGTTTCGTAGGGTGCAGACTAGGGCGTTTCTTAGGGTGCAGACTAGGGCGTTTCGTAGGGTGCAGACTAGGGCGTTTCTTAGGGTGCAGACTAGGGCGTTTCGTAGGGTGCAGACTAGGGCGTTTCTTAGGGTGCAGACTAGGGCGTTTCGTAGGGTGCAGACTAGGGCGTTTCTTAGGGTGCAGACTAGGGCGTTTCGTAGGGTGCAGACTAGGGCGTTTCTTAGGGTGCAGACTAGGGCGTTTCGTAGGGTGCAGACTAGGGCGTTTCTTAGGGTGCAGACTAGGGCGTTTCGTAGGGTGCAGACTAGGGCGTTTCTTAGCACCAGCACAACTTTTTTCGAGCACAAAGGTTTTGAAAATTTCAGAGTTCTAATTTCAAAAATCCGAGAAAAAAATTTTCCAAGCGCAAAGATTTCAACGTTTTTCGGGTTTTTTGGAGAGCGCATAGGCTTTTTTTAACCCTCAGTGCGGGTCAGAGAAACATCCTGGTGCGGACAAGTAAAATCAATACCCTTAATATCATCTAAAATCGACGATCTGAAACTATTCATAGCAAAAACCCAAAATATTTGTTCTTTCAACTCATGTCGAATTACATTGAAAATGAAGCTTTTGCTTATCGTATTGTATATTGAATGAGATATAAAAGTGAGTATATCTGAAGAAACCTCTCCTCCTTTGTGCATTGTGAAGGATCCGTTCTTTTGATGCATCGACTTCAGAAACCGTCGAATATTCGGTCTGAAGACATAAAGAAGTATCCAGAACTAATATGAATCGTATTTTACTACTAAGCTATAAGCAAATACCTAAGGCCAATATACATTCGCAACTGTGAGTAAGCTGAGAAGCTAGCCAGCAAGCAAGCATAAAGAAGTTCACCATAATTCAATGAATAAATAAACTGGTTTTCTACATGAGTTCATCGAATGATCTGAGGATGAACCTATTGATTGTCTGCAGAGCTTCCGTAGACTCCAGCGAGGCCAAAGTGAGCACAGCCGCGTAAGTCACTGCCAGATGGGCCATTTGGCCCGGTCCACCTGTTTGATAACCAATTTTCACTAGAAACTTCCAAATTCAATTTTCGAAAAACTTTAGTTATCATTTGAGCAGAGGATGAAGATTATAAAGCTCCCATTAATGGATAACTCAGTTTCTCAGAGAATGGAGGAGAGAGAGAGAGAGAGAGAGAGAGAGTATAGTCTTAAGGCGTTTTGCAAATTCTTCTTTTTGTTGCTTATTTCAACTATCCTGATCGCTCTTCCCTTCCTTTAATACTTTTTTATATTCGATCTTTCTGAAATATACTCCAAGTAAAGTTTGCTCTGTAGATTATTGTTAAAATAAATGAATACATTTGCAAAAATATTTAGTGAGAAGTATCACGTCGATTGCATGGGTTGAATAGTCATGTTAGACCTTCTGTGGGTTGAATAGTCATGTTAGACCTTCTGTGGGTTGAATAGTCATGTTAGACCTTCTGTGGGTTGAATAGTCATGTTAGACCTTCCGTTGAATAGTCATGTTAGACCTTCTGTGGGTTGAATAGTCATGTTAGACCTTCTGTGGGTTGAATAGTCATGTTAGACCTTCTGTGGGTTGAATAGTCATGTTAGACCTTCTGTGGGTTGAATAGTCATGTTAGACCTTCTGTGGGTTGAATAGTCATGTTAGACCTTCTGTGGGTTGAATAGTCATGTTAGACCTTCTGTGGGTTGAATAGTCATGTTAGACCTTCTGTGGGTTGAATAGTCATGTTAGACCTTCTGTGGGTTGAATAGTCATGTTAGACCTTATGTGGGTTGAATAGTCATGTTAGACCTTCTGTGGGTTGATTAGTCATGTTAGACCTTCTGTGGGTTGAATAGTCATGTTAGACCTTCCGTTGAATAGTCATGTTAGACCTTCTGTGGGTTGAATAGTCATGTTAGACCTTCTGTGGGTTGAATAGTCATGTTAGACCTTCTGTGGGTTGAATAGTCATGTTAGACTTTCTGTGGGTTGAATAGTCATGTTAGACCTTCTGTGGGTTGAATAGTCATGTTAGACCTTCTGTGGGTTGAATAGTCATGTTAGACCTTCTGTGGGTTGAATAGTCATGTTAGACCTTCCGTCGGCGAGCCTCTGTTTTTCAAAATCATAAGGGGACTCCTTATGTGAAACAAAAAAAAAATTTTTTCGCGGGCTTCTGTTTTTTTATCATGAGGGAAGGAGGACCCTTAGGTGAGAAAAAAATTTTTGCAGCCTTTTTGCCCCCGTCTGTACTTTTTCTTGGTCGCTAAAAAAACCCCTGGTCGACCGTCTAAAAGAAAAGATTTTACCTCCATAGCCACCGTTTTCGTCTTGGCAAGTTTCCAAGAAGCGCACAATGTTCCTCTTCAGGTCATCAGGAATAGTCACGTTGAGTATGCGCAGAGCGTGCACAGCCCAATAGCACAGCCAAGGACGACTTGCATCTAATTCCTGCCAATATTTGGCTTCCTATTTTTTTCTCAACCCTGAATCGATTGAAATTAGGGGCTACATATTGATTGATTAAAATTATCATATGTGCCAAGAAAAAGAAGCCATGAGTGGAGAGAATTTGATAGATTTAACTTTTGAACATTTATGCATTAAAAAAACTGACGTGAGTTATATTTTCTTATCCGGCATTACTGCAGTTTAAGTAAGTGGCAGCGCTCGTGGGCTTTAAACGCTTCGGTTTCGAAAAATTTCTTCATAGATGTTCATTTTGAGCATCTAGGACTCTGATTCTTGCAAAAAAAAAATTCAAAAATTTTTCGGCTCAACTGCAGTTTCAGTCACCCTTAAAGTCAAAAAACCAGATTTCACAGCAAACAAACGCACTAACAAGGGAGAGGGAGGGGGGAAGGGGGAGAGGGGTTATTTTTTACATTAAAAACGCTTCGGCTTAGGAAAAAGTTGGCTCTAATCTACTTTAGCCGTCCAAAAATTTTTTTCAAAAAAAGATTTTATTCATAAAAACTCCCCTCCTCTCCTTTCTCCTTAGGGCCCCCTTCCCCCCTACCCCCTAGGGCATCTACTCCCCTATCCCCTAGAGCATCTACCCCCCTACCCTCTAGGGCATCTACCCCCCCCCCTTCGCTTAGGTAGGGCCCTCTTCCTCCCCCTTCCCCCTTTAAAGCCCCCCTCCCTTCCCTGCTTAGGTAAACCCCCCTCCCCCTTTCCTTTCCCCCAAAATTCATGAAGATAATTTAAAAAGAAAGGAGAAGAAAAGAAAGAGAGAAAAAAGAATTTAATTGAGCCAGGCCGTGTTTTAGGCCAGCTGAGCCAAGCCCTCTCTTCCTTCCCCCCTCCCCCTCCTTTTTAGTGGGTTTTTTTTAAAAAATTTTTTGCAAGTACCAGAGTCCCTGATGCTCAAAATGAACAAAAAATTGAAACCGAAGCGTTTAAAGCCCACGAGCGCTGCCACTTAAACTGCAGAAGTGCCTCTTATTGTAACTTGTACTCGGTTCCTTATAATTCTTCTTAATTTTACTTAGGACTTTTTTTACAAGTAGATTCGGAAAAATTCAAAAACCTTGAGTCGTTTTACGCTGTCAATGTATTTTCCTAAGAATTTTTTTTCAAGGAAAAAAATTTTTTAAAGTAAAAGTTTTAAGAGATGGAAATCAGAACAGAATTACTGATTCTAATCTTTTCATTGTGGGGAAATTTTTTACGTAATCGTTTTGAGGATGTGGAAATACAAGCGAAAAATTTTTCTCAGATTTTTTGAGAAAAAATTAACGAAATCTCCTTGCGCTAATAAAAACAGGTGCGTCTAGCACTCATGCAGATTCATATAACCCGAGAACCTTTACCCCACTCAATAAAAAATAGGAAAATTTGAATAATAAAAGGGCATTGAATGGATATTGTTTTTCAGACAAAGTCAATAAACGAGAGATGAGCGGAAAGAGTGAGAGAGGAAGAAAGAAAAGAATGCTGCGTCCATTAACTCACCTGGTAAACGATTGGCAACTCACGAAGACAATTCAGCAAATAAGAGCCATGCTCTGCACGATAGAGCTCAGGTTGCACTATGTTTCCTGATTTTGAGGCGAAAAAACTGCTCGCCGTCTCTCCAACAATGTCTTCCACGCGTTTCTCAACAAATTTTGCTGACGATGGGTACTAGGGTGCGTTTTGATATTTTGAAACTTGTTTTTAGTTAAAGATCCGAGAAAAAAACTTTTAAACTTGAAGTTAACCTGTTCTGTACTTGAAAAAGTAAAGAAGCCATTGTCATTGAAACGATTGCATGGGTTGAACGAATGAAGTTGACTTGGAATCTCTGCCGACATCTCTATGAAACAGAAGAATGAACTCTGAAAATTTTAGAGCAGACGTTTTAAATTCGAGATATCATTTTTTCGAAAGAAGAAGTCTTTACAAAAGGTTTTATAAGAAGAAACAGCATTGAGAACGTTTTTCGCGAGCGTTGTTGCAACTTGCGTTTTAGTAAAAACCTTGTTAACTTTCGGTCTTAAAAAAAAACAGGCAATTAACAAAGTGAGGCATGAGTGAGGCCGTTTTGAGTGAGGCCGTTTTTTGTTTGTACCAACAAGCAACACACTCGTAACACGCTTTCACTTTTTAACACTACGGACTACACTTTCAGTAGAAGTGAGTATCGAAGACTTTCACACGCGTTTTAGTAACATCCGGATTACAGAATGTCTGATCAAGCTCGAGAGTTTTTTTTGTACGGCATGGCATGACGTATGAAAAATTTTTCACAATGTCAGGTTTTTTTCTGGTGATATAAAGTTTACATACGGCCTCACAAATAAAATTCGCACCTTTCACATCCCCCCCTCCACCCATCCCCGAATGAATTGCGCCTCTCCTCAGGTATTTTTTTTTATACTAGCATCTAAGTAATTCAAACACGTTACATTGCACTCGTGAACAAATATATGTATGGATGGTTAAAATAAGATTTAGCGGGCCAGGTTTTTGGTTTTTTACATCATTTTTTTTTAGAGTAAGATATCATTTTCATTGACCAGCTTCGTGCCCTCACGTTGAGGCTTAGAACTGAAGGTAGATAAACATTCCTTTTTTGTTTGCAGAAGCGATTACCACATCCAAAGAAAGACGGCTTCATTCTCGCAGCAATCTTCTCCTCGATACGGTTACTGAATTTTAAAATTTTACTGCTTCACTGCTTGTTTATTTACTCATTTTAATATCCCCTATCACTATCTTCTGTTGGCTGTACCTTTTTCTGTTTCCTATTGGCTTGCACTTGCCGATCTCTTGATATGTTGTGGTACAGTCAATGAGATTGGGGTGTCAAGTTGGAAGGAATTGATGAAGAAGCCTTTTACTTTTTTAAAGTCGGAAATTCTTCCCTTGAAATTGGAGATGATCATGTTTTTGAATGAAGGTAGATTGCGTTCGTTTTTAATAGAAATATTTGGTCACAATATTACTTAAAGAACCAGTTCAATGGGATAAATCGTGTTAGGCGTTTTTGAGGTTTTGGAACAACTTTACTTAGCGGGGGTGGGGCACTTTACTTGGAGAGGGCTTTTGTTTTTAGTGTTTTCAAACTACTGTATCCATTGAACCAGTTTTTTGTTGAAAAAAATAGTCATTGAATTTGCAAAAAAAGTTAATAATATGAGAAACTTTCTTATGCGGTATCGGTAGTCTAAGCCGTACGGCCCAGGGGTTATTTAGTCATGTCCGGTCGCTTGTCGGCGGGCGTCCGTTTCAGACCTTCGGCGGACGTTTGTCTTTTAACTCATAAGGGGGACCCTTATGATAATTTTTTTTAAAAACTTTTTTTCTCATAAATTTGAAACTTGAAAAAAAATTCCAGATGTAAGGCAAGTATGTGTATATAAAAATTTCCGCTGCCGGCTCCTGAAATAAAGAGCGGCTCCATCATGTAAAGCACGGCCCCTTTTTCGATACTCACTTCTATCAACAAAAAATAAAATTAAAACCTAATTTTCAAACGTAAAACCTGTCATTTATACTGAAAGTGTAGTCCGTAGTGTTAAAAAGTAAAAGTGTGTTACGAGTGTGTTGCTTGTTGGTACAAACAAAAAACGGCCTCACTCAAAACGGCCTCACTCATGCCTCACTTTGTTAAATGCCAAAAAAAACAAACGTTTCTTTATGTGCTCGAGTTCCCAACTTTGCTATTTTTTTTCTTCTCAGTGAGTTCATAACGTAAGCGAATAATTTAATTTATAACTTAAGATCTGTGTGTGTAGATTGCATGGTGATTTTGATTTCTACCAATAATCGTCTTTGAAAATTCACGAACATTGTTTTTTCTCACTAAAATTCAGCGGAACTCTTTCCGGCAGCTCTTTCTCTGTTGATGCATTTTGACATGACAGCTTTCTAATCCATTCATAGCTAAATTGTGAAGACTTGTGAAGCTGGCTCAACTCGTTAACTCAACTCTTTCTAGAAGGTTTTATAGCTGATCCACTTCACAAATTTTATAATAATTTGTTTTTTTTTAAAAATGTTTTAGTTGTTCGAGCTTACTCTTCGATTTCTCATTGAGAAGCACATTTATCATTTTATATGGATTTCTTCTCAGGGTGAAAAAGACCAAGCCGACCGGTTTGTCCATAGAAAGACGACTCACATGTGATATGAACTCGGAAGTGATCAAGCGGGCGAACCCTGCTGATGACTATGAGCTTCTGCAGCGAGTCGGCTCGGGTACCTATGGAGAAGTCTACAAAGCCAAACACATCAGGTTTGGTGTTCGAAATCTAATTCTGGTTTAAATTTTTCGTAGTTTTGTTTTCTACGACTCGCTTTCATATTGTTGGCATTCGAGTTATCTAATTTTCTGGGTTTTTTGTGGTGTTAGATTTCAAATCATAGTTTCTCGTTGCATCCATAGTTCGATGTATTCGGAGTTCTCTTTCACGCAACTTCTAGATGAGTTCTTTGTTTGCTTGTTGATCATTTGAGAAAAAGGCTTGATTTTTACTTATTCTCATGGGACTAATTTAGTCAGACGGGCACTCTTATGCCATGAAAATAGAGCTGGGGAAAGGCACGCATTCTCTTTGTTCTGTTTTCTTTCTCTCTCATATCTTTCTCTTCTCTTTTTTCTCCCTTTTCTGTCAGAAGTCTTTCTTCTTCTTTCCTTTGCAGCAAGAAAATTCCGAACAAATGGCGTAGAACAGAACGAAATTCTTCGCTATTCTATTCATTGAATGCTGGATATTTCTCACCATCATCCAAGAAATGAATTTTGGTAAAATAAACACATTAATGGAGAGAGAACGGCATGCTCAGAAGATCTATATCTTGTGCTTGTGATGGAAAATAGAGTTTTTTGTTGAAACAAAAACTATAGGTCAACAAAATTCACTTGCAATTGTAGGAATTTGAGGAAAAAACAACCGCATTTTGAGCGGAGGATTCAGAAATGTTTCAAAAATGAGCTGGAGTTCAAGGATAAAGAAAGAGAAATTGTCATTGAATTAGTTTGACAATTTTAGTAAAAACGGGTATTAAATTTTTTCCCGAATTTTGTGTTCAAATTCGATTCCTCTTTGTAGTTTCTTAGGATTTCCTTTTTTTAGATGTGATTTTTAAAAAAGTTCAGTTGGCAGCAGAGCGTTATTGAAAGCGATTTCTTCGTTTTGTTTTTGACTATTCTATTTAACTCAAATGCAACGATAAATGGACTGCTACATACTTTATCAAACACCACAAACTCAATGATAAATTAGGAAAATTATCTGCATCGGATAAAAGCTTGAAACGTAAGAAATTTTGAAGAGTTTCTCTCTTTCTCCGAACGGATCACGTGTAAATTACAAAAAAATCTCTTCTTTTTTCAGGGGAAGGGGGAGGTCGGGGTTTTTTTGTACCCCTTGATAAACTAAAACCTTTCTAGAGATCTATGATCATAGGTTAAACATTTCTTCATTTTTCAATAGACAAATCACAGTATTAGGCTGAAAAATTCGGAACTGAGCTCAAAAACCCCGTTTGTGCCGAATCACGGCTAACGAAACTTTTCACTTCGGAAAACAAAGATCTTTTTCGTAGAGTTTTTAACTTGAGAAAGCCCCAAAAAAAATCTTACATAGTTAGCTTTTAAGGTCGGTAGTTTGGCCGCCTTTGAATTTTTTTTCTCGGAAGTTTTGTAGTTCACTTATGCATATTATCCCCATCTTATTAGAGCGCATAGTTTTATCCTACAGTTCAACCCCTTTATTTGTTAGCATGTTTTACGGGCTACGGAACTAAAGTAGTTAAATTTCTAAATGAACAAGAAAATTGGAGGAATTCAGAAAGTTTGTGAGGGGCGAGCGAGTGAAAATTTGAAATTACGAGCGCGAGGGACAAAAAAATCTGTTACCTTCCGGTGAATTTCGCTCGCGGTCAAATCCAAAATTCTCATAAAGAACTGATTGAAAAAAGGCGGTCGAAAAAGACATGCATAATGGCCGTTATAAACTGAGTCAAATAATTTTTAGATTTCTGGACACAAAGGCCTTAGAAAAATTGGAATATGCCTAAATAGATATTCGGTAGCAATAAATTGGTTTCGTCAAAAGATCTTGGTTTTCGATATATAGTCTGCCTTTAAACGATAACAGCAACCCGCCGAAGTTTAATACGGTGGTGTGCCCATCGCTCATCAAGCTTGATATATTTCTTACGGTCGCCCGCTTGATCTAGAATTTGTTCTATTAGTAATGAAAATATAAAAGTCGTTGATATTAGAAAAAAATAACTTAATGTTTCTAAGTCAACATAAATACGAATGTTAAACTCCGTCCCCAGGTACGAGAAAAAAAGATGCACAGACCTCGGAAAACAGACCAAAATTTTTGTTGACAACCCCTCCCCCTTCCCCGGTCGCTAGGATTGCCCGGTCACCCGCCCAATGAAACATTTTTCATCACATCCTGGTGAGCTATGGGTGTGCCAACAAACAATAACGCAGGACTATGAAAGTGTTGGTTCAGATCTGGCGAGCTGTCTGCTGTGAAGGTTGTGAAGTTGGAAGCTGGCGACAATTTCTCCGTCATACAGCAAGAAATATTCGTACTCAGAGACTGTGTTCATCCCAATATCATAGCTTACCATGGCAGTTATCTACGAAGGTAAGTATATAGCATTTAATGAAGCACAGAAAACAGCTAGTCCACCGGGCAGGATGGAACCCAACCATCTCTGACTCAAACCGGGAGCGCGTGTTACCAGTTTATATAGCATTTACTGAACCTCTATTATTTTCATCATTAAAGTGTTTCTCGAACCCGCAATTCCGGTATTTCTGTGCGCTTCCTTCAAAAGCTTTTGATAAGTTTTTTTCTTTTTGCGTGGCATTGCCCACACATGGTCTATCAGAACTCTGGCATCGTATCATCGTAAGCTTTTTTCATCTACAAGCTTTCTATCTTGTGTAGGGGGGGGGGAGAGACAAACAGCTTATTCTTCCCACATGTTTACGCTTCGCGGCTGGGTACTTGTTTTAATCATCAAAAAATCAACTCTCTCTGCCTTTCAATAATTTTGTCTTCATCGTTTTTTCTTCTTCTATGGTTGTAACAAGACCAAGGATTGGGTATTATAAGTAATAAGATAACAATGCGTAAAACTTTTTCGTCAGATATATTTTTTTTCATTTTTCATTGTAGTGAAAATGAATTACCTGTAGTAAATTTCCATGGAAATGATAAATGAATGAATACATATCGTTAGTGTTATTGAGGGACCGTCTGTGGATTGTGATGGAGTACTGTGGCGGAGGCTCTCTTCAGGATATTTATCAAAGTCAGTTTATTACTATCAGTTCGTCAATTAATATAGAGTTAGAAAACCATGAGTTCTCTACGGAGCTTAATCAAGTTTTCTGATTTTTTGTGTGCATTACTTAGAGTGAATTTCGATTTATTTTGTAATTTTTCGATTCATTTCTTTTTCGATTGAATTTCGATTTATTTTGTAATTTTTCGGTTGATTTCTATCGTGTTATTCAGTATTCGCAATTTTGATAATGAAAAATTTTTTTAAACTGTTACAACAAAGTATGCATGCAGTACGGAGGCATTCAAAAAATCTCATAATATTTTATCCTTTTTAATGCGAAAGATGATGTTCTGTCTAATATATAACACATTGGCTGTACATATGTATGTCTAACTCCTAAAGATATTCGATCAGGGTTATAATTGAGTGTTATTCCAGTGACGGGTCCCTTGTCAGAATTACAAATAGCCTTCGTGTGCAGAGAGACTCTCAAAGGTCTCCACTACCTTCACTCCATGGGCAAAGTAACCTGAATTTTTTGATTTCTTTTTTTTCTTCATAAAAAAACGTTTTTGAGGTTGGATCGAAGATGAAAACTGTATTCTCTCTTAATATCTCGAAATTCTTCCGTCAGCAACGCGTTTCTGTTCATAAATAGACCGGCTTTTGCGGGTCTTTGTTCACTTTTCTGGCAGAGGGAACCGAAAGATGAACGAAGCATCAGACAATCATGCAGATTTTTCAGCTGTGCAAGAGAAACATAAACACGTGAATATCTGATGAAGGCGTATTTCAGGTGCATCGAGATGTTAAGGGCGCAAATATTCTTCTCACGCATTCCGGGGATGTCAAGTTGGGTCAGTATTAAAAATTGTGTGAAAATTTTGAAATTTGTTATCGAAATAATATTCCAATGTAAAAAAAAGCTATTCATTGTTGAAGGAAAACTTTGCGTTAAACAGGTTTTTTTTTCTGTGAGAAAGAAAATAAAAAAAATTATCGATAAATGAGTGTATAGAAAAAATAGCAAAAGGGTGAATTTTTTTAAAATAAAAGTTATAGAAAGAGTAAGAGAGGGTTTTGGAATAAAGAGTGATTGATTAAGTTTTCGAAAAAAAGAATAATTAGTTATGTTCTGGAAAATAACAAATATTTAAAAAAAATTTATGGTTAAGAAAAAAGAGAAAGAGAGAGAGAAATAGAGAAAAATGAGAGAGTGAGGGACAGAGAGACACGATGCGAGAAAGAGATAGTTAACGACGGAACAATCAGTGATAAAAGCTGTAGGTCGCAGAGGTAGATTCCAGTAAATGATAAGATTGATTTGCAGCGGACTTCGGGGTCGCCGCACAAATTACGGCCACCATTGGTAAAAGAAGGAGTTTCATCGGGACGCCTTATTGGTCAGTTGCGTTAGAAGTTGGCAATAGTTTCTTTCATTCAACAGAATTTAGAAAATATATAACTGCGGATGAGTATGAGACTCGTGTTGTTGGGAACATTTTTGAGAGTGGCTGGCATAGCTCACCAAGATGCGCTTAAAAAAAACTTCTCCGGGCGGGCGACCGGGCGATCTTTTTACAAGGAGGGAAGGGGGGGGGGTCAACCACAAATGTTTTTTTCTCCGTTTTACCCAATCATACCCGTCCCACCAACAAATTTTCCTTAAATGTTTTTTTGCCGGTAGTTTTTTTATGCACTTCATATATCTTCTGCTACGTGAATAAGTTATATTTCTTCATCTGTGAAAAAAAACACCTAAATACAAGGCTTGCGACCAGGAGAACTTTCCCAAGTTTGGTGAGCTATGGTGGCTGGACACACTGGGCCGAGTACGGTAGAATATGGCTGCCAAGATGAAGCGAGTACTGGTTTCTCAACCATCTTCAACATTTGATGAAGTCATAAGTCGTTCCAAAAGGAGAGGCCAACATACTCATTGGGATCGAAAAAGGGATTTGAATCAATGAATGATCATGGATTCGAGATATTATTTTTGCTTTATTGTGAAAGTAACAATTCCTCCTTGATGTTTTCCGCAACGGAGTCTTTCCGGTCACAACGATAGCCGTGTGCAAAGCAAATCCTATAAGAAAATTTGGTTTAAGGATGGCGCCAGAAGTTGCTTCTGTCGAGCGAAGAGGCGGTTACGGTGTGCAATGTGATGTGTGGGCAGTGGGAATCACTGCAGTGGAGCTGGCAGAGTGCCAACCGCCTTTATTCGACTTACACCCCATGCAGGTTGGGGTTTGTTTTTTTTATTTAAAAAAGTTTTTGATCTTTTGTGTTCAATAACTCAAGGAAGCTTTATGTGTACTTGAGATAAGTTCTATTGAAACATATTTCGTCTCAAACTGGTTCTGGAATCTTTTACTCGTGTCAAAACGGTTTTTAACCGTTCGAAAATAGGTCTTCTAAAATTATTAGGCGGTTAGGGAATTGTTCTAATTTAATTAACAGACTATTCAAGCTGCACCTTATGCAGGTTTCTGTCATGAAAGTGTCGCAGAGTCTATTCTGTGTGTTAGGTTTTGAAAGTTCCGTGTACTTTAATGAAATTTTAAGGGATCGTGAAGAAAAGACTTTGATACTCCTTGTAAAACTCTTTCTTAAACCCCCAGTTGTACAAATAGACACTTTAGCTCTAGAACTATTTAAAAATGAAATGCTGGTGATGAATAGATTTATTTGACTGGATTGGTTCGAACTCGCCAAAACAGAGTATGGATTAGGAGGATATCGGGCATCTCAAGAAGTGCAACAATTAAACTGAAAAAGTATGATTCTCGTAAGAGCGTACGAGTGAATAGCGTTGAAAATAGAGCGGCGAAAGCGTTTGATGCAATAATAGAATAGAGATGATTTTTTCTAATTTTTTTTAAAGAACGCAAAGGGTTTGGAGTTTTGCAGGTTTGAAATATTAAACTTTGGTGAGAATTCATCTCTCAAGGGAAAATAAGCCTAACTCAAGGTGTTGTATCTGATGACGAAAAGCAGCTACAAACCACCGGTCCTTCGAGAAAAACACCGCTGGTCCGCACTCTTCCATGATTTCGTCCGTCAGTGTCTAACCAAGAACCCGAAGAAGCGACCGACTCCCGACAAACTTCTCTCGGTCAGTTCGAAGAAACAGACATAGAGTAAGTGTGTGAGAGAGGGAAAGAGAGAGAGAGAGAGAGAGAGAGATAAAGGGGAGGATGAAAGAGAAAAGGAGAGAATAGAAAAAAAGTATCATTACAGATGCACCACTTTGTCCTCGGAGCCCTGAGTTCTCGGATGACAAGAGATCTACTTGACAGAGTAAGTGTAATTTTGATGAGTTCCCTTATCTCATTCTTCGGAATGTTATTCCTGACTGACATTTAAAGTCAACTTTCAGGTGAACGGAGGCTCAGCCGCATCAGGGACGAGAAGAGTCCGAGCAGAGAAGGAGGAGCAGGAGTTGGATGATGAAGGGAGTGAGGAGGATGAGTTGGAGCAGTTCCAGCCAACTCACATTCGACTCCAGCGGAGTGGCCAGCCTGCCCCGCCCAATCCCATGCGGTCACCCCGCAGACCGCAGGGAATAGCCGCCAGGTCAGTTTTATCTCAAGGGTTTCAACTTATAAAAATTTGAAGTTTTCATCTCACTGGCATAGACATGAAGCGCCAAAAATCGATCATTCTCAAGTTTAAAAGGCTAAACGCAGTATGTTGATGTGTTTTTGACGATACGGCTGCGAGTTGTCCAATTTCTGCTGCAAGCTGAGTTCTTTCTTTTCGATCAAACAAAATGAGGCGAGTAGAGACAAAAGTAGATAATCGACCGCTTAAAAACAGCGTTTGATTGTGCAAACGAAAAAACACAGAAAACTGCAGAAATTGGGAAGTTGTTTTAACAGAGAACCATTTTTGTTGTAGTTGAGAGAGACGAAGATTTTAAAGAGGTTCCGTGAAAACATCTTCTTGAAATTGTAAGGTATACCTGCCAAAATTTAGAAGAAAAAACTTCCAGCAGATCAAAAGAATCAATTTTTTTGAAGGTATTGAGAAATAATCTTCATAAAATGCTCAAAAATTCGTTTCTCGATTCATTTTCTGGGTTCCTTAGAGGATTTTTGGTCATCTGAAATACCATTATGATACCAGTTTGTCTCTTCTCCGGTAATAGTTAGCTTTTAGACGTATAAATTTATGTTCATTCAAGGATAATAAGCGAGAAGAACATATACTCGAAACACACTGGCAACAGTGGCCATTCGTGACTCGTGACTATACAGCCTTAAGAGCCTGTCAGGTCGCGACGGAGGTCACCTACACGCGGTGCGACTGTGGACGACGCTACATGGCGTCGGACCCAATGGACCTCCAAAACAAAACTTCCCAATGGAATCTCCCGCAAGGGACAACGAGGACGGCTTCCCCCGAAACCTCATTTTTTCTAACACGGATCAGAAAGACCCAGCGTCTCTGATCCGAATACTCCTCCAAATCGCTGGTATCGAGACTAACCCAGGCCCAAGATGGCCTTGTTCTGTATGCTCTCTTAACGCGCCTTCGAATTGTGTTAATTGTAGCAAATGTAAGAAATGGGTACATTTCCGCTGTTCCAACCTTAACAATCTTAATGATTGGAACCCCCAATGGAGATGTAGAATTTGTGAGAGAGCCCCGATCCAGCAGACTGCCTCCCAGACGGTAGCTAACCTGAGGATAATCCAATGGAACGCTAATGGACTGAGAGCCCGACTAACCGAGCTAGAGGACCTTTTACATGAGTTGAATATTCACGTAGCACTCATCCAAGAAACCAAAAATGGATGCTAGTATTCCATCTCCGAATATCGTAGGTTACACGATCATAAGAAAAGACCGCTCCAACTTTGGAGGCGGACTTGCGATACTAGTCAAAGAGAATATTCGCTATGCTAACGTGACCTCCCCAACAACGGACCAGACAGCCGAAACACTCAGCGTGGACGTGCCAACCGACCAAGGAACCATAAGAATCTGCAACATTTACATCCCACCTCGATCGTCCTGCCCCAACACATACGCGCCGAACTTCAACCGACTCCTAACACAGAAGAAACCATTCATTGTCGGTGGAGACTTCAACGCACACAATAAAGTTTGGAGTGAAGGTACGGAGGATAGCAGAGGAGATGAACTATGCGACTTCATTGACGACAGCGATCTTGTATGTCTCAACAACTCAAAGATGCCCACAAGACAAAAAGCATCACCAGACATCACTCTCGCCTCGAACGACATAGCCATCGACTGCAACTGGTCAACAATCAACAGAATGAACTCTGACCACCTCCCATGCCTGATTGACGTCGAAACACAGCCATCCAACATCTCAAACGCACGTTGTTATACAAATTACAACAAAGCGAATTGGGAAGGCTTCGAAAGGGACATCAACAAGATTCTCATGGAATTCCCATTCGCCGGCAACTCAGTTCAGATGCACAAATTCCTGACCACCACCTTGACCAAAGCGGCTAAGAACAACATTCCCCGTGGAAAGGTGCCAAAATACACGCCTCACTTGAGCGAAGATGTGAAGAAGCTGATTACAGAACGGGACCAAATGAGGAGGGACAATCCTACGGACCCCTCACTCCCCTCAATAATGGCCGAAATCTCCTTCCGCATCAACCTCGAAAAGAGGAAGGCTTGGGAAAAGTACATATCTGAAATTAGCCACAACGAACCGGGCAACAAACTCTGGAAAACGATAAAGGCTATCGACGGCAAATCAATAAAACCGACGCACTTGACCATCACCCACGACGGGAAAAGTCTATGCCCAACATCTGCCTCAAACGCTTTTACCAGAAAATTAGCTAAACAAGCCCCTAAAGAGGTCGACAAATCAGCAAGAAGCACAACACGACTAATTAAAGGGCTCAAACGGACAGACGCTCCCCAAATTTCCCTGGCACAGATCGAAGAAGCAATCAAGAAAACCAAAGGTTCCAAATGCCCAGACAGTGAAGGCATCTGCCCTCTACTACTCAAAATGGCCGGTGAAAACTTCAGAAAATGTCTCTGCATCCTCTTCAATAACACGCTGCAAACAGGTATTATCCCGTCCAGATGGAAAGATGCAAGAGTGATAATGTTACCTAAACCAGGAAAGGACTCCAGCAACCTGAACGGCTATAGACCAATATCAATACTATCACCTATACCCAAAACATTCGAACGGGTCTTATTACCATTCCTGGCGGAAGGCTTTCAAATCGCTGACTGGCAACATGGATTCCGCAAAGAGCACTCGACTACTACCGCACTCCTGGAAATAACCGGGAAAATAACAAACGGCTTCAATCGGAAACCACCCCCGGACCGCACTCTCATGGTCGCCCTTGACCTCACTGCAGCATATGACTTAGTGAACATATCCCTTCTCTGCAAGAAACTCACTGAAACGAATATGCCAAGAGCCATCGTCCGATGGATGTCCAGCTACCTAAGAGGCCGTACAATCAAGGTAGATTTCCAAGGAAAAAGCAGTCGACGTCTCACATGCAGATCTGGTGTTCCACAAGGAGCAGTGCTCAGCCCCCTCTTATTCAATCTCTACATAAACAACCTCCCGCAACACACAGGAAACACGCAGATGACAGCCTACGCCGACGACATATCAATTCTCTCCTCAAGCCCCTGTATTGAAACCTGTGAAGATCAGATCAACCACTTCCTACCGAAACTCGTAGAAGAATTGGAACAACGTAAAATGATCATATCCAAGGAAAAGACTACGGTCACTCTTTTCACAACCCATACAGGCGAATGTAAAAAAGAACCCAAGGTAGAAATCCACGGAACCCTTTTGCCGACAACTAAAACACCCAAAATACTCGGTGTCGTCTTAGACCAACTCGGCACCTTCCGACAACATGCAGAATACCTTAAACAGAGAACGGCCAAAAGACTGAATATACTACGTGCCCTCGGAGGAAGAACATGGGGCCAACAGAAAAACACCCTTCTTGCAACCTACAAAACAATGACCAGATCCGTTCTCAACTACGCCGCACCAATTTACTCCCCTCAATTGGCCGAGACGAACTGGAAAAAACTACAGGCAAACCAAAATAGAGCAATTCGGATAGCAACAGGAAACCTAGCAATGGCCGGCACAGAGCACTTAGCTCTAGAAAGCGAAATGTTACCCATAAAGGAGCACAACACGATGCTTACCAAGCAATTCGTTGCAAGAGCAAGACTCCTCCCAAACCACCCCTCCCATCGTCGATGCATGGAACCCAAACCACCTAGAACTATTCGTAAACATGCCAAGGACTTAGAAATTATGCTAGTAGACAGTGATCAGAAAGCCGCACTTAAAAGAATACATACTGAGACTGTTAGAAATTTCATTAGATCTTGCTCCCCTAACCCAGTTCTAGGTAAGAAACCTCCCAGAATCCATAAATCAACGAATCAACTTCCCAGGGAACAACAAATAACATTATCGCAACTACGTAGTGGCTATGCAAGTTCCCTTAACAGCTACCTACACAGAATAGGAGCTGCCCAATCACCTCTTTGCCCAAAATGTTTAGAAGAGCCACATACAACTAGTCATTTATTCTCGTGTCGCTGTGACCACACACTTTTAAGAAGTATAGATCTGTGGAATAGCCCGACGTCTGTTGTTAAGTTCTTATACCAGTGATTCCTTTCTCTCTCAAAAAAAAAAGGGAAAAAAAAGAGAAAAAAAGAAAAAAAAAAGAAAAGAAAAATAAATAAATAAATAAATAAACCCCGAGAGAGAAAGAGAAATAATGTAATTAGAGAAATGATGTAAGTAAGGTTATTGTTTTCTGAGCCATGTCAAAGAAGATCTCGTCTACCCAACCGGAGACCTACGGCGGGCAATCTACAACAACTACAACAAGAGCCTGTCACGGATGGAGCCGGATCATCCAGTCCAGAATCGAGCGCGACCTCAGGTGGTGGATAGAGGGACGCCTCCCTACAAAGAATTCGTGCTGGCAGGTAGCGGGAGAAATCCCGCCGCGAGAAAAAAAAAGAGAAAAAATACTCCCACCCAAAACGATGCTAGGCCGGCTTGACCACCCACTCACAAGGCCTATAGCATGAACAGGTTGCTACAACGATGTCCGCCTTCACAAGGTGCAGCATGACAGTCTCAGGACTGCAAAGGACACCAAAACCCTTCTCCGGACGCATCTTGTCCGAAGAACACGAGAACTTCTCTCATTAAAGAGAGTGTTCACAACCAAATCTTCGATGCGGAATGCTTGCCGGCAACAACAACAGAAGAACATATTTAAAGAAAACAACAAAAAAAACCTAAAACGAAAATTAAATTCTAATACAATTATTTTTTTGCATGTTGTTTGAATAAAGAATAATTGCAGGCCGCATCATTTATCAGCAGCGCTAGAGCTCCCAGGAAATCTACTGCCATCCTTCCACTCTACTGACGTGAGCCCATCCACCCCTGGAGCTCCTTTGTCCGCAAGGTGAGCCTTCTACTAGCTACTCTAACTTCTTAGCTTCCTACATGAGACGGGTTTGAGGCATTATCAATCGGAGAGAAGTATTCCGGCTCGGGAACTCCCTCCGCTTCCGGACGTCGTCGGTGGTCACTCCCTGCTCCATGACAACAATGGCGTTCTCAACGACGACAGGAACTCGACCCTCGGTACGCTCATTTGCTTTATTAGATTATTGTAAGACCTTTAGGGTGCTGCAGACATGAGACTATCAGGCTACTTGAGACCCTCTGGTAACTGCAGGCGTGAGATCTTTCACTCTAGAAAATAAACTAATGCTTTTCAAGGTATGAGAACAGAACGATGCTGTAGGCATAAATTCTCAAAGCTAATTAAGGCATGAGACCGTGAGGCTACTGTAGGCACGAGACCCTGAAGGTACCCACTGCAGGCGTAAGATCCTTGTTGTACTGCAGGCCTAAAAAAATTAGGCTTTCGAAGAAATGAGACTCTTAGAATGCTTCAGTCAAGATTAAGATAACTCAGTTGTTTTTCAGTCCCACGAGCTCCTCCTCGAAATCGTGCAGCAGCAGCTGAGAAGTTGCGCAAAGAGCGCGCGATTTCTCTCGAGAGACTCAACAGTGGGACGGCCTTCGACGATGTCTCGGTCCGGAGTAAACTTAGTGAGGCCGGCCGACCATTGACATTCTTCGGCCTTCCACCCACACCGAAAGTGAGTTTTCTGACATCTTGAGAAGGATTCTAGAAAACGAATGAATAGAAGAGTTAGATAACTATTCGTGACTAAATGAAAACATAAAACCTATGAACATGCTCTTTCTAATCAAGACTTTTTGAAATTGATTTTAATTCGGGAAATCTTTTTGTAATTTTCCCAATTTGATGAGAAAGTAGTTTTTCATGAAAGTTTTGAGAATTAAAAAGCTCTCTAGGTTGCGATGGGTGCTTGCTTCACGCAAGTGCTACACGACTGTTCGCTGCGATTAAATGCTGCAGCCACTTGGAGACATCCATCCGGCAAGAGCCAGGTCAGTCAGTCAATAGTTATGGATCACATGGACTCTTGAAAATTATTTTCAGCGTTTACGTGCCCCATCTTCTATTTTTAAATATATTTTTTGCCCATCTTTTGCCAATTCTTCATATATATTGATTGATTTTTCAAAGTGAAATTTTATTTTTCAGTTCCTTCTACTGGGATGCGAAGAAGGTATCTACGCAGTGGATTTGTCCGAAATGAACGACTCACAACTTATTAGAGTTTCTTATTTTATTAAATTGAATGAATACTCTAATGAGTATTTCAGCCAGAAAACAGGTCTTCGCCGTATTCTTTGAGATCAGCTACGAAGGCCTCCCTAAAAACATTTAAATAGGAGTTTTTTTTCGCAAGGCAGAGCTTTCAAACGATCCGATTAATAATGATCTTTGATTCAGAAGAGACATAATCTATTACAAAACACCGCAGAAAAAAGGACAGAAGTTTGGAAAGGCTTCGCTGTGTTCGAACTGTGTAATTGAACGTTTTTTTATTAGCTGGAAAGAACATTGAAACATGGAGTGAGCAAAGCTTAATCGTGTGCTTCTTCACGCTAAAAATATAACCTGAAGACCTCGTCTACCCAGCCGGAGACCTACGGCGGGCAATCTACAACAACAAAAATATAACCTCATGATTAACTAACTTTGTGATTCTTCCACGCTCTCTTGATCTCCGGAAGGTCGAGCACTTCCTGATATACTGCGAGTATCAGGAGCTGTTACCTTGATTGACCCCTGAAAGCTTGATTGACCCCTGAAAGCTTGGGGTTACTGTAAATGAATCTGAGAGAAAAAATTTGATCTAAACAAAATTTGCGTTCTTAGCAAGAAATTATATGTCAAACATAGCTTTCCAGCACTTGTCAACAAATTTAAAACTGACCGCTCGGATATTATGTCTCTTCTGAATCAAAGAGCGGGGGGCCTAAAATAATGAGAAGCAAGCGAGAGTTGAAGGGCAGTAAAAGAAGAGAACCATTATTCTTAGCCCCTCCCCCCCGCTCGGATTAACGGTCATTTTTCAATTTTTTGACAAGTTTTGGTTAGCTATGATGTCAAATGCTCACTGACAAATTGCTATTTTGAAAAATCAAAACAAAAAAGCTAACTATATCAGCTTTAGCGCAAGAGATTAGTGCGGACTCATCGATCGCTTTCACTTCTTCCTTTTTTCTGAAACAAAAAAACTCTCGATGCTCTCGGTAAGTCAATAACAGGAAAAAGGGCGAAAAAGTTTTTAAGAAAAAGAAATTTAAAAAATTAAAATTAAGTAAAAATACTAACAAAGTTCCATTAGAAGAAGGCTTTTTCAAAGAGAAGTCAGTCTTCATATTTATGAGAGCCTGTGAGGAATACAATATATACAGGGTGGGTCATAAATAGTGTTACAAATGTTTGAGAACATTTCCTGAGGAAGTGACCGCACGTAGCGGTCACTTTTCTTGTTTTTTCCGATTCCCCGTAATTTTTTATACGTGTCAAGTGAGTTTCGATTGAATCCATCGATGTTTAGGGTAATGACAGCGTCGAATCGCTTGCGAACTGCGATCATTCGCCTACACACTCTTGGCCACGCCCCTGCTCGCATTGCTGAAACGCTTCGCCTGCCTCGCATGACAGTGTATCGAGCGATCAAACGATTCGAGGAGCTTGGCACATCTTTGGACCGTCCAAGGCGAGGTCGTCCTCGCACTGCTCGCACGACACAACTCATCGAAACCGTTCGGAGTCGGATCAACCGAAATGCACGACGAAGCATCAGACAGATGGCGCAGCAGCTCCCGATGAGCCGATCTTCATTGAGACGAATAGTCACGGAGGAGCTGGGACTCAGGTCGTATCGTACACGGAAGGCCGCTTTTCTGTCGGCTCGCAACAAGTCGGAAAGAGTCAAAAGATGTCGCGACCTTCTCCGTCGTACGCAACAAGGCGAACATTTCAATATGGTGTTCTCTGACGAAAAGCTGTTCACCGTGGAAGAAGTCCACAACTCCCAAAACGTCAGAGTGCTTGCGAAGGACGCAGAGCAAGCCGATAGCAAGGGTAGAACGGTCCAACGCAGTGCACATCCAACTCAAGTCATGGTCTGGGCGGGGATCTGCGCAACAGGAAAAACACCGCTTGTTTTCGTCGAGAAAGGCGTCAAGATCGACACGGAATACTATCTGAAACATGTTCTGCAAGACGTGCTCCATCCATGGTCTCAATCGTATTTCAATCAGAGGACATGGACCTTTCAACAAGACTCAGCACCAGCCCACAAAGCTAAAAAGGTTCAAACGTGGTGCAAGGAAAATTTTCCCGGCTTCATCACAACAGCAGAATGGCCGGCCTCATCACCCGACCTGAACCCGCTCGATTATTCCGTTTGGGCCTACTTGGAGTCCAAGGTAAACTCTCGCTCCCACCCAAATATTGATTCCCTGAAGAATGCCCTTCAGGCAGAATGGGACAACATCGGAGTCGAATACCTTCGTACAGTGGTGGAGGCGTTCCCAAAGAGACTTCGAGCTGTAGTTCGGGCAAAAGGAGATCGTTTGAGCTGAACTTTTGCGTGAATGTTGACATTTATGTTGTTGATAAAATATGTTAATTTGAGATGATTTTCTCTGTTTTGAAAAAAGGTATAACAATTCCAATTTGTAACACTATTTATGGAACACCCTGTACTATTTCCACAACATCAGAAAACAAGATAGTAATATGTTTTTTTGTTAAAAATCTTCCTTTTTTGGGAAATTTTTTGTGAAAACGATTATTCACTAAAAGCGAAAGTTCTTCGGGTACTTTTTCGGTTCATCGGGCTTTTGCATCGCGGTCGCGTCGCGGCCCCTTTCGCGTCGCTTAAACCAGATTGAACCGTGGAATTAAAATTATTTTTACATTAAAAAACGCTTAGGCTTAGGAAAAGTTTACGCTAACGAGGCCGAACGGCTTAGCTAAGAAGGCCGAACGGCTTAGCTAACGAGGCCGTACGGCTTAGCTAACGAGGCCGAGGGCCGCGACGCGACCGCGACGCAAAAGCCCGATGAACCGAAAAAGTACGGTTTTTCGAAACTCAACATGAAGTTTAAACTCACTTTGATGTTTTCTTCCCGAATTTTCTCTTTCTTTGGTGTGATTATAAGGCCTTGAAGTTAAAATTTATTTTTCATTAAAACAATGGGTTAACGATTCCAAGATTTCCAGGATGAATGTAACATTGTTAGAATTAAATTCGTTGAAGCTCAAAATTAAAATTGTCTCTTTACAAAAGGTCTTTTTGGTTTTCTTGTAATTTGAAAAGAAACAGGACGTTAAAGTAGCATCAAACCTTTTTCTTTCTCCGTCTTAGTGCGAGATTTTTCTGTTTGTGGAAGAGAGTGTGAAGAGGGAATTTTCCTCGGAGTTATGGTAGACATTTTCTTTTTAAAACACATGTAGAAGAAGCCGCTCGAAAGAAGGGAAGAGCACTAGAAATGAGAATTCTTTTTTGTCTCGAGAGTAAACGAGAATCGGAACGTGCATGAACATGACGGTGAGTTTACATTTTAGAGTTAGAGCGAAGACTCGAGCCGGGCTTGCAAAATTGCGTTTATAAGGAGAACTAAACTGTAAACCTTCTGCATTGTTTTTGAGAGCGCAAGCCAAAGAGCGCTGAGCGGACTAGAGCCAATGTTTAATAAAAGACTTCTGAGAGCGATTTATAAAGCGATTGATGCTGAATGAATCCGAAGTTATGAAAATATATGCATAGAAAGAAGTAATTGAATGGCTAACGACAGATAATGTCCTGATACAAATTATTTTTTGAAGGAAGTATTGTTTTGTTTGCAACGCAGCTGTTTTTTTTGTTGCAAACGACTAAATCTAGCAAAATTATTTTGATTCAATCAGTCAATGGCTTTTTTTTAAAATATCAATAAAATTTGTAGCTGCATCATCGTCGCTGCGCGTGGCTTTTTGTGTACAAAAACGTGCTGATGGCCGTGCAAGGAAAGACACAATTTCTATACAGACACGAATTGGTTAGTTGCCTTCTTTTTTTGTAAAAGGGTTTAAGAGTTGTGAGAGTCTTTTCACATAATTGGCTTTTTCTTCTTCTAATAACTTACCGATACTCATTTTTTATGCATGCTAGAAAGAGCAACAAAACAAAATTATGAGCCGAAGATGAATGGGGGTGGTCGTTTTTCTCAATAAAAAATCTGTGCACTTCAAAAACTTGAGAATTTTCTTGTTTTCTTTGGCCTTTATAATTGTTCATACTACATACTCTCTGTATCTATTCTATTCGTATCTTACATACTCTCTGTATCTATTCTATTCGTATCTTACATACTCTCTGTATCTATTCTATTCGTACCTTACATACTCTCTGTATCTATTCTATTCGTACCTTACATACTCTCTGTATCTATTCTATTCGTACCTTACATACTCTCTGTATCTATTCTATTCGTATCTTACATACTCTCTGTATCTATTCTATTCGTACCTTACATACTCTCTGTATCTATTCTATTCGTACCTTACATACTCTCTGTATCTATTCTATTCGTACCTTACATACTCTCTGTATCTATTCTATTCGTACCTTACATACTCTCTGTATCTATTCTATTCGTATCTTACATACTCTCTGTATCTATTCTATTCGTACCTTACATACTCTCTGTATCTATTCTATTCGTACCTTTCTCTCACCCTTAGTTTTTTTTAACCTACACATTTCGTTAGTTGGAAAAAACTGATGGATATAATTAAGAAAGGCATTTTACTACTAAAATTTAGTCCTAATTAGTTTTCAAACCTCTTTTTAAAGAAGTAAGATATAATTGGTGTATTACGTCGGAAGATCAGGTCATTACTAAACCACGCCCCCACGCCCGTTCATTACTAATCCACGCTACTGCGCGGGAAAGAGAGAAAGAGTGTTTGACGCACTATTATGTATATTTTTTGATAAGGTCTCGTTAGCCTAAGCCGTACGGCCTCGTTAGCGTAAACTTTTGCCTAAGCGTAAGCAGAAAAAAACATGAAAAACTTGAAAAAACAAATAAAGCGCATGGGGTGAAGTTAAGAATTCTTTCGCGCAGTGGCGTGGATTAGTAATAAACGGGCGTGGTTTAGTAATAGCCGAAGATCACTAGGTGTGATTAACTTTAACGATCTCATTTCATATTACACATTTTTTAGCGGATATCATGAAAAAGACTAAATACGGGATGGATAACTTTTTTAAATTTTACTTGCAGTTGGCTCTAACACAGAAGAACCTGACACTGCGCATGAGCAAGCCTATGAACAAAGTTCCCGAGAAATTCGTCCCCAAGAAGCTGGCGATCACGATTAGATTGGTGGAGACCAAGGGATGCATGCAGTGCTCAGTCCTGCCGACCAGGGACTCGCTCTTCCTGGCCTGCTCCCTACCAACTACTGTCCTTCTCTTCCAATGGTCAGTGGTAGTAGATCAAAAAGAATTTAAACAGTGGTTTCCGTTTGAATTGAAATTTTCATCTGTTAGTTTTCCAGTTCAGTAGGTGATGTTTTTTAATTATAAAATGAGAGAGCTGAAAGATTTGAGTATTAAAAAATTATTCGAGAGTTTTGGACATCGTTGGCTCGAAACTTAGCTTTCAAGTATGAGTTTTCAATTAAGAATACCAAAATTCACATTCAATACTGTTTAAAATACTTCTGTTTAATTGTTAAGTTCTAAGGTATGACCCTCTGCGCCGATTCATGCTGGTTCGGTCAGCTGATCTACTCCCGACTACTCGTTTTCCTCTTCGCCCATTTCAACTAATCAATACACCAGGGTTGGTTCAATTCAGTTTTTAATCAATTGAACCGTAAATAAAAAGTTCTATGCTAGATAGAACATGAAAAATTCAGTATACATTTAAAAAAATTTGGTTTGAAGTGATTTCCCTCAATTATGCGTTGGAGTTCGAAAGACGAAAGACGAGCGGATGTTCCATCTGGAGTGGATTTCCTTCGGAGACACTATAGCCGTTAGTTATACTTTTTTACTAAATCAATGATCGATATAAAGGCTACTGTAACACTATAAAATGTTTAAGTGTGACCCGGATGCGACACTCCAAGTAGAGAGTCACGACGAAAAGTTGGATGTGGCCTCCATGATACACGTCGATAAAAAAACGCTGTTGTTCTCGCACAGAAACAGAGTAAGAACCTTATTTTTGATTCAGGAGTCCTTTTTACAAAATACGAAAAAGGTTTTATTTTAACATTGTTATTATATAACAATGTTATTATATACATGTTATTATATAACATGTAAATGTTGAAATATATCATTGAAAATATTGATATTTTGGTATTAGGAAATTAATTTTATCATATAAGAAGACGATGCTGGGAACAATTTTCGCCAAAATGCTCGAGATGTTGTTCCTCAGCCAAAAACTTTATTTTGCCAAGATTTCGAGTATGCGAACTTGGGAGAAGGAAATTCCGTTATTTGTCTTTTTTTAGCTGCCAAAATAGGGACGAAGAATCGGCCACCATTTCGCAGTGCCAAATGATGAATGACTCTGTGGCCAAGTTTTGTTCCTGCCAAAATCACGGACAATTTTGTTTTTCCTTTGTGACATGTTTTGGCACTGCCAAACTCGACTCTTTTTTTGAACACTTTTTGTCCGTTGAACACAGCTCTGCAACGACCACGTATTAACCACCTCTAGCGACGTACTCCAACCGAGTTTAGTAAACTCGGTTGGGGTACGTCGTTAGAAGTGGTTAATATGTGGTCGTTGTAGCTGCTGGTATCGCATCTCAGCCTTTTGGATGAGATCAAAGTCTAGTATTGGCACTCCCCAAAGAGTTCCTGAGAGCGATCCTCTATCATCCCAGAAATGAGGCTAAGGAATTGCAGGGGCTACAAAAAAAGCCCGATTGTGGCAGTGACAAAACAAGGACAAAAAACCCGATTATGACAGTGACAAAACAAGGACAAAAATACCGATTTTGGCAGTGACAAAACAAGGACGAACAAAAACCCGATTTTGGCAGTGACAAAAAAAACCGATTTTGGCAGTGACAAAACAAGGACGAACAAAAACCCGATTTTGGCAGTGACAAAACAAGGACAAACAAAAACCGGATTCTGGCAGTGACAAAACAAGGACAAACAAAAACCGGATTCTGGCAGTGACAAAAGCGGTGACAAAACGAAAACAAAGTAGAAAGCTTGTTTTTTGACGGTTTTTCTTGGCAGGCCCGTCAAAACGCATGTTATTTGCTGCCATTTATCATGGCGCTTTTTTCCGTTTCTGGCCATGGAAAAGCTTGGTTTTTCAAGGGAAATCTGCCCGAGGAACAATATTTTGAGCATTTTGGCGAAAATTATTCCCAGCATCGTCTCAAATGGAAAGACAGCACCGGGTTTTTCGCCTGTAAATCCTGAGTTTGATTACGGTATATTGAGTAAGATGTGTTAGTGAACTATAATGTGATAGTGAATTATACAAATAGAATGGGAAGGTTATACACCACCAGTTAAAAGATCATGTCCTATCGTTTAGTGAAGGGCCTCTTTTCGATCTCAAGCGGGTCTCTGTTTTCATTTTTAGGGCTTAATCTTACGCTAAACATATTCTTCTCCAAGAAAACGTGGTTTTATTGCCACTCGTGGGTCTAAGGGAATTTTTTGTTCTCAAGGCCTTCTGCGTCATTTTCGAGCGCATTATGAAGTATCGACTATTCCAAAAGCTTCGCTCGGAAATATGATGAAACAGATTTTGGGTGGAAAAGATTGCCATGATCAAGGCTTCGAGACGCCTCATTCAGATAACGGATAATGCCGATGCGCATCAAAAAGACTTACTTTATGGATTCGAATATTGATTGATGTTTCACCTGATGAATTGTTCCAAGTTTCACTTTATATGTATATTACATTACGGTTCATTGAATATATTGATTGATGACTTCAGGTTCATTTTGTGGACCTGGAGGGTCGCATGGTGGAGCGGCAGCCAGTTGAGCTGAAGCTGAACTACCACGTGGAGTATCTGGTGGGACTGAGTGACTCTTTCCTGGCCTTTCACTCAAATGGAGTCGAGGGCAGGGAATACTCCAAGGGGGAGATCACCCAGGACCTATTCGACCCCAGCAAGGTCTACAAAGTTATCGGCAACGATAGGTTTGTGACTCCTATGTGTCTCAACCCGAACCGAATAAGCCAGCGATTTTACGTAGAAGTTCCATGCTGATTAGGTTTGTATCCTCAGTAGTGTCTTGGTAACGCGCTCGCTGCCAGTACGAGGGATTTGGCTGAGTTCGATTCCCTGCCGGGTTTCTTTTGTCCGTGTTATATTCATACTGTATCTAAACGGTTAGATGTAGAAAATAAAGAGTATTTTTTTGTCGGTGTAACTCGCAGAATTAGTAAGTTGTATGAATGTGAGATGAACGTTGAGACTAGATCTTCTGATGAACACTCCAAGTTGTTTTGTATTCATTGGCAAACCTGACGATTCTGGAAACACAAAGGCCCTTGAGAATGTACCAAACAGAAAATGACCCCTTGTATTATCTTTCCTTTTTTTCAGTCTCATCGTGTTAACAACCCATCCTCTGACGTCGTGCGAGAAACACTCGATTTGTTTTCTGACGGGACATGAAGCGACACCTTTTTAGAGACGAACGAAGATTGGAGACTTGCATTTCAGATAGGAGAAGTCTTTGCGCAACTTTGTCGTGCTTCAAAACATTTAGAATTAATATGCGTTTATTAGTAGTACTTATCTTATTTTTATTTATTTATGATTCGAGTGTGTTATTTGTAGATATTCATAATTAGGTATGCAATTAGCTCATGGCGGTTTCATTTTCCCGCCATTTCACGGAGATTTTTCGGTGTCCAGATCAGTAATCTACCCTTCTTTCAAGGCAATCCCGTGTCATCCTTGAATCAAATTGAAGGTGTTCAAAGTTGCTTTAAGGTTCGCCCCTCTCGGCATTTTCATGCATTGTATAAAATTGACCTCATGGATATTTTTCTCATTGGTGCTAAACGTCTTCTCTTGTCTTTGTCCATTGAACTGTCACAGTATATTATTTGTCTGCCGATTTTAGAGAAAAGAGCCACAATTTCCGTGTGTCTTTTTATAGCTATGATTAAAAATTCGTTGATCAATGACTCAAAAAGAAAAAGTTAGTGATTTCTCACCGATGCGAGCTTTCAGCAATCTCTTCATGATTCCTGAGAAGAAAACGAATGCTTTCTCTGCTTAATCCACTCCAATCCCATTTGGATGTAAGATATAGTTCTTCTTGGAAAATAGTATTTTTGTATGTTTTTATCATAATGTATTCAATCACTGATGAATAAAGTATAACTTCAACTCCAATCCTATATGTTACTCTATATTATGGAGATGAGAAATTGTTTACACGTTTTTGCCGAGGAATCGAGGACAGCACAGATGGCGCATTTAATGCTTCCACCAAGGAAGATGCGAGAAGCTAAGCAGCTGCACTCTTATCCAGCCTCAGAACTCTCTTCACGTTCTCACTCAGAACGATTCCGGTCTGCAGAACTTCATTGTAGAGCTCGCTCAACTCAGCCGACGACTTCCTTGTTTCTACAAGACATAACACTATATTGACATATCATACAAGTTTCTTGAACTTGCACTTTTCGGTCGATCAAAGCCTGTTTTTTTGCCATCATTACTTGAATAGCTTCGAAAATGGAAAAGAGCAAAGTAAAAAAAAAGAAATCAGTTTTTTGTTTTTCTCATAGCTTATGTATACTGAAATCTTTTTCGATTTTTTTAAAATTGAAACGTCTTTGCGTTCTTTCTGTCTTCTTCGCTCTCTTTCTCGCTTGTCTGTTAGAATGATAAAACTTTACTTGTTAGAATGATCATGCAAGAACTGCTGACGATAAACTATGGCGATCCTGCTGATAAGCTCTTGAATGTCTTCGTTCTTGGCTTTTATCGTTTGATTCTTCGTCAGGGCAGTAAGTAGATGACGTAGCACATCAATCTGCAACTTTCGTGTTAAGACCCCCTTCTCATTATCGACCACAAAAGAAATTAGAAAATAAGGCGCTCATTATTCGTTTTGGCAAAGTGAAATTATAGTTTTTTCACCGTTTCCTTCCGAAGAGCAACTTAAGAATTTCGATTTTTTTGTAATGTAACTTAAACTAATGAACAGCTTTGAATCTCGAATATATTGATTGATTGTATGACCAACTCTGTTCTTATCCACCGCCATCTGAGCGTAAAACTTGAGCTTCTCCGTGTTGACGTACACTCCTTCCGCCTATTATAATATAAACGAAAGTTTATAAAAACAAGTTTTCAAACAAAGCAATTTCAAAGAACGGAGGAAAAAAACACGAAGTTTGAAAACAACAATTCTTTTGCTTCGTCGTTCAAAAACTTGTTCTTGAACAACGCAGCTATCAAATTAATAAAAGATGTTGATACTCTTATCATTAGTTTGCGGAATTGTTCTTGAACTGCTTCATGAATCATGAAAATTTTCCACCTTCTAAAATAATATGTTCCGATTTGTATCCTGCTCAAAGTTCAACTTCTTCGAAATACCGGGAAGAATGAAGGCTAAAGCACCTGAAAAAGTTTAATGCCGTGTTCCTGGTTGCCCTCCATGATCATGACGAAGGCGAGGTCCATTATTGCGTGCGCTTTGGAATGAAGAGAACTGACGTTGTTGAAAACTTCCTCCAAAATTTCCGTCTTGTTACTGCAACTTTATCAGCATAAGTCTGATGGAAAGGTTGTTACATCCAATCAAAAAAACGACTCTTTGACGTGATCGATAAAATAATTCCCTTCATTTTTTTTGTGAAAAAAAACATGACCGCTTTCTTTTTTCGTACTAATTACATGTAAACCAATTCAGACCAATCCAAGTAAATAATTGTTTAAAATCCTATTTCTCTTCTCAAAATGAAAATTAACTTAGATTCAAATGGTGACTGATCATGTGAGATTTTATATGGAAAAAAGAAAGAGAGAAAGAAACAAGAAAGGGATCAGGAGAGAGGAAGAAAGAGATAGAAATAAAGAGAGAGAGAGGTGAAACCTGCGAATAGCATGGGCGAACAGCTCGAGATGTCCGAATGAATACTGCATCTTCTGGCTGACTTCACGACAGAAATCAACTGCTTCTTTCAGTTTTCCACTGCGACAACAGTCAATATCACTCAGTTCCCTTCATGGGTCACCTTCCTCTATGAGAACTAAGCGAGGGAATGACTTCTGTTATCTAATACAAAGTCTCAGAGATTACTTTCTTATTCTCATATAAACATAGATTATTTGTAAATCATCGAGTTTTTTTGCTGGGAAATCATAAATTGTAAACTCAATACTCATTGAGAAGAGCTGCGAGCTGAGATCTTTTGCCAGGAGTAACCAGCTTCCGGACGGTCTTCTTTTCCATTCCGAAGGTGTTCCTTAGCCAATCTCCTACTCTCTCGAGTTCAGCCTCGCTCTCCTCGGAAATCCTCTCTCCCACCTGCGACATAATATTATCTCTCCATCTTACAACGATCTCGGTACGACTGTAGAACATTGTGATGGATCGTTAAATATCAGAAGACCGCGTTTGGTGAGGTCTCCTTTAAGTCTAAGCGTAGTTTTCAATTTACTTGCCTCGTGATTCATTAATAAAAAAGTCATAAGTAACAAAAATAAAATTTTCATATTTCCAGACTAAATTTTCTGCATGATATTTCTGTTTAGAGCTTCTAAACTACAACCCTGTGTAGTAAAATGTCTATACATCTTGGGCCGTATGAACGTACCATTTTTGATGGTAAATGATGAAGAAAACAGTGTTATCCTAGAACACTTAACACTATTTTCTTAATCATTTCCCACAAAAAATGGTACGTGCATACATAAGGCCCCTTAACTTTGATCTTTTTTTATTACATCTATGTACTATAGTGTTCCATATATCAAGACAGAATATTTACATTCAAGTTATCCATCAGAGAAGTTTAAATTTTAAAAAGAAGATTATTATGAGTAATCCGAGAAAGAGGATATAATCATCATTGTGTATAATGGATGAAATAAATTGGTATAAACGTCATTCAAACTCATTTCAAAAAATTTTTCATTGTTGAAACTGAGGCACTACTGCAGTTTAATTGGCAGCGCTAATAACACTTAGAACGCTACAATTTCAAAGTTTTTCTTCATAGGTGATCATTTTGAACATCAGGGACTCCGGTTCTTGAAAAAAAAATTTTTAAAGTTTAAATTTTCAGGAAAAAAAACTTTGTTCTCTTCTTTAGTGTGGCCTATATAAAAAATGAAAGGTTCATCTCTAATAGATAAAATTGGTCAAAAAAAATGAAAATTACCTGAAGTTGTCGCTACGAAATTTCGACTTCGCTACACTTGAGTGCTTACGGTACCTTTGTCCAAGTGTCATACATTTGTCTTTCTTTTTAAATTAAAAATTATCTTTTTAACACTATTATTTTGAAACGGTCTGGCTAGCCTAAGCCTTACGGCCTTGTTTGCGTAAATTTTTACTAAGCCTAAGCGTTTTTTGATGTAAAAATTTTTTTTGTAAAAATTTTTTTTTCATGAACTGGAGTCCCTGATGTTTGAAATGATTACCTATGGAAAAAATTTTTGAAACTGTAGCGTGTAAAGCCCACGAGCGCTGTCAATTGAACTGTAGTAGTGCCAAAACTGATTACAAAGTTTATATGTGATATATCTATGCTTGCAGCCGAATTGCGAAGTTCTGCAGCCAATTTATTGGCCGCTGAAGTGTCGCCAGAGAGAAAAGAACGACAGGCGAGAAGAAGAGCCCCTGCCGTCGGCAAATACAATCCTTGTGGTCTGAAGCAAATTTTAACTGCTACAAAAAGGAGCCGATATTTTTAGAGCACTGAGGATTCGATGTTTTTGTATGCAACAATCACAAAATGAAGTTAGGATAATAAATCTTCAAATGCTAAGTTACACAGTTCAAAGGCAGTGACGCCTGATTTAGATGACGAATGATTAATCTATCGCACAAAAAAAGCTAGTCCATCGGGAGGAATCGAACCCAGCCATCTGTCAGGGTCGCGAGACTGGTCCACCCTTTACTTTAACAGATTTCATGCGAAGAAATCAAGAAAGACGATCCGAGTCCGAGAGATCGCACAACAACAAAAACAACAACCCAACTCGACTCGAACCGGGAGCGCGCGTTACCATCATTTGTCAGAAGTTAGGATAACATTTAATTTAAGTGAAAAAAACCCATTCTAGTTCGAACATGGTTCATCACTCTTAAGATGATGCATATTCATTGATGAATTTTGAGAAGACCCTCCGACGCGGTCTTCCCCACCAAAAACCTCAACCAACCTGTTAAGTAGCAGTTCCACCGCCTCAGGTACAATTTCCTTCTCCGCTTGCAGGGAAAGCTTGAAGAGGATTCTGCTAACATCGGCTTGGTTGGTCTTTCTCCCCTTCTTATCGGGGCCCATCCAAAGATCCAACCACTTTCTCGCAAGAGAAATATCCACATCCTCAAAGAAAACTAAATATTTCAAACGCTTTATGATCAATTTTTTCGAAATCTCATGATTCTAAAAAAAACTCCCCTATCGTTCATGGTCCACTTGCCACGAGCGATAACTTAGAGCCTAAATATACTGGAATATAAGAAATTGTCTGGACGGTACTCTCTCAAGGTGTCCATATTTTACTAGTGAACCGTGCTCATTTATTTTGACAATCACAAGATAGCAGAGCGGAAATGAGGAACACACGCTCTTTTGCCGGTCAACGAGGAAACTGAACCCACCGCTTGAGAGCTGCCAGACTTATATTTTAAGGCTCTACAGATTAAACCCGTCTCAGATGATCGAAATCGATCATAGCTATTAATCAATTGATAAATTCAATTCTCTTCCGATCACAATTCACAGATTGCACTGTTATATTAGCTCCGTGTTTAATATCCAAAATCCATTTCTATAGTCCGTTTGTATTGGAATTTCAATTGTTTAAAAAAGGAAAAAAACTTGACATGAACAGAATATCACATCCAGATTCGGAAAAAAACACACAGGGTTTTTTTTTAAACAAGAAGTAACAACCCGGGGTTCACTCATCAATCAATCCAGTTTTTATGGGGAAAACCGTATTTAAGCAAAACCTTCTGTTGCCAAGCCAATTTATGGAGAATGACCCCCACGAGAGCAAATTTGATCTCAGGCTTGACATCCGGAGAGCTCTCGAGCTTTTCGAACTCCTCTACCAACATGTCCAGTGTGCTTTCTTGCCATCTCTTCATCACCTTTAATTACAATTCGCGGTCCCAACTAACAAGTTTTTCTCGGAGAACTTCAAAAGAACCAGTCAGCCGATCTAGTCTCAAACATAATAGATCGTGATTAAGAGAACAAAGTAATTGAATCTTTTCATTAGCACTGTTTCATGGGATAGAAATGTATCATTAGTCCGGGCGTGGCATAATGGCCGAATTCGACTGCCACCCCAGACAGTTCCATTTAAACCAAGGGAGTTGAGAAATGTTGGTAGTGCTCATGCACGAATCTGACTCTCCCCACTGCTGCTATCCACACAAGCAGTGATCTAGCAGGCAGCCACTGGTTCTACCAGGATAGGTCTGTCCTGCATCTCAAAGGAGCGCGTACCCTGCCGCGAGGCGGGAACAAGCGCGAGGATGATTATTATATAAAAATGTATTATTAGTAGTGCAGTAATAAGGTGTTGCTAAGTTAGATCTCAGCCCGTAGTCTAACTTTATTCTGGTTTTAGTCCGAAAATATTTTTATCAAGCACTCAGCGTCCTTGCCTTCAAGCTGTGAGAATTAGAATTTTTTTTCAAAAAGAATAAAAACAATCGATAACTTTCCTAAACGAAATCAATCAATACCTGTCCTTTCATCCTGAGATGCTCCATCTCCACCGCCCTCTCCTTCTGTCCGACTTTCTCCAGTTCATTACTGGCCAACTCCATTTCTTCTTTTGATAGCCCCAAACCAGCCTGAGAAAAACTTTCATCGGCCGGGTTTTCAATATATTCTTTTACTCAAAATTTTTATTCGAGTAAATTTCTTAATGATACAATGGTCCAGTTATCCTATGGGGAAAGGACTCTGTTTTCAACTTGGACGGGTATTTATTTTCAGTTTAGAGAATATAACTCACAAAAAAATTCTTTTTGTGAATAAAGGTAATTTGTCTGGCAAACTTACGGTTTCTGTTCAAGTTCATCCAGATTTGTGAGGGTCTTTATATCCTTTTCACATCTCTTGAAAATGTCTTCAAACAAATACAATAGACCTTGAGAAGCGCAGAGACGAAGGATGTGAAGGTATTTTTGGGCAATCTCTTGCTGGCCGCAATCCTGATTACATTCCTGGCAGCTCGTGACATTCGTTCCTCTTCTAGGTTTGCGATGTGAATTTTCATGTTACGAACAAACTTCAAGAACTTCATTACTTCAAATCGACTAAAAACGATAATCTCTACGCATGTTTTCTTCAAAACTACCCAAAAGCTTTAAAAAATTTCATGATTCTCCCAATTTTCTAGAGTAAAGATTTTTTTTTTCGACAAACAACCATTTTTGGGGCGAGTTATCAGAAACTGACTGCTGCGTGTCTGATCGAGTGCTAGAATGGATGCGACTATTCTCGTCGCCTTCTCCACATCTTTCTCAGCTTTCGCTGACAGAAGTAGGCGGAGGAACAAGGATTGGAGAAGATTCGTGAAGATAAAAGGCATCGAGTCACTGCAAGATCACGCCCATGCTTTTCTCTTCAGACATCGGCTCTTGATACGATTTGATGAGAAAAGCTTAGATTACCTCTCAATCAGGGAAAGGTCGCTTTAAAACCGCTCAGACTTTTTTCTCTAGCTGTAAATTTCATTCTGATGCTTTCTTCAATGATAATTTGGTTCGAAATTGAACAAAAAGAATTTATTTTATTATTTATTCAAGAATGGATACTTGTTGGCTTCTAAAAGCTGAAAACTAAAACATGTTCTTGATCTACAACACCTTTCACCTTGAAAGTAGACGATCAATTCGGTCGGTTACCAGTACATCCTCTTCCATAAGCAGCTCATGCAAAACAGAAGTTGCCAGATGTCGACTGATCATCGTCAAGGACTGATCCGACGAAAGAATCGACAGAGCCGATTTTATCACAATGGGATCTTGAATATCAACGATTATCTGGGAGCATAATCCTCTAGACCCCTCATCTACCTTCGAATGATTATATATGAACACTGTGAACAGAGAATGGAACCATGTTTAAAGGAAGGAACTCGTGCGAAAATTGGATATCGACCGGGGACCAAATCTGCGAACTTGGCCTTTCTCGGGCAACCGATGCTCACAAGTAACTAATTGAATGTTTCGCGAGGAGTATGAAGGATGCTGCTATATTTCGAGAATTCCGATGGCATAGAGACTGAATTAGTAGAACAAATACCAAGTGTTGTCGCCTTAGAGCAACAAATAGGGAAAATAACGATAGCAAAAACCTTGTATAAAGGTAACTGCTGAAAAAACCGGATTAAAATTTTTTTCTATATTACTTTTTTCAATAAAAATGTGATAAGACTATCTTTCTTCTCGCACAGAATACAGTACCTTTTTGCGCCAATGTAAATGTCAATTTGTGAATCCTTAGGGTGTCATCGGAGCTGATAGGACGCACTGCATAGAGAATCTTGGAGGCTTCGGCGACGGCTTCTGGTAATGGAGCAGACCCAAACTGTAGAATCAATATTAATATCAATAACTGTGATAATGAAAAAGCTCTATGAGTGACACCACTGTTATGAGCGTGAATTTTTCTTACTAACCCAATTTATGCCAAAGAAAACTACTCGAAGCTTCAATTTATAGAAATAACGAGACAACTCCAAGCCAATCAAAGTTTTCGACATCCCGTATACATGAAAACTTTGAGACTTTCTCCTTTGGTTGGAACTTCTCCGCCATAAATCCTCAACGATGCAAAACTTCAAATAGAAAAAAAAGATTTTAAACAAATAAATTAACTAGATTTACTCACATGTTTATACACTTTTTTGGCCACTTCATATTTGGTTTCGTCGTGACTTCTCAGGAAGCCTTCGAATGCTTCCTTATCTTTGTATAATGAAGACAAGGCTGATATGAAGAGCGGAGAAGGGGGCATATTCTGCACGAGAAAGAGGCCTGCGTCCCTCAACAAAAAAAAAACATGAAAAGTTAAACTATATTTGATTGCAAATAAAAGAACATTTTCATAAATGAAAGATAGCCGGGATTAACACTTGCTTCCTCGATCTATTCAATGGCGATGATTCATAAATCTCAACCATAGATTTAAGCTTTTATGTCATTTTTTTGATGTAAATTCATTGCAATAAGAATAATGAACCATTTTCGAACTAAATTAGATAGGCGAATTACTTTATTGTTTTTAGGCGACAAGAAAATGAATTTACAATCTTACCTGATGACACCTGAGTTCTGCAGGACTTGTGCAATCTTCTCAATTTTCTCCTCTCCGATTCCTCCTTCTCCCCCCATTCTCTCGAACTCTACAAGGATGTTCTCTTGAAGGAAGCGTCTGAAAAACTTAAAGGGGCTGAAGTTTTTGGAGGGAATATTCCTCGGCTTCGATGAAACTAAAAATTTTCAAAATAGGTTATTCGATGATTCATATGTACTTCATTCATCAGAAAAATCCACTACAATCATCGATTTGAGAGTTCCTGTACTTTCGAAAAAATTAACAGATGGAACATTTTTTTGTTAAAATTATGTTTTCCCAAAACATTTTGTCACCCCTCCCCCTCTTGGGATTGCTTATGAGGACTGTTTGCTCTCGCCTTCGATGGTACTACAGCCCACAAGTTCACACCACCGCAAGGGACCGGTTCATCCTCACCGGTATCGAGCACGTCCTCAGTTGGCGGATAGAGGGATGTCTCTTTGCACAAGTGCATTGAAGATAGCGGGCTTGCCCTTCGCGGACCAAAATTGGATAGTACATATAGTTCGTCAGAGGAGGGCGATGCCGGACTGGCCTGGGCATGCCACCGGATAAAACATCAGCCGATCTCCCTTATACTTTGTAATGGCGAGTCGAGGCACCAGTAATATAGCCTCTTGCTCTTCTCCGGTTTACGAATGAGTCTCGCGAAGAGGATCGCCGACTGCGGTGCGAGTGTAGACGGAAAAAACTTCTCCGGACTCAAAAGGATCCTCACCAACCTATCCCAAAACACTCCCCTCGACCGAACCTATGTCTTCGATGCGGGCTGCTTGCCGGCAACAACAACAACAACCGGACCTATGGGCAAACAACAACAACAAAAACAACAACTGTTTAAAAAAAACTATTTCAAACTTTTCTCTACGAATTAGTTGTAGAAATCTGTCACCCTTCAACAAAACTGTCCATCTGATATTTTATCCTCAATTTCAGTTTAAAATTGCATGAGGTCATTTCAAAATACTCAACACAGATCATAAATAGGGGTAGAATTCTTCATCTAAAAAAGGTAAACAGAAAGTGCAGGGTTCCAAGAGATTTTTCCCCTTTTTGAGCAGGCCTTGCGAAAAAGTTTCAGATGCCCTAGTTGTTCGTTTGTGTACACCTAGAGCCTGTAAATGGGTATATCGAGTTGTTGGTGATATCGATCGGAACCCTCTCTCCAACCTCGACTTGGCAGAAGGATGTGCGATGGCACAGAGCCTCGCCGCTGTCTCTATCTTCTTCTCTTTCAGAGCTCTTCTCACTCGATCCATTATCCAGCCATTGACATGCTTCTCATTAACAGTCTTACCATCTTCATCCATCCAGAGATACGGTATTATCTGAGAAATTCACCTCGTTGAGGACATTTCTGCGTAAAATTAGGAAAAAAAAACAAGTTTTCCTCTTTTTAATTTTTATTCTTCAACAGTTGAAACTTTTAACTCAAAAAAAAACGAGCTAACCGCTTTTTCGACGTCTTCTGCATCTCTGTCTAACAACTCGGCGAATATCTCTAATACTGCTCGATTATTGGCGTAGTGCTCAAGTCCCGCGCCTACAGGTACATGAGAGAGAGCGGCTGCGGCCAACCTCGTCTCTCCCCGGGTCGCGGCAGCCAGAGCAGCAGAGCACCATATTGAGAGGGAGACCGAGGATGAAGTGGACGAGGTCAACTTCTGCCCACAACATTCCATTAAATCCTAAATACCCATTTCTAGATTTAAAAATCAGATTTGAAAACTGATGACATGTGCAAATCTATTTTTCCAAGTAAGAGGATCATCTGGAAACATCTCAACAACCCTCATCATTTGAAATAACGTGTTTTCATCTTAAATTTTGAAGAATATGATGCTTTTTCCAGTCGTTTTTGTTTCGGTTTAAAAAATGTTCACTTGAGTCCTCAAACTAGTATAATCTCTTGCAACATTGAGCCTCTTCAATGAGTACTATAATATAATCATCAAAAATTCATTCCAGGGTGTTTCCAAGCACCCGCACAACTTTTTTCGAGCGCATAGATTTTTAAAATTTCAGAGTTCAACAGTAAATGTTTCAAATGATTTGGACTTTCCCTACGAAGAATCCGAGAAAAAATTTTCCAAGCGCATACATTTCAATGTTTTCGTGTGTTTTTGGAGAGCACATAGATTTTTTTTACCCGCGGTGTGGGTCAGAGAAACATCCTGATTCAATCTCTAGTCTTTATTCTAACTTTTATCATAAAAATTGGATGAAAACTACTGAGAAAAGCTGTATAAAAAAATAAAAATCGTTTCAACCATCATAATTGTATGCTGTTGTTGTTGTTTTTTGCCCATAGGTCCTGTCGAGGGAAGTCCTTTGGGGGGGGGAGTCCCTCATCATTTGTATGAAAACTACTGGGTATACTAAGTGTACCGATTGGTGGACCGACTTGGATGTGCTTGAGAGAAGCTTCTCCGGCTTGCTTCATCATGGCATAGGCCATGCAGCCAATCAACTCTTCCTTAGCCTCTGCTGTTTCGCTTTTGACCTCGTTCACTATCTCTCTGCAATCACAACATATTCCTAAGGGATACCCTTGGTTGCAGCTATGTATATAAGACGATGCTGGGAAATTTTTGCGCCTAATTGCTTTAGATGTTGTTCCTCAGCCAAAAACCTTATTTCGCCAAGATTTCGAGTATGCGAACTTGAGAGAAGAAAATTCCGATATTAGTCTTTTTTTACTGCCAAAATAGGGACGAAGAATCGGCCACTGTCTTGAAGTGCCAAGTAATGAATGACTCAGTGGCCAGGTTTTGTCCCCGCCAAATCACGGACAACTTTTTTTTTCTTTTTGACATGTTTTTGCACTGCCAAACTCGGCTCTTTTTCAACACTTTTTGTCCGTTGAACATAGCTTACTGAGTTTCGGGTTTGTTTAGTCGAAGCCTGGCTAGGAAATATTAAGCCTAAGCTATCTTTGATGTTAGAGTTTTTCTGGGAGCAGTGAAAAAGAGAAATGATACCAACAGCTGCAACGACCACAGAGGAAATACTTCTAGTGACGTACGAGTTGGAGTACGTCGCTATAAATGGTTCGTCTGTGGCGGTTGTAGCTGCTGGGGTATTGATTCTCGGCCTTTTGGATGAGATCGAAGTCTAGTATTGGCACTCCCCAAAGAGTTCGTGAGAGCGATCGTCCATCATCCCGGAAATGAGGGCTAAGGGGTTGCAGGGGGCTACAATGAAAGCCCGATTTCGGCAGTGACAAAAAAAGGACAAAAAAACCCGTTTTTGGCAGTGACAAAACAAGGACAAAAAATTTTTTTGTCTCTTCTTTAGCGGTGACCAAACAAAAAAGAAAGCTTGTTTTGTACGGTTTTTCTTGGCAGGAACCTCAAAACGCATGTTATTCGCTGCCGTTTATCATGTCCCATTTTTTCGTTTCTTGCCATGGAAAAACTTGCAATTTTAAGCCAAATCTGCCCGAGGAACAAACAACATTTTGAACACTTTGGCAAAAAAATTTTCCAGCATCGCCTTATATACACTGATCCGATCTCCCTCTCACAACTTACTTATGTATTGATCGACTCGTACTCTTTTACATATAAGGGTACCGTTTAAAGTTGAAGAAAAATTTTGTTCCTTCTCTCGACAGTTAATTTTAAACATAACGCTACCATGAATAGGTATTTTTCAGCGATTTTAATAAAATATATCTACCTACAAAATATATCTCATTTTTACCTATAAAATATATATCATTAGCTTCTACATCAGATTGTTAATTCAAAAAAATTTACCTATCGGCACTTGAATTTAAGAAAGGTCCTAGTAAAGAATTTCAAATTTTTGATTTTAGGGCCTGTGGTTTTCTAAACGAAAAACTTTTCTGGGCTCTTATTAGTCTGTTTTCTGGATAGCGCATATCTTCCGCAAGAGCATATCTTCAAGCATATTCCGCATATCTTCAGCAAGAGCAAGATTCCGCACCCGCCTGGACCACATTCCTCTCGGACTCCGCTCACGCCAAAATCCAACGTTCTCAGAACTCCGGACTCCGCGTCGTGACAGGGAATCATCAAATGGCCGACACTGACCATATTCATCGCGAATCAAAGGTCATGCGCACCAAATGCCATCTGAACATGCTCGCCGCGCAGTACCTCGCGAGATCATTGGACCCAGAACACATCCACCACGGCCTCCTCGACTGCCCGGCGCCCCCTCGTGCAATGAAGAACAACATCGTGTTGAGCTGCAAGAAGACTGTCGAAGCCGCGAAACAGATGTCAAAGGATCCGAAGAATGGGAAATCAGTCGCAAACACCGTACACTCGATGATGGTCTCGAACGAACTCCAATCGATGAAAAGTGCCGTCATCCTGGGAGGCAGACCTCCGCCCGTAATCCAGGAAGAAGAGAAGGAGTTACCCCGCAAGACTAGATGCACGCTCAGCCAGCTCCGCTCGGGATTCAGCAGATTCATCAACAACTACCTCCACCACATTGACGAATCCATCCCCGATGTGTGTCCGGATTGCTCTTCCGGACCTCACGACGTTGCGCATCTCTTCGACTGCCCATGCCACCCGACCGCGCTGTCTCCAATCGACCTATGGACCAAGCCGCTGGAAGTCGCAGCGTTCTTGAAGATATAAAAAAATAGAAGAACAAGAAACGAAGGAGGACACAGACGTTCTTCGAAGCCGGCTACATCCGGCAACATCTTCCGCAAGAGCGACAAAAACAGCTTGCAAACATAGTGTAATCTACAGAATTACAGTAACCCGCGGATACATAGTAATATACAGACATGAGTAATCTTGAGAGAAAGCGATACTGACATGACGCCCTTGAGATCTCCCTGTAAAGCGTACGCTCTGCCCAGCAGAAGAAGGCTTTTCACATCAAGGGAACCGTCTTCCTCCACGAGATCCTCTGCCATATTAGCCAGACTCAAATTCTCAACCCCGTTCTCCATATCCACCTGATGAATCGACCGTTTGCACTCAACGGGTAGGCTCAACTCTGGAAAGGTCTCATTTCATTATTTCTTCTCGTGACGTCGAAGATGGTCGAAATCAGGGGTTATTTTGTCATGTTCGGTCGCCTGTCTTTTAACTCATAATGGAGGACCCTTATGTGAATTTTTTCCATCTCGTGAGAGTGAAATTTTTTTAAAAACTTTTTATCTCATAAAATTAAAACTTGAAGTTTTTTTTCGAGATGTGAGGGAAGTGTCTGTCTGTATACAAAAATTCTCGCCTCCGACGGGCATCTGTAGGATTTTCGGACCAACTAAAAACCCCTGGTCGCAATCAAATCTTATAATTTTGAGCTTTTAACGCTACAAACTCCACTAAGACTATTTTTATGCTGCCAAAAGTTGCTTATTTCTCAGCATAACTATCATTTTCCACTTTCTAGGTTTTGTTGTTTCTTCTTTTTAACACCTAATTTATTTTTCTTTTCTTCTCCACTTTTGTTGTTTTGTATACCTCACTACCCCTTATAAATTAACTTCTGTGTACTTCATGGGCTCTCACTGATGAGCCCCGCCCAGAGAGGGCTCTCACTGATGAGCCCCGCCCAGAGAGGGCTCTCACTGATGAGCCCCGCCCAGAGGGATCTCACTGATGAGCCCCGCCCAGTGAGGGCTCTCACTGATGAGCCCGGCCCAGAGAGGGCTCTTACTGATGAGCCCCGCCCAGAGGGATCTCACTGATGAGCCCCGCCCAGAGGGATCTCACGGATGAGCCCCGCCCAGAGAGGGCTCTCACTGATGAGCCCCGCCCAGAGGGATCTCACTGATGAGCCCCGCCCAGAGAGGGCTTGTTGTTGTTGTTGTTTTGCCCATAGGTCCTGTCGAGGGGAGTCTTTTTGGGATAGGTTGGTGAGGATCCTTTTGAGTCCGGAGAGATTTTCTCCGTCTACACTCGCACAGCAGTCGGCGATCCTCTTGGCGAGACCCATTCGTTAACCGGAGAAGGGCAAGAGGTTATTTCACTGGCGCCTCGACTCGCCATTGAAAAGTATAGCGGGGTATCGGCTGATGTTTTGTCCGGTGGCATGCCCAGGCCGGTCCGACATCGCCCTCCTTTGACGAGCTATACTACCCAGTTTTGGTCCGCGGCGGGATTCCTCCCGCTACCTCCCAGCACGAATTCTTCGTAGGGAGGCGTCCCTCTATCCGCCACCTGAGGTCGCGCTCGATTCGAGGGCTCTCACTGATGAGCCCCGCCCAGAGGGATCTCACTGATGAGCCCCGCCCAGAGGGATCTCACTGATGAGCCCCGCTCAGAGAGGGCTCTCACTGATGAGCCCCGCCCAGAGGGATCTCACTGATGAGCCCCGCCCAGAGAGGGCTCTCACTGATGAGCCCCGCCCAGAGGGATCTCACTGATGAGCCCCGCCCAGAGGGATCTCACTGATGAGCCCCGCCCAGAGGGATCTCACTGATGAGCCCCGCCCAGAGAGGGCTCTCACTGATGAGCCCCGCCCAGAGGGATCTCACTGATGAGCCCCGCCCAGAGAGGGCTCTCACTGATGAGCCCCGCCCAGAGGGTTCTCACTGATGAGCCCCGCCCAGAGAGGGCTCTCACTGATGAGCCCCGCCCAGAGGGATCTCACTGATGAGCCCCGCCCAGAGGGATCTCACTGATGAGCCCCGCCCAGAGAGGGCTCTCACTGATGAGCCCCGCCCAGAGAGGGCTCTCACTGATGAGCCCCGCCCAGAGAGGGCTCTTACTGATGAGCCCCGTCCAGAGAGGGCTCTCACTGATGAGCCCCGCCCAGAGAGGGCTCTCACTGATGAGCCCCGCCCAGAGAGGGCTCTCACTGATGAGCCCCGTCCAGAGAGGGCTCTCACTGATGAGCCCCGCCCAGAGAGGGCTCTCACTGATGAGCCCCGCCCAGAGAGGGCTCTCACTGATGAGCCCCGCCCAGAGAGGGCTCTCACTGATGAGCCCCGCCCAGAGAGGGCTCTCACTGATGAGCCCCCTCCAGAGAGGGCTCTCACTGATGAGCCCCGCCCAGAGAGGGCTCTCACTGATGAGCCCCGCCCAGAGAGGGCTCTCATTGATGAGCCCCGTCCAGAGAGGGCTCTCACTGATGAGCAGGGGCGAAACAGACTCTTGTGATTATCGTATAAACAGTGTTTTATCACAATCTAAGGCTGAACAACTAAAATCCTATCCACTAACTTAATAAAATACTGCAAGCTAAGAATATGAACAAATTTCAAATAGTAAAAAAAACTAAACGCATTCATCAGTGAGTTTATCGAACCTTTTTTATTAACTCAAGAACAAAATTTCTCACATGAAGCCAGAATAAATGACTGAATGAGACTTTCTGTGAACATCGAAACCAATCAATAACACCAATCTGACTTTCCATCGCCTTTAGTGCCTTCTTAAAAAGAATGCGGCGCTCTTCTGGGGGGAGAGCCACACACGATTTACCATATGCCAGCAGCAGAAGAGAGAGCTGCCGACCACTCAGACTACTCAACTGAAAGACAATATTCACTTTTAAGTGCCCGTCCCATTTCTATCCGTTTCATAACGGGATTGTAGTGATGTGTACATTAATAAAAACTTTTTTTTAACTGAAAACTTTCAGTTAACCAATAATGAGCAAGCGAAATTTTTGTGGTTTCTTTTTGGTTGTTCAGCCATTTCTTTTGGGGAAAAAATAAAATATAGTTAACATTCTTGAAATTTATCCCCCCTTTCACTATTCATTATCTCGTTATCTCCCCAGTCTCAATCTCTCGCTATCTTTTATTTCACTCTTTCGCTCATTATTCTAACTTTTCTATCCCGCGCGCGGAATTGGTAGTTGACTTTTTATTTTTTTCCAAAAAAGTGTAGGTTAGCTTCGCTAGAAAATTCAAAGCTGCAACGCTTAATTTTCGATGTAATGGGACATAGAGCACGATTGATTCGAAGGACTACTTCACTATTGATAGCAGCCCGATTGATTCGAAGGACTCCTTCACTATTGATAGCAGCCCGATTGATTCGAAGGACTCCTTCACTATTTATAGAAGCCCGATTGATTCGAAGGACTCCTTCACTATTGATAGCAGCTCGATTGATTCGAAGGACTCCTTCACTATTGATAGCAGCCCGATTGATTCGAGAGACTCCTTCACTATTGATAGCAGCCCGATTGATTCGAAGGACTCCTTTACTATTGATAACAGCCCGATTGATTCGAAGGACTCCTTCACTATTGATAGCAGCCCGATTGATTCGAGAGACTCCTTCACTATTGATAGCAGCCCGATTGATTCGAAGGACTCCTTCACTATTGATAGCAGCCCGATTGATTCGAAGGACTCCTTCACTATTGATAGCAGCCCGATTAATTCGAGAGACTCCTTCACTATTGATAGCAGCCCGATTGATTCGAAGGACTCCTTCACTATTGATAGCAGCCCGATTGATTCGAAGGACTCCTTCACTATTTATAGCAGCCCGATTGATTCGAAGGACTCCTTCACTATTGATAGCAGCCCGATTGATTCGAAGGACTCCTTCACTATTGATAGCAGCCCGATTGATTCGAAGGACTCCTTCACTATTGATAGCAGCCCGATTGAGTCGAAGGACTCCTTCACTATTTATAGCAGCCCGATTGATTCGAGCGACTCCTTCACTATTGATAGCAGCCCGATTGATTCGAAGGACTCCTTCAGGTCGCGACGGAGGTCACCTACACGCGGTGCGACTGTGGACGACGCTACATGGCGTCGGACCCAATGGACCTCCAAACAAAACTTCCCAATGGAATCTCCCGCAAGGGACAACGAGGACGGCTTCCCCCGAAACCTCATTTTTTCTAACACGGATCAGAAAGACCCAGCGTCTCTGATCCGAACACTCCTCCAAATCGCTGGTATCGAGACTAACCCAGGCCCAAGATGGCCTTGTTCTGTATGCTCTCTTAACGCGCCTTCGAATTGTGTTAATTGTAGCAAATGTAAGAAATGGGTACATTTCCGCTGTTCCAACCTTAACAATCTTAATGATTGGAACCCCCAATGGAGATGTAGAATTTGTGAGAGAGCCCCGATCCAGCAGACTGCCTCCCAGACGGTAGCTAACCTGAGGATAATCCAATGGAACGCTAATGGACTGAGAGCCCGACTAACCGAGCTAGAGGACCTTTTACATGAGTTGAATGTTCACGTAGCACTCATCCAAGAAACCAAAATGGATGCTAATATTCCATCTCCGAATATCGTAGGTTACACGATCATAAGAAAAGACCGCTCCAACTTTGGAGGCGGACTTGCGATACTAGTCAAAGAGAATATTCGCTATGCTAACGTGACCTCCCCAACAACGGACCAGACAGCCGAAACACTCAGCGTGGACGTGCCAACCGACCAAGGAACCATAAGAATCTGCAACATTTACATCCCACCTCGATCGTCATGCCCCAACACATACGCGCCGAACTTCAACCGACTCCTAACACAGAAGAAACCATTCATTGTCGGTGGAGACTTCAACGCACACAATAAAGTTTGGAGTGAAGGTACGGAGGATAGCAGAGGAGATGAACTATGCGACTTCATTGACGACAGCGATCTTGTATGTCTCAACAACTCAAAGATGCCCACAAGACAAAAAGCATCACCAGACATCACTCTCGCCTCGAACGACATAGCCATCGACTGCAACTGGTCAACAATCAACAGAATGAACTCTGACCACCTCCCATGCCTGATTGACGTCGAAACACAGCCATCCAGCATCTCAAACGCACGTTGTTATACAAATTACAACAAAGCGAATTGGGAAGGCTTCGAAAGGGACATCAACAAGATTCTCATGGATTTCCCATTCGCCGGCAACTCAGTTCAGATGCACAAATTCCTGACCACCACCTTGACCAAAGCGGCTAAGAACAACATTCCCCGTGGAAAGGTGCCAAAATACACGCCTCACTTGAGTGAAGATGTGAAGAAGCTGATTGCAGAACGGGACCAAATGAGGAGGGACAATCCTACGGACCCCTCACTCCCCTCAATAATGGCCGAAATCTCCTTCCGCATCAACCTCGAAAAGAGGAAGGCTTGGGAAAAGTACATATCTGAAATTAGCCACAACGAACCGGGCAACAAACTCTGGAAAACGATAAAGGCTATCGACGGCAAATCAATTAAACCGACGCACTTGACCATCAGCCACGACGGGAAAAGTCTATGCCCAACATCTGCCTCAAACGCTTTTGCCAGAAAATTAGCTAAACAAGCCCCTAAAGAGGTCGACAAATCAGCAAGAAGCACAACACGACTAATTAAAGGCCTCAAACGGACAGACGCTCCCCAAATTTCCCTGGCACAGATCGAAGAAGCAATCAAGAAAACCAAAGGTTCCAAATGCCCAGACAGTGAAGGCATCTGCCCTCTACTTCTCAAAATGGCCGGTGAAAACTTCAGAAAATGCCTCTGCATCCTCTTCAATAACACGCTGCAGACAGGTATTATCCCGTC
>OZ057406.1:17942021-18015567 GCA_964056735.1 Allodiplogaster pararmata
CTATTGATAGCAGCCCGATTGATTCGAAGGACTCCTTCACTATTTATAGCAGCCCGATTGATTCGAAGGACTCCTTCACTATTGATAGCAGCCCGATTGATTCGAAGGACTCCTTCACTATTTATAGCAGCCCGATTGATTCGAGCGACTCCTTCACTATTGATAGCAGCCCGATTGATTCGAAGGACTCCTTCACTATTGATAGCAGCCCGATTGATTCGAAGGACTCCTTCACTATTTATAGCAGCCCGATTGATTCGAGCGACTCCTTCACTATTGATAGCAGCCCGATTGATTCGAAGGACTCCTTCACTATTGATAGCAGCCCGATTGATTCGAAGGACTCCTTCACTATTTATAGCAGCCCGATTGATTCGAAGGACTCCTTCACTATTGATAGCAGCCCGATTGATTCGAAGGACTCCTTCACTATTTATAGCATCCCGATTGATTCGAAGGACTCCTTCACTATTGATAGCAGCCCGATTGATTCGAAGGACTCCTTCACTATTGATAGCAGCCCGATTGATTCGAAGGACTCCTTCACTATTTATAGCAGCCCGATTGATTCGAAGGACTCCTTCACTATTGATAGCAGCCCGATTGATTCGAAGGACTCCTTCACTATTGATAGCAGCCCGATTGATTCGAAGGACTCCTTCACTATTGATAGCAGCCCGATTGATTCGAGAGACTCCTTCACTATTTATAGCAGCCCGATTGATTCGAAGGACTCCTTCACTATTGATAGCAGCCCGATTGATTCGAAGGACTCCTTCACTATTTATAGCAGCCCGATTGATTCGAAGGACTCCTTCACTATTGATAGCAGCCCGATTGATTCGAAGGACTCCTTCACTATTGATAGCAGCCCGATTGATTCGAAGGACTCCTTCACTATTGATAGCAGCCCGATTGATTCGAAGGACTCCTTCACTATTGATAGCAGCCCGATTGATTCGAAGGACTCCTTCACTATTGATAGCAGCCCGATTGATTCGAAGGACTCCTTCACTATTGATAGCAGCCCGATTGATTCGAAGGACTCCTTCACTATTGATAGCAGCCCGATTGATTCGAAGGACTCCTTCACTATTGATAGCAGCCCGATTGATTCGAAGGACTCCTTCACTATTGATAGCAGCCCGATTGATTCGAAGGACTCCTTCACTATTGATAGCAGCCCGATTGATTCGAAGGACTCCTTCACTATTGATAGCAGCCCGATTGATTCGAAGGACTCCTTCACTATTTATAGCAGCCCGATTGATTCGAAGGACTCCTTCACTATTGATAGCAGCCCGATTGATTCGAAGGACTCCTTCACTATTTATAGCAGCCCGATTGATTCGAGCGACTCCTTCACTATTGATAGCAGCCCGATTGATTCGAAGGACTCCTTCACTATTGATAGCAGCCCGATTGATTCGAAGGACTCCTTCACTATTTATAGCAGCCCGATTGATTCGAGCGACTCCTTCACTATTGATAGCAGCCCGATTGATTCGAAGGACTCCTTCACTATTGATAGCAGCCCGATTGATTCGAAGGACTCCTTCACTATTTATAGCAGCCCGATTGATTCGAAGGACTCCTTCACTATTGATAGCAGCCCGATTGATTCGAAGGACTCCTTCACTATTTATAGCAGCCCGATTGATTCGAAGGACTCCTTCACTATTGATAGCAGCCCGATTGATTCGAAGGACTCCTTCACTATTGATAGCAGCCCGATTGATTCGAAGGACTCCTTCACTATTTATAGCAGCCCGATTGAATCGAAGGACTCCTTCACTATTGATAGCAGCCCGATTGATTCGAAGGACTCCTTCACTATTGATAGCAGCCCGATTGATTCGAAGGACTCCTTCACTATTGATAGCAGCCCGATTGATTCGAGAGACTCCTTCACTATTTATAGCAGCCCGATTGATTCGAAGGACTCCTTCACTATTGATAGCAGCCCGATTGATTCGAAGGACTCCTTCACTATTTATAGCAGCCCGATTGACTCGAAGGACTCCTTCACTATTGATAGCAGCCCGATTGATTCGACTAATCAGTCGACTAATAGAAAATCTTGAGTCAACTCATAAGGAAACCAATATTCCCTCACCTCCTTGCTGTTCTGTATCAACTTTGTTGTCTTCTCCAGCTGCTGCGGAGAAAGGCAGGAGAACCACTCCATACTGAAAATTAAAAGAATCAATGTGTTTCTTTCACCTGTACTGCGGGTGAAAAAAATCTATGCGTTCTTCTAAAAGTCCGAAAAACATTCAAATCTATGAACTAGAAAGAAGAAATTTTTGATTTTTACTTAAGAAAATTCCGTATTTTTGAAGAAAAAACCTCCACTCTTTTAAATTCTGTAAATCTATGCGCTCGAGGAAAATTATGCGGGTGATAATAATCACCCTGAATAGAATTACACAGCGGGATTCACAAGATAACTCATTTCATATCTCAAACATAACGTACAGAAGACGACCGAAGGCTCTTCTTGTCTATTACCATATTTATTTTCCGGTTCTCGAAATTTCGATTACTACAAGGTGGCTGGAAAGTACGCAGTCCGTGGTTTATGAGTGTGCTACGCACTATTTCGGGCACGCACCGATTCCTTTTTTTTTATTTTCGAAGTTTATTGTGTTTTAGACATCGTGTTGAAGTTTGGCAACGATTGTTTAAATTTGAAGGTAATGACGGGTCCCCATCTCCAGCGTGCCGCTGTCATCGATTTGCACCAGCGCGGGAACTCCAACTCCGACATCGCGAAACGCCTCGTCGTCCGTCGAGATCTTGTCTGGAATACCATCAAACGTTACCGCGAGCTAGTAAATCTCGAGGACCGTCCAAAAACTGGCCGACCTCGATCTACTCGGACGCCGGCGGAGATAAAAGCAGTGAGGGAGCGAATACGCCGAAACTCCAAGCGGAGCATTAACAAGATGTCCCAGGAGCTCGAAATATCCCGCTGGTCGGCTCAGACCATCGTCAGGGATGACCTCGGCATGCGCCCTTATCGTACTCGCAAGGGTGCCTTGTTGTCTGCCAAGAACAAGGCAGAGTGCGTGAAGAGAAGTCGGGCCTTGCTTCGCGACACGGCCGCACCTGGTGCCGACGAGATAGTCTTCTCAGACGAGAAGTTGTTCACGATCGAGGAGGCCTTCAACTACCAAAACGTGCGGGTTATCGCCAGAGATCCTGAGGAAGCCGATCGCAACGGAAGAGTCGTCAACCGCACCTCTCATCCAGCTCAGTTGATGGTCTGGGCGGCTCTGTGCGCTTCGGGTAAGTCTCCGCTTGTCTTCGTTGATCAGGGCGTGAAGATCAACAAGCAGAACCATATCTTCGCACTTCACTGGCCGCCCTTTCTGCTTCCAACAGGTTTCCGCGCCCGCTCACAAGGCCGTTGTGACGCAAGAGTGATGTGCGAACAACTTGCCCGCCTTCATAACGAGTAAGCAGTGGCCCGCCTACTCGCCGGATCTCAATCCGCTCGACTATTCCGTATGGTCGGTCCTCGAGGCGAAAGCCTCGGCTCGTCCCCACCCCAATTTGGCGTCTCTGAAGAAGGCCCTGCTCAAAGCTTGGGAGGAACTCGACGTTGATTAACTGCGTGCCACGACTGATGCTTTCCCCAAGCGTCTCCGCCAAGTCATCCGCGCCAAGGGCGGCCGCATTGAAAACTGACTTCACCCAGTTGTACATATACATATATGTTGAGAATAAAATGTGTTGAATTGAGAGGAATAGGATTATTGATTACGATACGAAAGCGTTTGACTTTCGGACTGCGTACTTTCCAGCCACCCTGTATATTCATTCATTTTATTCCTTTGCACATGGTTGATATACAATGGATAACTGTCACAGGGTGATTCAGTTCGAGGCAATAAGATAATACATATGTATGTACATTAACCGTAATTTTTGCATTTAAATTACAATTGATCGAGAAGTTCAAGGTGTGAGTTCATAATTAATAATTGGTGAGAAATACTCAAATACTATGTGAGTCTTAGTTTAGAAGAGGGTACAATTACATCAATTGGTAAACTAAGAAGAGCATTTTTAAATTGTGACGAGGATGGCATTGAAACAAGAGGCGAGGGCAGGGAATTCCAAATATCAATACGGCGAGAAACACACGTATCATGACCTTCGGGCATTTTGAAGGGCAGTATAAGTCTGAGAGTGTGGGAGATTCTTTGGCTGTAGGGGGAAGGCCTGATCACAAAGAGATGTGTGGTTCCAAGCACAACGTTATTGTGGATGGCTTTATGAATGAAAGATAGGTCAAGTATGGTGCGCCTATACTCCAAGGTGGTTAGGGTTAATAATTTTAGACGGGCAGAATAATTTTGAGAGATTTGGCCAGCTCTAGCGAGAATGCGTCTGGTGAAGTTTCTTTGTACCCGCTCTATGTCGTTAATGAGACCGACAGAGACAGGTGACCAGAGTTCGCATCCATATTCCAGAATTGGTAGAACGTAGGTTTTGTATGCGCGAAGTAAGACCGGGATGGAGGAGGTTTTTAAAGACCTAAGAAGAATGTTAATAGCTGTTCTGGCTTTTTGAATCATTGTAGTAATATGATGGTTAAATGAGAGAGAAGATTCGAAATGAATACCAAGGTCTTTAACGATTGATTGTGAGGGCAGGGTGTGGTTTTCTAAGGTGTAGGGTAAATCAGGGTTGTTAGGTCCGCAATGAACAATATAGCATTTAGGGAATGAGATTGTGAGTGACCAAGTTTGAGCGTATTCAGCGATTATGTGAAGAGCATTTTGAAGGGAGGACGAAGACTGGGAGAAAATTTTGAGATCGTCTGCATACAGAAAGCTAAAAACATTTGAGGGTAGAAGCTCTACTATGTCATTAATGAAAATAGAGAAAAGCAGAGGCCCGAGGCAGCTACCCTGAGGAACCCCAGTGGTCACTGCTCTATCTGCAGATTCGAAGCCGTCAACAGAGACGCGAAAAGACCTTTTAGAGAGGAATGACTTGATCAGCAGGAGAAGGGAGGAGTCTATACCACAAGAACTAAGTTTGTAGAGTAGTGCCCTATGATCTACAGTATCAAAAGCCTTTGTGAAGTCAATGAGACATATGTCGAAGGCTTGTTTTTTGAGCAAAAGAGACAAATAGACTGAGTGAGCGTGTACAAGGGAAGAAACAGTGGAATGTTTGGAGCGAAAACCAGACTGATTTGGGTTGAGGATGTTGTTGCTTTCGAGGTGATTATAAATAAGGTGAAAAATATGTTTTTCAAAGACTTTCGAGAAGGAAGAGACGAGGGTTATGGGACGATAGTTATTGGGCTCAGATCTTTTACCTTTTTTGAAGATGGGTTTGATAATTCCAGATCTCTAAGCACTGGGAAAGTATCCAAGGGTAAATGAATTAGAAAAAATTATTGAGAGAGGATTGCTTAGAGAATTTATGCAGTTTTTGATAAGTATGTTTGGTATTAAGTCGGGAGAGGAGTTCACTTTTGGGCACATTTTAGATATTATTCGGTGAACTTCAAAGAGCGAGACATTGTGGCTAGGGGACATAATGACTTGGGGTGTAGGTCTGGGTAGGGGGCCAGTGACAGGATCAGACACATTTGAAGAGAAAAGAGAGGCGAAGACGTTGGCGCATTGCGTAGGACAAGTTATGGGAGTATTGTCAACTATCAGAGAAGCGGGAGTAATTTTAGGTTTGGTTCGATTCGCGATGATACGGTAAAATGACTTGAAGTTTTTAGGAAAAGCAAATGTGTCTTCACGTTTGCATTCAAACTTGAAAATTTCTCGATGAAGCATTTTACAGGCTTTGAGGGTTGTAGTGGAGTTAGAGGAGCGTTTAATGTTTCTTTGTAAAAAGCTGTATATCTTGCGGATTTTTTTAGGATAGAGGAGATGGGTTTTTTTGTGCCTTGAATGCGGAATATGAAGGGAGATAAGATTCTTCAAAAATATGGTTATATGTTCAACACACTGGTCAATCGTGAGGGAAGAGAACGTTATGGTCCAGTCTACAGAGTTGATCGCTTCGTTAATGGCTGTCCAATTAGCATTCTTCCATAACGGATGGAGTAAAGGGGAGAGACCATTAGAGATGATGGAGGACACAGAGACAGAGAACGTTACAGATAGATGGTCACTAGTCGAGAAGGGATGGGATGTGGCACATTTGGATATAAGGGAGGCATGTGTACAGAGAACATAGTCGAGAATGTTAGTCCGACGGGTGGGTGTCTTAACCAGCTGACTGATATGCCTATCAAGGAAGAATTGCAGAAAAGAGTTAGAGATAGGGCAGTTAGATGGACACGTGAGGTTAGGCCAGTTAATGCTTGGAAGGTTGAGGTCTCCACATATAATAGTGGGAAAATACAGAGATATATGCAAAGAGAGAAAGTCTAGGAAGGGTTGGACACTGACAAAAGGGGAGTTGGGAGAGCGATAGCATGATATTAGGCGCAGAGAGGGATACGGGAAGGAGAATCTAGAGTTTGGATGAATATCGGATACAACACATTCAACGGAACCATGAGCAAATGAATCAATAAAGGCTGGGGACAAGTGTGAATTGATAAGCAGGGCTGAGCCTCCTCCTCTATCACTGCCTAATCGATCGGCTCTGAAAACTTGATAGGGTAGGCCATCATTAAGTAGAGAATCAGGATCAGATGAGGACAGCCAGGATTCGCACAAAAAAATTATATCAGGAGAGGAGGAACGGAGAACGTGATATAAGTCGTATAACTTGTTCCTAATGGAACGTGCATTGAATGATAGGCAAGTAATGCTACATGAACTCACACCAAATCTGTCCTATTTAGTGGCCCTGGCTGCTCTCGTTCTGGGGGCTCGATTCGCTGGCAGAGTTGGCAGTGGAGCTGAGTGCGTAGCCGCTCTTCTGGTGACACGAGCCAAGACACGAGCCAGGGGCGACGAGCGATGAGCGACGGGCGACGAGCTTTGAGAAGCAGGAGAACAGGGAGTTGCTGTAGACTTCTTGGACGTGGAGTTCAGCGAGGGGAACGATGCTTCGTCATTTGGATGGGGAGGAGATTCACTGGGAGACGATGATGAAGGCGAGGAGCGTGTAGTAGCTGCTGGTTTAGGCATGAGAGTCGTCGCAGAGAAAGTTGAAGAGGGAGGGTATGTAGGTTGAGTCGGGGGTTTTGCGGAATAGGGGACTTTTCGGTAAGACTGAGTGGCAGGATGATTGTTTGTTGAGGCTGGTTCAAGGTGTGAGTCGATAACTTTAACCGGCGGATGGAGAGGGTTGAGAGCGATTCGCTTGCAGTCGCGCTCGGCGAGAAGTTCGACAGGGGAGAGATCGGCACGAGCAGAGGAACCAGAAGGGAGGCAATTCCTGGTCTTTTTGGTCAGAGCAAGGAACTGGTTCCGTGTAGAGCTGTTTTCAAATGAAATCTTGATGGGCCGTCCTACTTCAGAAGAGAGTCGAGGCCGGTCGATGGGATGGCGGTGATGAGTAATGGCCCCGTCTTCGAGTGCCTTCACAAGATTATCTTGTTTAAGGCACACGAATAGGTGGCGGATGGTGTTTCTGTCACTGGCTTGGGTATTTTCAGCATTGTCTTTTTCGGGAAGACGAAGAAGTACCGCTCGCTTGGCCTTTCCCTCGAGCATTTCCCTGTCTCTTAGTGTGGATTCTACTACAGCTGAGTAGATATGTGGCCGTAGAGAGGCGGGCGAGAGAGACATGTTGATCAGGGAGAGTTCTTTTTCCAGACTTCGTAGCTGTAGCGCCTGGGCCACGATTTGTTGTTGTAGGGGGGCGATGGCTTGTTGAATGACATCTTTCAAAAGTGAACTGACGAAGGGAAGGGGAACTGAGGGAATGTTGATGTCAATGAGAGATTGGGGAGATAGGGTCATTTGCGCTTTTGGCAGGATACGGTCGCGGAGATAGGAATAAGTCACCTACTCCTATGAGCGTAGGAAGGGATATGAGCGTAGGAAGGGATATGAAATACTCTGTGATGGATTAATGATTGCTGAATTAAGGACTCAAACTGCTGATGGTTTTTAGTCCTTAATGCTGATTGTGAGATTTAAATCGATGACTAACAGAGTAACAGAGTCATGAAGATTAAAGGTTTGACTCAAACCGATGACTTACTGGGTGACAGAGTCATGAATGGTGTCAATTACAGCAGTGTTGATTGCAGCGCCGTGTCTTTGTAGAAGAGCGGCCCTCTCTCCTCCCCCATCTCTATCGAAGTTTCTGCCTCCCGATCCTCTCTGCCGCTCGTTCGAGAAGCGTTTTGCAGCAACCGGTCTTCTCTCAAACCTTTCTTCTCGCGTCGTAGTCGCTACCGCAGCTGAAGTTCGCGACCGTCCCTGGCTGCTATAATGTTTGCATTACTCTGAAGAAAAATATCTCTTTCTTTCTCCCCCATCATTCTTCTTTTTCTCCCCCATCATTTCTTCTATATTTTCCGGATATAATTGATCGATAACATATTTTTCGGTTGAAGATAACATATTTATTGAAATTTTGTAGAAGTACTCCACACGACTTTAAATCAGAACTCTTATCCGGTGGAAACTGAAAATTAACATTTGAGCATGGAATGAGGAGGCGGCTGCAACGGCTCTTCTCACTCCAAGCATCCGCCTTCAAATAAGAACCACTTTCATTTTCTTGTACCGGTGGAGTTTACAAATGTTAAAAGGCACCGACATATCATTATTTCTTATACCGCTCAATAATACAAATATTAAATGACAACGACATATCTTGACTAACAATAAGGTCGTTCCATTGCATTTCCGATTGAACGGGTTATTTTTTTAATTTTTTTTTTCAATTTAAACGCTTTATCAAGATCAGCAAGCCACATCGGTAATATAACATCATCGATTATGGGATCTGTTGCGACATGTGACGATTCCACTCCTCAGCGTTCTCTGCCTTCCTTAGGAATTGGGGACTGACTACTTTGACAAAGTAGTCCCTCCATCTCATTTTTATTATCTTTTATCGCGGGTTATAAGGAATTCTTTTATCGCTTTTCTATCACACATTTTCAACAATCAAATCATTACAACTCTGCTCTTTACTTGAATCTTATGAACACAAACTTAACAACTTTCTATGAATTTAGTCTCCAACAAGGCTGATAAACGAAATGAGCAACAGAAACCGTTTCAAAGAGATGAAAACTTGGTCAAAAACACTTATTATAAAAACTATATAACAAAATTCACTATAAACATTGGTATAACCTATCTATAGCTAAACTGATGAGATCGGATAACAGCAAAGGCTACAACCGAGTAGATTTCACGGTTTGATGTAAACTAACCACTCTAGTAACTCAGTTCAATAGTAATGAATCTAAAAAGCTTCACGCTAAGAACCTACATTTTTTAAACCTGCGGATCAAGGTTTTTTTGAAGAACATGGATCGTTCATTCTTCAAAAACTAGATCAATTCATTTTACGAAATATGAAATCGAACCTAGATCGAAATATCCTATGAAACGAGATCTATCCATCTTTCCAGTGGAGATCGATTCATCCTATTAACCGATATGGATGAATCCAATGAGTCTATACAGCTCTTGTCTTCGACTCCGACTCTTCTTCGAATCTGCGCCAAACCGAATCCTCATCCACTACTCGAACCTTGTTGTCGACACTCCATTTCTTCAGTTTCTCCATCGTCACTATTTTCTCTGCTTCTGCAAATTTCCAGACGTTCAAATTCATTCAACCAATTCACAGGAGCCCTTCTTTCATTCTGAAATAGCTCTAATAAACCTCTACTTTGTTCAGTACCGAAAATAATAGGATACAAATATGCAATGAGACACTTACAGACAAAGATTGCTCAATAAAGATAAAACAACTGAGAAATCATTAAATAAATCAAAAAAAAAATCTGTTCGTTGAATGTTTTTGTTAATATTTGAGCAGCTTTTCTTATCTTAAACCCCGTTTAATCAGAAAAATAGTAGCAAAAAGAGGATATGTTGCTAGTTTTGGTAATGCAAGACGAACCACATCATGACCCAACCAGTTGGTAATGCAAGACGAACCACATCATGACCCAACCAGTTGGTAATGCAAGACGAACCACATCATGACCCAACCAGTTGGTAATGCAAGACGAACCACAGCATACCCAACCAGTTGATAATGCAAGACGAACCACATCATGACTCAACCAGTCGGTAATGCAAGACGAACCACATCATGACCCAACCAGTTGGTAATGCAAGACGAACCACATGTCGGTAATGCAAGACGAATCGCATCATGACCCAGCCAGTTGGTAATGCAAGTCGAACCACATCACACCCAACCAGTTGGTAATGCAAGACGAACCAGATCACGAACCAAACAGTTTATAAAATGCAAGACGAACCTGGCAAACCGCCCGCTAGTTTCCTCCATGTTTCTTGTAACTGTGACGCGAGGGTGTGAATGTCTTTCTCGTTCAATTTTACTTTCTCAATTTTCCATTTCTTCTTCCAACTTCTCCCGCCACACAGATTCACCAGAATTTTCTCTAGTCTACAAATCATCTGCAAACAAATATTACCACTAAAAATTTGTTTTTTGAAAAATTTTTTTTTTTAATCACTAAGTGAAATGTCGAAGCGATTGACTGCTTGAAACTGCAGAAACTTCAGAATCGGTCAGATGAAAAACGCTCTTCGGGGCAAGTTTTTAGGAAGATTTACGATTGTAAATGTATAATATGTGTTGACTTTTTGATAGGACTTTCGGACAACTAGGTATTTTATTTTAAAATTCGTTCTAACAGAACCCGTGTAGGCTTATTCACAGCTAACAGAACCTTTCAATTAAAATACTCAAGATATATATTTTTTTAATTTCAAAGAGATTTGCCAGTTTACTTATGGTTACAATCTAGTAGTTAACTGTAACCATGGATTAACTGCCGTGTTTACCAGTTTACCTATCGTTACAATCAAAAAGTCAATTGCACAAGACATCAATCACCAGCTTGCAGCCCCTTTTTCATCCAAATCGCTTTTACCCTAGAGTTTTTCTCGATAAATAGGACTAGAACAACTCTTATTTGTATAGATATTCAACACTCAATAATGAAAAGTTTTTTCCTAACTTACAAAAGAACGGTTTAATATCATCTAATATTATATAACGCTCTTTATAATAGGTTTATTTCGCTATTTTTACCCTGTTGATTGAGTTATCTCAACAAGACGAAAGATTGACACACCGTGTCTTCTTCGGGCTTCTTCTCTTCTTCGGGCTTGTTTTCTTCTTCAAGCATCAACTCTTCTTCAAGCATCAACTCTTCTTCAGACATCTGCTCGCTTTTGACCCAAGCCTTTCCAGTCTTCCTTGTCTCTCCAAAAATACAGAAACTGACGAGATCCGACAGCTCTTCCACTACCTTCACCATGTCCTCAAAAATATTAAATTGTTTCAAATACATTGAATTACCCACAAAAAAAATTGATTATACAAATAAACCTGATGGTTATCTTCCTTCTCCAGGAGCTGAAGAGATCGAGTGAATTCCCTCCCAGATAGGACGATCTGGAAGCAAATACTTTGAATTCATTGATAAACTTACTCTCTTACCATCTCTATTTCTTACCCTTCTTCCTATTATCTCTTTTCATTTGATAATAGAATAACAAAAAAAATATTCAAATTTTTTTTACTACAGCTTGTTCCTGACTAACGGCAGAGTATGCGCCTCCCCCTAGGCAGATTATGCGCCCCCCCTTCCTCCTTCCTAATCCCGGTATAACCCTAACCAACCCCTTGTTTTCGGTGTATCTGTCAGGGGTAGGGGTTGCACTTGAGACCTTTCGCTAAGTAGTCGGGCACAACACCGTTATGAAACATCGGGACAGATGTACCTCGCTCTTTGTTTGAAAAAGAATCTGATGAAGTACCGATGAGCACAGCGTGAGAGCCTCTTCCTTTCTCTGCCTTCTCAATAGGGAAATGATGATATGGCCCAACAGACTCTCCAGATAGATAGTAGATGAACCACGGCAAATCACACCGACTTTCTCTGAATGCTCAAGAACGATATAAATGTTCTCAAGTTCTGATTGAGGGGGAAAATGATCGTTCTGGTCAGAAAAGAGCCGTCTGAGTTCGATATCACTCCAGAGCAAATTGTAGCAGAATCATATTCTTTTGAACAGGCTTTAAGTCTGAAGAATATGTGAACAAGTGTTATTGTCTTTTCTGCCCAGTTCAGGTGCGTGACTCTATGTCTCACTTGAACACGCGGTTCTGTGTGTCGACTGTAAGAACCCTTCGACCAGATACCGAATCCCGAAAGGAGTCACATTTCAGATGTCTTAATAGTTACTGAAGCCTTGTTCGTATGTTTTTACCATTTCCGTGAGCGTACTTCGAGCGATCTTTTTTCTTTCCGTCTTTGTGACTTCTCTTCTGAAAGTAAAATAGAACTGACTAATTCTCTGACAAAAGCTTTCTTCTCCTTCCTCCCAAGCATTCTCCACCAGAATATCCAGTCCACTATCGCCACTACAGTATCTCTTATGGAGTAGTTTCCAAATATTCACAAGTTCATCAAATCCCAATCCTCTGAAACAGATCTATTGAAAGCAGATTATTTAAATTAGAGAACCAAAAAAGCTCTAAACAATTTATAAATACATTTTAGGTTATTCCGTTTTTTTTCCATTGGCTTTCTAGTGAAGGGTATCTTTTTTGACGTCACCCAAGATGATCTAACCAAATCGAGGGTGTTGAGAAATTTCGGGAAATTTTCTAGTCTCTGAAGTTATTGCTGCTAAAAACATTAAGTTATTTCAAGGAGCAGCCTCTACTTCTAATAGATCTAATCTCGAATCAACGTAACGCGTAACCTCTCCCCAAGAAAGTATTTATCGGTTGCGAACAGGGCTTAAATGATCAAGTCCAAAGGCTTGTTAGCGGACCTCTGTTTTGAACTTTCGCGAATTTCTATTTACATTTCGAATACAGAACTTCAAGTAAAATCCCATTTTCTCGTAAAAACGGTTATCATGGCTAATCGATTATTTGCGGGTCTCTGTTTAGTCGAATTGTGGCTTTCTACGGGCCTCTGTGTCTTCTTCGAACGAATTATCAAACCCCAGGTTGCGAAGTTTTACGGTTACGAACCTTTCTCGCTGAGTGATAAGCATTTCTCTGACAAATTGCCATTTGTCCTTGTCTTTCACCATTTCCAACCGCAGTGCAGTGTCAAAAAGTCTCTGGCACTCTGCCAACTCCCCTCTTTTCCCAGCTGTTCTCCAAAGTAGACACACAGCTTCTTCTTTGCGATGAATCAGTTCTCTTATCGTCGCTGCTAAACTTTGAATGAATGAATTTCAAATATACATCTATCCAGATATTATGCTAACAACCTGCATGCAGTGCTTTTATCAGAACGATGAACCTACCTTTAACTTTTTTCGATTATTTTCAAAGAAACAGAACAAAAAAACTTTAGTAAAGCTATATTTTGATAGGGAAATTCTAATTCGGTTTAGCGAACGATTCTTCGAAATATTGCGACTTGTTTACGAATGATTTAGAGCATAAGAAATATTCTAGAAACTGCTAAAGAAATTTATTCTGTACTTGTCTGTTCTCATTTGCCCAAATACGAATTCGAAACCGTTTTCTAACAAGAAAAGTATGAGAATGAGCTGAGCCACTTCGTAAAATCAAATTTTCTCCCCACTCCACTAAAAAATTAATGTTTGAAAAGAAGTGTCCCCGGTTTCTGAAGATCGAGAATAAGTCTATTCATGACACACAACACAAAGCTATAAAAACTAGAACTTTTTTTAAAAATAATGTTTGGCAGTTAAGAAGAGAGATCATCATAGAAAAACAATGTATTGATTTTTCAATGGATCGATCGCCCGCCCACATAGGTAGACTGCGAACTGGCAGAAAAACTTTCTAGGGCGATCGACCTACCAACCCTATCCCTCACTCGAAATGACTGTATTAGAGTTTTCACAGTTGAAAACGAAATTTTAAAAAAATCCTCATTCTCTACATAAATAGAACGTTTGATTAGCCATAACTCAGCCTCAGCCGGTTTCAAAAAGAGCGAGAGCGAGAGACTGACAACCTCTCAAGCGGAAGGTGTGGGAGTAAGAGTTGAGAGTCTCGACAGCCCGGTGAACGCTCTCTTCGGCAGCGACTCTCTCGGCAAGCTGTAGCCAAGAAAGATGCGGCAGTGAATGAGAGAGCGAGGCAGTCGCACTGCAGGAATACTCAATCACAAAGGAAAAAGAATCGAAGTTTGAATTCTCATTCCTAAAAAACGTGCAAACTTTATTGCATTTGTAGCTTAGAAGAAACAGAATATCCTTTCATAGCCAATCAGCATCAACATCAAATCTGATATTGATAGGCCGTAAATACAATTTCGATTTATTAGAAAGAACTGAGAAAAAAAATACAATCCTGCATCTCAGGGGAGCGCGTACCCTGCCGCGAGGCGGGAACAAGCGCGAGGAAGAAGAAGAAGAAAGAACTGAGAAATGAACTGACTAATCTCGAATAAAATGACGACATTCATCACAGTCTTTGGCACAGCTAATGATCATCTCGAAAACATCTGCCACTTGGACCGGTTTTAATCGACGGTGCGGCCAGTGAAAATTCTCCAGAAGAGCAACAAAGGAAGCGAAGTCCTGTTCAAAGGTTTCCAATCCGTTTTGAAATGTCAGAAAGGTTGTTTCATCATTTTTGCTCTAATTGATAGTCCCTCTCACACAATTCAAAAAAGTCTTTTTAGCTGACCTGATCGATATTAACGAACTTACGTTTGCTCGAACGACTTTCATCAATTCACCGACTTGCAATATTCCTTCTCTAACAGTCTTCTTTGTCTCCTGAACATGCAAAAGTTTGTTTCTCAAATAACTGGTGGTGATAACTCAAAAGAGGCTAACTTTTTTACAGTTTTCCTGGGTAGCTGCCTTCACTAAAGGTATCGAAGAAAATCTCGCGCGGAGTGCTTGACGAATTCCTCGGAATGAAGATACTCTCCTGACCGTTTTGCTCTTCTGATTTCTAATTTGAACTGCGGCCGTCGTTTCACAACTGGGTACTGCATCCATCATTTCTCTGCAACACCAAGTTGCTGAACTTTTGACATCTCAAGAGACCAAAAACCCAGGATCAATGAGCAAAATGTATTGTACTGTACAGAGTTCTGGCGAAGCAATGCTCCATGTTGCTCTCTTCAAGATTGGCTAGAAGAACGTCCACATCATACAGAGGGTAGGAGCTGGACGTGACTGAAAAATTTCAGAAAAATGGTTAAATTTTAAATTCAAATGAATTTTCGTTTTAATCAGGCAAATTATTGAAGTATAAAAAAACCAACAAGCAGATGATATGTGTACGGTAGAATTAAATAGGGCATCTCTTTCTATAGTATCCAGCCCACCGATCTCGGAAAACTGCATTTTAGTGGGAATGCTGCCTGGGAGCGGAGCATCTTCTTGGACAGCCCTTGAACAAATATCCCTCTCGATGGAAGCTCAGGTATACTTTCGCAGTCATACACGGATACACCTACTTATAGTCAATGTACCTTTCATAAACTGGGAACTAATATCATTTTTTGAATCTTGTATGTAATCTCTTCATACAAGTAAGAAACTGTGCACATTTTCATAAAAGATTGCAGAAACAAATAGGAAACTTTGGTAAACCATTAGAGTGAGTTCCTATCACAGAAGTTCCATAATCTTCATAGCCGGAAACGAGTTATTTCCAACACAACATTAAGAACAAGACAACTCTTCAAAAAATAAATAGTTAAAATTTAACCCGAATACGTCCTCTATGGCGGTGGTATTCTCATACAGCGCAAACCATTTCGAGTAGGAACGATGGGTGCGAAATCGGGTATGAAGACTGTATTGAACGCTTGAAATATAACTACCCTGCACGGAATTGCTGCAATCAAATAGTCTTCAACAATCAGTTTTGAAAAAAAAGAACCCGATGTTTTTTATGATACTCGTAAAGGATATCGCAAGCTACGTGAAGACTGACCGCAAGCAGATTGAACACAGGCGGAACATCCTTCATCGATTCCTCATCTTTGAAACAGGAAACAGCTACTCAAGCGGAATAGCTATCGAAGCATTCTTTGTTAAATAGTAACACTTAAGTGACTTAACTATAACTAGCTTTAATAGTGTTCATATTTCGGTGATTCTTACGGTCGAGTAATACTAAGAGCTCTTTAGCAAACTGGACTCACTACTGGTCTGCTGACACCTAAATGAGCAGAAAGTGGTAAATCAAAGAAAGTAAACTTGTAACTCACACTAGAACTAATATTCAGTACATTTAATGGTCTAACGTTGTCAAAGCCAAAGGGTAATCAACGGCGTGGTTACCCTGTCTCTCAATTTTTTTTACTATAAAAAACACCAAAAAAAGAACACTTTTTGTTATTTAACAATTTTTTCTGCGATTTAAAAACAAAGGTGGTAGGTTTCTGATACAGGATGGCAGGTAGGTCAATAAACCACAGAAACCGATTGGTTACTTCCGGTGTTTTTATAGTGATAGAAAAATTAAGAGACAGGTTGAAAGCCAAGGAAATTTACAAGAAAGTTAGGGCAATTACCGAAAAGCGTGTTTTCCTAAAAACGTTTTTGAAAAATGCACTGCTCGCACCAAACTCAAAACTCTTAAAGTGTTCACGACTACACTTTCTGCTCACAACTACTATGTTGATTTTCGGCTCTTATCCCCTTATGGGCATACCCTGCGTCTTGTCTTGCAGACATTGGCACGATGCTTCTTTACATATTTTTTTTGATATGGTCTCGTTAGCCTAAGCCGTACGGCCTCGTTAGCGTAAACTTTTACTAAGCCTAAGCGTTTTTTATATGAATATAATTTTTAATGTGGTTTTTGTTTGTTCAAGAACCGAAGTCCGTGATGCTCAAAATCACCTAGGAAAAAATCGTAAACCTTAGTGTTTAAAGCCAATTTTTCTTCTACGCCCATAAGGGGATAAGAAGCCTAAATTTCATTTTCAAGTTCTTTCCATGCCAAGTTTCTTTCACACAGCTTTCGAATGATCCGCTTCAATTCAGAACGACTGAACGGGATGTCGAATTTTAGAAAAAACGCTTTGCAAAAGGCGTAAAATGAATATACACTGGTATAGTTCGACGGCGCTTTTCCCTGCATTTTGATGCACAATGTTGCTCCTGTTCTTTCTCAATTTCCTCTTTTTCTCATACCTTTTCCTGTTATTTTTAAATCGAATTCGAAAGCTGTGTGAAATAGTCTTGGCATGAAAAAACTTGAAAATGAAAATTAGTCACAGTAGTTGTGAACAGAAGGTCTAGTCATAAATACATAATGAGTTTTGTATTCAGTGCATGTAGTGCATTTAATCAACACGCTTTTTGGAAAACTTGCTTTTCGGTAATTGCCGAAAATTAGTAACTTGCCAAAGATAATGATTTTCGGTGTGCTGTAAGAAATAGGTAAACAGTGAAATGTTTGTGTTTGCTGTTTGTTAAAAGTTTGAGAGTTCACTTTTGTGAGCTTAGGCGAACGAGACCGTATCAAGAAAATGACCCAAAATTGACCCAAAAACTAACCCAATTGAACCTCTGAGAGGGGGGAGGGGCCTAAAGTGAAAAAGTTCCGAATTTTCATTAAGACTAATTAATATGTGTTTATTCTCAGTTCTTCTGAGTTTGAAACGTGTGGATGTGAAGAACTCATCAAAAAACGCTTCTTTTAACTTTTTTTATTTGATTGAAAAAATCAAGGGAGTAAAATTTTAATGTCAGTGTGAAGGTTCTCATTACTGCTCCAAATCAAGTCGGAAAATAGCTAGTTTTTGGGCGCTTTTGCACTTTAGTCTCCCCCCCTACCAGAGGTTCAATTGGGTCAGATGAGAGTGGCATTTTCTTGATACGTTCTCTTTAGCCTAAGCCGTACGGCCTCGTTCGCGTAAACTTTTCCCTAAGCCTAAGCGTTTTTTGATGTGAAAATTTTTTTTAATGTAAAATTAATTTTTTTTAATGTAATTTTTTTTCTGTGAGTGTAAATAAATCAGACGTATGACCCATGGAACCTCTGGTAGGGCGGTGACTAAAGTGCAGAAGTGCCCTTTTTTGGTGAGACTTCGAGTGCGAGTACTGTAGTACCTTAATGGCACAAGAACAGAAAATGCGAACACTTGTTGAAGTTTAATTAATCCGAAGTCGTGAAAATATTGTGTGGTCCAGGTTACAAGGTACCCTTGAAGAAGTTACATTATGTGATAAGAACGATTATTAGATGTCTGGAAGAACTCGCAGGCGATCTGCTCGGTCGAAAGCCGTCGACAATAACGAACAAGACGACGATGAGCTGGCCGTACCAGCAAAAAAGCTCCGTAAATCTCTCACAAGTGCGATGGTTACACATTTTTTCCTGGAAAAAAATCAACGAAAATTTGCGTTTGGGTAGAAAATGCGTAAGACACATCTTCTCGAAATGATACTTGTTCAAAGTTGCGCTTTCTTGCCCTTCAGTACTAATTAAAAGCCTGTTGCGAACGAATTTTTTATCTGAACGAGAAAAGGATAGCTATTCACCTAAGGGAATGAAAGTTAGAGCGAAAAAGTTGAATTGAGCGCTGAATAGTATAATATACTTTTTTGTCATTTCAAAAAAGTAATTATATATAATTTACGAAAACGTCTACATCAAAAATGAAATATAGAAAATGTAATGAAAAAAAATCAATTTTCGTCTAAAGAATATTTTCAAGTTATATGTCATTCAAAAGGGACAGTTTTTGTTTAGGGCTACTGTATATATTGACTCTAAGTTCTTAGGTTACTAGAAGCAGTTGAATAGGTAATCTGTTGACATATAGCATTAGTTCCATCTATCTTAGGTTCAAGCTAGGAAAACGTTTGTTTCCTTTATGCTCACGGTAATTTTAAAGGTGTAAAAGAAAAAACCGATGAAAATGAGGCTCCTGGGAAAACGCGGAAAAGATCAATAAGGAATCTTCCAAAATATGGGAGAATCGACCAGGATAAAGGTCAGTTTACTTTTTTTTTAATTATCAGCCTTCAAAAAAGCGGTGATTCTGGGAGAAAAACCATTTCCCTGTTCTTGAACAAAAATAATTTGTTCTAGGAAAAAGCTATTCATAAGCTTTGAGTAAATCAATATCCATGTATACACAATGAAGTTGAGGATTTGTTATGAAATTTAGCTGTCCTTAGAATTCTCATGGAATGCGTCTGAAAATAAAACTAAAGAAAAAAGATGAACCTTGCTTAACATTAATATCAGCTCCTTCCGAGAGCACCATAAGGTTTTTTGAAACTCTTCGAGAGTTATTTTAACTAACTTGTTGTAATTGAAAAAAAACTTGAGATGAAACAAACGCTGAGGAAAACGAAGAAACTACACTCGTGGCCAGCCATGAAAGAGTCAGCGGTAAAAACAAGAAAAAGTTGGAGGAAGCGGTTCTTTCTCAAGAGCAACCGAAAGCATCAAAACGATCGACGAGAAAAGTTGTTGGTCAGTCAAATCGATTAATTCTTCTCTTTCCCTTCTTACGAATCGTGAATCTCAGAACAGTCGAATGCTGAGAAGGAGGATACTGTAGTCTCCGTCGCAAAAACCAAACCGGCAGCTGCTAGAAAAGGAAGAAAGAAGCTGGAAGACGCAATTCCCTTTCAAGAGCCGATCCAAGCAGCGGCTCCGAAACTTTCTGCCTCAAAAGTCATTGGTTTGTTGTAAAAATTTTCCAGTTCTTTTCACGAACCCGCACTGCGGGTTTAATCTATGCGCTGCCCAACTAAGCTAGTGATGAAGATGCTTTGATTGTCTGCATCCTATTTTACATCACACGCATAGATCACTTGCACTTGTCAAAGCACTGTTCATCCGAGTTATTTTGACATTTTTGATAAGTGCTGGTAAGCTATAAATCACACGCTGAGGCGCTTTCTCAAAGGCCCGCTCTTCCCCCATATTCAGTCATCTTGATTTACAAGCTCTTTCTGCGGGTGAGGAGAACCAACCCTAATATTTTTGAGCACCCGCGAAATGAGCGTGTAGATCAAAAGACTAATCAGGAAATAACAGTTGGCGTTAGGGAAAGGCCGATTGCGTGAGACGAAAATAGAGAAAGCGAAACAAACAAAAGGCTTATGGCTAGGTTTTGCAGGCATTGTATAGATTCGGGCGAAATTTTACCAGCAAGCAAGGTGTATAAAAATACATTGGTTTGAGTGGAGCAATATGTTCCAGTACTTCATAACTAATTCTTTCTTCCAGATAACTCAGAATGTGATGGGAATATCCAAGGAACTGTTGTTACGGCTAAGAAACTCCGAGCTAAATCTAGTGGGAAATATAAAGGAGAGTATTCGGTAGTAGTTTCATCACAAGATCAACAACAAGAATATACTCGGAAACGTTCGGCACGGAAAGTTATTGGTTAGTGGGCTGATGAATGTTATTTTGGTTGGAATTAGTGGGCTGAGGAATGTGATTTTGGTTGGAATTAGTGGGCTGAGGAATGTGATTTTGGTTGGAATTAGTGGGCTGAGGAATGTGATTTTGGTTGGAATTAGTGGGCTGATGAATGTTATTTTGGTTGGAATTAGTGGGCTGAGGAATGTTATTTTGGTTGGAATTAGTGGGCTGATGAATGTTATTTTGGTTGGAATTAGTGGGCTGAGGAATGTGATTTTGGTTGGAATTAGTGGGCTGAGGAATGTGATTTTGGTTGGAATTAGTGGGCTGCGGAATGTGATTTTGATTGGAATTAGTGGGCTGAGGAATGTGATTTTGGTTGGAATTAGTGGACTGAGGAATGTGATTTTGGGTTGGAATTAGTGGGCTGAGGAATGTCTGAGTAGTTCTCAAGAAGTCAGTTTTGCAGAAGAGTTGGGTGAACCCACGAAAGTCGCACCAAAAGCCAGTGAAAGAGGAATGAAAAAGTATGAGAAAGGGGTTTCTACTCGAGAGCAACTGCAAGCAACCCCCCCGAAACCTCTACCCAGGAAATTCATTGGTTGGTCAATTTGAGAATTGGTCTTGATTGGAGATCTTGAGCTCAATGATCAAACTATTGCTAGCAGGCGTTAAATAGTGACCGGATTGGTCCCTTCGGCGGATACATGTACACACACTATTGACAAAAAACTCCCTCTTTTCTTACCCTTTTCCTTCATCCCCTCTTCTTTTTTCCTCGAAACTTTTAGCGGCGGATACATGTAAACCCAAATTGGGCGGCTCCATTTAACCCCTGATTGCTAGGAGTTGAGTTCAGATGGTGTGGTCAAACATCCGTTTCTCTCCAACTGGGATCGATACGTAAAGCTCGATGGAAATTTATTGAGTTGACCACAATTCGAAATATGTTCTTCAGATGAGTCAGAAGATGAAGACGAAAGGTCAGAAGATCAGAAGATAGTCACGACCAAAGAAGTCCTTCTGAAAGGTAGAAAAGGAAAGTTGGCAGAAGCCTCCTCCACTCAACGAAAACCGCAAGAACCTGCCAAAAAAGTCACTGGTTAGATATCTCGGGAAATCGCTTTCTTGATTGGAAACTCTACTTGTTTCAGAAGAATCTGAAGTTGAAGAGAGCGAAGATAGTGTAGTCAAGAAATCCGCAACTAAACCTGCTGGAAGAGGTAGCAGAAAGTCAGCTAAAGCGGCTCCTCAAAATAAACAGCGCCCATCGGCTCCGGCCCGATCAGCTAAGAAATATATTGGTTAGTCGACAAAATTTATACCGAAAATATACTTATTCCGAGTCAAATGTTCTAATTTTGAGTCGCCTTGTAGATTCCAAATACTAGAAGTAAGCAAGCGAGGAAATGTTGAGCACGCTGACTCCTTCTAATGTAATGTTCATGCGATGAAGAGAGAGAGAGAGAGTAATGGGAGAGAGAGAGAGAGTAAATGAAGAGAGAGAGAGAGAGTAATGGGAGAGAGAGAGAGAGTAATGAAGAGAGAGAGAGAGAGTAATGGGAGAGAGAGAGAGAGAGTAATGAAGAGAGAGAGAGAGAGAGTAATGGGAGAGAGAGAGAGAGTAATGGGAACAGAAAATGTTCATGCGATGAAGAGAGAGAGAGAGAGTAAATGAAGAGAGAGAGAGAGTAATGGGAGAGAGAGAGAGAGTAATGAAGAGAGAGAGAGAGAGTAATGAGAACAGAAAATTGTTATCACCAGTTTTTTTTATCCGCTTTTGTTCACGCATAATTTCCATCCGCAGAGTTATAAAATATTATTTTTGCAATAAGGTTCCTTTTTCGAGAAAATGAAGAAAAAGGTGTTTAAGATTCGGAAGAGGAAGAGGAGAAAAAAGAAAAGATTCAAGAAGAAAGTAAAATCAAAAAAGAAAAGATTCAAGAAGAAAGTAAAATCAAAAAAGAAAAGATTCAAGAAGAAAGTAAAATCACTCGACCAAGACGAAGTTGTGCAGTTTCTTCTTTCGCCAAACGACACTCTCCAAAAAAGAAAGCTTTTAAAGGTTTCTGAACTGTATTTTTCTTCGTGTTTTTTTTTGTTGAGAGAAATTTTTTTGATTTTCTATTTTCCCTTCATTGAAATATGTTTTTTTCATTGCAGGTAAGGAAAACGAGGAGGATTCGACGGAGTTCTCTTCTCCTGCTTCCGAATCGGAATTCGAAATCGATTCGCCTGTAAAAAACAATAAGAGTTCGTTGATTTCATTTATTATTGTAACTTGAAAAATTCCATTTTCAATAGTGAAACTTCACGAAAGTTTTTATTTTGAAAAAACTTTAATAAATATTTTATTTTTACGAAAGACTGTGTGGAAATTCCAATTGATTATAAGAAAGATCCAAAGGAAATTCAACACTTTTTTTTTCTCGTCTAGTTTCTAATCGTTCAGAGGCTGGAGCTGGGAAGAAAATAGTGAAGACTGCGTCTTCTTCGGAGTCTGAATCGGGCTCCCCCACAAGTTCTTCTTTGGCTTCAGAGTCGGACTATCAAGAGACCCCCCTCGATGGAGGTTTCTAGCTTTTTGCTTCAAGGAGTTCAAAAAAGGCTAGTCACTAATGTTATTGATAGTCCGGGCGTGGCATAATTGGTAGTGTGTTAGACCATTGTGCGAAGAGTCCCGAGTTCGACTCCCACCCCGGACAGATCCACCCAAACCAAGGGGGTTAAGAAATGTTGGTAGTGCTCATGCACGAATCTGACTTTCCCCACTGCTGCTAATCACACTAGCAGTGATCTAGCAGGCAGCCACTGGTTCTACCAGGATAGGTGTGTCCTGCATCTCAGGGGAGCGCGTACCCTGCCGCGAGGCGGGAACAAGCGCGAGGATGATTATTTATTATTATTACTAATGTTATTGATAGAAGAGTAAAACAGGACCACATCTATGATTTGATTTAAAGTAGTTTATTAATCCTTTTCTAAGCTTTCATTCGTGACGCTTCGATTCCTCTCAATGAAAAAAATGAAACAATTAGTTCCCGGGGTTTTTCCGATTTTTCCAATCCACGGACTCGTATTGAGGAAGAAAAGGGAGCTTACTCGCACGGAGTCATAAAGGAGGAGGAGGAGGTCGAGCAAGAACCCGCCAGCTCAACTACGCACCCAGCCAGACGAGGAAGGCAACCACTTCGATGTCTGTTGTTTTTATTTTCTATCCTAAAACTAGTGTAAGCCTTTTGTGGTAGTTAGAGTCTTTGTCGTGCCAGTGAAGAGATGCGGTGTGGTTTCGTACAAAGAGCATCTCTTCACTGGCACGACAAAGACTTTAACTGTCTAATTGAACTCCACGATGCGCGTCACTCAGTACTCAAAATTCATACCTTTTGTGGTAACCGCAGAATACCAAGTAGGCTTTTGTGGTAACCGCAGAATACCAAGTAGGCTTTTGTGGTAACCGCAGAATACCAAGTAGGCTTTTGTGGTAACCGCAGAATACCAAGTAGGCTTCGAGAAATACGGTTTCAACCCAAATCAAGATTTTACAACGATAACTCAAGAAATTGTGAACCTTTTTTTCCAGAAAAAGGTCTTCGTCAGCTGCGATTGGCGCGACTTCGAATACGTTGGTTTAAGTTGGATCGGTTTTCCATTATTCAAAAGTCATTCAGAATTCTCTAATTTATGTTTTGTGACTTGAAATCATTGTCGGATTCCGTTCAAAGAATGAGAATGTTAGGTGATGCTAAGCAGAACAGTGAAAAATGCATTGACCTATTGATCTATGGGTGAAGATGAATGAGCTTCTACGCGGGCAAAAGTAAGTTCACGATGCGGAATCGAACTCGGTCGTCTCTCTCATCTTTTTCAACCGTTTTAAGACTACATTACCAAGGGAAAATCGGCAATTTTTATATAAGAACACTAATGGACACAATAAATAGATTGTTTTCTTCAGTGATGACTGGCAGATGAAAGCAGAAGAAATGAAGAAGAGCATGAGAGAAATGGAGAAGTCTGTGGCCAACAGAGGCTGCATCATGGACAGAATCAACGCATTGGTCGCGAGGCTACTCGAGGTCTGCCTAGTTCTTTTCCAGTTGTCGAGCCCAGTCGAGTTGGTGATCGAGATTTATTCTAGTTATCGATTCGAGTTGGTGATTGAGATATATTCTAGTTATCGATTCGAGTTGGTGATCGAGATCTATTCTAGTTGTCGAGCCGAGTTGGTGATCGAGATCTATTCTAGTTGTCGAGCCCAGTCGAGTTGGTGATCGGGATTTATTCTAGTTATCGATTCGAGTTGGTGATTGAGATATATTCTAGTTATCGATTCGAGTTGGTGATCGAGATCTATTCTAGTTGTCGAGCCGAGTTGGTGATCGAGATCTATTCTAGTTGTCGAGCCGAGTTGGTGATCGAGATCTATTCTAGTTGTCGAGCCCAGTCGAGTTGGTGATCGAGATTTATTCTAGTTATCGATTCGAGTTGGTGATTGAGATATATTCTAGTTATCGATTCGAGTTGGTGATCGAGATCTATTCTAGTTGTCGAGCCGAGTTGGTGATCGAGATCTATTCTAGTTGTCGAGTCGAGTTGGTACCCAATCGTGCCCCAGTTGCCTGACAGGATCAGAAAAGGTCGATAATTATTTTGAAGGGGCGGAGCAAGGAAATGACGGAGGCGGAGTCAATCCAAGCGATTAGAGTGTTCGAGAGATCGGAGAGAGAATACAAGGCGAAGGAAGAGATGAAAGGACTCGTCAAAGGGAAGAAGGCGCAAAAGAGATCGATCAAGCAGGAAGAGGATGAAGAATCTTCCAGTGGAGGTGACGATGAATGGGAAGATGTTGAGGTGCGTTTTCCAAATTATCTTGTCAGGCCCAGAGTTTTTAGTTCTAGATGTAGCTTTGCTCAACTTTAAAACCGAATAGTATCAATTCTTGGCCGATTACGATTTCAAGAGGGGTTTCGATTGAGTCCTCGTTGCTATCATTTGTTCCAGTTCATGTATCCGCTATAAGATAGAAGCTTACACTGGTTATGTTATTTTGATTGTGTATATAAAAGACTTTAAAAAGTTGTGGGTGTTTCAAGCCGTTCCAGTAGTTTTTTTTAAAGGGATTATTGTTTTGACCAAATGTCAGGCAGGGCCTCTAGATTGTGTTTGAGATCATTTCGTGATTTTCAAGCAGAAAGAGAAAGTGAATATGTTTATAGGACTATTATTATTCTTTTCGAAACAGCGCTTATACTTATTCGTGATGCCTAAGAAAGGGTATCATAGGGGATGAGTAATAGGGGGTATCATAGGGGATGAGTAATAGGTATCATAGGGGATGAGTAATAGGCCGAATATATTGTGAGTTTGAGAAAAGCGAGTCTGTTTACCGCGTGTTTGTATCCGCCTCGAGGTATTTGCCGCTCGCTACAATACTTATGTATGTACCAGTTTAGGGAATGGATATTTCGAGTAAGAAGATTGCCTTGCACGTCACACCGCACGTGAAGTCAGAGTGGGCGGATTGGCGGAGCAAATGGGTGAGGCAGGAGGTGAACAGGACTCTCAGGACGTACAGGAGGAACGCGCACAGGGTTATTCACTTCTGAGAACATTCTTAACAAAGAACTTTTAACTTGTTAATTAAATGATTATCAAATGAAGTACATGAATCGAATTCCTGCAAGAGCTTACTGTGGTAAAAATATGTATGCAGAGGTTGTTGAAAAGTCATCGATAAAATTGAATTAGTCAAAGTTTGAGTTTTGAGTAAAGTGGAGGGAAGAGAAGAAGTTGGTGAACAGTTCAAGCAAGATAGAGGTTTAGCTCAACATTTCTTATCCCCAGAGGTTAGGATGAATCTGTCGGGGAGAAAAAGGGTTCAACACACGCGTTTTAGTAAACGTTTAATACCATATTGTGGCAATAGAACTTCCTGGTGACTGTTATTCGCTTCATTCTCTAATCTGAAAGAGGACAAGTTTTCGGTGTGCTTAAGGTGCACATCCTTTCGTACATTATCCACCTGAGAGTACTGTACTCGGAATGTGCTTCTGAGAAAGCGAGAGCTCTATCGTTTCTATCCACTTCCTCAGGGAAAGTCGACACCGTATTCAAAAAGTTTCGCAAGACTTTCAGGGTCAGTTGCAGTCTCAGAGCTAAAAAAACAGCTTGACACTACTTTTTCTAACGAGTTTTTATAAGCTAAACCAATCTACGTATTGTTGGTTTGAAGTTGGTGGAAAGAGAAGGAGGAGGACTGGCGAGTGCATTGGACCAGAGCTCCTACTCAAATGATAGAGAAGCCGCCCAGGTTGACTTTATCGATTTTTTTTTGGGTTTTTTAAAGTTTAAAAGTAGGCCAGGTACCGTCGGAAAAAAAGGAAAATGATACGCTATTCGTAAAAAAAATTGTTGCAGATGTTTTTCTCTTTGTGCTCGGCTGCTGGAATAGTCTGCCGAATTTGCTGCGATTGCCGACTAATCTCAAACACAATACCGGTTAACATTCCTCTTCTTTTCTAGTCCTTTTTATCTTTTGCACTCTTTTCTGCACTCTTTTCAGAATTTGAGAATTACATTCTCAGGAAACTCGCGAGGTGTTTGGAAATTAAGGTTTTTGTAGATTTGGAGTTCCAGCAGAAAGTATATTAGAATTGTGTGACTCTAAGTTCCACGCTCTGATCGAAGGTTAAAATAGTCTTGTTTTTTTATAGGTCATCGCCCGAGTATGTTGAAAAGTTACCAAACTCAACTCAAAAAACTGTTTGAGGCTAAATTAGGGCTAATAAAACTTGTCAGTTGAAAACTAAGAGACTTTTTACGAATTTTACCTGAGAAGAGCTTAAAACCTTTTGTTTCCACCAGGTTTGTAGTCAAGGTCGGTAGGTCACTCACTCCAGGAAATTTTTCTACGAGTTAGTAGTTTACACATGTTCGATCTGAATCAGGAAAACGAAAAGTAAAAGAGGAGTTAATATTTGTATGATGAATAAGGAAGGCAGCCTCGTGTCTTCATCACCAGGGTCGCACATTTTTGGTTTTCTTTTTTTTTGGTTTTTCCGGTTTTTCGACAATTTTTGAAGAAAAAAAGTTTTCCGATTCATTCGAAAAATTCGGAAAAGTTTTTTTGGTTTTTTTTCGACTTTTTTCCTTCTATTTTTTTGCTTTTTTCGCTTGTTTTTTCTCCTTCGTTTTTCAACTTTGACGTGTTCAGCACAGATTGGAGGTACCACTGAGTGGATTAATAAGTTTGAGCTATGTGTCTTGAAGAGCCCTGAATTTATGAATTAAAGTTAGAGAAAACCTCAAAACATGCTATTTGCTTCATATAGAAGAACTGAATCTCTAAATCGTATTCGTTGCAGCCATCGGGTAAAGGAGCACAGGGCAAAAAGAAGGCCTCCTCCCAAGAAAGTCGTGAGAGGTTCTATTGGAACGAAGTGTGGGATGCTGATAAGGAAACATGGAAAGGTTGCTTTTGCATTTAACACAAGAGGGAAGCTTAACAGAAGTTACAACTTTTCTTCTTTTAATCCCTGGTCCCGCAGCGACCGAGGTCGGAATAAAGAAGAAATAACTAGTATACAGTAACAGGAGATCCTCTATGCGCTGTTTAAATGAGAAACCTTCAGCGAAGAATGTTTGGGAAAATATTTTAAAAATCTTTGCAGTGATTGACCCATACCGCGGCCTATTTTATCCTGATCCGAAAGAATATTTGAACAAGGAGAGACTTGAAGAAGTCTACCTAATACTGGCCATTGATAAAGGTTCTTTTTTGAGAGTGTACCTAATACTGGCCATTGATAAAGGTTCTTTTTTGAGAGTGTTTCAGCACTCAGATTATTAAGTCTACCTAATACTGGCCATTGATAAAGGTTCTTTTTTGAGAGTGTTTCAGCACTCAGATTATTAAGTCTACCTAATACTGGCCATTGATAAAGGTTCTTTTTTGAGAGTGTTTCAGCACTCAGATTATTAAGTCTACCTAATACTGGCCATTGATAAAGGTTCTTTTTTGAGAGTGTTTCAGCACTCAGATTATTAAGTCTACCTAATACTGGCCATTGATAAAGGTTCTTTTTTGAGAGTGTTTCAGCACTCAGATTATTAAGTCTACCTAATACTGGCCATTGATAAAGGTTCTTTTTTGAGAGTGTTTCAGCACTCAGATTATTAAGTCTACCTAATACTGGCCATTGATAAAGGTTCTTTTTTGAGAGTGTTTCAGCACTCAGATTATTAAGTCTACCTAATACTGGCCATTGATAAAGGTTCTTTTTTGAGAGTGTTTCAGCACTCAGATTATTTTAATTTTTCAAGAGAAAGATTTTCCTAGAAACGTCTGTAATTCGAGGAAATTTTCATGGGAAAGTTTGAAGTATTTTTATTATTTTTTTGTGAAAGCGAGGAATGTTGACGTTATTTCGATTTTTATCTCTTCCAATAATTAATTGATAGTAGCTTTCGTTGTTCTCCAGAGAAAGGAGTAAGAGATGTGACTCCTCGATACATGGAGGCGGTGTATCTTATCTCCCCCTCCATGCGGAAGCGGAGAACTGAAGCGGAATGGGTAGCGGAGACCCTGCAGGAGCAGGTTGCACCTTTGAATCCAAATCGATCATGACTTGCGTTTCTCTTTGAAAAGCCGGAGTTGAAAATTTTTCAAATCAATATGTCAGCTGTGATACATAACTAGTACTCAAATAACTCCTTATTTCAGGTTTTATGATGTTCGGTACAAAAATACCCGAAGTTACTACTGATGTAGGAATAAAAGACACGCTGGTAGTAAGATATATATTTTTCATTACAATGCAATGGTAATTTGTCGTTGTAGTGGAATTCAGCGATTAAAAACAGGAGGAATGCGCCGTCGTTCACAGAATTTTCAGTTATTTTGTGTTAGCATTCAATTTGGTTGTTTGGTTATTATACAATTACTTGTGTTAGCATTCAATTTGGTTGTTTGGTTATTATACAATTACTTGTGTTAGCATTCAATTTGGTTGTTTGGTTATTATCTTGTGTTAGCATTCAATTTGGTTGTTTGGTTATTATACAATTACTTGTGTTAGCATTCAATTTGGTTGTTTGGTTATTATACAATTACTTGTGTTAGCATTCAATTTGGTTGTTTGGTTATTATACAATTACTTGTGTTAGCATTCAATTTGGTTGTTTGGTTATTATACAATTACTTGTGTTAGCATTCAATTTGGTTGTTTGGTTATTATACAATTACTTGTGTTAGCATTCAATTTGGTTGTTTGGTTATTATACAATTACTTGTGTTAGCATTCAATTTGGTTGTTTGGTTATTATACAATTACTTGTGTTAGCATTCAATTTGGTTGTTTGGTTATTATACAATTACTTGTGTTAGCATTCAATTTGGTTGTTTGGTTATTATACAATTACTTGTGTTAGCATTCAATTTGGTTGTTTGGTTATTATACAATTACTTGTGTTAGCATTCAATTTGGTTGTTTGGTTATTATACAATTACTTGTGTTAGCATTCAATTTGGTTGTTTGGTTATTATACAATTACTTGTGTTAGCATTCAATTTGGTTGTTTGGTTATTATACAATTACTTGTGTTAGCATTCAATTTGGTTGTTTGGTTATTATACAATTACTTGTGTTAGCATTCAATTTGGTTGTTTGGTTATTATACAATTACTTGTGTTAGCATTCAATTTGGTTGTTTGGTTATTATACAATTACTTGTGTTAGCATTCAATTTGGTTGTTTGGTTATTATACAATTACTTGTGTTAGCATTCAATTTGGTTGTTTGGTTATTATACAATTACTTGTGTTAGCATTCAATTTGGTTGTTTGGTTATTATACAATTACTTGTGTTAGCATTCAATTTGGTTGTTTGGTTATTATACAATTACTTGTGTTAGCATTCAATTTGGTTGTTTGGTTATTATACAATTACTTGTGTTAGCATTCAATTTGGTTGTTTGGTTATTATACAATTACTTTACATGGAATAAGATCCTTTTTTGATAATTTGTTAAGAGTCTATCAGTTTTATGGATTTGTGTTGCAGCTAGTGAGAGCATCTGAGAAAAGAAGTACATTGGAAGACAAAGAATGGGAGGCGGAGCAACTCGCCCTCCCCCTCCCGACCAAAATATCCGACTTCAAGAATCATCCCTTGTAAGTAAAACTGAAATTATTGTCTAAAAAAGGCTTGAATTTTTATAAAGTTCAATTGTTGAATGATAATATGCATTGCTTTTTCGATGACATATAACAATAGATACATAAAATAGTACATGAAAAAAGAAGAATTAATAATAAAAAGAAGAATTTAGAGCAAAGCGTGACGAGTAAAACTAGGAGAAAGATGGAAAATATTAAGAAAAAAAACTATGAAAAAGCAGTCTTTCTGCAATGTTAGTCAAAGGTTTACAATTATTCTCTATAGGTTACTTAAATTTTTTTAGAATTGATGAAAATATTCACTTTTCTCAAATAGCTTTTCGCTTTCAATTTATGAATATCGAGGGTCAAGAACCATTTGATCTTTTTTTATATCCTCCGTATCTTTACTTCCTTCCTTATATGTCGTTGTGCAATAGAATACTGGATATAAAATTGGTTCTTGCGAATGTACAAACAATAAAATGCATAATTGAACATGAAGTAACAATGAATGCTTTGGAGAACGTAGGAATACTAGGTCGGATGCAAAACAGTTTTTGTAGGTATGTATTGGAGAAAGACGTTCTCATCATGGAATACATCTACCCTGAGGATCTGCAACCAATAGGCGTCATACGAGATCATAATGTCATTCTCAAAAAGTTTCATTTCCATATTCCATTTCCATAAAACTCACTTAGACTAAGTTCACCAATACAATGAAGACGCTTGCTTTCTTTAGAGGATATCAGTAAATATTTCATTGTAAGGAAAGTGTGCACCGATGTTTTTGGTTGTCCGAAGCATTTAAACAGCTCAAATATTTTCTTGGCCGATTCCTTTTCAAAAATGGCTTCACAGTCTCTTTGTATGATGGATGATAACTTCAAAAGTGGGAAAAGGTTTGTATTTTTTAGAAAACATGTATTTATATTGTGCTCAGATCTACCCGAGATCAGCGGTTCACTCTCTCAACACAAACAATGCTTACCAGAAGATGGGCCGACAAATTAAGGTTTGTTTAGTTTTATTATCAAGCTTGTAATCTGAGTGTGTGAGAGTGAAAAAAATCGAGTAGTTAGGGGCATCGGGGCAGTAGTTGGAGGTAGAAACTCTCATTCCGCCTTCATCGGCAACACAACTTCTCCGGCGACCGAGGAAGCTTTGAAGGCCTCCTGCACATCAGCAGATTCGGCAGGAACTTCGACAAATTGAATGACTAGTTTGTCCTCTTTGGGTGGACCTGCGAGGCGAGTGATTTCCAGAGAAGACGAGCCACCGGCTTCAATGAAGCCGAACACAGGCCGCAGGCGATACTCGCTGTTGTTCGATGACTTGACCTTGAAAGCGAGGCGAGAACCTCCGGAGTTGACGAGCTGATGGTTGGAGTTGCCTCCGCCAGCGGGCACCTGGACAGCGGGCGGATCAGCAGAGACGACAGACATCTTAGAGAGGAAGGGAGGAGAGTGATCGGGGCAGTTGTTTTTTTGTTTGTATCGGCAGTTTGTATTGTTCGGTTTGTATTGGTTTGTATTGTTTTTCGGCATTTTTCATCGGCAGTTTGTATTTTTTTTTATTCATAGTTTTTAGTTTTTTGTGTGAGAAATATAGTAAAATTCGGTTCCAGGAAGGTGAAAACCCGGTGAAGTTCAAGAATGGGACCAATCCGAGCACGAAAGAAAAATATAAGAACGGACTCTACGGGTACTGGCAGACAGAGAAATACGACGCCGGAGAAGTGAAGAATGTACGTATTTCCAATAAAAAAAACTTCCTTTTTTTATTTTGAAAAACTTTTTTTATAAACTTGTAAAAAGGATTTAGTTAGTGCGAAAAGTATAAAGAGACTTCTTTCTCGCTAATTGTGAACAAAAAGTGCAAAGGTTTTGCATTGGAAGGAAACCAAACCCGCGCTCTTTTACATTGTTAACCAAACAATTATTTTCTAAGTGACCTATGCAGGGCAATACATGCCCACATTCCCCGTCCAATGAAGGCTCTACAAGTTGCTGAATGTGAGTTGCAGGGCCAAATCCCTCGGAATGAGTTCAACAACGTCTACCTCTTCCAACCGAGTATGTGTCCGAAGGGAGCCATCCATCTGCGCACCCCCAATCTGATGCAGGTCGCACTGGAGATGGGCAAGGACTCCGTACCTGCCATCGTCGGCTTTCATTTCAAAAGGGGACACAACTTTCCCATGTAGGCTCAGCCTTTCATCTCATATCTTATATTCTCTCAATTTTGATTTAACAAAGGCGCAGTTTGTTAGTTAGCTGATTGAGAGTATCAAATAATGTTTCAGATTTGACGGAGCGATCTTTGTGAGAGAAGATGTTCCAGAACTACTCAAGGAGTGGAAAGTTTTTGAGGAAAGAAGGATAAGAGAAGAGAAAGAGGTAAGCATTGAGTGCCTTTCCTCGCTAACCTCGAATAACAGAAATGTCTCTCTTTCTTTCTCTCTTTCTATATAAGACGGTGCTGGGAATTTAGTTCGGCAATTCGTGTTGTTTCGGTGTCTGTGGCGAGTTTTGAAACATGGCGGTAAAAAAACTCGTTTATCCGTAAATTGCACAGAGGATTTGAAAAAGAAACACGTGTCATATTTAATATACAGATTTTTGCTTTAGCAAGATAAATAAGAAACAAAAGCACTGAGTGTCAAAGACATAAGAGTTGGCGATTTTAAAACTGTTCGAATATCGTCACCGGTTGATGATCATTACAAGGCGAATTTAGAACGGTTCGAGTATCGTCACCGGTTGATGATCATTAAAAGGCAAATTTAGAACGGTTCGAATATCGTCACCGGTTGATGATCATTACAAGGCGAATTTAGAACGGTTCGAGTATCTTCACCGGTTGATGATCACTACAAGGCAAATTTAGAACGGTTCGAATATCGTCACCGGTTGATGATCATTACAAGGCAAATTTAGAACGGTTCAAATATCCTCACCGGTTGATGATCAGTACAAGGCTATTCAGCAAAATAAGAGCAGACTTATATAGTATGAACAAAACGAGCAACCTATACAGACCCTGTTTGCACGAACGCTGTACTATTTTCTTTTCCTGTGTCGCGAAAAGAGAATAGTATAGCATTCGTGCAAACCCGGTAAAAAAACTCGTTTATCCGTAAATTGCACAGAGGATTTGAAAAAGAAACACGTGTCATATTTGATATACAGATTTTTGCTTTAGTAAGATACATAAGAAACAAAAGCACTGAGTGTCAAAGACATAAGAGTTGGCGATTTTAAAACTGTTCGAATATCGTCACCGGTTGATGATCATTACAAGGCGAATTTAGAACGGTTCGAGTATCGTCACCGGTTGATGATCATTAAAAGGCAAATTTAGAACGGTTCGAGTATCTTCACCGGTTGATGATCACTACAAGGCAAATTTAGAACGGTTCGAATATCGTCACCGGTTGATGATCATTACAAGGCAAATTTAGAACGGTTCGAATTTCGTCATCGGTTGATGATCATTACAAGGCAAATTTAGAACGGTTCAAATATCCTCACCGGTTGATGATCAGTACAAGGCTATTCAGCAAAATAAGAGCAGACTTATATAGTATGAACAAAACGAGCAACCTATACAGACCCTGTTTGCACGAACGCTGTACTATTTTCTTTTCCTGTGTCGCGAAAAGAGAATAGTATAGCATTCGTGCAAACCCGGTCTGTATAGGTTGATCGTTTTGTTCGTACTATATAAATCTGCTGAATAGCCGGGAGAGTGCGAAATTGCGAGAGTGCGGGGAGAGTGTGAGATTTAGAAAGCGAGCATCGTAACGTGACGAAATTCGAACCATTCGATTTTCGCCATGTGATGAGTATTGTAGCATGACGAAATCAGAACCATTCAAAATCCGTCAAGTGATGAGCAATAATACATGACGAAATTTGAACAGTTCGAAATTCGTCAAGTGCAGAGCATCGTAACGTGACGAAATTCGAACCATTCTAATTTCGCCATGTGATGAGTATTGTAGCATAACGAAATCAGAACCATTCAAAATTCGTCAAGTGATGAGCAATAATACATGACGAAATTCGAACAGTTCGAAATTCTTCAAGTGCAGAGCATCGTAACGTGACGAAATTCGAACCATTCGATTTTCGCCATGTGATGAGTATTGTAGCATGACGAAATCAGAACCATTCAAAATCCGTCAAGTGATGAGCAATAATACATGACGAAATTCGAACAGTTCGAAATTCGTCAAGTGCAGAGCATCGTAACGTGACGAAATTCGAACCATTCGATTTTCGCCATGTGATGAGTATTGTAGCATGACGAAATCAGAACCATTCGAAATCCGTCAAGTGATGAGCAATAATACATGACGAAATTCGAACAGTTCGAAATTCGTCAAGTGCAGAGCATCGTAACGTGACGAAATTCGAACCATTCTAATTTCGCCATGTGATGAGTATTGTAGCATGACGAAATCAGAACCATTCGAAATCCGTCAAGTGATGAGCAACAATACATGACGAAATTCGAACAGTTCGAGTTCCGTCAGGCAAGATTCGCTATCTGCTTACTCTTGTGTTTCATATTTGATTGTTCATTGTGCCAGAAGTGATGAAACAAAATAAAATTTTGATTCCACGAATTCACAAAGAAATGGCGAGAAATTCCGATGAATTTTACGATAAACTTGCCACAGACACCGAAACAACACGAATTACCGAACTAAATTCCCAGCACCGTCTTATATGTTGTTTCACTTCCTAGGCATGGCATCATTGTAAGATTCCTATCTTTGTTCTTGCCCTTCTCGCGTGTTTTTCTGGGACTCTTTCTCTTCGATTCTCTTAAGAAGTATCTCTTCTGTGATTGCAGACGCGCACAAAAGAAGCCCTTGCCCTGTGGAGTCGCATGATCAGAGGTGCTGTGAGGCTTCACAGTATGCAGATGAAATTTGCGACGTGCAAAGTCGAAAAGGTTTTGTTCAATTGAAAGTTGATTAGGTCACTCACTGTAGTTTATAATTAATTAATGGAGATGCAAAAATATCTATTTTCTTGATTACTCACTTCTTGATTTTCGGTATACATTTATGTATAAATTCTAAGTAGATAGTATGTATTCATATGTAAAATATATACATACAGTACCGCCCGAAATGTTATCATATATAGATTATTGAACATTAATTTTTTCAAAGATAACATTCATAGCTCAAGTTTTCACAGAAGTTTTTTGGGCATCTGTACCGTACCGGACAACTTTTGGAGAAATTTATTGATTATCTCCAGGAGATACATCGAAATTGGTATACCTTCTATTTTTCAGTTTTTTTCTCCATGATTTGTTTGTTGTTTTTTGAACTTAGTTCATACGATTTCTGTTTTTCTCTTGTCTTTCTTCGAACTGTTTTTTTTTTCTTCGAACTGTTGGACATCGAAATACAAGTAAAATCATGCAAGAAGCTGTTTTCTCTCCATGATTTTTATTATAATTTTTTGTTTGTTTTGCGAACTTAATTCATACAATTTTTGTTTCAAGTCATGGTTCGAACTGTTGGACATCGGAATACAAGTAAAAGAATCTGAAAATTCGAGCTTCATTCGTTTTTTTACAAAAAAAAGTTATGTTCAATAATCTATATATGATAACATTTCGGGCGGTACTGTATATGTGTGTAGTAGCTATAGTCCTAATGGAAAAAAGTAGTTGGTTTTCAGAATGAGGTCGATAGAGAAGTTGTCGATGAGATGGAACAAGCCTGGCCAAGAGTAAATTGCACACTCCCGTCCTGAATCACATTTCAGACTTCCCATTTGTCTTTTCTTTTTACTCACTCTCTCTCCCCATTTGATCAGTATCAAACTCATCACTTTAAACTCGTGTTCTCGCAGTTTTTGTTTTCGATTTATGAAAATTTATCTTCTCAAGCAGCAGCTAAAAGTATACAAACTTAGTAATCCTATGAATCCCCTCCTCCTTCCAAGTATATATTATGTGTACGAGTTTCCGAAGTGACCTTCTGCGTGTAGGCGATATAACACAAGTGCTAATGTAGTTGATAGAATACCTCATCATCTCACCTCTGCTTTACTATCTTCTACCAGTAGATCCTCTTCTGAGGTTGTTGTGAATTCGTTCAATCGATCTCTTCTTAGTTTCGGAATAAAACATTTTTCTCAGTTAGAAATTCATTTTGAACACGAAAATTGATTAGAAAAATCTACAAAACAAACGCTAATTCAAAATGAATGTTTGCTTTCAGCAGACACGAAAAAAGAATTTAGGAAAAATGAAAGATCATTAACAACACATTAATATTACTGTTTCAGAAAAATTTATTTGATTCAATAACATATAAAAAATATCTAGCTCAAACTTCAGTACACAAATGAAATGCAGACTAATTGAAAATTGGTGTTTCTAGGGAAGTTTACAGTACATAGTTTCAATTGATTCGCATGCATTAAAAGCTGAATCGCCAAATGAATATTTTTTTGAAGATTCTGAAGAATTCAATACTAGGATACGGAGTATAAAATGAGCATGATGAATAATAACACAAAGAGGCGATCTATTGGTGGATATCAAATCGACCGTTACAATCATATATCACTCACACATATACTAATTTATAGAACAATACTAACATTCTAGCACTTTGAAAGAATGATCTCTCTATTTCACTTCTCCTCTTTTTGTCCTTTTTACTCTATAATTTGCACAATACCCACCAGGAAAATCAATCCGCAATAAGATCACCCAAATTAGTTGCACATCTGAATTAAATAAATAACTACAACACTGCATTAAAACAGATTATTTCATAAAGATCTTTTTTCAAATACTTATTTCTCCAATTTAAGATGAACTTAAAGATGTAATTATACACCAATCTGTTTAGTTTGAAGAGCAAAACATTTCAAGCTCAAGGGCTAAAAAAGATTTTTGAATATATAAAGCGTGGCTCGCGAGAGCTACCGTTTCACATCTGAACACCAACGTACTGCCGCTGAGAGCTACAGCCCCACCTCTAAACTCCTTCGTGCTGCTGGCGGGAGCTACAGCCCTACCTCTAAACTCCTACGTACTGCTGGCGGGAGCTACAGCTTTAGCCTGCCACTTGTACTGTCCAATGGTGGAAGATATCGGAGGTGCAGCCGCTTTCTTAGCTGAAGGCGTGTGATAGAAGAGACAGTGTGTATTCATACAAGCGACTCCGAATCGACATTCCTTGGGGTGCTTGAAGAGACAACCAACTCTGGTGCAAGACGCACCATATCGACACGGTGTGTAAGCAGCGAGCGACGGAACTTCAGCCGCCAGCGGAACACTAAAACAAACATTAGAATCTTTTTCTAATCTGAATAGAAAAGAACAAGTTTTTTTACCCCACCTATACTTCAGATCCCATACAATAAAAACAAATGTTTTCCGTTCATTGGCTCTTTTTCACAATTCTTTTGTGTGCGTTCTTACCAGGCTGTTACTAATCTCCCGCGAACACAGCGAGTCTAATAAAAGTCATGCAGTAACGGCAGAATGGAAATATTTCGAGACCGAAAAATAGAGAATCCATAAAAACAGACAAGTCCCATTACTCGTTTTTTTAACCACAAAGCAGTTGTGAGGAATACGCTGATTCATATAACTAATATGAAATTGACACCAAGTTAATTCAAGTAATAATGAACTTCAGGACAAAGTCATGTTTTCTAAGAAGAGTGTAGTCCTCTAATGCTACGGACAAAAGAGATTTTCATTGAATTCTTCTCGCATTCTATCTCTGTTTCTCTTTCCCATTTCTCTTTCTCTCTCTCTATCTCTATCTCTCGACCTTAATATCAAGTGAGTAATGAAACGAACTCGGGTTCAATCTTCTTCGGGACCTGATGCGCTTCTTTGACACTTGCAACAGTTGTTGAATCAGCCGGCGTTCCTGACTCTGCTGCAGCTGTTAGTTGAGTCGTAGAAGCTCCCGCTGGCTTGGTGTCATTCGCCGACGCATCAGCTGAAAGAGCGCTTGCTTCCGCTTTCACGCTGGCCGACTTTGACGCTTGTGCAGCGACCGCCGCCTTATCAGGAGCAGCGGAAGACTTCGCAGCTATTGTCGCAGGATTGACGAACTTGGCAGCAGAGGGAGAGATGGGGACGGATGAAGAGGGAGGCGCGCCCGATGCTAGTGTCTGAAATACTCAATGACCTAGAAGGTACGATTCAGAGGTGTTCCTTTAAAACTTTTCCAGAACTTCACACTCAACTATTTCCTGCTTGAATAGATAACCGCTTTCTTTTCTTTTTAATGTCTTCACTTTTTTGCTAAACTATTATTGGAACTCGAAAACTTCTTCCTTTTCTGAATATTATGATGTTTGCGAAGTCATGAGCTAATATTTTCATTAGTATCAACTTGAAGACTGCTTGAAGAGCGAAGCGAGATGAAAGAGACTTGAAGCAGTGACAAATGTTCACCTTGGAAGAATGCATGTAGGGACACTTGAAGTTCGCGCAGTTACGATCGAATTTGCACTGCGGATGGATGTAGAGACACGTCGAACCAAAGTGGCACGAGGGAAATTTCCTACAGTCATACGATATTCAGTTGCAGCATACTTTCGACGGCTTATAAATCCTAAAAGCTGAGCGGTCGAGTTTTTGAACAATATTGTAATTTTCTTTGAATTGTATCTCACCTCGAGGCAGGGTGCGCACTCCCTGATTCAGGATACAAATCTATACTAGAAAAAAGCTGTAGATCATATCTTTGCTAGTGAGGGTAGCTAAGGGAAACTAAGATCAATTCTTCCGAAGTTTGTATCACAATACAAAAATAGTTAGCTATAATCTCTTCTTTCACAACAGTAAGTTCGAAAATGAGTTAATCTCTCCACCTATGTCAATGCTCACATAATTTTTTTGACCCATCTGCCTCAAGTCCTATTCCTTAGAACCCGATTCTTTTTAATTAAAAAACTTTATCCAAAGTTATTTAATGGCTTTTTTTCAGCCTCCTGGGCGTCATTGAATCCCTTCCCCTCTAATATCTTTCCTCGAACCTACTTTAGCCCCGTGGGAAAGCCCGTGACTCACGTGCAGTTTTTGACTGGATGGATGTAGATGCAAGCTGCTCCAAGATTGCAAGAAGGCCAGAATCTGCACCTCTCCATGATCTTGTTTGGTTGGACCATCACGTTCGAAGTGTGTTGGGGGTCCGCTGAAACAGTCCTTGACATATGGTACGAAGGACGGAATACATTCATACCCACGTATACTATGATTCATTCGAGCTGTCAATAACAGCAAAATTCCTTCGAGCGCTCATTTCCGCCTTGTGACAGGGTACGAAACTTCATAGTCAAAAAATTTCAATTTTGATTTCAGTACAAAATAACTTCTTCCTAGGTCACTGTGTGTGCCTAGAAGGGAAAGGGGGTAGGTTAAGGATCAGACTTGATCAAGCCTAGAAGGGAGAGGGGGTAGGTTAAGGATCAGACTTGATCAAGCCTAGAAGGGAGAAGGGGAAGGTTAAGGATCAGACTTGATCAATACTAGAAGGGAGAGGGGGTAGGTTAAGGATCAGACTTCATCAAGCCTAGAAGGGAGAGGGGGTAGGTTAAGGATCAGACTTGATCAAGCCTAGAAGGGAGAAAGGGGAAGGTTAAGGATCAGACTTGATCAATACTAGAAGGGAGAGGGGGTAGGTTAAGGATCAGACTTCATCAAGCCTAGAAGGGAGAGGGGGTAGGTTAAGGATCAGACTTCATCAAGCCTAGAAGGGAGAGGGGGTAGGTTAAGGATCAGACTTGATCAAGCCTAGAAGGGAAAGGGGGTAGGTTAAGGATCAGACTTGATCAAGCCTAGAAGGGAGAGGGGTAGGTTAAGGATCAGACTTGATCAAGCCTAGAAGGGAGAGGGGGTAGGTTAAGGATCAGACTTCATCAAGCCTAGAAGGGAAAGGGGGTAGGTTAAGGATCAGACTTCATCAAGCCTAGAAGGGAGAGGGGGTAGGTTAAGGATCAGACTTCATCAAGCCTAGAAGGGAGAGGGGGTAGGTTAAGGATCAGACTTCATCAAGCCTAGAAGGGAGAGGGGGTAGGTTAAGGATCAGACTTCATCAAGCCTAGAAGGGAAAGGGGGTAGGTTAAGGATCAGACTTGATCAAGCCTAGAAGGGAGAGGGGGTAGGTTAAGGATCAGACTTGATCAAGCCTAGAAGGGAGAAAGGGGAAGGTTAAGGATCAGACTTGATCAATACTAGAAGGGAGAGGGGGTAGGTTAAGGATCAGACTTCATCAAGCCTAGAAGGGAGAGGGGGTAGGTTAAGGATCAGACTTCATCAAGCCTAGAAGGGAGAGGGGGTAGGTTAAGGATCAGACTTGATCAAGCCTAGAAGGGAAAGGGGGTAGGTTAAGGATCAGACTTGATCAAGCCTAGAAGGGAGAGGGGTAGGTTAAGGATCAGACTTGATCAAGCCTAGAAGGGAGAGGGGGTAGGTTAAGGATCAGACTTCATCAAGCCTAGAAGGGAGAGGGGGTAGGTTAAGGATCAGACTTCATCAAGCCTAGAAGGGAAAGGGGGTAGGTTAAGGATCAGACTTGATCAAGCCTAGAAGGGAGAGGGGGTAGGTTAAGGATCAGACTTGATCAAGCCTAGAAGGGAGAGGGGGTAGGTTAAGGATCAGACTTCATAAAGCCTAGAAGGGAGAGGGGGTAGGTTAAGGATCAGACTTGATCAATACTAGAAGGGAGAGGGGGTAGGTTAAGGATCAGACTTCATCAAGCCTAGAAGGGAGAGGGGGTAGGTTAAGGATCAGACTTCATCAAGCCCTACAAGTTTTTCTCAACCCTCGTGTTCTGAGTGGAACCGCCGGTTGAGGTTCGGATTGGGACTCATTGCATAATAGTCAACAGTAAGTACATACGGTAACGGTAACTACAATTAAGTAAAAGTAAGTACATACGGCGGTAACTCAACAAGTTACCATTCGGTGATAAGACAGATATATATACCACCATAATGTTCCTGATTCCATCAAGTCAGTGAGACTAGAAAGAAGAAATGGGCCGGGAACGTGAATCAAAGAGAATGAGTTTAACTAACCAGTATTAGAGTTGAGTGCAGTGAGATTCGCTTGGTTGGACTGGGTGAGAGGAGTGGGTATGTACTGCGGGTATGCGCTGGTCGCTGCGTACACAGGAGCCGAATCTTCCGCCGAATAGTAACTGTCGCCCCTGAAATCAACATCACGTTACCGTATGATTTATCCAACGAGCACACTAATTGAAAATGAATTATCAGAAAGCGATCAGTACAGCAATTCGATACCGGCGGCAGACTCTTTTTCCTCCGAGCGGTTGACCGGGCGACCCTTAAAGACCGGGGAGAGTGGGGGGAGGGAAGCACACCAATTGCTGTTATGTTTTCCATATTCAGTTCATTCTTTTTTCGCAGCTGAAGCTGGAGTTTAAAATTCGAAATCTTGTTAACTAACGAATGTTTTTTTAAAGATCAACGTTCGTTATATCCTCTTGAATTTGAATAAAAAATTTGTGGGGTGCCCAGCGGGCGACCGCAAGAAATTTAGCAAGCTTGGTGAGCTATGTTCCCGATCACTATACAATTTACCTTAAAACAGATAAAATTGCATTAAATTATTGGGTATCATAGTCAGGGGTTTTTAGTGTGCAAGAAAAAGGTACAGACACCCGCCAAAAGCAGAAAAAATTTTTAACACAAGGGTCCCCCTTATGATAAAAAAACAGAAGCCCGCGAAAAAATATTTTTGTTTCACATAAGGGTCCCATTTTATGGTTTGGAAAATCAGAGGCCCAGAAGGTCTGACATGACTATTTGAGAGTGAAATCAACAACTTTACAGAGCTAAGCAACAAAATATCACAATAAAAAAACATTTTATGTTTGTTTGGAGGAATATTGTGAGCCAGAAACTTTTTAGATAACCAAAATGAAGGAGAGGCCGGGAGCACCAACTAACCATCTCTCATTATTTGTTATGTGTTTTCTCTCCCTCTCTATCTGTTTTTTGCATCACTCTAATATAATGTTTTTGAAGGAAAAAAAGGAAGACACAGGGAAGAAACATCAGTCAAGACTGCGTTGGGAGAGATTTAGATACATGATTGAAGAGTGGAGAAATAAGGCCTTAATTGGTTGAATAAAAAGTCTTCTCGGACCCAAAATACTCCTGAACCCGCGATACCTCAAAGAATAACGGGTCAATTGTTCAATGTGACCGGTTGAAGGATTATCTATTTGCAAAACATGATGTGGACAAGGGATGGCGAAAAAGAAAGAAGAGGATAAAGAAAAAGAACGGAAGGAGAAGAGAAGGTCTTGGCGTAGACGTGCATAACCGAACAGAGTTGGTCCGGTTACTATTAAACTCTTGATAAAAGTGAAGCAGAGGGAACAGAAATTCTACCTGGAAAGGTGCTTCGTGGGCGGGAGAGTCTCCTGCTCCTCCCTACTCACTCGGCTGCCCCGCGTTGTCGCTGCCAAAAGCTTGTCGATCTCCGCCTCCTCATCGTCGCTGCTCTCTTCCTCCTGTCAACACAAACCTCATCACTGTAGCTCTCATGTGAATGTTTGAACCTTCAAAAATCCGCCCGCGTTTTAACCAAGGCTAGCGAAGGCAGAATGCTTGCCGGCAACAACAACAACAAAGGCAGAATTTTTTCTATAACCCGCACTGCGGGTCAAATCTTTGTGCTCTCCAAAAAGGGCAGTGATACAAATGCTCTGTTCGCATGCGTTCTATAGTTTTGATCACACGCGCTCAGTCTCTATTCAATATCTACCATTTCTCAGAATTAGTTTTCTTGATCTACAACTTTTTTCGGGCGAATGGTAAGAAACAGCCTGCTAGAATGTCGAAAGCCGAGCTAAATATGGAGTTTATAAGAAGGTTGAAGATCTGGCAATTAAAAATTAAGACTAATAAATATTACTCGCTTTTGATTGCTTTATGTCATTTTGTTCCCGATGTTTTTAAGCCATTGTTTCTGGTTGATTACAACTTTTCGCGCCGCTTTGTGAACCATTCTATTGATTTATTTCCCCCAAAATTCCACTCGTCTTGGTCAAACTAGAGTTCCAAAAGTGAATTATTTTCTTCCAGAATACTTTTGCTTCACTCATTATCATTGATTGCTATGTGCTGCTCAATACCCTGACGTGTGTCCAAAAAGTAACATCATTGAGTGTGATGTGTCCATCCCATTGGCTTGGCTTGGGAGGGGGCGAGACGGCGAGAGTGCTTTCCAACTCTATGTCTCTGTCTTCCTCCTCACTCATCGACACCGGAGTCTCTCGCTTCTTCTTCTTCTCCTCTTCATCTTTCTTCTTCCTCTCCTTCCGCGGAGAAATTACTGTATTTAGAAAAAACATCAACTTCATAAATATTCATAAACGGATGCTGACCAAGGCGAAAATTACGCAAGTACATAGAGACAATCTTCGACTCAGTTGATTCATCTTTTCATTTGAATACTTGTAAACTTGTTTAAAAAATCATCAATAAGATTTAAATAATTGTAAACTTGTTTTTAAAATAATATTTAATCATGGAACGTTTTCAGACCAGTACTCAGTTAATTGAAGCAAGAGCAAGAAGTAAACAAAAACTAAGCACAGTCTTTTTTAGATCAAAAATAATAAGAAACTGGAGGTTTGCAAAAAAAAGCACTCACCAGTGATGGTTTCACGCTCATGACGCTCTTCTTCTTTTGCTTCTTTTTTTACCTTAAACTTTTTAAATAATCTTACTTCACTTTTATTAATACTTGTTCCGAAGAAAAATTTTACTATCTCATTTCCAAGTTTCATCATTTATAATTTAAGTCTAAAAAAATACTTGCAAAGGCTTAAAAAAGAGAAATTCTCACCATGTTCCCTCCCTTCAAAGTGATGATGAACTGAGGCTCTTTCATTGGTCTTTTAATTGGAGGCGATTCCTAAAAAAAGTTAAAGCGGTTTTTAGCAAATTGGAGTTTATAATTTTAAAAAAACTAAAACTTGAGCGGTTAAATTTAGCAGTGAAATGATTTAGTCATTTCATGACTATCGTGAAGGATAAAATGATCTTCCTCGCGCTTGTTCCTGCCTCGCGGCAGGGTACGCACTCCCCTGAGATGCAGGACAGACCTATTTTGATAGAATTAGTGGCTGCGCGCTATATCACTGCTAGTGTGTGTAGCAGCCATGGGGAGAGTCAGATTCGTACCCAGAGCACTACCAACATTTCTAAACACCCTTGGTTTGGGTGGATCTGTCCGGGGTGGGAGTCGAACTTGGGAGGTTTCGCACAATTGTCGAACATACTACCATTAAGCCAAGCCCGGACAACTAACCTAAAAGATGATCCATATTTATTTTAAAAAATTTATAAATATCAACACACATGACAATGATTGAACTATCGCACAGAAAAAAGCTAGTCCACCGGGCGGGATCGAACCCAGCCATCTCGACTCAAACCGGGAGCGCGCGTTACCAGAAATTCTCAACATTATCAACACATATTGTAAGTTGAATAAGAGAAACATGAATCTGATGAATGTTTCCAAAATCAATATCTGACTTCATATTATTGGTGTTTTATATGATACAATAAGCCCCTGAACATATAATAGCACAATCTACACACTCTACCTACATGAACTGGACATACATAGCTCATTCGAGGAAAATGAATTTCCGCTGGAGGCTCAAGATGAGTAAACCTCAGCATAGATTAACAAATGTCACTTTCTGACATTGAAAAAACTATAATTTATGTAAAATGCAACCGCTTTTTTATCTGGGTATTCTGATTTCATGAAAAGCAAGCTTAAGATGAAGCAAAAAGAAGAAAAGTGAGTGCTTTTCATTCTTTTAGAATCATCCACTCAAAACCGGTCGTTATGAAAATTGGCAAGAGTGGAGATGGGTGAACTATGCTCAAGACAACTTCACCTCAGTCTGCACGACATTCCTCTTTCTGAGCGGAGGTGCAGGTGCCGTGATCAATCGATGTTTATTCCCGGTGGCTGGCTCACTTCTCAGACGGAGGTCCACTTCTATCTTCTCATCTTCGTCCTCTTCTTCCTCATTCTCTTCGTCGCCATTAGCGAATTCTTCATCTCTGCAAAAATAAAAACATAGCTCACCAGAATGCGGTGGAAAGATTTTTTCGGGCAGGTGACCGGGCGAAATTTGACTTCGGTTAATAAGGAGGGTTAACCAAAATTCTGCGGTCCACAGTGAGTTGATTATTACTTTTTTGTTGCCGGGGCTATTTTTTATCGAAATTGTATTCACTGACGGACATTTAGTTTCAGATCAAATTTATCTCTTTCTGTTCTATTTTCTACACCAGTGAAAAAAATTTCCTGGAGGCACGGGCAGGCAACCGGAAGAAATTGATGAGTTGTACAATAATAAAATAAAAAAGGCAAGGAGCGGAGGTTTTATGTTGCGTACTTCAAGGACACAGAAATCTGCTAAAATGATTTTTTTTAAACGGAGGTGATGGAACATACATACACCTTCAGGTATCGAATTTTGTCACAAAAAAAGAACTTGTTCTTGTTTTTTGTTCCACAATCGATTTGAAGAAAATAAAAGTTCTCGAACAGACATTAACACTTGGAAATTAAATGAAATCACCCCTGTTGAAAAGTTTTTTAAAAATTATTTTCAGCGAATAAATCGGCGTAGGGTCCAATTGTTAACAAATGTTTCGAGGATAATAACATTCCTTTCCGTTTCAAAATTTACCAGACTATTCTTCTTAAGCAATCATTCTTTCTTTTTCTTTTTTACAAAACTTGAAACATTGTCAGGCAAAATAATATTTCTAGAAAAGCGAAGAAGTGAATAAACATACGAGATAGGGAATTCTTCCTTGATGGTCGGTCGATGGACTTCGGCTCTCTTTGAAGGGAATTCTTCCTTGATGGTCGGTCGATGGACTTCGGCTCTCTTTGAAGGCGATCCACGCGCTTTCTGCTCTTTTTCCTAGAAAGAAAACAGCTTTGAAAACAAAACGTGAAAATATGGAATCAAACACAAAACAAAGGACTTTTATTTCACTTTTTTTAATTTTTCGTGGCTCATATACAGTTTTTGTTGTAGTTCCCCTGCATTTTCCAGATAACTGAAGAGTGTTTTTTCTCCAAAGTATAGAAGAACCTGGAATAATCAAAAGTGCAGAAAAGAGAAAAAAAGAGATCTGGTGGTTATACATAGAAAAGGTCAAGAAGACTGGGTAGGCTCTCACATTTTTCGTTCTTCTGAGGCATAAATTAATAGAGGCCCTCCGCTGAGACCTCTTTTTTTTTCTATTCTTTCACTAACCTTCTTATTGATATATACAGTGCTGGACATAATGATAAGACACCCCTGATTTCCGATGATATAAGCCGAACGGTAAAGGTAAATGAAAAATTATGATTATCTTTTTTTTTTCGTCCTCGAAAACCATAGTAGCCGTAGTTTAAAAAACAAAATTTCTTAGTTCTCGAGAAAAACATTTTTTAAAGGATTTTGACCTGGACATAATGATAAGACACTTAACAGCTTTTTATCAATAAATCTTTATTTGATATTTCTTGTCAACAAAAACGATTCAATAATTGATAGCACGACCTTTCTTCAAAAGAATGTCAGAAATCCGATTTGGCATGCTTCTATATAACGCAGAAATTACATGTGGCTCTATTCCATCCAACTCCTTGATTATCGCAGCTTTAAGCCCGGCTGTAGTGGCGTATTGTTTGTTATTTTTATAAACCCGACGAACCAAGAGTCCCCAGAGATTTTCCATCGGATTCAAGTCCGGAGAACGAGCCGGCCAAGGTTGAACCGGCCTGGACATAATGATAAGACACACTTAAGACACTGGGCCGTTCGCGTACTGTCATTACCAACTACCTCGCCGACCCTCTTGGATATGGATCGAAAACCTCTGGAGGACGTCCACGCAAGCTCACGGAACGAGAAGAGCGGTAAATCGCCAGAAAAGCTTCAAACTCGACCGCCTCCGTAATGGACATTAAGGCAGAGCTCAACTTTAATGTCTCTCGCAGAACGATTCAACGCACTATTCACCGTAATCCTCACATCACACGTCAGAGGTGCTGGAAACAACTCTCATTCCATTCATGAGGAGTCACAGCAGTCGTCAGCTTGTCTACCAGCAAGACAACGCTCCTATTCACGCCAGCGCCTCCACCAAGTCATGGTTGTTGGCTGAGAACGTCTCTCTGCTACCTTGGCCGGCTCGTTCTCCGGACTTGAATCCGATGGAAAATCTCTGGGGACTCTTGGTTGTTGTTGTTGTCTTGCCCATAGGTCCTGTCGAGGGGAGTCCTTTTGGGATAGGTTGGTGGTGAGGATCCTTTTGAGTCCGGAGAGATTTTCTCCGTCTACACTCGCACCGCAGTCGGCGATCCTCTTGGCGAGACCCATTCGTTAACCGGAGAAGGGCAAGAGGTTATTTTACTGGCGCCTCGACTCGCCATTGAAAAGTATAGCGGAGTATCGGCTGATGTTTTGTCCGGTGGCATGCCCAGGCCAGTCCGGCATCGCCCTCCTTTGACGAGCTATACTACCCAGTTTTGGTCCGCGGCGGGATTTCTCCCGCTACCTCCCAGCACGAATTCTTCGTAGGGAGGCGTCCCTATATCCGCCACCTGAGGTCGCGCTCGATTCTGGACTGGATAATCCGGCTCCATCCGTGACAGGCTCTTAAGGCTGTAGAGTCACGAATGGCCACTGTTGCCAGTGTGTTTCAAGGGACTCTTGGTTCGTCGGGTTTATAAAAATAACAAAAAATACGCCACTACAGCCGGGCTTAAAGCTGCGATAACCAAGGAGTGGGATGGAATAGAGCCACATGTAATTTCTGCGTTATATAGAAGCATGCCAAATCGGATTTCTGACATTCTTTTGAAGAAAGGTCGTGCTATCTATCAATTATTGAATCGTTTTTGTTGACAAGAAACATCAAATAAAGATTTATTGATAAAAAGCTGTTAAGTGTCTTATCATTATGTCCAGGTCAAAATCCTTAAAAAAATGTTTTTTCTCGAGAACTAAGAAATTTTGTTTTTTTAACCTACGGCTACTATGGTTTTCGAAGGCGAAAAAAAATATGATAATCATAATTTTCCATTTACCTTTACCGTTCGGCTGATATCATCAAAAATCAGGGGTGTCTTATCATTATGTCCAGCACTGTATATTCTATAGCCCGAGATGGAAAACTCATTTTGAGTACAAATTTTTTCTTCTTGAACATAAAAACAAGTGGAGTTTTGAAACACGATTGGTACTTCTTTTGGTTTCTCATGAGAAAATTGAGTCTTTCATCAACACCTGAATTTGTTAATAAGGAAGTAAGCTTCTCTGATAACTGTACTTCACTCTAGAAGTTACAGAAATCCAGCAAATGACAACCTTGGCAGGGAATGGAGGCGCGCTACCGTAGCCGGCGCTGATACTCGCTGCATTCATCGCCCTCATGAACATACTTGTCGTCGCTTTCGCTGCTTTCACACTGTGATAGGAGGGAGCAGAGGTTAAATAGTTACCGGACCAGCTATATATGTGGGCGGTGGGCGCATACATGTTCGTGCCGGAAATGATTTACATTCTCTTCTTTTTCCTTTATATTTCACTTTTTCTTTCAACTCGCTCGGCGCGTACGAACATGGCTTAGACTGGTCTTAATTAACGCCTGAATTAGAGATAAGTTGTAGAAAAAAGCTCACTTAACTAAATTTTACCCCAAAAAATAAAGAAAAGGTGCAGAAGAATGAGATGACAGTATAATCCAAGAGATGACAGTATAATCCAAGAGATGACAGTATAATCCAAGAGATGACAGTATAATCAAAGAGACTCCAAAAAACAAAATCTGCTGTTTAACTAAAATATAACAGTAATATAAAACTGTTTCCAGTAGAATCTTTGAAATTACAAGTCAGCAAGGCGAAACATACTCCTTGGTCGGCTGGATCTTCCTCTTGACAATGACCGCTGAGGCGACCTTCTTTGGGGGTGGACTGGGTGGGAGTCGAGCAGTGACCACTTGAGATGCCACCTGCAATCAAAATCGGTCTTATGTAGAGTTTAAATCTGAATCCGCACAGGTTCAAAATGTTGTATGGGCCTTAAATGTGCATTGTCATGTGTGGGTGTGTAGCTCAGTGGGGAGAGCATTCGCCCGGAACGCGAAAGGTCACGGGTTCGGTTCCCGTCACACCACACGATTTTTGCACAAGTTTCTGCGAACAATCCGCTCCTCTGCTCGGTATAAAAATCCGTTGCTTGGGATCAACGAGGAGTAAGGAATACTCTTATCTACAAAAAAACATTTTTTAGGCATGTCATAGGTGAACTGTTAACTAACAAAAAAATTCTCGCGCGACCGAGCTACCGAACCCTCTCCCTCCCTCAAAGCGACCGAGCTACCGAACCCTCTCCCTCCCTCAAAGCGACCGAGCTACCGAACCCTCTCCCTCCCTCAAAGCGACCGAGCTACCGAACCCTCTCCCTCCCTCAAAGCGACCGAGCTACCGAACCCTCTCCCTCCCTCAAAGCGACCGAGCTACCGAACCCTCTCCCTCCCTCAAAGCGACCGAGCTACCGAACCCTCTCCCTCCCTCAAAGCGACCGAGCTACCGAACCCTCTCCCTCCCTCAAAGCGACCGAGCTACCGAACCCTCTCCCTCCCTCAAAGCGACCGAACCCTCTCCCTCCCTCAAAGCGACCGAGCTACCGAACCCTCTCCCTCCCTCAAAGCGACCGAGCTACCGAACCCTCTCCCTCCCTCAAAGCGACCGAGCTATCGAACCCTCTCCCTCCCTCAAAGCGACCGAGCTACCGAACCCTCTCCCTCCCTCAAAGCGACCGAGCTACCGAACCCTCTCCCTCCCTCAAAGCGACCGAGCTACCGAACCCTCTCCCTCCCTCAAAGCGACCGAGCTACCGAACCCTCTCCCTCCCTCAAAGCGACCGAGCTACCGAACCCTCTCCCTCCCTCAAAGCGACCGAGCTACCGAACCCTCTCCCTCCCTCAAAGCGACCGAGCTACCGAACCCTCTCCCTCCCTCAAAGCGACCGAGCTACCGAACCCTCTCCCTCCCTCAAAGCGACCGAGCTACCGAACCCTCTCCCTCCCTCAAAGCGACCGAGCTACCGAACCCTCTCCCTCCCTCAAAGCGACCGAGCTACCGAACCCTCTCCCTCCCTCAAAGCGACCGAGCTACCGAACCCTCTCCCTCCCTCAAAGCGACCGAGCTACCGAACCCTCTCCCTCCCTCAAAATGAATTTATCAGAGTTTTCACAGCTAAAACGGGAAAAAAACATCTTCATTCCTCTGCATAAATAGAACGTTTCATTAGCCATGACTCAGTCTCAATCGGTTTCATTAGCCATGCATGACTCAGTCTCAATCGGTTTCATTAGCCATGCATGACTCAGTCTCAATCGGTTTCATTAGCCATGCATGACTCAGTCTCAATCGGTTTCGTCAAGTTGAAAGTGAACTTTTAACCTACTTTAGCGATCGACCTATCGAAAAATCTTGACATATTTTACCTAAGAAGCATGTGAAACATTGCGCATTCATGTACGAGGATAGACTCAATAGAAACTAACGTACTTTTCTATTAATGCTTTCGTCCCGACCGTCCATCTCCTCATCCCATTTGTTCTTTCTCCTCTCTTCATCACGGCTTCCTCTTTTCTCCCTCTCCAAAATTACTTCTGACCGATGCTTTCTGTAATGGATATCTTGTAGGTCAATCACTTTGACAATCGATAACTTTCAGAACTCGGTATCTATTCAGATATTCTATAAGCCTGTACAACCCTTCAACGGCGGTGCTCGGTATCTTGAAAAGGCCTAGTCCTTCTGTCTTTTCATACATATGAAGTATTTCATACATATTTAGTATCTGGAGGTGATAGAGAAAAAAATGTGTTTTAGCTTTTCAAAAATAATGACAAGTAATGTCTCTTGCCGTTACGTGATCCGATTTCTGACATGGTATTCAACCCGGATACCACTCGAGGTATACACTTTTCAATGGCTGAAAAAATTTCACCTGTGTTTCATTGACTTACCTGTGAGGACTGCGTTGCTTCTGACGCTCCTTCTCCTTGATTTTCTCCCGTTCTTTCTGCTTCTGCTCTTCTTCTAACTTCTTCTTTTTCTGTGCTTCTTTCTCCCTCTCCTTTTGCAGTTCTCTTTCCTCGCGTTCTCTCTCCCTTTCCCGTTCTCTCTCCTTCTCCTTTTCGAGTTCTCTCTCTCTCTCATTTTCCCTCTCTCTTTCCCTTTCCTTCAAAATCTCTCGCTCCCTTTCCTTTTCTCGTTCTCTTGCAGATTCTCTTGACTTTCGATCTGGAAAATAGAATCTTTGCAAGTTAATTAATCGGTTCTTACTCAACAACATTGATCGTATGATTTACAGAGACTTTTCTTGTTGTGCAAGCTAAAAAAGAGTCAAAAATCTTCAAGCCGTCTTATACTTCTCATTATACATTTTTTATCACAAGAAAAAAAGATCCTCAGGAGGGAATTTAACCCAGTAGTCATTTCAAGAGATGCTTTGCGAGTAACAAATCATTTTAAACATTTTTTCGAATAATTTCTCTGCCTGCTGGAATCAAAAATTTAATTTTAACAAGCATTATTTAAGGCGAACTATAATTATCTTCCAAGTTAGTAAAGCCATAATCTATGCGCATGGATTCACAAGATTCGAGAAAAAATTTAAAAAATAAATAACCATGAGATTCAGCTTTTCCTTCAGACGAATAGCCATCTTTCGTCTTCGAGGACTCCTTCAACTTGTAATCAGTTATTCTTACACCCCAAATGAAAAGATTCGCTTTTCAACTATGCATCAATTTTTGAAATGTTAAGTTTTTTTCATAATTTAGTTATTTTTCTTGCGTTGTAGCTTCATCTTACACTTAGTTAATACGAAACAGAAACTGGTAAACAGATGATGTTTCCAAGTCCCATATTACGCCCCAAAAGTAGAATGTGACAGAAAAGAACCCCCTTGAAACAGACCCGTCAATCGAAATATTGATTATTTAAAACCCCCTTAAAAGAAATTTACAGAGTAAATATGAACTCATATGTAAAAAAAAAAGTAAACTGCCGAAGCTCACAACAGAGACCTGTACACGAACGGACGAGCTTCACCAACTAACCTTGACTCACAACAGAGACCTGTACACGAACGGACGAGCTTCACCAACTAACCTTGATTTAAATTTCAAAAAATTTTCTGATGTTCGATGGTTGTTAGTTAAGGTTATCAATAATGAAATTGGAAGAAGTACAAACTTTTTTCGAGTGAGTCTTCGACTTCTGAGTTTTTTGCTGTTGAGGAGGCGGGGGACTTGAGGCCTTCGGAGCCGCTTGAAGTCTTTCGAAGATGTCGAAGAGCCTTTCAAAGATACCGAATTCCATAACAATTCGATTTCCATCTATTTTTTCTATGACCCAATCTCGGAGAAATTTACGAGACAAAACGCTTTTGAGTCAGTACAAGCTTTGAGGTTTTTCTAAAGAGAGAGATGAGTGAGAACATTTGAAAAGCGAAAAAAGTTTAATCTAAAATAAAATTTTTAAAAAATTCGAATGAAAAACTTTCTTAGCCTATAATAGTAATAATTTATCGGCTCAAGAAAATTTTTAAATGCTACACTTTGTAATTTTCAGACTGAAATTTTCGAGTCGCCTTTTTTTTTTACTATCAGCGATAGGAAAACATGAACACAATGAAAACGATTGGTAAATTTTACTTTAGCCTCAGGGGTTACATGGTTACCAGACCAGCTATGTTGGCGCATACATGTTCGCGCCGAGAATGATCTACATTCTCTTTTCCTTCCGTTCTGTTTCATTTTTTCTCTAACTCTCTTTTTTTTTAAACTCTTTTTGCCTTTCCCCATTCCTTTTTCCACTCGCTCGGCGCGTACAAACATGCCTTAGACCGGTCTCATTTAACGCCTGTTTAGCCTCCACTGGACTTCAGCACCCCCGTGATACAAGAACACCCATTCCATCGCAAAACATACCAAATGGAAGGGACCTAAAAGTTAAAAGCAGAATTGGAGGGAATCTAAAGCAACATTTTTACCATTTAACTTTAGTTCCCAAATATACAAAATGGGAAGTTGAAGCACATATTCGGATATTTTTGAATTTGGCCCCCTCACAGCGCCAATTCTCCAATAAAAAAATTTCGAAAAGTTAACCCCTTTTTGTCCTAAGCCTAAGCAACCATTTCATAGAAAAATAGTCATTTCAAAGACATATAACGAAAAAGTAGTAAATGGTTGCATAAAACAACCCAGTATATGGTTAAGCAGCATCCTATAGGCAATTACCGAAAGCTTTGAAGAATGCACTACTCGCACCAAACACAAACTCAAACTGTTCATGACTACAATTTCTGCTCACAACTATATATTGTATAGGTTCAATTGGGTCAGATAAGAGTGGCGGCATTTTTTGATACGGTCTCGTAAGCCGTATGTTGCTGTCTTGCCCAACGGGTAGATCTTCCTTCGTGAGACACTGGAGGAAGTCGTTGAAGCTCTCGACCCTCCAGCGGTATAAGCCCACACTCTCTCTCCTCTCTTTTTTTTACTCTCCTTTTTTCACTTTTTTTCTTCTTTTTTTTGAGAGATTCAATTGAACATGAAATTAACAACCGAGTGCGGCCTATACCAAAGGTCGATTGGGCTAAGTGAAGTGGGGTTACAGCGACACGAAAAAATATGTATCGAAGTATGCGGCTCTCTCCTACACAGTGGGCAGAGGGGAGATTCAAGCCGTACGGCCTCGTTAGTGTAAACTTTTTCCTAAGCCTTAGGGTTTTTTAATTCAAAAGTATTTTTTACATGTGAAAATATTTTTTAATGTAAAATTATTTTTTTGTAAATCTAAATAAGTCAGACGTATGACCCATGGAACTTCTGGTAAGGGGGCCTAAACGCGAAAAGTGCCTAAAATCGTTCTAAAATGAATGGAAGCGAATCATTCGAAAGCTGTTTGAAAGAATCTTGGCATGAAAAAAAATTGAAAATGAAAATTAGTCAAATAGTTTGAGCAGAAAGTGTAGTCATGAACACTTTGAGTTTGTGTTTGATGCGAGTAGTGCATTCTTCAAACACGCTCACACGCCTTTCGGTAATTGCCTTTCGGTAAAAGTATAATATATTTTTTGCATGCATTTAGTGCGGGGGCTTGAGTAAAATTTATCCAAACGATTCAAAGAAAAAGCTCTGTAGAGTAGAGAAAAATCTTCTATAAGATAGATAACTTGCAGACACCAAAAATCTCAATCAACATGCTTTGATCACATGATCTTTGCGCGCTTATTGAAATTAGTAAATACTGTTAAACGAAAATCGGGAACTAACCAGTCAACAAATTTGTCAGTGTTTTTGGAGAGAAAAAGACTGAGATCATCTTTCATCTGCTTCTTCTCTTTTTTGTTGGCAATCATGACCATAATGTAATCTGGCAGCTCCTCGTCGACATAAACTCCGAGCTCCTCCAGTTTCGCCCGGATGGCAGCCTCAAAAAAAACGAGTTGTCACTGGATAGCTGTTCACTTCGCAGCTTTATCTACACTGTGCTTTAATCTTTTTTGTCGGAATTCACTATGCGATTTTTAACTTGCTTATTCTATTCTGAAGAAGCAATAGATTGGGGAGAGTATGACTGATAAGAAGACTCACCCGCAGCTTCTTGGAGACTTCAGAGCTACTCGTTGCAGACATTGATCCGATCCAACTTGTTTTCGAAATGAGAACAACACTTCGGAGACTTGAGTTAGTTTGCGGAACTGAAAGGAATAGAGACTCATTAACACTAAAAAGAAGTCGTGGCGTGATATACGAAACAAGACACACAGTTTCACTAATACTCAAACAGAAACAGGGAGCGAACCAGAAAATCTTGAATTTTTGTTGTTTTACAACTTTAATCATAAGAAAGGCCCATAAAAAGAGTTAGCATCAAATGAGGCCTGCGTTCTCTCATACGTGCTGACTGAATTCATGGAGTGTTTACTGTTTTATTATTTGATAACAGTGATATGAACTTTGGAAACGCTACTACTTGTATTGTTGTTACCAGTCTTTTTGAACACGTTTTATTTTTTTTCTTTAATTACATAGAAGCAGTAACGCTCACTAATAATCTGAAGTTTTAATATAATGTTGCAACATGATGTTTGCAGAGTCTTGAAACTGGGGTTCAAAAGAGACGTAAAAATGAAAATTCGAAAAATCGCTTTGTGACTATCTTTGTGAATGGAACAAGATCAGTCGATTGTTGTGTCTGAGTATGAATCTGGTCCCACACCTTTCTTCTTCTGCACCCATCATGGATTGGAAGAATCAACATTCAGAGAAGCTGCGGAGTGCTTCAACGTCCGTTGCTTTCAATTAAAATGGAGTTCTCGGTTGTATTAATAATCGGATAAATCAACACGTGCTCAAGATAATTATGATCAAGTTACTACATTGGGAGTGTTCGAACCTAGCGGTCTCTTCATCGTAACCGAATGCATAATCATTACACAACCAAGAAAAAAGTAATTGCAACCAAATTTGTCGGACACCAGTGATCTAGCGTTTTTGAAAAGAAAAATCCAGTTTCTAGGTTCGAAAAACCGCAGTGGAACCGGGTTTACTTCTAGTGGAAGTTGATCTAGATGAAGTCCCTTTCTCGTTGCTTTCCAATCTGACATATGGCAGGAGATTCTATCAACAAGTGTACAATCTGGGCATTGTGCAACCTCTCTACGGCAATAGTCAGCTTTTATTTTCATTGAGATTGTATATTATATCGAGTTAAAAAAATCCGCAGTTGAACAATAAATAAAGCTCTCGAATAAAAAACGCAGCCAATTTTTTTTTTTTAACTGAATCATGTTTTTACAGAGTTGTTTGACCAAGTTATCAGAGAAGTTCCGTGGGACGCGGTTCTGAGGAGAGTTATTCAACAATCGTCCGTTTGGAAAAATCAAGAGGTTCTTAACTCTTGATTTAAAAAAAATTCATTTGGAAAACAATTTTTTCGGAACGGTTGAATTGTAAAACTTTTGGCAGGTGGTGGAAGCAAAAGATATCACAATCGCACTCGATGTCAATTACTCTACAGCTTCAGACTTAGCGGAGGTTATTTCTCACACAAGTAAACTGCATTCTAAAAAAATTCTATGTAGACTGGCCTGCATTTTTTCTTTGATTTACAAATTTAAAGTTCCATTAGCCAAAACTTAGTACGAACAGGCTTTGTCAATTGGAAAGTTGAAGCTTTGAAACTACTCGAGCGCATAGTTCACCAGAATTGTTAAATTTCTCCCGGTCACCCGCCCGGTTCCCCAGAAAAAATGTTTAAGGGTGAAAAAATCAACAGAAGTTGATCTTTCAGAAAAATTAATGTTTGTAAGTTAACAAAATGTCGAATGTAGAACTCTGGCCCGTGCTAAGCTTAATATCTAAAAAACCAGTTTACTTCGGGAAACCTAACAAAATTATTCTGGAACTCCCCCAAGAACCCCTCTCACCTCTCCCGTAACACGGTCAACCGCTCGAAAAAAAAATTAAACACATATTAATGAGCTATGCTCGTTCGATCAATCTACTGAATAAAAAAACAAGAAATGTTTTACTTATGTTGTATTTACTTGCGATGAATGTTGTTTTTTTTTTAGAAACCTTTTTACCATGAGAGGAAACCTACGAGCGTAAGAAACAAAAACTAAATGGATTTAAAGTTGAGTGGTGATCTATAATAGCTACACACAGACTACAAACTACAGTTATTTCTATCGGATAATAGTTGTACTGTGAACGTCTGGACGAAATCGTCGAAGTCATTGATGCTGCTTATTCATTCGCGATCGATAAAGCCGATGAATATCTCCCGAATACTGTCAACATTATGTTCTCCATCGGTCCGAATACTCTGCGCGTAGGTGTCTCTTTTTATGTGTCAGTTGCTTTCCTGTCAGATTATCCTAGACGAGAAGTTGTTGCTATCTCTATATCTCTCTGTTTTTTTCTATCTCACTGTTCATTACTCTTTATTTGAATTCAGTAACAAATTTTAAAAGAAAAATATCAGAAAGACTTACTTACCTTTTTTTCTCAAACTGATCAAATCCGATTCAGCTGTAAAAATAATTGATTTAACCATGATGGAGAATGACTTAGCCGCATTCAAACCGAAAAAATAAGAAGAAGACACTATTTTACATGAACGCGATTAAGCCAAAAAATGACTTCTTTATGATTTATGAGTAACTAAAGACTTTGGAAATTCAATAGCAAAACACGAATTATATGACCTTTCACAAAAAGAACAAGAAACCTAAAACTTGCTTTCTCAATTTCGACTTCAAACATGTGTTGAATAACGAGTGGAAAAGCGTTACAGTAACCTGCGAAAGTTTTGAAGTAGGAGAAGATCACAAGAAGCTTAAATAATTGTAAACCGTGTCATGAATTATGAAACATTACAATAAGGTTATAATTATAGTTTGGTTGATCACTTTAGAAAGCCTGTAATCGGTTTTTTTTTCTTTTTTTATTATTATAAAGACTTTTTTCGAAAATTTATATAATCGGGGAGAAGATTTTTAAATAAGAATCATTCTTATTGATGAGAAATGATTCTGCTCTTTGCGAGTCGGGAAGGTCACATAAGGTTAATCTCTTAGTTTTTTCGGACAGACTAGAAGTATTGTCTAGAGGCAGAGACGTCTCGCCCCTTGGGATAAAGTCTCCGGTGCCTTGGAGTGTGACGGCGGAAGTCGTCAGACTGTCCGAGCTCTCCCCTGGAGACTTCACTCTGGAAGTGAACGACCCTCTACTGCAATGCACCCAATTCGCACTCAACAATGGGATCCCTGTGAGTTAGAAGAGGTTTTTTTTAAAGTGCTAGTTTTAATAAGGGGTGAGTTTTCGACAGGAGTTAAATAGGAACCGGATCAGCTAAGTTTCGCATACATGTTCGCGCCGATAATGATTTATATTCTATGCTCCTTCCGTTCTATTTCACTTCATTTCTACAGGGTGTACAGAAAGTCCAGGTGCATAGTATTTTTCCGATAAAAACTTAACGGATTGAGCAAATCAAACAAAATTTTCATCAAAGTTTATTCAACTAGTTTGGGATATACATGCGTTTCCAAATTTCAAACAGCCCTCCTTTCCTTGACACAGATGCGAAGTCGCTTGTGGAAGGCACCCACCGCGGTGGACAGGTAAGCGACGTCAAGATCATCCCGCCTTCTGTAAAGCGCGCTTCAAGTTTTCTTAATTCTTGTGTGGGGAAGCACAGGCCTTGCTCTCAAGGACCGACCACACAGAGAAGTCCAGAGGATTCAAATCAGGTGAGTACGGAGGCCATTCGGCAGGTGTGATCATGGAGGGGAAATTGGTCTTGCACCAGTCTTGCACCCCTTTAGCCTTGTGGGCGGGCGCAGAGTCCTGCTGGAACGCCCATTTTTGTCCCGCGAAGTGAGCCTGGCTCCAGGGAAGTTCTTCCTTCATGAGAATGTCGTTCAGGTAGTTATTGGCATTCATTTTGACTCCCTGCTCGACGAAAACGAGCGGAATCTTGCCAGTCGCGCGAATCCCGGCCCAGACAATGACAGAAGCGGGATGGCCCTTTCTCGAGACGTAACGGCTACTCTTATTGGCATCTTTGACCGATTTCGACCAAATCCTAGCGTTCTGGTGGTTGAAGGACTGCTCAATATTGAACAACTTCTCATCGGAGAAGAGAATTTTTCAAACAGTCCACCGGCTTGAACCGCTTTGACAGTTCACGACATCTGCAAAGACGGGTCACCTTCATCTGGTCCGTCAACGTGTGAGTCTTCTGCAGCTTGATGGGGCGAAGTCCAATGCGGGATTTGACGATCGTCTTAACAGAACTAGCCGAGATATTCATCTCCTTCGCGAGTTTCCTGAGACTCTGCTTGGGGTTATATCGAATCTTGTCTCGGGTGCTTCTCACGTTGAAGGAAGAGGTCGCGGTCCTGGTCTGCCGCTCCTGGGACGGTCATTCGTCGTACCAGTCTCACGAAAGCGACGTATTGTGTTTTGAATGGTGCTGCGGGCGAATCCAGTGGTTCTGACGATGTGCTTTTGAGTGTGACCGGACTGGCTCAAGCGCAGAATGTAGCCTCGGTCCATATCAGGGAGCATTACCAGAAAACGAAAAGAGTTATCATTCTGATTTTTACAGGGCATGTTAGCAACATTATGAATAAGATACAAGCGAAAAATCACACGAACGCTACGTCAAACAAAAAAGATGCCAAGTGACAAAGTCGGACACCTGGACTTTCTGTACACCCTGTACATGCCTTTAACATTTTTAGCCGCGTACAAACATTCTTTTGAACGGTCTCATATAACACCTGCTTTCTGATGTGACAGGTATAAGGCTTCTTTCCAATGAAAGGGTTTTGTTTTCTGACAAAGACATCTTTTTCCGATAGCAACACTTTCATCTTTTGGTTTTAATTTTTTTTTTTCTCTGCAGCGAATATGAAATGTGTATCAAAAACTTTATAAATTGAAGTTTGAAATTTTCAGATTCATACTTTGGTTTCCGTCAAAACGGATAAGGCATTGAGAAAATGCTCTCAAGGTTGTTTCATTTAAACTTTTTGAAAATTTCCGAGCTTTTTTTAACTTCTCAAATATAAATAATAATAATAATATTCTTCCTCGCGCTTGTTCCCGCCTCGCGGCAGGGTACGCGCTCCCCTGAGATGCAGGACAGACCCATCCTGGTAGAACCAGTGGCTGCCTGCTAGATCACTGCTAGTGTGATTAGCAGCAGTGGGGAGAGTCAGATTCGTGCATGAGCACTACCAACATTTCTTAACCCCCTTGGTTTGGGTGGATCTGTATCTATTGCGACTTAAGTTCGTATCTATTGTTCGTATCTATCTTCTAAGTTAAGTTCGTATCTATCTTTATCTAGAAAAGTTCGTATCTATTGCGACTTTCTAAGCAATAAACAGCTTCGTATACTCCTCGCTCCTCCAACTTGACATTACTAGCCCAGAAGCACTATTTTTCATGTAATTTTATTGGCGTCTTATCTATCTCCATTTTTGTTTGAGATCTTGCCAGTTTTCCCTACGGGTTTTAAAACGCGACTCAAAAGTAAGGAGGTCCGCAGAAAGTGAATGAATTTCTACATTGAGCTGGCAAGATGAATTAGTTTTATCAAGATGAAAGAGTATTTTAGATCTTTTTTTTCTCAAATTGTTCAAGTGTCCAAGTCGAAGGCCTGTCAACCATTGTAGGAGTTGTCCATTCAAACCTAAATTTTCTATTTCAGTGATTTTTCCAATTTTCTTTACATATTCAAAATGTTTAAAAAAAGGAAATCTAATAGAAATTCAAAAATAGTAAATTTGAAACTCAAATTTCAATGATGATATCTTTAAAAAATTACAGTTGAGTCCATCGATATCCTGCTAATTTAATAAAACATATATAAGCATAATGTTTACAAAAATAATTGCAAAAGTTATAATTTTTTCGTTTGGAGCACGCAAACATGTGAAAAGCATGTGTGGGAGAGATTTGGACGTGGTGCTCATCAACAAAATCAGCTCTCTCCGCAAGCACACCATCAATCGCATCTTCAGTGTGGTAAATCAATTTCTGAAGTGTCGCCATTGATATTCCCTCTTGTCATCAACACCCAAAAAGGTCCCCCCCCCCCTCTCATTGCAGAAACCTTTCACCAAGCTTAAAGCAGACATTTCGTACTTCACAACACTCTGCTATCTTCTCAGAAGGTAATCGGGTTTTGCTTACTTGATTAGAGAGACCTCTCAGTGCAACTGAATACGATCCCTATCTGTTGAATTCTTACCAGAAAATCAGAAAGAGTTCACAAAGTCTCTTGGGTAGTGTTGTTGTAACGCGCTTTCTCCTGGCAAGAGAGACGGAAGGTTCGATCCCGGTCCGTGAACTAGCTTTTGTCGGTTTTATAGTGTATTATTATCTCGTGTAATTGCGTTTCGTTTTTTGTTGACGTTCGATGGGCATACAAGTGTTTTTTCAACAAAGAAAACCATCGGGTGAGGAGAACGACAAAGAAATTTGTTTGCTTGAGATGCCATCCAGACGCTCTGCTCGTTATTCTGCAGAATGCCCGAGACGTGGAAGCATATGACAATGCTCTGCCCCCATTCGCATTTGTCACCCAACGGAAACCCCTGCTCATAAATAACAAATTTGCATGTATCTCTGTTTATAAAACTTGTTTTCGTCCTTTCACTTAGTTGTAGACCTAGAAAATTGAATCCTCTTGATGGCTGCTCGTTTTCAGTGGTGGACAGATGCTACTTTCTCACTGTTTCTCTTTCTCACTCCCTCTCTCACTATTTCTCTCTCTCTATCTCTCTCTCACTCTTTCTCTCTATCTCTCTCTCTCTCTCTCTCTCTCTCTCTCTCTCTCTCTCTCTCTCTCTCTCTCTCACCAACACTTTCGCCCCTATTATCGCTTCCATACCGCCAATCGATCACTCCAGAAGACCGAAATGCTCCTTTGGTATCACAATGATACGTGGCTGATCATAAAATAATACGTTGTTGAAGGACTTCGTTGATGTCTCTCTCTCCATTTATTTCACTCTCTTTCTCTATCTCTTCTTTTTCTTTCTGCTTTCTCTCTGCTCCGCTCTCTCACCCTTGATAACTTCCTTAACACAGCCCTGCCATCTCCAGAGTGAGATGGTCTCCATCTTTTTCCGTCTTGAGCGCTCTCTGCAGCCTTGTTTTGAGTTTCGTTGATGTTGCTTTGCCAACGCGCGCAGCCTCCCCCACATCTAATTATCTCCTGTAACATCTGGCTTCTTCTTCTCTCCTCCCCCTCCCTCTCCGTCCTCTTTTTCGGTTTCATTTCCTTCTAGGAATACATTTTTGCCCGCCTCTTAGCGATGTTTTGCTTAATCTCCGTACATTAGAAAGGAGTCATTTGCTGTGTTCTCAATAAAGTAGCTTGGCTGGAAGTCTTTCGCTTCGGGTGCTAATATATCTATCTACCGGTCCGCTTAGAACTCGACAAAACATATGATGTGAGTTGTTTTGGTGCTGTCTTTGTTATGTGTTAATTCATCCATTATGATTCAATTATAATTTATCTAATCATACAGTGTTCACTTTTGTTATTCATACGCGAAGCCTTCAGCTGTGATTGAAAGTTCAAGTATCCCTCAAGTTGATTCAATCCAATAAAATGATCGTGCAGCAGATGGTAACGGAAGCATCGCGAGATTCCCATATGAATAATGACACTCTTGAAGAGAGAGAGAAAAGCGAGAGAGTGTGAAGATAGAGAGACTCAGACAGATTCATTCCCCAATATCTCGAGACAAGAAGAGAGTTTAATGAGAGAGGAGCATAAGTGGCTCAGGGATGCCAAGAGAAGAGAGGGAAGGGGAAATGAAAGAAAAAGAGAGCCTATGCAATTGTACATTTATAACGTATTTTTTTTATGTAACCTGATCTTTGAATGGGCGGCGAAGGCTCTAGAAGCCTATTCAGATGACGATTTGAATGTGAAATTTGAAGACATGCAGGCTTAACTCGAGACATACGAGGATGAGCCTCGTAAACATCAGATCTAATACTTACAAAGAAGAGATGTCCTTTCATACGAATGTGATCGGATGTCATTTTGCTATGCCATCAATAGTTTCACTTGGGCGACTATAAAAGTATGCAAGCGAAACTTTATTTTGAAGCTATGAACCTTTTTATCGCTTGTACGCTATGTTTAGTAGATGAGCAGATGTAGAGATGTGCCCATATGTGAACATTCTCTAAGAGGCGTATCAATTATAATAGAGGCGTATCCTCTCCTTCGCCATTGAATTAGAATGAAAATTTCTTGTTATGAACCTAATTTTTTCAAACAAAACTCAAAAATGACTTTTCAAACAAAAAAATTGATACTCGCATCGTGAAAAATAGATTATTTTATACCGCTACTATTATAATTTTTATACACAAGAGGAAGTTCACATTTCAGGCACTTTCCTTACTCTTCACCTTCCTTACTCTTCACCTTCCTTACTCTTCACCTTCCTTACTCTTCACCTTCCTTACTCTTCACCTTCCTTACTCTTCACCTTCCTTAATCTCAAATTCGTTTACAGTAACCTTACAGGTCGCTTAGAGATCTTCTCTGTGTGCTTAGAGAACGGGTGTTGTTAAGGAAATAGTGAAGGCCACTCCTCCATTCGCTCTCTCAAAGCTCATTACTGTACATCTCCCTCTCTATTTTCATTGTGAGCCGACCCTCACTGACTTATCTCCCATACCACATCAAATTAAAATTAACGCGCAAACAGTAGTAATACATTAAGATACTAGGACACGACATGGAAAGAGAAACCCATTGATTCTGCTCTGCGTCTATATGCCTCTGGCTGACTGACACCATCCCCTCTGTTACTACTTACTCCCTAACTCTTTCTCTTTCTCTTTCTCGCTCTCTATCTCTCTCTTTGTCTCTCTCCATCCCCCTCTCTTTTTTCTGTATCTCCCTCTATTCGGTCTCCCTCACTATTGGGCTGCCTGCAGGCTGAAGCAGTCCGGAAAGTGTGAAGCAAGAGTGACAGAAAGAGAAAGAGAGAAAAGTGAGAGTGAAGGAGATAGAGAAGCAGAGAGGAAAATTAGATAGATAGTGAGAGAAAGAAAAAAAGAAAGAGAAATAAGTAGCGAACTAAAATAAAAAAGATAAAAATAGTCATAAAAAGTAGTGTGGAACTATATAGATGAGAGATTGGGAGAGAAAGTTCGTCAGACAGGAAAAGAGAGAGCTAGAAAATGAGAGATTTAGAAAAAGAGTGAGTCATAGATATTCTTACAAAGATATAGAGATAGTGAAAGAGTACAGGAGCAGAGCAAGAGATGAGGAAGAGAAGGGGGGAGGGAGTTTCTGTTGTGGCCAAGAACAAGCTGGTCATCAATCCGTTCCATCACTCCCTAGGACCTCATTGTGAATGGCGGACTTGCCTTGGCCCCTGATTTCTTTAGTTCCCCAGAGACTGATTATGTACACATGTATTGCTGTACAACAAATACAATACTTAATTTTTAAGTGCAGGAAATCCAGTGAATTTATAGTTATCCTTTTTTTCACAATAACTGAGGCAGAGATAGAAAACTGCTCAATTTTTATTGTTAAACTTCCTACAATCAACCTATAATTTTAGCAAACGACGGTGTATAATGTTGCTAATGTCCTCTGGACTGAAAAAGAAAGAGAAAAAATTAGAGAGGTAAAGAGGGAGAGAGGGAGAGAGAGAGAGAGAGAGAGAGAGATTAAAAGATAAAAAGATAAACCCCATTCGCATACTTATATAAGTTATCCAACTTTTGCTCCTTGTTGTTCTGGAACAATCCATGCGTGCTTCGCAAGTAAACTGAATAAGTTGGATTGAAGAAGTGTGCCGGCTTTCCTGCCACCCTCACGGGAAAAGGATAGGGAGGAGTGGTGGGATACCAGGAGCATGCTGGGCATGCGACACGCAGTAGCTGCTGCCCTGCTGATTTGGCTTCTCGCCCTTCTCTACTTCACTTCCTCGCTGTACTCACTTCAGAGCAAAAAAGGTCTTTCAATTTCTGACGAAAAAGGTGTTTTTCTTTCTCTGAATATTCTTTTTTACTTTAACAGATTATTTCACGTTGAGAATTAAGTTTTACGGAAAATTTTTTTACCATCCGCATAATTTTTGTACAATTCCAAGCGTTACTTTTTTCATTTCAACTTTTTTTTCTGAATTTCTAAAACCTGAATTCATATTCCATTTAGTTTTTGACCGTTTTTTCTGCAGATCTTTAGATCTGAAATGAGAAGAGAAATTGCACTTCGAAAAACTTAAATCGTCGTTTTCAGTTTACATCGTTGTATAATGAGATTCTGGAGCGAAAGCCACACATTAGTAGCCAGCTGGTTTGATAGAGCAGAAAACTGAGAGAGAGAGAGAGAGAGAGAGAGAGAGAGAGAGAGAGAGAGAGAGAGAGAGAGAGAGAGAGAGAGAGAGAGAGAGAGAGAGAGAGAGAGAGAGACAGAGACAGAGAGAGAGAGAGAGAGAGAGAGAGAGAGAGAGAGAGAGATGTTCAAGACTTGAGTCTGACTATATTTGTTGAGAAAGAGAGAGAGAGACAGAGAGAGTGAGAGTGATAGAGAGAGAGAAGCGTTAGTCAAAGAATCAACCAAAATAGGATAGAGCGCGTAGATATACGGAAGTGAATAATTCATCGCCTTTTCTTTCGACCACTCGACGTGGAACTGCGACTGACCACGGGAAAAGATTATTCGTATTCATCCATCCAGTCATACATTTATTTATTCATTAGTTCATTCATTGCGATTGGAGTATTTCCATCGGCAACCAGTGATATTTGTCCCTCCTTGTCTTCTCTTTTTTCCTCCAGTTCTTTCCATCTTCCACATCATCATAAGAGAATCGCCATGGGAATGGAACAAATAAAAAAGACCGAATGATCCAAGCCCCTCCGAAAAACTAAATAAGTTCTATCAAAAAGAATATCAAGCTTCGACATTAGAACAAAACCAAAAACCCAAAAAAATCGTTTGATTTTCGTGATGAAGCATTTTCATTTCAAAATAATAATAATGTATTTTTCAACAAAAAAATTAAAAGTTTGGATGAAGATTCCCATTCAACTTCAGAATCCTACTCGGATGGGGTAAGTGAGAAGTTGGGCGAAGCTTTGGCTGCTCTCGAGAAAATGCAGAGGCAGAACGACCTACTCAGGGTCACTTTCATGCTTTTTTCAATACGGAAACTCTCCATAATCAATTTGTGAAGTTTTCGCTTTCACGAAAAATCGGGAGAAAACAAAATGTGTAAAGCATGAGTAGATCATGACATTTTTTTTATCTTCCTAGAAAGGAATTAGGAAAAGCATGAGTTTATCGGCACAAGCTGAAAGGCTTTTTTCTTCCTCTGGTTCCTGAATATTCAGAGTTCCAGTTGTCGCAGAACACTTTTTTCATTAGCAGTTACTCTCCGATACATTTTTACAGCCTTAAAAAGCCTTTTATCCACTTCATAACACTAAATTGATATGTTTGTAGTCCTTATTATGCTGCTTCTTTGACAGGATTTGGTAGAATTGGAGAGGAAAGAGTACGGGGAAAGTCTGAAGTTGCTTCTGAAGAGAGAAGAGAAGCAGGCGATTCCGTCGCTCCTCCCGAAGCCACCGCCGTCTGTTAGTTTGATCGAATTTATTCGAGGCCTTGAATATGTAATTCACATTCCGATTAAATTACCCACGAAGAACAGCTTTTCCAACAACTTCTTGAGAATTTGTTTCGGTGTTTTTTCCACGTTACCAGTATTCTCATTATATCGTTCGCACAAACCTGAGAGAACCTAATTTTGATTTTATTATGTGTTTTAATCCTTCGTTTCTGAATGAATGACTTCCCCATTACATGTTAATTTGTTCCCGGTTATCCCCGATGACGTTGACGTAAATGAAACCCAAATGAATAAAAATTTGATAACTTAATTACGAATAACTTGATTACGGAGAGTTTTCGCAATGTATTCTACATATAGATACTAGCCGAACATATAAAAAGTTCACGCAAGAGCAGAAACAGCTTACTTTTTTCCAAATCATTAATGACAAGGTGGTACCAATTTCAAAAAAGTAAGAGGCTAGATACGAAACGATCATATAGGGCGCTTGAAATGGGATTGATTTTTGTATTCAGGTTGAGAGTGGCCGAAACAACTGTAGCTCAAGGGAGGACCAACTCTACTCAAGAGAACACGAAGAGACGCGGCGTGTGCTGGAGAACCGCATCTGGGAGACGTTCTTCTACGCTAAAACACATCTGAAGAGGAAGGAGATAACACCTGAGGCCACATTGAAACATCTTGAAGATCAGGTCAGCCAGAAACTGCTTCGATAACTGCTTTTTGAACATGTTTAGTTACGACGTTTTCAGAACTTGTATAATTATTAATTATGAGACAAAAGAATACGAAACCTTCTAATTGTGTTGTTTATTCATTGTAGAGGATATCTTGTTAAGCTATCGCTTTCATTAACATATGTGTAAGACTGAGAAAAAATGGGAAGAGAATGGATCTGATTACAGGAAAAGAGAATTCTACTCTGAAAGTGGTTTCACTCGATTATTCAAGATTCGATAAGAGTCTTATTTTAGAAAATTTTCCATTTCGGTGATAGTCCAAACCTTTTTTCAGTTGATATCACTTCTCGGGCTCTCCGCACGCTTCTCCTCAGTAGATGATTCAATGAGATGGAGATCAGACGGATTAGCTAATCTCACTCGCCACATCCAACATCATATCAACCTCACCCAGCACCCGCACAAGTGCAATGAAGCAAAGTGAGTTCCCGTTTGGAAAGTAAAAAACTAATCACCATTAGAAATACCTTGCTTTTTGAGAGAAAAAATTACACATGAAATCTAATATTTTTTAACTTTTGTTTTGCAGAACGATTTGTTCAGCTCCGGAAAACTAGTACTAATATTGTCAATCTGGAAAAAAATTTCTTTCTCTTTTTATCATATTCAGAGGAAGGGGAAAGAAAAAATGGAGTAAACTGAGTTTTTTTTTCTTATTTTTCGTTTTTCGGTTTTTCGGTTTTTTCGAAATTTTCCGAAAGAAGTCGAAAAATTTTTTTTCGAATTTTTTGGTTTTTCCGGTTTTTTTCGAAATTTTATGAATTGAGTCAAAAAAAATTTTTGTTCAGCAAGCCTGATTGCAATAAAGAAACACCAAAATGAAAGACAAGAGATTAGTGTAGGATATGAAAAGAGATTTATTGTTTTGAGAATATTGGTGTGCGACCTCGACAAACAGTGTGGCTTCGGTTGTCAATTACATCACGCCGCCTACTGCTTCATCGTTGCCTTTGCCGAAAACAGAACTATGGTTTTCGAAAAAGACGCCAAAATCTGGAGGTTTTTTACACAAAAAAAACTAATGTTTTGGCGAGAGAAATTGAGATTTATATATAAAAACCAAATGAAAAATAAAAATATATAAATATGTTTTTCACTCTTTTTATCACTGGGAATTGAAAACGTGAATAAATAGCAGAGGGAAAAATTAAAAAGGGTGATTCTAGTATGCATTTTCGTTTTGTTTTATTGGTGGAGTGCGATATTATTTCTAATTTTGCTCATCAATCGAGTCAGCTTATCAGAACTATCACATATTCAGATGTACATCAAGATTTATCGCGTGTACGTACATGAACAATTCTGTTAACACAATTTTATACTCAAATATCCCATTTTCATGGCTGGGTAATCTGTTTTTTCTTCGTATAGTTCGTTAAACCACCATGTGATACTTAAAAATTTTATGAATCGCTCAAAGAAGAACACTTTGTAAAAAAAAAAAGCCCCCGTTCGCATAGAGTAGCCTTCTACTATGAATTTTCCTAATCAATCATGATGATTTACCAGATTTTCTATTCAACCAATATCCTAAACAATTTGCCCAGGTACTCAAAAGATGGCTGGAGTGCGGCGTTTCTTCCTATTTCTTCATGCTCTCTTCAAGAAGCAATCGACGTAAGTTGAGCGATTACATTAACCGAAAACCAAGTTTTAAAAAAACCTTTCGGTTTGACGGTTCAACAATTTTTCTCTCATATTTCCTCAAGTCAATCAGTCAACACAAAACCTTAACTCATCGTCACTTACATTTTTACGATTATAGCTCATATCATCTCCTTGTTGGAAAAAAAACTGTTTGTTGCATTTAAACCTATTTGTTGAAAACGAGCCCGGATATGTACAAGAGTCATGTGGTTGAGATTTCATCAGATTTAAATTTTTCCAAACATCATGCTTATCAGATGCACCACTGCCTTTATCGACTTTATTTCTCTATCTTTTGTCCATGTAAAGTTTGTATTTTTTTTCTTTCAAAAAAAAAACTATTTTTCTTTAGAAAAGCGAAGTTCAGCAGTATAAAATGAGCTCGGATGCTCGGGTGGTGAGTCTTCCCATTGTGGACTCTCTCATGCAACACCCGCCCTTTCTTCCCCTTGCATTCCCCTCATCTATTGCTCATCAACTCCTCACTTTTCACTCCAATCCTCCCGTCTTCTTCATCGCCCAGGTATTTCCTCCAATCAGAACTGTAATGCTTGGAGTTCTATCAAGATTTCAAATCTTAACTATTAAACATGTATATCTGGTAACGCGCTCGCATTCCCGGCAAGAGATGAAGAATGTCTGGGTTCGATCCCGCCCCGAAAACTTTTTTGTCCGTGTTCTTAACGATTTATATGTACATATATCTGAACCAGGCGTAACAACCTTCAAAATATGTAGCTAAAAATTCGCTGAATTAAAGATGTTTACTTTTTTGGGTACTGATCTTGGTTCTGGTGATCTTTTTTTCTTCTCTAAAGATGTTAAAATTATACCCATTAACCAAAAAACTGTTAAATCTTACTAACGAATAAAAAAATCAATGGACAATGAAAAAAGTTACACTTTAGAATGCGAATCATAATAGAATATTCGCCGGCGAGGTAGATGTTTTAATACTATAAAAAGTAACGCGGTCACTCGCGGCACGAAAGAAACGGCTGGGTTCGACCCCGTCTGGTGAAATAGCTTTTATCCGTAGGGAAGTGCAATCTTTATTCAAGTTCATTGAGAATGATTGTAGTTTCTGTGGTACTTGATGCGAACTTCACCGAAATGACGATGCACCTATCGGAAAGGGTTGCCAGGGTGCCTTTCGAGAAAGGTACGTATATGCCACTTTTACCCCTATGCTTCGTAGCGCGCACGCTCCTCTCTCTCTCTCTCTTTCTCTCTCTCTCTTTCTTTTCACCTTTCTCTCTCTGTTTATATCTCTACTTATTTCACACCCTTTTTCCTTTTTTGTTTCTCTCTTCTATTTGGATACTATTATTATATATTTCTCATTATATAAATTTTTTGCATCTCTACAATTTCTCTTTTTCTCTTACTTATATTTATTAATTAATCTTATTTCAATTTAGGGTAATTTAGTAATTCGTGCATCCCAAAACATTGTAAATATGATATTATTTAATAGGAGACTTCAACATGCTGTATTTTTTCGAAAATTTTTTTACATTTTTATTCTTTCAATATAACACGAATGAAGTCAAACAAGTAGAGAAGATGAGATGAAAATTATACTTGAAATGACACAAAAAAGATGGTAAAGAGAGAGAATTAGAAGTTAGTTAAATAGGAAGAGAAGTTCCCGTGTCACTTAAATAAATTCAAAAATAGCAAAAACAACTCTGAAAATCGAAATGAGATCGAAAAGGGATAAATTCATGATAGGGGAATGCAAATGATTATCATTTAAAAGAACGAATGCTCATGCTTATATGTACATATGTATAGCATTTCGGTTTTCTGCGAAACATTTACAGTTTATCAATTTTAATTCTACCGTAAATTCGATGTCCTTCGTATAAATATTCTACAACTACCATAAACCAAGTCAGATTTTAAGCAGATAACCAGACTGAGTTACCCGCTGCATAAGCAGCGCACGAATAAAATCACTCGTTCATAATATATGTATGTACGTTCATACATAATAACGTTATAAAACGAGCTACTCATCGTTTTCGATCAAAAACAAGTTTTAAATTTTTTGAATTTGGAGAGGAAATGCTTTCATTATTTGTGGTTTCGAAAATTTAATTGTTTGTTAGAGAAATAATATTCTTGAATTTATATAAGAGCAATGAGGAGTGAAGTAAGTATCAGCGTGATTGTGACAGCTAGAAAAGGGCGGGTGGAAGTGACAGAGTTGCAGTAATTGCCTTGGCAGATGTGGCATTGGCCACTGCCCCCGTTGGCTGTAGCAGTTGTTCATGAGTGCTGAACAGGAAGTAGCTGGGTTCGCCTCATCGTTGCATCCCTTGTAGATTTGATAACCTCAAACACTTCAAGGTTTTAAGGGTTTTTTAACTTGCCTGAAAGGAATAATACGAAATAGACACAGAAAAGGAGAGATAGAAAGATAAAGAAATATACAGGAAGAAAGAGAAGGACGGAAAGAGATAGACTGAGAGCTGCAGAGAGGAAAAAAATACAGATAGAGATTGACTAGAAGAGGTACAGAGAGAGAGAGAGAGTAACAGTAAGAGAATAAGATACCTCCGTTCGCCTTGCAAGTGAACTTCATACATTGGAATAGTGTAGGAGGGCATCCCATCTGCGTTATTCCGGCGATTGTGTTGAAGACATTGCACACCAATTGACCTTCTGTAAAGAGGAAGCTCTTTCCCAATTAAATTTTGATGCTGTTTATACTGCTTTTTCCGACGATCAACTCAATTCAATGCTTTCGCTAAACGCTTTTTTTTAAGCGGAATACTTACTGACTCGGGCCAAAATATAATACTTATAGACTTTAAAAACCCACAACCTATTTTGAGGATTGCAGTTTTTTATTAAACAGAAAATGGGATTTACAAACCTAATTTCACCCGAAGAGTTCTCGGATGAAAATTCTATGAGTTTAGGCTCAATCCTCTCCGAGCAAGTTTTTGCAATTTCAACCAAATCTACAACACACAAAAAACTAACGAGTGCTACTGAAAAAAACGAGAAGAAGCAGAAAATGGGTAGCGACTCGGGCGATCATCAGTCACTGGTCTGTCGTGTAGTAAGTCAATGGAAAGTTTGAGTAATGTGATGGGCTGACGCTAAAATGTGAAACAAAAGTTGAAAGAATTTTGACGTTGGCTGGTAACTCCAGGTACCTTGTGGTGTTGGACCGTGGATGACACTGTTAGCTAGAACTATTTCAGGCTTGTAAGAAAACGATAGATAGGCCAGAGGAGAAGGAATGAGTCGAGGGAGAGAGTGAGAGAGAGAGAGAGAGAGAGAGAGAGAGAGAGGCAGAGAGGCAGAGAGAGAAATATAGAGTGATATGAAGATAAAATAAGGACATAAAGAAGTTGACAGGAGAACAAGGAAGAAAGAAGAAAGATTCGCACAATACCAGCCAGCTTTCTTTTCATTTCAATAGTGCTTGGGTGGACATCCCGTCAGAATAGAGGACAAAAGGAATTTTGAGCAAACAGAAAACTTGTGGCATTCTTTTTTAACCTTGTTATCTTCTTCATGACACATATACTGAAAATGTTATAATCGCAGGTCCTGTGGTGGGCCTTCAAGTCAGGAGGACGGACAAGATCGGAACTGAGGCCTCTTTTCACGCTGTCTCCGAGTACATTCACTGGGCAGAAGTTCGCACCTATCCAGTTTATTTGTATTTCTCCATTCTCGGAAATTCATACTGTAAAAAGCGTAGTAATGCGAAAAAATTTGAGTTACATACATACATATATGTACGTTCTTTGCAATGAAGACAAAAAGTTGAATCGAGACCTACTGCTGGATTGTGTTTTGGTAATTTTTTGTGGTACTAATTTTTCGAAATACTCGAGAATCATAGGATTCTTTGTTCAGAGACAACTTAATAGCCTGAAAAAGTCTAGACTATTCTATACTAGCAGATTCTTGAATCGTTAGCGCCAACTATTGGCTCGTAACTGCAGTTTTTAAAAAAGCTTGTTATAACTAGCTTACTCATCGCTGGGTCACTCAACTCGTGATTCAGTAACTCTTCAAATACTCGTTTCATTTGTTTTTTCTTCAGATCTGGTTCAGAGTTGAAGAGGCTACAAGAGGAATCAAACTAAAGAGAAGAGTCTTCATAGCAACGGATGAGTCTTCGGTCGTTGGAGAAGCAAGAAAAAGGTTTCTTTTTGTGCTTTTTTTGCGTCTCAAAATTT
>OZ057406.1:18015767-18037350 GCA_964056735.1 Allodiplogaster pararmata
TGTCTGCGGTGTCCACTCGCCACTCAGTAAGATATTGGGCCATTGCTACAGCACACCCCGCACCCCCTCACGCCCCTCACGCCCGTTTTTTGCTAATGTACGCCACTTCACGCGCAAGAGAGAAAGAGTGTTTGACGCACTATTATGTATATTTTTTTGATACGGTAATGGTTAGCGTAAACTTTTGCTTAAGCCTGAGCAGAAAAAACTTGAAAAACTAAATAAAGCGCATAGGGCGAAGTTTAGAATTTTCCCGCACAGTTGCGTGCATTAGTAATAAACGGGCGTGGAGGGCGCTAGGGGCGTGAGGGGCGTGCTTTGGTAATAGCCAGATATTGTAACTATTGTTTAAGAAAGGTTTATTCTTAGTTGATTTAAGTACTTTCTTTCCAAATTTAATCTAATTCATTCATCCAGTGCGATTCTTATTGATGAATACATCGGTTAGCCACTTGAATACAGCAAGAATTGAGAATTTAGTACGACGAGGTGGAACTTCTCTCGAGATTTTAGGATTTATAAAAAAGGATTTTTGTCCATAATTACATAGGAAGAGTTTTACTCTACATGCAAATCTTTATTAAAACAGTTTACAAACATTGTGGGAAATGTATATATGAAAACCATAACTGTTCAATTTGAGTTTTAATTACAAGATCAAATGAATATATACTTCAGATATTTACTTAATAACAGACACGGAGGCTTTATTAAATAATGTATGCAATCTTCTCAGATACGAATGATGCGAACTATTTCTAATATTTTTCAATTAAAAACTTAATCATGTTTTTACCAAATTAAATCACATAGAAGCTACAACAAATAAGCTGTAATAAATATGCTTGATGAATTGAAAAACAGTTGTAAGCGAATAATTACAAAAAATTTCTGAAGGCCATGAAATTTATGTAACATATTGACTAATTCCGTAAGCAACTAAATCTAATTTTTTCGCTCATTTCATAACTGGTGTTTCGATTGGCAAATCATCTATAGATCTCCTGCCAAAGTGTCCTCTCTCATCGGCGCCTCTTCTGAAATATCAAACACTTTTTTGAAATTTAATGATTAGACTAGTCGTAAGAAAACTGGCTTTCATAATTAAAGAGACGGCTTGATTTATTTCTGTTCCATGAAATATCTTCTGCCAGCGTAGTATGTACTTAGACCTCAAGTCGTTCTGAGCATGCCTAACTGCCTTCAAGTTTGATTCACAATAATGTTGAAGATTAGTTACTCAGAGAAAGCAAAGTTAACGCTACCGTTTCACGATATCTTTTCATTGAGTCCTCATTCGCAGAGTGACGTCAATTCCCGAGCACAGAAACAAACCTGTTTATAATCCAGTTTGCGAAGTTGTTGGGTGAATGGGCCGAGTACTCAGCGAGCTCGGCGGGCGCTCCTTCTCGTCTCCCTCGCTCTTCTGACTTGCCATACAGTTTACCGCGTTTCTCTTCAGCCTTGCCTTGTCTGAAATCGTCTTCATGTAAAGACTACGACACTCCCCTAGTTCTGTTCGATGGACTATATCGGTTCCGGGCTCTTGGAAACTGTGAAACACATAACCAGCTTTATTTCTGGAACTTTTTTTAAAAATTACTTTTTAGCCACTTCATTCGTTATATTCCAATTTCTTACCGTTAGGCTACCAATGCCTACGTACGTTGAGATAAATTATCACAAACTCTCATGTCCACAGCCTTGAAAAGTGAAAAGATGTTTTCACAACTTTCGGACCGTTTTTTTAAATACACATTTTGGATTTTCGAACTTGACGATTGCGGAGGTGAAGGCCTGCTAAGAAGGCCTGCTAAGAAGGCCTGCTAAGAAAAAGGACGTGAAAATGACATTTAAAACGACTGAGTTAAAAAAAATTGGTTGGATTTAACGGATCGATACTACAGAGCGATCAATTCTACATCATCAATATCCGTGTTACAACTGTGAACTTAATTGGGTAGACAAAATTCTTTTCTAAATTTATTCATGTACAAATAAGTTTTATCTCAAAAAGCTAAAGTTTTTGACGTTTTTTTTCAGTAAGAATTCTGAAGCCATTTGAAGGACGGTTTTCAGAAGAGTATCACTTGACTGTCGTAAAAGTTGTGCTTGGGAGTGAATAATATAAACTTGTCTGGGAGAATTCCGTTTGAGATGACAGCTACTTTATACGTTTGACTGCTTGTCTTCTTTTGTTCTTAGAGTATGACTACTCAACCCGATATAATTAGTTTTCAAAACCCCTCTGAAGATATTTTTGTTTATATTAGAATGATAACCTCGGATGAAGTTCAGTGTCAATTGTTAGGAAAGAGTTCTTCCCTTCTTCTTCTCTCTCCGAACATGCTGTTGATCGGCTTCTTCGTGTATTCTTTGCAAAAAGTTAAACTAAACTACATATATACATATATATAAAATTAAATTTAAAAAATTTTTTTAATGGTTTCCTGATCGCTATTCTCATTATCGTAGTTCATCAGTAAACTGAGATTACGAAAAGACTTACGCAATCAAGTCGTCTGTCTAATATAAATGCTTCAATTAACCTAGTCATCGACAAAAATGAATATTTGACCTTTCTATTTAGTGACTCATTCCTTTCTTGTCGTCAGAGTCGTTCGTGTCTTTAACTTTCCTCACACTATACTTCTCCAGTCTCTCTGAAACACTAATCGACCTTTTTCTCTGATCTTGCAAACTATTTATAAGTACGAAAAGGAAAAGCTCAGTGTTGAGAAAGACTCTTCACCAATGCCACAATCGCGAGTTTTTTCTCAGGTTTTATCTAATCTCTTTCTTTCAACTATGTAATTAACTCTGCAGGAATTATCCTTTATCGATAAAACTATCAATCAAGTTCTTTGTTACACAGTTTGGCTCCTTATGGTAATTCATATTGTTTTTGAGCTTTCAGTAAGCAAGTGCATACAATAGGACGCTTGAAGTGAATGACTTCTCGGCTCTCAACGATGGTGGTCGTCTTGCTCTCCTTCTCTATTCTGTCAATGTCAACCTCAGATTGAACGAAGGTTCGGGAGATGCGCTTCTGTATCTCCTGAACCAAATATACTTAACGATCAAACAACAAAAGTATTTTTAGAGCTAAAAATTGGAAGAAACTTATTAGACTTTTTAATACAAAGCGATTGACGCTGTTTTTTTGTACTCTTGCCAATCTCCTTCAAAATTCAAACCAACCACACCCTGCAAGGTTGAGGCACACCGAATCTGTATTATTCAAAAAAAGTTCTATTGTTACCACACAATGCCGAACATGCATGAACGGATTAATAAGGCGTTGACCACTTCCGGCCAGTAATTGGAATCAAATTTGTCTCTCGAAACGAGTGGAATATTAGAAAAGAGAACAAGTGAAAAGAGTGATTGAGAAAGATTCTCCTTTTTTTCGGTCACTAGATATATGTATATTCATGAAACGGAAAACATAACTTGCCTCCATTCGTGAACAGGGGAGTTGTGTGAAGTAACTACTGAGTGAAGCAGCAACTGACAAAAAATAGTCAGTAAACGCACCAAAAAGCCTTTGTGAAAGAGTGAAGATAAACTTAGCTTCACTCTACCCGAGGTGTCCGTAGTCTTCGTGGGAACTTGAGATAGTCAAAAACAGGCATCAGAAGCCACTGCGAGCTTCTTTGGGTGTTATCACTCATACATGTTCACATGCTCAAGCTAATTTCGAATCCTTTCTTGTTTCAGGTATTCTTTATCGAAAGACCATTCCAGAGAAAGTTTCGAAAAACAGTCAACTTCAAATTATACCTTAAAAATTCAATTTTCTAAACATTCACGTTTTGAAACATCGATGATTTTTGATTGTGTCAATACGATAGCACTTCGGAATGCAGGTGAACCTATTTTGAATTTAGGTAGTAAAGTAAAAAAAAAACTGAAATATAAATTGAATTCTTTATAGATGAGACCTGATGGGGTCGAAAAATCAATTCATGAAATTATTTTTTCTTCTCCAAAATTTCATTGAAAAATTTCCTCGGAAGTTCCTATAAATATTCGACTCTAATGAGCAGAACATGAATTTTTTTATCGTCTTTGAAGCAATAATTGGAGGTTTCAACAAATGGGTGATGATCGCAAATGGCTTGTTATTCTTCCTTTTTAACGTTGAACAGTATGTTTGCTAGTCGTGTTTCACCTAGAATTCCACCTTGACAATGGTCCTTATATCGACATATCCTTATGACTGGATTATGCCTCGTCCCTAAACCAGCATCCTCAGAGGTCAAAGCATTCCATGCACTGCTCACCCCTCCAACCCAGACAGTCCTGACAGCGTTGCTTGTAGCCCTGAAGTTTCATAACTTTATCCATTTTGACACTCACTTTCGGCATGGTATGTACTGAGATAAGAACATTTGTGTGTTTTTTTTCTCGCTTGACCTGAGATAATTCAGATAATTCATGTTGATGGTCAATCCAGATGAATTTGCACCTTTTTTTCTCAATAACAACCTCTGTTTTTTTATGTTATAAAGAATCTGTTCGCTGAAGAAATACGACTGTTCTGTTTTTCACGTTTTGACACTTGGACTGATAATAGGTTCAAAACAGAAAGGTTCGTATTTCATTACAAAGTTCCTTGTGTGCAACAAGAGAAGTTTAAAAAAGCCCACCAAATTTTTTCTCCTGTACGAATGAAAAAAGACTTTATGAAGTCACCTTTTTGTACCTAATTTCCATCGCTAGTCATTAAGCCTCATAGACTGAAATTATATAATTAAAGAACTGAAACCGAGAACTTTATGGGATTTTGATTGCCTTTCTCAGATGAGTGCCCGTTTTCTCAGATGAGGTTTTTTTTTTACAAATTAGACTTCAAAAATTGTTTCGATGTTATATGTACATAGGTTTTTTTTTATTTGTGAAGTTGACCTCAACAGTTTGGTGTTCCCAAATCAGTCATTTGTTCATGTACGTATCTCTCATCCCTGACCACCACACATTTCGTTGTTAAGCTGTAGTTCAAATATAATTTATAGTTTTCCATGATAGATTAAAACAAGTTCTGAATTTTCGCTTCTAAGGGGAACATCATGTCACGCAAATATACTTGAATTAACATTCAATGTGTATTTACAATTCGAATTGATCAAAAAGTCTATAGTTTGATTTTTCAACCATTCGATCAAATTTGACGTCGCTGAAAAAGTTTTATCTACGAGTATAAAAAAGGATAAACGGAATTGAAGGTATTCAAAAGCAAAGTATTAGTTATCATATGGTGTATTAACATAATAAATAGTTGAACCGTTGTAGATGGAGAAGACTGAAGAATAAGGAGATGAATTAACAAAAGAAATATTAAATATTTCTATATTTCGTTTTGTAGACTCTAACCATTCTCACTTTCAAAATACTTCACGCCTTTTTGTTGATATAAATCTTTACCTTATTTGACTTCCAACCAGCTCCCTCCATTCGAATTGCGATAAAATATAATTAATTTCAATTATTAATTGGATAAATAGTTGAATAATTGGATAATTTAAATAATAATTGAATAATTAAAATTTATTTATTTTATTTATGTATTTGTTTAGTTAAAAAAAAATAATTTAAATAAATAGTTGAATAAAAAAACCTGTCCCCTGACGGAATCGCAGAACCAGTGACACTCGGAGATCCATTCCTTGCAAAGAGTTCGCAGACATTGGCTGATCATCGCATCTAACTAAATTATATGCTTCAATGGACAATTACTCTTTCAGAAAATTGTTCTTATGCATTCAATTTACCCTGATGACACAAAAGTACTCAACCGATCCAAAAGAATCCTTGAATGAATAAACTGGGTATAGTTTCAAGTTTTTTGTTCTCTTCTTTCTAGTATTATAGTACAAATTTATCCAATCGAACCACATACATATACATATACATATACATATATATATATATATATATATATATATATATATATATATATATATATATATATATATATATATATATATATATACATACATAATATGTATATGAAACTCACTGAAAAGGACCACCCAAAGAAAAATAGTATAATCAAGTTTGGTATTGAAACGGAATTTTACAATAATTATTTGATAAATCAGTTGATTTATTTTGAAGGATTTACTTCGAAAAAAACATCTATAATTCACAACAGAGTGATTTACTGTGTGTATGGGTATATGTACATACGTATGTACCCCTGAAACCTATTTATAACCCTTCAGGCCTAAGATAAAATTTTCTACCAATACATTTTAAGGAGGTACTATGAGATAAGGGATAGGAAAATAAAATACACAATTGTTACATTTTTTTCACATACATTAAAATTATTTTAGTTTTTTCGGGATAAATTTTTTTCCGTTATTTTCGAATTCAGCTCAATTTTTCCGAGTTAAAATTTTTTTATAGATCAATTCAACAGCAAACAATTCGATGAGCTTCAGAGTTTCGCAAAGAATGTTCCTCAGATAGTTGAAGAGGCAAAGTAAGATAAGAAAAAGTGAGGATGGGAAGGGGAAAACCATTTATGATGTGCAGATGTGCTATGCTTTTCAGTCAGTCGCTGCCAGCATCAAGAACAACTATGCTTTTCAGTCAGTTGCTGCCAGCATGAAGAACAACTATGCTTTTCAGTCAGTTACTGCCAGCATGAAGAACAACTATGCTTTTCAGTCAGTTGCTGCCAGCATGAAGAACAACTATGCTTTTCAGTCAGTTGCTGCCAGCATGAAGAACAACTATGCTTTTCAGTCAGTTGCTGCCAGTATGAAGAACAACTACGCTTTTCAGTCAGTTGCTGCCAGCATGAAGAACAACTATGCTTTTCAGTCAGTTGCTGCCAGCATGAAGAACAACTATGCTTTTCAGTCAGTTGCTGCCAGCATGAAGAACAACTATGCTTTTCAGTCAGTTGCTGCCAGTATGAAGAACAACTACGCTTTTCAGTCAGTTGCTGCCAGCATGAAGAACAACTATGCTTTTCAGTCAGTTGCTGCCAGCATGAAGAACAACTATGCTTTTCAGTCAGTTGCTGCCAGCATGAAGAACAACAAATAAAACAAATCATTGCTTTCTTGTATTCTTCCTCTTTTTATCATTACTTAATTTCGCTGAAGCAGTGAGAAGTTGCCTTTCTTCTACTAGCTCTTTTATTCCACCACTCAAAAAGGCCCCTCACAGGGTCAGAACGCGAACGGAAACCAGATTGAACTACCTTCTATAATTTATAAGACAAGATGTACCATGGAGAGCCCAACTTTGGAACGGCAAAGTACTGTCGACAGCTGCTTTACCCACGCTACATAGAAGAAAAACTTTTAAACTGTCAGAGCATCGCGTGGTGAGGTATGAATAACAACAACATTGAATCGCTCATAAAACAAACGATAATAAAAACTCTGACTCGGTTTAGAAAAAAAAATTTAGACTCATTCACTGACCTCTGAAACAGATCTCGGTGCACCCTTTGGCGGAATGTTGTATGCTGATAGAAGTGACAGTGTGAGGAGCAAGAAAAGAACGCGCCTCATCCACATTCTTATAATGCGGAGAGAAACATCAGTATCCTTTATTTCAGGAACACTTCCCTCCAATTCTCTTCTTTCTCTCTCTTTTCCTGTTGTTCTCTCTTTTTCGGCTCTCAAGATCTCTCTAATTTTCTTATTATATATCTCTCTCTCTGTCTCTAACCCTGTCTCTCTCTCTGTCTCTCTCTGTCTCTTTCTCTCTCTCTCTCTGTCTCTCTCTGTCTCTTTCTCTCTCTCTCTCTGTCTCTCTCTGTCTCTTTCTCTCTCTCTCTGTCTCTCTCTGTCTCTTTCTCTCTCTCTGTCTCTCTCTGTCTCTTTCTCTCTCTCTGTCTCTTATTCTGCTTACGTCGTTTCCTATTATATCTAACTCTCCTTTCAATAAGACATAACATCCTGGAATCGCTGGTGGACAAAGAATAAATATCTTTCCTGAGGTAACTTCTCCAAATGGATTTCTTTGATGTGCATGATATCCTCGGGTCTCCTCTCCTTTCGATGAAATATTTTCTCTTTAGAATAGAAAATCTCATACCATTCCAGAGATGTTTTTTTTTAAAAACTTTTCAAATCGAACAAATAATAAAATGCCAACCCACTTTCAGAAAACACTGATTTTTTAATTCTAATGCTCGAAATAGCTATGGAGAGACAGTGCTCGCCATGATAACATATGAATTGGTTTTTGATGACAACACATTAATAAGTGCATGAAATAGGTTGAAAATTTCGATGTGTTTTAATGGTGATCTTCGTGTTATATCAAAACTTTTCATGAACAACAAGCAGTTTGACTTTTTTTGAGAAGAAAGTAGTCTAAAAATGCCTTTTTTTCATATGTTCATATGTTCAAAAAGTTTTTTGGTTCGGAAAACGTTTTATTTTTTTCATGTTTTCAGTATTGTATTTCCATGTTTTCAGATTGGGCCAAACTTCTTGGATGTGAAAATTTTCGAGAAAAAGCGAAGAAAGTGGATATAGTTGGCTGTAAACAATGCAACTCTCGGAGCAGTTTAAATTGTCCCTCTTAGCCACCACTATGAATATAATCCGACAAAAAGATCACGTCTGTTTTCGGAAATAATAAAAACACCAAAAACAAAATTTACATGCATCAGGAAACTTTCTCACGGCGTAAGAAAACAAGCCGTCTTCGCAAAACTACTCATTTCATGGAAAGAAACATCTTTCGCTCGTCACGACCGCACTGTTGGTGACATATTTAGACTTGTATTATCTTCCTAAGAGTACAGACCTCCTGTAAATAATGTGAAAAGATGCCTGTGCCTAGCTGACGACATCAAAGAAGCCGTATACCTGCGAAACATCTCAAAGCACGGCTAAAGTGGGCTTTAAAATATTTTCCCTAGAGTCGTTCAAAGGAGTCTAAAATTATTTGATCGGACGATTCGTCATCAATCTCTTTAAGAAAAACGGGAATCGGTTTTTTTGTCGTAACCCTGAATCTTCACACCATTTCAAGTTTATCCTGCTAAGACTAAAGCATGGTGGAGGATAGCTTATGATTTGAACAGCGTTTTCCGCTATTAGAATGGCATCTTTGCTTTTTATCGAGGGAAATATACAACGCTTAATGTACGCGGAAATCTTAGCGAGGAAAATGATACCATGGGCCCGTTTAAATAAAGTCGTGGCTTTATATTTCAAAAAACAACCATCCCGAGCACACTTCCGTTCGCGCAAAGTCTTGAGTTCTGCGTCGACAATGAGAGGAGCTTGATTGGCCGGGTCAGAGTGCTGACCTCAATTCAATCATCTAGCGCGAATGCTGAAATGGCAGAAGTCGAAGTTGAACATCGAAATAATCACAAAATCTGACTCAATGACAAACCTCACCAAAAATTTACTGTGTTTAGTGACGGCTGCTTGTCGCCTTTTCGCCTTTTCTTAACCCTTTTCGCCTTTTAGTTCCCCTTTTCTTAACGAGTGAATCTTTGACGTTTTTTTTACATCCTTGATCATGCCTCTGCAATCACTTACATATGTTTTTTTTTAATTAGGTAAAATTTTACTTGGGGGACCCACTTTTTTTTAGGGGTTTTTTGATGTGTTCAAATGACTGTATTTATTACACCCTTTTCTCAATTTTTGACAAATTTAGTCAACGAATCGACAAAAAATTAATGATAATTTTTTCATGCGGTCTCGTTCCTAAGCCTTACGGCCTCGTTAGCGTAACCTTTACCTAAGCCTAAGCGAGAAAAAAAAACAGTGAATAATAGCTGAAAACATAATATTTACTTTATAATATCAGATGAAACAACGATATTGTGACCAATTGTTGCATACGGCCTCGTTCCTAAGATGTACAGCCTCATTAGCATAAATTTTACCTAAGCCAAATCAGTGAGGAGTAACCTGACCTCCCAAGTAACAAAGTACAAAAAAATATTGGAAGTTTCCAATGAATCATTTACATTTATTTATTTATTTATTACATTGACCTGTCTTAAGCTTTTTAAAATTAGAAACTGCGGCTTGCATCGACCTTCATGTATGAACTATTCCTTCTCGCTAGTGAAAAATTTTCAAAAGCAATTAAAGGGCACTTCTTTCGTTGAAGATTTATCGCAAAATTTCTCAATTTTTCTGCTATTTTTTGCTCTTCGACAAATTTGAAAACATTGCTTATCACGGGAGATGTGACAATTGTTAAATGCCTCACAAAACTCAATAAAATTTTAGTGCTAGGCTGACGAATATTCTGAGATTTTCCGAAATGAACCAAGGACTCCTCTCATTACTGAGCCAGTCTTCTGGAGTGAAAATAACTGATAGAATATAAACTTTTTAGATGACAAAAGATTCCAAAAGCTTGTTCATCTATGAAAATTGTTCTCATTTATCATATATATGTATATGATATATGTCATCTAACTGACCAACAAAAGGTTAGTGCTGTTGCTACAATTTTTTTCTTCAACAGTTTTTTAAAGCTCTTCGAAATCTTGTAATGAACTAAAATCTGTATCCATTTATACTATACTGTAAGTACTGTTGAGAGAAAATTTCACGTCTATAATAAATTTATCTTAAATTCCGAAAAATCTGGGTTTTTTTCCACATTTTAAGTGAATTTGGCTTGACTGTTGAAAAGCTTACATCTAATCCTTATTGTCATTAAATTTTGAATAGAATAAAAGCGAACACTGTCTAATCCGGTAAAAACCGGATTGTATTTTCTCGATCACACGAAGTGAGGCGAGCAGAAGGCAAATCATCGAATTTTACATAACGTATTTCAAAATACGTTATTCGGAAGATCCGATTCTGAAAATTTTAATAAAAAATTCCCAACCAGCAAACTTTGTATTGAGTAGATGAGCATAACAACCGCAAAAATCTTTCAAAAAGTTTGTTTTTATCATTTATGGTTATTGTATTATAGGTTATATCATTTGCTTAGCTTTGTTCCGCGATGGCGGGTCCTCCTCTTATAAGAGAAGAGAAATGTTCCGGCAGTGTATGTATGTGTAAGTAGTTTGGACAACTCATATTAGAAGTAAGCGAAGCTTCATTTTTCAAGATCACTGAGAGAGCTAAGAACAAAAGTTAGCAGAAAAAAGAACTTGTACAAGTGTTTGCTTGCTCCGTGAGTCACTCTCTAGCTTTACTTTTCTAGCATTATATACACAGTCTTCTCTTATTTTTGGAACACTCACTCGAGAGAACTTAACAGATTCTAACGACGCTCAACCATGAATTTAGTTACGGAAAAAATATACTGTGTCGATACAAGTACAAAAAACATTTAAGGTAACTTAAAACGTAACTTGAAGAAAAACACAGAGATTCAAAGGCTTGATGAAAGGAAAAAGTGTTTTAATACAGTGAACAATTTGTACTCTTAAAGAAAGCACATCAACGTTCGGGAAAAATATTCATACATATTTATTTGACTTTCGTTGGAAATGAACCTTTAAGAACGTTCAAAAAATTGAAATGATATATGTATGTATATAATTTGAAGAAAAAATGAGTATCACGGATTATTTCGTTCTTGAGTTCTTAATATCGACTTCCCTGTCCATACTGACCCCCCTGACCACCCTGTCCAAACTGGCCCCCCTGACCGCCTTGGCCATACTGACTTCCCTGACTACCCTGTCCAAACTGGCCCCCCTGACCCCCTTGGCCATACTGGCCCCCTTGGCCACCCTGGCCAAACTGCCCTCCCTGTCCGTATTGTCCTTGATCAAATTGACTGTTCTGGCCTTGACCCATTTGACCTCCTTGACCACTGCCTCCCACAAACTGCGACTGGTAAGAGTTGGCATTTTGCATGTTGGACCCTGCTGCGCAAGATTGCTGCGAGCAGAAACAAGGAACCTGCAAAACAAGTCTTCTTGGCAACTATTTAAGTTGAGCAGGTTATATTTCCAGTGGACATAATTTATTTGCTCATTCGATGTTTCCATCTGAAATCATCTATGCTTGTTTATATATGAAATTTTAGAGAAAGTTTCAAAATTCAGGATGTCAAATGTTTGACAGCTATATAACTACAGAAGCAAGATTCAAATCTTCAGGTGAACATTCAGGTACTATTTTTCAAGCAACCAGTACTGAAGCATTCTACCATGTACGTAGTAATGGTCAAGAGTTAATCAATTGAAATATTTTTGAATGAAAGAAATCCATCACACGGGCAAAAATGGCACTCGGCCGGGACCGAACCTCCGCTGCATAACCGTGGCTTGCAGAGCGTTACCAATACACCAACCGAGCCCACATTGTCCCGTGCAATTTCTTGCTATCTCTAAGGCACAATGACCGTTCTTTCTAGTCACGCATGCTCCTGAAGAAATTGCGTCATGAAAGGAGTGTAACTCCACAATCAATGATAAAGACAGAAAGATGATGGTAGAGAGAAGATCAATTTTTGATCTTTGCGAATCGTTTAAGCAACGATGGGCTGAGACTATATATGAATGAAGGGGATGGCACTTTTGCCAGCAATAGTGGCACTCAGCCGGGATGGCACTTTTGCCAGCAATAGTGGCACTCAGCCGGGATGGCACTTTTGCCAGCAATAGTGGCACTCAGCCGGGATGGCACTTTTGCCAGCAATAGTGGCACTCAGCCGGGATGGCACTTTTGCCAGCAATAGTGGCACTCAGCCGGGATGGCACTTTTGCCAGCAATAGTGGCACTCAGCCGGGATGGCACTTTTGCCAGCAATAGTGGCACTCAGCCGGGATGGCACTTTTGCCAGCAATAGTGGCACTCAGCCGGGATGGCACTTTTGCCAGCAATAGTGGCACTCAGCCGGGATGGCACTTTTGCCAGCAATAGTGGCACTCAGCCGGGATGGCACTTTTGCCAGCAATAGTGGCACTCAGCCGGGATGGCACTTTTGCCAGCAATAGTGGCACTCAGCCGGGATGGCACTTTTGCCAGCAATAGTGGCACTCAGCCGGGATGGCACTTTTGCCCGTGCGATGGATTTCTTTCATTCATATTCTCAGCTCATCGTTGCTCAAACGACTTACAATGATCAAAAATTGATCTTCCCCCTACCATCATCTTTCTGTCTTTATCATGGATTGTGGAGTTACACTCCTTTCATGACGCAATTGCTTCATCAGCATGCGTGACTAGAAAGAACGGTCATTGTGGGTTATAGATAGCAAGAAATCGCATGGGACAATGTTTGCTCGGTTGGTGTATTGGTAACGCTCTACAAGCCCCGGTTAGGCAGCGGAGATTCGGTCCCGGCCGAATGCCATTTTTGCCTGTGCGGTGGATTTATTTCATTCATAGTCTCAGCCCATCGTTGCTTAAACGATTTAAAAATATCAAAAATTGAAACATTTTTGATGATTAAAATTCATCAAACAACGAAATGGGTAAAAAGATAGTTCATCGGGCGGAATTTAACTCAGACATCTGTCATGCCTCCAACTGGTAGTGCGAGTGCGTTACCATATCATCATGGAGACAGCATTTGAACCCGATGTCTGTACCCGATGAGTTCTAACCTGAGGCATCTGCGGGGTCTGATTTAGCTGCGGGAATTGGCTCTGCTGTTGGTTAGACGAAGAGGGATTCCAGTTCAGCAGTGTACGCACCCAATCTCCCATCTAAAACATGAATCTTCTTTATTGTACTTATGTAAATTCTCTTTCTCGCTAGAACAAGTTTTTTTTGGCACAGCACCATATTTTAACAATTAAATATTCCAATCTTCGTTCAAATTTTTTCTTCATCAAGTTTGCTTCTGAATCCTAAATATAAACTTTACTGAACCACAATTTAACCTATCGTGAAACAAAGCCTATGTACGTCTGAATGTCACAAGCGAAAATAGCTGACGGATGAAGAGAGTCGCTGTCCATATTGTGTGAGTTGCTGTTGGAACTGCTGCAGCTGTTGCTGCTCCTGTTGAGTCAACTGACGACTCCGCCCGTTCTCGATCACTTGATTGTTCTGGAACGGAAGCTTATTTTGAAAGATTCGACAGGCAGAAAACTATAAATAATACTAACAAACCTCCCTTGATATTTTAAAAAAGAACACTTAAGAGCGCCAAACTAATTATCGATGAAGTTACCGAATTTTCTCTATGAAAACTTTGAGCATGTGTTTCAAGTTATCCATATTTTTTTATGTTTCACCCAGGAACAACTAAGACGAAGATGTTCTAACTTTTTTCTTGAAAATGAGTATTAAAAGCTACCTGATACACACATCTTCCGTTGTTAAAGGAGTACGATGTCAGCTGAGCTTTTTGATTGTTGCCACCTTGAGCTCCTCCACTCTGATCATATTGACCTCCATACTGGCCGCCTTGACCCATTCCTCCTCCATATTGACCTCCCTGACCCATTCCTCCACCATATTGACCTTCTTGTCCTCCTCCGTATTGATCGTACTGACCCTGCCCTCCCTGACCCATACCTCCGCCGTACTGGCCTCCTTGACCTTGTTGATCCATTGCTCCACCATATTGACCCTGCCCTCCTCCATATTGATCATATTGACCTTGACCACCTCCACCCATTCCACCTCCGTACTGACCTCCTTGACCCTGTTGATCCATTCCTTGTCCATATTGACCTCCTTGTACCTGTTGATCCATTCCTTGACCTTGTCCTCCCCCATATTGGTCATACTGACCCTGACCTCCTTGACCATTCCTCCTCCATATTGGCCTCCTTGTCCCTGTTGATCCATTCCTTGACCCTGTCCTCCCCCATATTGGTCATACTGTCCCTGACCCCCTTGACTCATTCCTCCTCCATATTGGCCTCCTTGTCCCTGTTGATCCATTCCTTGACCTTGTCCTCCCCCATATTGACCTCCTTGGTCCATTCCTCCACCATATTGACCTCCTTGACCCTGTTGATTCATTCCCTGACCATATTGACCTCCTTGACCCTGTCCACTTCCATACTGATCAAACTGTCCCTGGCTTCCTTGACCCATCCCTCCTCCCTGACTCGAAGCTGAAGTACTGGACATGTACTGATACCTCTGTATGACAGGAGAGTTCTGTTGTCCATCTGGAAAGGAGAAACACAGTGTTTGACATGATTTGAGAAGAGTCTACTGAGTTCCAGACTAGGCGTGAGGAGCACACCGTGATATGAAGCTGTCATTCACGTTTATTAGGCAAGTCAGAGCCAGTTAGGAAATCGGGGGTTAGAAACTTGTCATCACTCGTGTTTTTCCTTTCTGTGCAACACAAATATCAGTGAATGTTAAATATTTACCATATTACAATTTATTGTATTGAAATTTAAACGATAAAAAAGTAATTCGTCGAGTAGCGATAAATCGAAGCGACTTCAAAAAGTGGTGATTCAATGTCTTTTCTGACGTATAACATTTTAAACTTTATTTTCTGTAGTATTCGAAAGCTATGTGAGTAGGGAAAGAAGTTGAAAACAAGAGTTGATGAAGCTTTATATAGTGTACATAAATTCATCTCGTTCGTGAGTTATCAGTAATTATTATACTACATTAAACCACTCATTATTGACCATGACTTCGAGTGCAAACTCTTAGTATTATGTTACACGTTTTCCATTTTTTAACGCTTGTGTTATATATCATTGAAAAATTTAACTCACAATTCTGCTGCTGTGCATTTAGAAGAAGAGGTAGAAATAATAGAATTGAGAGGCGCATCCTGGCAGTGGAGTGGAGTTGGAAATGAGGGACTGTTCAACTTAGTTTTCTCACCTTTTATCCTTCTTTTTCCCTCTTCTCACGCTCCTTCACTCTGATTCTCTTATACTCTCCCTTGTTACTCGCTATTTACAGTTCAGTTGTACAGTCAGTTTCCCCTTTCTCTTTCTCTCTCCCTTTATCTTTTTCTCTCTCTCTCTCTTTCTCTTTATCTTTTTTACTCTCTATCTTTTTCTCTCTGCTTCTTAATCTTTTTCTCTTTCTATCAAATTCTTTCAGTTTGGCGCTATTTCTCACTATTTCTATCGGCTCAAAGGTTCTTTCTTACTTGAGCTCATCTTATTTTCCTATATGTATAATAAGTTAAACTTTTGTGAAAAATATTCAAAATTTTACGTAGAACATATCTTGTTTGAAGTTGTTATTACCATGTTCATGTCTCGTATGCATCCTTGGATAGAAAGATGTGACAGATTCGGTGTAGTCTAGCCGTTCTAATTGACGGTGTGATTTACAATTAGTCATCACAATACAAGAAACATAAATAGTGAAGAGAAAACGTAGAAATCGACAAGCAAATACTCCCGTGAGACTAAAAAGATTATTTAAGAAAAAGGACAGACGAGATTGTGTGTGAATGGAGAGGGTGGAGGAGGATAAAATGAGGAATAATATTTCTCAACGCTTATTTTTTGTTTGCTCAGAAAGTATCCTTGGTTGTTCGTAGGCAACTCGGCTTGCTCTCTGAATGTTGTACTTCAGGAACAGTTTGTGAAATGTACCACAGTATTAGATACTTTATAATAGACAAACTTCTCCAACATAAATAGCTTTCCACATCAAACAAGTCTGCAATAACAAGTGCTATATTTACACTTGAGATTCTCAATCCTAAGCATTGACATGCGTAATCGTCGAAAAAACGGACTATGTAATAGGAATTCAAAATTGAGTATAGATCAAACAAAAAGTGTTAGGCATGGTTTTAAACGAAATGAAATAACCGTTTATGAAAGAAAAACAACAACAAAAAAACTAACGAAAGAACTCTAGAAGGTTTATTGAAGAAGGTAAAACATTTATTTAAAACATTTTGTTTTCTTTTCGTTGTATACAACACAATACACAGTTGTTTTGAAAACATATTTATACTTCTGGAGTGATTTAACCTGTCCGTTTTTCAGGGGAGAAAGTAGTCTTGACTGTTTTTTACTCGGGAGCCAATTTAACCTTCTTTTTTTAACCGAGATGAGAGCATTGTTTGTTGAGAGGTTGTGGATTGACTGGGGATCATTTAATAGCCTCTTCAGTGACAGCGATGCTCCCTGTGGTATCCACAACACAATTCCATTCGATGCCCTCCATTTTGTGGCCCCATGTCGCATGTGAGTCTTCTTTTTTGTAAAATTTACACTGCAACTTGTGTCGCAGGAGGCCTCCTGGTCCCTGAATGCATTTTCAATTGATAACCGGATTATAATCAATAACTTGTTCAATTGATTATATTATATATACCTTGAATCACTGTTCTTGTTAAAACCAAATTTAGAAGACAAAAAACTTATTTTAATACAAGTCTTTACTTTATTTCCGACCTGGAGATTAACTAGGACGTCCTCTCGGTCCCCCCTTTTAGTGGCCGAAATACCAGTTGTATTCCAGTCGGCGACATATTTTCCTGGTTTGCCGTTGTGGTCGTCCGGATTGAGTGCTAGATCACTGCCCCCCACATGTAAGTGACTAAAAGAAAAACGTCTTTATAACATGCTTTGCTGTATTCATCACCTTTGACTTGAGACAGGAAACTCTGATCATCGGAGAGTGATCAAAACACCTAATAAAACACTCTGACACACAAACTCTAACAGAGCAAAGCCATTAGTCATTCTCGGAAACGATTCATCCACTCCGGCTCATTCTTCATTATATCGATATTATCTATAACCTTGGTGAGTTGTTGCTACTGGATATATTCAAACAACATGTAGAGTCTTCATTATAGCTTAAAAAAGAACTTTCGCATACGATCAAGAAAAACACATACTCGAGATGATATAACTTATTTACCGATCGGCATTACGGGTTAAACCATGATTAATAACCGTTTCAATTTCCCGGAGAAAAAAAACCCCTGATTCATCCGATTCTTCTATATAATCACGATAAGATATAGTTTGTTATCTTCATTAAATTATCCATCAGACTGTTAGAGTGATATCATAACTTATTATGACTTTGAAGAATTTTATAGCGAAACAATAATTTGTCATGGTTATAACTTACAAGGTTGACTGAGATATGACATTGTCATGGTTATAACTTACAAGGTTGACTGAGATATGACATTTGTCATGGTTATAACTTACAAGGTTGACTGAGATATGACATTGTCATGGTTATAACTTACAAGGTTGACTGAGATATGACATTGTCATGGTTATAACTTACAAGGTTGACTGAGATATGACATTGTCATGGTTATAACTTACAAGGTTGACTGAGATATGACATCTAACACATATGTAACTAGAATGAATGATAGCAGATTTTGACAGAGTTAACGATTTTGTGATTCTGCCACAAATGGTTTAACGCAAATTTAAAAATGTGAGGTGACGGACTTGTATTATTTATAATTTTTAAATATTCGTAGTTACATATATGTATGTTTAATTTAAATGAGCTGCCACGCGGCAAAATGCTAATCCACCGGACTGAATCGAACTTAGCCCTCTCTCCCATCTCGGCTATGGAGTGCGAATCAGATTTATGTTGCACTTGTTTGATATTTTTATGTTAAATAAAATTTATAACGCAGAAACTTGATCTCATTTTTCACTTTTTCCTATCATATTTGTTAATTTTTAACCTAAATAACGGATAAAAATTGAGCAAACAAATTATTTGCTTTGTTACAATTATGGGTGCGCCGATGAACTCTCTAAACTATGCCAGGCTCTTCCCGTTGGCGCATGAGAATTTAAATGGCTTTCTCATGGAAGAACAGTTAGTTATGCTAGAGGTTGTGGTTATTAAGCAGCACTTTTAAAAAAAAAGTGTAAAACGGCGATTTAACTAGCATAGGGGGAAATCAGGAAAGGTGTCAAACAAATAACCCACGTCGCACGAAATCCCGTTTTATATGGAGAGAAAGGCTGTCTAGGAATTTTGCGGTGTTTACAGACTTTTTTCAAAGTTTATCCAGATTTGTGCATGCTTGGCTTGCGAGAAAAAAGAAACTTGGTGCGGAAAAGAAAGAGCAAAAAAAGATGGATAAGAGGTATAAGCTGTGCGATTCGTGTAACACGACGTTCCTTGTACGCAACGGGATCGAAGTCATTGCTGTCATAGAACCGTTTACTGCATTCATAACCGTTTGAATTTGATCTTCATTGAATCCAAGGTCAAACTCTTTAGAATAGTCCGTGCTTAATCTCTGCAGTCAGTATAGAGAGACTTCACTAAGAAAAATTCTAGAAAGACAAGTTTTCAGAAAACCTTGACGGTCATCTAAATAGAAACATGTGGAGAACTCTAGAAAACTGGACGGTCTTTTATGAGAGAACTGACAAAGGAAACAGAGAAGATGCACTGATTACGACGGGTGCAAGGAACACAACCTTTAGAGACCTATGCTGGTTTTTGTCGCACGCGAGAACTCGCGAGTTAGTCTAGGCTTGATAGTTACCTGGATAACACCGAAATCTACATGATTCGTTGGAAAGTATTATTATTTATAGTTCAGTAGATTAAGCTAGCTCAGTTTTAAACAGCTTCTTAATCAATCTTCGCATTTTCCATTAACAAGCCTTTGGAAGCAAATGATAGAAGTTTCTTAGATAGAATTATTTGTCTTAAATAATTCTATCTAAGACAAGTGACTAAAAAATTTCGCTTCATATATCGTTGACGGAAGAGTGTTGACAAGAAAACACGGAAATTGATAAGTTGAAACTGCGGTCAAAGCAAGAAAAAGCAGCTCAAAACAATAAAGTTTTTAAAATGTTATGCTCAATCTATGAAGAAAAATTTTACGGAGCCTTCGTTGTTAAAGAAATCTACACCAAGCTTGAACATTTGAGGTAAATAAGGTTTTATTCCTTGGTCATGCAAAGTCAATCTAGCTGTGCCTCTCAAAAGAAAACAATCAAGAGCGGTAAGTGTACCATACTTCCTGCTTATGCCAATATTTTTACACGGTAGAAGAAAACTTATCAATAGACTTCGAAATTCGACTTCGATTATTCTGCGTTTTTTCTGATCCTTCCTAGTTGAAATAATAATAGATTATTCTTTGGTAATATGTGAGGCAATTACTTCAGAATTTCAGTGTTCAAAAGATAAGTTGACAAAGTGATTTCGTCGCCCGTGCCTGCAAATTCAACTTACTGAGTAACTTTCCTTTTCGTGATCTATTTATGAGAATCTATCACCTGCGTTAGGTAACTCGAAAACTGTTTTGAACAAAACAACATCTTAGCAGAGGAGAACAATTATAATGTACAAATATGCTTTCAATACCGATGAGGTTGATCAATACCGATGAGATTGATCTGCATGACCACTGAAAGCTTTGAAAAAATCGAAGCATGGCTGTGCCAAATTGTAAGAACGATCATTGAGAAGTGCGGCTTTTTCAAAGGAACTGGGGGAATAGACGCCTTTTCTGCCACTCTTTCTAAAAAAAACTCTAACGTTGAATAAAACCTTCGTGTATTCCTAGACTAGGAAAGAAGGCCACATAAGCTGATATGACTCTTTTTCCTAGCTCACTTGAGACGTAAAAATACTATGATTAAAATCAAATGATGTATATGAAATCTCGTGAGGAGTTCATAAAAATTTGTTGCTTTATGGTACGGTCGCGGTATCAGACCCAAATTTCAATCTAAAAGTCTAGAGACGCACTGAAACAAATCTAAGGGGCCAGTGCGGGTATTTTAAGAACAATAACTTCTTAGAAGAGTTAGTTTTTACTGTCAATGCCAATTGCAATAAGAGTTCAATAGGAATGCAAGAGAAAAGCCAAAAAATTTGAAGTCCAAGCTTTTATCATAGGAACACGTGTTATAAAATTTTTTTGATTCTTTTAAAATTTTACTTTTATTATTTTTTGATTTGCTCGAAACATCTACAAATATTTCTAACTGAACCACAAAATTGAGTTATAACATATGAAACGTTCAATTAGTTGTATGAGTAATGTGTTGTTGGTTTGAATGATTAACGAAAGAAATGTTCACATTAAGAAAGAAGGACAAAAATGTTTTCGGAAGCAAGAAGGACAAAACATTGAAAACTAATAACGAAATGAATAGCTCCACGAGTGGGTCATAAATAACAAAGTTTTTTTGTAAAAGAATATACGAAAAAGGTTCATTTGAAAACAAGAATCCGAAAAAAACTTACATCTCAAAAACGTACGTATGCTGTACTTAACACACATAATATATAAGACGATGCTGGGAATAATTTTCGCCAAAATGCTCAAAATGTTGTTCCTCGGGCAGATTTCCCTTGAAAAACCAAGCTTTTCCATGGCAAGAAACGGAAAAAAGCGCCATGATAAATGGCAGCAAATAACATGCGTTTTGACAGGCCTGCCAAGAAAAACCGTCAAAAAACAAGCTTTCTACTTTGTACTCGTTTTTTCACTGCTAAAGAAGGGACAAAATTTGTAACTACTTATGTCACTGCCAAAAACGGGCTTTTTTGTGTACTTCTTTTTTTCCTGCCAAAATCGGGCTTTTTTTGTCCTTGTTTTGTCTCTGCCTAAATCGGGCTTTTTTGTGTCCTTCTTTTGTCTCTGCCAAAACCGGCCTTTTTTTTTTGTCCTTGTTTTGTCACTGCCAAAATCGGGTTTTGTTTGTCCTTGTTTTGTCACTGCCAAAATCGGGTTT
>OZ057406.1:18037550-18291439 GCA_964056735.1 Allodiplogaster pararmata
TGTTTCACTTTAGGGACACCCCCCTACCAGAGGTTCAATTGGGTCAGATAAGAGTGAAATTTTCTGATACGGTGTGGTTAGCCTAAGCCGTATGGCCTCGTTAGCGTAAACTTTTTCCTAAGCCTAAGCATTTTTTAAAGTAAAAATATTTTTTTAATGTAAAATTAATTTTTTATTGTAAAAAAATATTTTTTGTTTTTCTCCTTTTAAACTTTCAATGTGTTAGGTTTCTCATGCTAGTAATTTTCTAATTGAAAATTAATAACCTTAGGTGAAGAATGTCTAAATGTTTTGATACTTCGGTTGACTTAAAAGAAGTCGTTCCAGCTGAACAATGGGTATCATTTTTCATTCAGAACACCTCTTTTTTCGAAATTGGGAGTTTAAAAAATCAATTTCTAAAGTGCGGGGGATAGCGGAAAATTGGGCCTGTCGCTCTCGAACACAGGGGTTTCACATTGCGTCCGTAAAGGACACAGAGACCCGCGACTGGCCTTGAATCATAGGTCACCTAAATTTTTCAAAAAAATTTTTGTGGGTGAGGGGCCGGGCGAGGTTTTGTGTGAAAATTAGTTTTTTTTAAATTGTATTTTCTTAGACTTAAATTCGAGAAATGAAAAAATTGAAGTTCACATCGGAGTTTTATTGGAAGTGATTTCTCAATTGAGTTTTTAACCGTAACTTCTTTAACTTAAATAAATTGTAAATGGACTACTAAGTACATACTTAATGAATCATGAGAAAATAAATCTGCAATGGATAAAAACTTATGAATGTAAGTAAAAAATTTCCTTTCTGGGCTGGGGGCAGGGAGGTTTTTTGTACCACTTGGTAACCCTTGAATAACCTTTTCATCGAGGGAAAATGGGATTTCACGTAAGGTTCTGCTCTTGAAGTGGAAAAAAGATACCCGCAAAATCTGAAACAAGTTAACATGCGGTTTGATTTGATCATTAAATTCCTGCTGGAACATAGATTTGGCAAGTTTGTAGTTCATTGATTTTTAGAACTTATCTTTTTCCTTCATTCAGTTTACACCTATTTTTTTAATATTAAACGTGGAAAAAAGTTTTGATGAATATAATGTTGGCTATGAATGAAGTTTGAAGATAAGAGGCTGGTCGTGGAGGCATTGTTGGAAGTTCCTCCCCGTATTCCGGTTCTATGTCTATTCTGGCTTCATTATGTACGGAGTCTACAAATTTGTTCTCCCAAGTTGGTTTTTTGTCGCTAATACAACGGAACTGTTCCACGAACACTCATTTTCCTGCAAATTGAATGTCAATCAAGATTTTTAGAAATTTTTTATTACCATGGAATTATTGAGCACTCTGTTTCATTTCATTTTGTTTGTTCCGCATCTTATCTGACCAGTTTTTGAAATTTTCATTAAAATGGAACAAAAAAATTATGTTTGTGTGACGTAAACACTTAAATTAGTTAACCTTCTCTCAAGCAAATGATTCAGTGAAAGTTTGCGTTGTTTAAAGTGAAGTTGATTGCAGTCAAGCCCCGTCACCGAATTATGTACACAAAGAGCAAAGAGGATGGGCATCATCACGAGGTTTCACTACTTAATTCATTCATACATCCATGCATGCATAGTTTTCAAGAGTCGTACTCGGGGAGTTTTTAAGTTTGCAAGATAAAGGTACAGACGCCACCAAAAGCGGAAAAAAATTTCACTTAAGGGTCCCCTTATGATAAAAAAAAAACAAAGACACGCGAAAAAAAATTGTTTTCGTTTTACATAAGGGTCCCCCATTGTGATTTGGAAAGCAGAGGCTCTCCGACAGAGAATCTGACATGACTATTTAACCCCTGGTCATACTTCCGATGTTTGTCCAGGGTTCTTGTATTTTGAAACTTTTTTTCTTCATCGCAAGCTTTAGATCTCTCTCCAAAATTTGCCGTTACCTTGTACGATTTTGTTTGATCTACGCGCTTATTTTGAGGGTGAAGAACCACATGAACTGGGGCAGTTGAAATTTTTTCGTGCAATGTATTCAGAGGTGGAATTTACAACACCTGAGTTGAAAATGTCGCTCCAATGTTGAGAAAGGGTAACTCTAGAAAAGTTGTGCAGATTTTTGTGTATTGAGAAAAGTACCATAATGATGAATGAGGAATGCATACCAGGGTTTAAACTGTATTGGCATTGAAGTATGCTTCTTCTTTCTCCCATAAAGCGAATATGACGCAACAATAAAGGGTTCAAACAAGCGAATTTACGTGGAGCGTCTTAAATGAATCTTTCAGTACATTTATTCACCATACCAAATCTATCTTACAAGTGTAGAAAATTTTTGAATACAACTGCTCTCCAAACGAGGGATTTTCAAATAATGAGAAGCGAGATGTAGGTTAAGGGCCGAGAAAAAGGAGCTTTTAATTTTTTTAGACTCTCTCGCTCAATTAACGATCGTTTTTATAATTCTCAACAAACCTGTGTTTTTTTCTTAAAGAAACAATATACATTACCGCTTTGAAATTACCTTTTTGTAGTTCGGTACCCGCTTTAAAAAAATTCGTATGGCTTCAGCGATACAATGCAAGGGATTCTTTCTATGAACCTCGAAGAAAATCATAGAAAAGTTGGGTTTTGGTCGACGCCTCTGGCGGGTTTCGCCAAATCGCAGAGTTTTCACACCTCTGAATGCGACATGCGCGCGTATTCAATTGAGAAGAGCAAAAATATTGTAAAATATATTTTAAAAAGATAAGTACGAAGTGAAGGTAAAATCAATAATCAGATTGAATTCTGTTTGTTATTTCATTCTGTTTTACTAGGTGTATTCCGTATTTGGATCGCATTGCTTGAAGACCTGCAAGGGGCGGGTTTTTTTCGTCTATACTTTATAGCAATTTCCAATTCAAAAAATTGTCTGATAAGCCGAATGACAGCTTTTTAGAATGATTGTTTTTGGCAGACTAAAAAGAAAGAGTTCCTTATACCTAGGCTTGTGGTGCATGAATACTATTAGTTCCAAGTTGAATATTAAAATGTTGAGGTGGAACACTGGTACGGGATCCGGCAGAAGATCGCCGACAAGGAGTACTTCAAGAAGTACAATCCCCTGAAGCAGCCTGGAGAAATCGAAGTCGGCGGACACTAGAGATACAAGAATACTGTAGAACAGAACACCTTTGTAGCTCATTCTGCTTGATCCACATGTTTTGTTCGGAGATTTTATAGAGAATAAAGACGTGTACTGATGGAGCTTTTTGTTAACAACAATGCAAATTAAGTGGAAAAGAGAACATGTTAGAGGTTCCTCAGAATGGGCTGAAGTGAAGGAGAAAGGAGAATGTAAAGGGGAAGAGGTCAGAAGACCACTGCGGCCAACTTGTTGCGTGCCGCAGCACTCTAATTGAAACTCGAGGGTGGGAGAAGCGTGTGAAGAAAGAGAAATAAAGAAATCAATCGATATCTCTTGCTCTTTCTTACCTCCGGAGGCTATGTATCTCAGCAGAGAGGCGGGGGCGGGTAGAGAGGCTGCCAAACGGAGAGAGCCTAGTCGAGAGGTTATAGAGTGTAATGGTCTCTCTCTCTTATCCCCTAGGTCTCAATCTCTAGGACTCTCCTTATACTCCAAGCCGCCAGTCTTCCCTGCTAGCTGAGCTTCCAGGCATGGCGGCCCGAACCCCGCCACCTCCCCTCGGGCATTACCCAGGTAGTCTTACTGTATTGTTTACATATCGCAACCGACTCTGTCACAAAAAGTAAAGGGAAAATGGGAATCTTTCTTGACTGTTTAACTATTGTTTGCTATGAGAATATAATTTCAAATTTGTTTCATTTTAAAACTAAATGGAAAAAAGATAACCCTGAATGATTGGTAGGAGAATTTAAATCTTGAGACACACTGTGTGCAATGTGGTACATGAGAACAGCGAAATCCGCAAAAAAACATCAAATTTATCGAATAGGAGAGAATGAAAGCATTCCATTCCGTAATATCCGGAAACCGGGAGAGCGTAATGAGTCGTAAAAGCAAGAAATGAATATGTGGCCCTTTCATGACGTACTTACCTCAGCCTTTCTTTCATTTCCACTGGAACAGCTCTTACTAGTCGAATCTGATGCTTTCTGTGCGATAACTTTGAGCATTAAAGCAAATTTGAGAAACATTTTATTAAAAAAACAAGGAAATGTAGAATCATAAGCTTAGGAGGCCAAATGGTAGAGAAAATGATGCGAGAGAAAGAAACAACCGAGAGCGAGATCGGAGAGACGACCACTCTCTCCACTATTGCACTGAAGGCTGGTCAAAACGCGAGCCTCGTCGTTGCTCTACTAAAGGTTAGATTCGAACATGGCTGATTTTTTCTGTTGGGTAACGATGCTGATGACTTTTTCCCTACCCGAGTTGCAAATGTTGTACTGTTATAATATAATAAAAGTTGTCAATTACAATTTCATTCCAAGATGTTCAAAACAACTTTCTCGAATCTCACAGCATTCTTCTTTTCCTAGGGTTGATGGTTCCTCACTAATCCTAGCTAGCATTTACTATCTGGTTGAACGCTGTCTAACTTTCAACACGTTGTTCTCGATGCAAGCCTAGTGTGGAAAAAAGGATATCGAGATATCTGTGTTATGGTGTGTAAAGGGCGAGAGTATGAGACCAGTGTAGAGAATTAGAGAGAAGATGAGAGATTGAGATGAGGCGCACGGTGATGAGAGGAATGAGAGCAGCAGACACACAACAACAAGCGCGACGTTTTAGCCGAGCTTAAGGAAGAAACTGCGATATATAATTTATAAGTTGACACTCAACAATAGATTTTCTCATATCCTTTTTTTCAATTCTTACAGTTGCTATATGATTACGAGCAAATAGGAAACATTGGCAGAGCAACGGATTCCTGGAGCTTCGGATAGACGAAGTACGGCCTCCGCTGCTTTCCATCGGAGAGACTCCAGAAGAGAACGAGCGACTTCTCAATATCCACAAAGAGTTGCTTTACAAAATATCAGTCAGCTTTTTTCATGGTAGAAAACTATGTACGCAGGAGACAACGGATTATAGAATATTTGTTAATAAATATTTGTCTGCTAATGAATGCGTTACTTATGAAAATGTTCGTTCAAAGAAACAGTATTTAAAATGGGTGAATTTTCATTCACTTGGTTGACTCACTTTGGTTTGATTGATAAAGCATCTGGTGAGGCTACAAAAAACCCTACCTCAGACCATCAACACCTCCTGCATAATCGAAAATATCTCTTCTCAAATGTTAAATCACTTAAACTTTTTTCCTGTTTGAGCCTCCTTTCAAACGATGATATGAAAATTTTCGCCTTGAAATTCTCCTCACTGATCATTCACGTTGGTTGTCATTTTGTTTGTATGTGTTCGAAAAGGTGATTCAACTGCGCTTTGTGGACTTTTATGAATTTATGTTTAAGGTTCATTGTCATAAAAATGTATTGCATAAGTCAACAAAGAAATGAGTTTAGGAGAAAGAGGACGCTGTAAATTCCCTGCTTTCTCGAGCCGCTGCCATTCCCAATGAGAAAGAACCTCAGGTTGGCACCCATTTCCATTCCCAATGAGAAAGATCCTCAGGTTGACACCCATTTCCATTCCCGATGAGAAAGAACCTCAGGTTGACACCCATTTCCATTCCCAATGAGAAAGAACCTCAGGTTGACACCCATTTCCATTCCCAATGAGAAAGAACCTCAGGTTGACACCCATTTCCATTCCCAATGAGAAAGAACCTCAGGTTGACACCCATTTCCATTCCCAATGAGAAAGAACCTCAGGTTGACACCCATTTCCATTCCCAATGAGAAAGAACCTCAGGTTGACACCCATTTTCATTCCCAATGAGAAAGAACCTCAGGTTGACACCCATTTCCATTCCCAATGAGAAAGAACCTCAGGTTGACACCCATTTCCATCCCCAATGAGAAAGAACCTCAGGTTGACACCCATTTCCATTCCCAATGAGAAAGAACCTCAGGTTGACACCCATTTCCATTCCCAATGAGAAAGAACCTCAGGTTGACACCCATTTCCATTCCCAATGAGAAAGAACCTCATGTTGACACCCATTTCCAACAATAACAATTTGCTAGTTCCACTAAGTGAAATCCTATCAAATATTGTTCGTGAAAGGAATGAAATATGAAGGATGGTAAGAAGTGTTGAGTCCTACAACATAGAATTTTTAGTGAGTTCTTGTAGGAAGAGACTTCAACAATGTCATACAAAATAGGTCTCGGTGATGAGGTATACATAGTTTAACTCAGATTGGATATGTGATTTGATGAAAGACTATGAAAATCAAGCCTTTAAAAAGTTTTCGTAAAGATGTAATCAGATCAAAGACCAATAGCGTTCTGTATGAATCAAGACGAGTCTCGTTTGAGGAGGCGAAGGTGTACACAGCGATGGCCCAGTCCCTCGCTTCCTGTTGGGATCAGCTGCGGAAGAGTCTCGCCCTCCGAAGAGAGCTCCTTGAAGACCTCAGCTTTTTCCACAAACTGTACAAACATCACCAAGAGGCAAACAATTTCATTATATTGTATACCTTTTTGTTCAAGCAAATTTCATTATAATAAGGACTTCACATTAAAAAATCTCAGGTCAACTTTGATCGGAAAAAAACTTTTTGCTGTTATCCAAGAGAAAAATCAAAATTACACTTTTACTGTTTTCTCGATGTCAGTCTTAATGGGGAAATTAGATTACTAAATATGAATTATAATTTTCATTGTTTATTCTCGGTAATATTCATAGCTTTTGCAACTACTAAGAAGTCAACTACTAAGAAGTCTGGTAACTGATGAAAATGTGAACTTATATCAGGTTCAATAGAAATATGTGAACAACTCAAAATTACACTTTTACTGTTTTCTCGATGTCAGTCTAATGGATACTTTGATTTTCTTTGATACCCACTAGATTGTGTTTTTCTTCTTCTTTCTATTCCTAGTCAGAGCCTGTTGTGTCCCCTTTTTTAATTTTAATCTTAAATTTTTTTTCTTTTTGTTTTTTTTTTGTTGTTCAATGTCTACCTTATAAGTGTATGCGACAACAAGCATACCTTTGGCGAATAAAGTTAATTGAATTGAATTGAACTCGGTCTTTATGAAAGAGGATTCAGTAGAATTCAACAATCTTTTTAATCAGTAACAGAACCTTTTACATTTTCAGTGTGTCAGGGTGTGTCGTAATGCCCTCAGTTCTTCTTCTGAAATTCGGATCGAAATGCCTCTCAATGGTTTGTGCTTCGACACTTCTTCGTACTATTTTGGTTATTGTGGGGTTATACCATAGCTGTTGAAGAACTACCAACATTTCAATTTTCCGCTGAGAAGCAACATTCCAGAGCTGGTTGAGACGACTGCCCGTGCGATGGAATTGGGTGCGAGAGCGATGGGTCAAATTCGAGTCCTCGGCGACTTTTATGACAATGAGAAGCGAGCGCAAGAGATCTTGGAGGGAACTCTCATTATAGAGAAGGGGATGCTGAGGATGGAGAGCGAGTGGAGGGAAATAGAAGCACTTCTCAAGCAGCACCGAGTACAGCATAAGGTTTCTTTATTCTCTCTTACTCGCTCTCTCTCGCTCTCTCTCTCTTTCTTTTTCTCTCTCTCTTACTCTCTCTCTATCTCTATTCTCTCTCTATCTCCTCTTTCTTCCTAACTTTTTTCCTATATTCTCTCACCCTTTCTCTCTTTTCATCTTTACCTCTCTATCTTCTCTCTTTATTTTAAATTGTCTCTCTATTACTTGTCTTTGAAATAATGCCCTTTTTATGTAATTTTTTTTAGAATGATTATTCATTCCAACGAAGAAAACAAAGTGCGCTCTGTTCAAAACTGCAACCGCATGTTTTTTGAAGGAAGAAGTGGAAGCAGTAGAAGTTCACTCCGAGCAAGTTCTGGAGGAAGCGAATCAGTGGCTCAGCCACGCATCTAAGAGGGTCAAAGCGGCCAACCAACAAGGACTGCAGCAGATTTTAACAGAATCAGAGGTTACTTACTTTCTACTTTTTAAGAAAAAATCTTTGAAGAGTGGGTGATTCAACTGATTTCCGTTATCAGTACCACCGCAAACGAGTAGAGAAGGTCTCGACAGAGGCTTCCAGACAATCGGAACACTCGACTCGCGAGCGAGCGAAGCAGTTCATCACGAGAATTGACGAGTTTCACGAAATTGTGGTCGAGACCATACAAAGGACTCAGCGTATACAGGAGTTCTTCCTCAATGCCCAACATGTTAGTGAAAGAATCAGATATGAGTGCCAGTTTTTAATACATCTAAGCATAATGTTGCAATCAGTGTTTTCGGAACAATCATTCAATACAGTCAATAATTTGTCCAATTTCGACTTTCGAAGGTTTTGGAGCAACTAATTTCAATGGAAAAAGACATGGGAGGAGCCGATGAGAGCATGGCTTGGGAACTGGCTCCACTGGCCAAGCAGAAGGCCACCGTACTCTCGCAACAGGCACAACAAATACTTGGTTCTTGTTTTCACAATATTTTTTTATTTTAAGGCATATTTGAAAGATAAGGTCCTTTCGCGTTGAAAACAATGATCATTTCCACTCTTTTTAATAAGTTTTCTCAGCTTTGAAGCCTGATCAAATAATTTGTTCACTGCTCTCTTCTGATTACGCTTCCTCGCTCATTTTCAACATGACACTAAAAATCTATTTTACATTCAAATCCTTTAAAATCGTCTTAATTTTTACAATTATTGTCGTTATTATTAATCGAACTTTCATTTTTGTTAATTTCCTTAGAAATATAATTTTAAATATGTAGACAATGAGAAGCTGACGTATGAGGAGAGGCGGAAAGTGGAAATGATAAGGGAAGACATCGTGAGGAAAGCAGAAGAGCTCGACATGCGGACGACGGAGATGAGAGAGAGTGCCACCAGGATTGTTCGTTCTCACGATTACTCTCTTCGAAGTTCTGACTTGGCGGATATTTAATTTTGTACAAACTTGAAAGCTGGAAGAAGCATTAAGTGACTTCTGAAAAGTGCAAAGAGTCAGCGATGCCTCTGAACTCATTTAAGTGATGGTTTCAAACTCTAAACAGCGATAAATTTGTCTCCTACAAAGGTTAAACGACGTTTCTTATCAGCGATGGAGGGCCATATTTAGGCGTTGAAGGTTTTGATGAAGCTGGTTACAGGCAAAGGAGAACATCCGTCGAGGGCGGGAGTGGCTTGTACGGGAAGCCGAGCCCTGGATTGACACCCATCGCAAACTTGGGGTCGACGAGTGCTCCGCTTCGCATTTCGTCAAAGAACACACAGAGTTCTCCAAATCAGTCACAGTTCGATTTTGCTTTTGATTTTCTTCATCGGCAAAGGGAAGCTATTTGGGCTAAACTTTAATAGAACATTTGATTATTTTTTTGTTAATATGATTAATTTTCGTGCTCCTCTGCAAAATTGTGCTTCTTTTATATACAGGAAACTTTTGAATTCAGCTTCTTAATGAACTTGCGAATCATTACGGTGGTTTTACTTACAGGAAAAAGACTCTGCAATCAAGTTTGCCTTGAACGAAATTCCTCGACTCTCGGTTGAAGAGCAGAAGACGTTTAAGGAGTTTGAAGAGAGATACACAACTTTCACGAAGATTCTAGAGCAGAGAATCAATCTCGGCAAAGCATTTGAGCAGGTTAATTTCGAGGAGATCATGACAAGGGAAAAAATTTTTAGTCTGGCCAAAACTAGGCTAACTTGCTGTAATATCGAGAGCAGGCTAGAAAATATTAGATGTGGCGTTTATTCAGTCCAAGAAGATACGGTTGAGGTGCACAAATTCGGTCGTGACTTGGAATCTTCGCTGACTTCTCTCGAAGGACTCATTGACCAAGAGACCGAAATCAGATCGGAGAAGGGAAATGCGCACATGGACAACTTGTTTGAGATGATCACCGATACTCTCTCGCACGAGAAACAACAAGGTTCTGCTTTCTCAAGCCTTGTGTATTGAATTTCTCAGGTTATTCTTGACCGGGTTTGAAAGATGCATTTAGAACCTAATCAAAAGACAAATTAAGACTCACAAATTTCAGCGGAAGTCTTTATATCCACAGCCAACTTCCAAAAGCAGGAAGACCAGAACTTAGAGGTAGAGGAGTCGAAAGAAAGCGTCAAGAAGATGTTGATGAAGCATGACGATAGATTCAACCAGATGGCGAACAAATGGAACAGCAGCCAGTCGAGGAAGGTACAGTTGCCTTCTATTCATTCCAAATCAACATCGGCGTAGGGAGTCTCTTTCCAGGCCGAGAAGAACAAGGCTCGAAAACTTGTGGAAGAAGTCCGCATGTGGCAGGACGAAGTCGTAGAAGTCATTCGTATGTGGGAAGAAACCAAGGTTCAACAGAGCGCTGTCAGTTCGAAAAAACATTTGAATCAATTTTAAAGTCACGACTACAAACTAAAAAGTTCAGTTTTAATTTTTATTAACTCGTTGAATTTTTGAGAACTTCTCAAAGAGAATCGATGAAGTGAAGGAAGTTGTCAGTCAGGAAAGCAAAAGGATTGAAGAAGCTGAGAAAAGCGAAGCAGCTCGCACAGGTTACTCTTTCGATACCTTCAACTGCTAACTCGCTTCCTTGAGCTCCGAATAAACTTTTAAAAGTACCTGTTTTTAGATGAATATTTCGCTCGGCTGGTTTCCGATACAAAAAGGAAGCAGATGGATATAGAGGAGAGGATCAAGAGAGTTGAAGAAAGACATAGACAAGAGACTGTTAGACATGAAGAGACTCAGGAGCAACACGAGATAAACGAGCAAATATGGAGAATGGAAGAGGACGAGAAAATCAGAGGAGAGGAGAGAAGACAACAGGAAACAAGGACACAAGAGGCAGAGGAAAAGAGACTCCAGATATTCAGAGAGGAAGAAGATAAGAAGCAGAGATTAGAGCAAGAGAGACGTCAGGAAGAAGCGAGAGAGGAACACCAAAGGCGGGCCGAGGAGAGAGTGAGTGACTTAAACAAGACAGTATGACTCTACCGACCAAAATTTGATCACTGCTTACTATAATAATAAAAATTTGCTGAATTTTTCGACAAGGTTCAAACTTTTTGAAAAGAAAAGGGGTAAGTACAAATAAGTGCTTACTTCAGGTGAGAACCTAACTACTACATACTTTTTGAAGAAGCTAGGGAGAATTTTTTGAAAAACAGCGTTATATAATTACTCAGTTCACTCACCGAGAGCAAACTAATGGAAAACAAGACGCACAAGAGAAAAAACGTTTTATGAATTTTTGGCGCATTTCAAAAACGTATACTATAGTTTACTGCCATAAAGTAAGCTTACCGATTGAAAAAACTATTACAGGCAGAAAGTGAGAGACTGAAGCGCGTCTTGGAGGAAGTCCAAATGTGGCAAGACAATGCCGTCGAGGTTGTCGAAGTGTGGGAAAAGGCCTCTGCTCAGCCAGACAGCGTCAGTTCAAATAAAAGATTTCTTTCACCCAGTTTTGCTCATTGTTGATATAATAATTAATTATTTGCTTCCCGAGAGATCAGATTTTTTCTTCTTTTTTTTTTGTTGGTGAAGACTTTTTGTCAGGCTCTCGAGAGAAAAGTCCAGGCAGTCAAGGATTTTATCCACATCGAAAGAGAGAAGATTCAGAACGCAGAGAGAAGTCAATTCGTAGCAAAACGTTGGTTTAACAACAAATAAATCTTAATGGTTTTCTTAATAAGATCTACGTGATTATCAGATACTTTTGGTTGAGGAAACAATCAATAAAAGTTTTTTTTCTTACTGCAGTCTAGAGCGTAAAAACCTTTTTTGTTCTGAATGGTGATTTGAATTCATTTTGCAGATCGCGAAATCGCTCGCCAAGTAGCTGTGACAAAGCAGAAACAGGAGGAAATAGAAGATAAAATTAGAAAAGTGGAAGAGAAGAAAAGAGAAGATAGACGCATACTTGAAGAGAAAACCATCCAGGAAGAGAGGGTTTACTTTGAGAGAGTACAGCATGAAGAAAGAATGAGAGAAGAAGAGGAGCGAAAGTGGAGGAGGGAACAGGAAATACAACGGCTGCAGAGAGAAACAGAGATGAGGGAGGAGGAGGAGCGAAAATATATAAAGCAGATGAAGAGAGTGGGGGAAGAGAGACGGCGGGAAAAAGAGAGAGTGCAGCGTGAGAAAGTAGAGAAGGTTATTTTCTGATTGACTTGTTGATTTCTTAACTTTTTGATTGAATTTAATCGAAGTTTTTCAACCACACGTGAGAAGGCAGTTATTTATATATGTATTTATTTATATATGCAGTTATTTATATATGTAGTTATTTATATATGTACATATAAAGGGTGCACCAAAAGTACAGGTGAATAGTATTTTTCCGATAAAAACTTAACAGATTGAGCAAATCAAACAAAATTTCCATCAGAGTTTATTCAAATAGTTAGGGATATAACTGCGTTTTCAAATTTCGAACAGCCCTTCTTTTTTCTTGACACAGGCGCGGAGTCGCTTGTGGAAGGCACCCAACGTGGTTGACAGGTAAGAGACGTCTAGATCATCCCACGCCTTCTGTAGGGCGCGCTTCAGACTTTCGAAATTCTTCTGTGGGGAAGCACAGGCCTTGCTCTCAAGGACCGACCACACAGAGAAGTCCAGGGGATTCAAATCAGTTGAGTACAGAGGCCATTCGGCGGAGGTGATCATGGAGGGGAAATTGGTCTTGCACCACTTTAGCCTTGTGGGCGGGCGCAGAGTCCTGCTGGAACGTCCATTTGCGACCCGCGAAGTGAGCCTGGCTCCAGGGAAGTACTTCCTTCAATGATAATGTCATTCAGGTAGTTATTGGCATTCACTTCGATCCCCTGCTCGACGAAAACGAGTGGAGTTTTGCCAGTCGCGCAAATCCCGGTCCAGACCATGACAGAAGCGGGATGGCCCTTTCTTGAGACGTAGCGGCCACTCTTATCAGCATCGTTGACCGATTTTGACCAAATCCTATCGTTCTGGTGGTGGAAGGACTGCTTAATATTGAACAACTTCTCATCGCTGAAGAGAATATCCAAACAGTTCACCGGCTTGAACCGCTTTGATACTTTAAGGCATCTCCGCAGACAAGTCACTTTCATCTGGTCCGTCAATGCGTGAGTCTTCTGCAGCTTGATGGGGCGAAGTCCCATGCGAGATTTGACGATATTACCAACAGAACTATTCGAGATATTCAGCTCCTTTGCAACTTTTCTGAGACTCTGGTTGGGGGGTTATATCGAATCATGTCTCGGATGCTTCTCACGTTGAAGGAAGTGGTCGCGGTCACTGGTCTGCCGCTCCTGACACGGTCAATCGTCGTACCAGTCTCACGAAAGTGACGTATTGTGTTTTCAATGGTCCTGCGGGAGAAAACAGTTGTTGTGCTTTTGAGTGTGCACGGACTGGTTCAAGCTCAGAATGTAGCCTCGGTCCATATCAGAAAGCAATACTGGAAAACGAAGAGAATTATCATTCTGATTTTTTATTGGTATGTTAGCAACATTATGAGTAAGAAACAAGAGAAAAATCACACGCCCGCTACACCAAACAAAAAAGATACAAAGTGACAAAGTCGTGAACCTTGACTTTTGTTACACCCTGTATGTATGTATATATGATTTTCTCATCCTTCAAGCCATACAGATTATAGAGAACGGTATGCAATCGTTTAAAAGATTGAGTGGAACTGCTGACTAGGTCATTTTCATTGTTAAACCCACAAACCCAGGCTGAGTCCCTGAGAATCAACCGAGTTCTCGAAGAAGTCCAAATGTGGCAAGACGACGCATCCGAAGTAGTTGAACAATGGGAGGATACTCTTACTCAAAATCAGCCAAACCCAGTCAGTTGCTCTCTTTTTTTCTCCATCTTTCTCTCTCTCTCTTACTCTCTTTAATTCTCTCTCTCTCTCTCTCTTTCGTTGTTCCTGTCTTGCCCTTTTCTCTTTTTCCTACTATCTATCTTTCTCTCTGAGTTGCTCTTTTTCACCTTTCTTCGACATCTGCTCAAATACTGAGTAAATTCATTGGAAGCTTTTCAGATAGTCGATCAAAAAGTGAACGAAGTCAAAGAGACAATGAGCATAGAGAAACAGAAGATTCAGGAAGTGGGAACAAGTCAAATCGTCTCAAAAGGTTTCATTATCAACTGAACAAATTTCAAATTATTTTTCTTCTGTTTTTATTTAACAAGACGCAAATGAATATGTTTGTTCAGATGTAGAAGTGGCACGGCGAGTGACTGACACCAAGAAGAGACATGAAGAACTAGAGAAGAGGATTAAGAGAATGGAGGAAAAGAAGATAGAAGAGATACGAAGGATGGAAGAGATCAGGCGTCGAGAGGAAATAGAACTACAGGAGCAGAGAAGGAGAATGGAGGAAGAGAGACGAAGAGAGGAAGAAAGACTCTACCAAGAGAGAGTGCAACAAGAAAGGAGACTCAGAGAAGAAGAGGAGACGAGGAGAAGAGAGGAAGAAGAGAGAATATACAAAATGAGAGAGGAGGAAGAGAGAAAACGCAGAAAAGAAGAAGAAAAGAGGAGAATGGAAGAAGAGGAAATAGAGTATCAGAGACAGATGAGGAGAATCATGGACGAAGAAAAGAGAAAAGAAGAGGAGAGACTCTATCAGCAGAAAGTACAGGTAGAGAGGAGGATCAGGGAAGAAGAGGATAGGAAGAGGAGGGAGGAGGAAGAGAGAACATATTGGGCTAAAGTTGAGGAAGAGAGAAGACAGAGAGATCTACAAGAGAAAAACAGGAGAGAAGAAGAGGAAAAAGCTTACAGAACGAGGATGGAAGAAGAGAGAAGACAGAGAGAGATTGATGAGAGGAAGAGATTGGAGGAATTCGAAAGAAGAGAGACGGAAGTACAAATGAGGAGACAACAGGAAGAGAAATGGAGAGAAGAAGAAGAGACAAGGAGAGTGGAAGAGGAGAAAAGATACATCCAGAAGCTACAGATGAGAGAGGAAGAGGACAAACGGTACAAGGAAGAGCTGAAGAGAAGAGAAGAGGAAGAAAATCGGTTCAGAGAAGAGCAGGAAAGAAGGTGGAGGGAGGAGGAGAGGAAAAGAGAGGAAGTCAGGAGGGAGACGGAGAGGATCTGGCAGGAGGAACGAGAGAGGATAGAGAAGGAAAAAGAGGAACTCAGAAGACAAGAGTTGATAAGGATTGAACAGGAGAGGAAGAAGAGGGAGGAGGAATTGAGGATAGAGCATGAGAGAAGAGAGAAGGAGATGATCGAGAAAAGAGTACAGGAAGAGAAGAGGATCGAGGAAGAGAGAGTGCAGAGAGAAAAGTTCTGGCAGGCCGAGCAGAAGAGAATCATAGAAGATGAGAATAGGCAGAGGGAGATTGAGATGTTGAAGATCAAGGAGCTGCAGAGGATCGAGGAGCTGAGGAAGCAACAGGAACAGTTCTGGAGGGAGGAACAGGAGAGAATGCGGAGGGAGAGACAAGAGGAAGTCGAGAGGGTAGATAGAGAGCAGAGGGAGGTAGAGAGGCAGATGAAGGAGAGGATGGAGAGAGAGGAGCAGGAAAGGGTCAGAGAAGAGGAGGAAAGGAGGAAGAGGAGAGAGGAAGAGCAGAGGAAAATATATGAAGAGAGGAAAATCATATTGGAACAAGTAGAGAGAGAAAGAAAAGAGAGAGAGGAAATCGAAAGGAGGAGGAGAGAGGAGGAAGAGAGGATGAGGGAGGAGAAGAGAATAGAAGGGCAGAGAAAAGAAAGAGAGGAACGAGAGAGAAGGCGAATCGAAGAGGAGCAGAGACGACGGGAAGAGATGCTCAGAGATCAGAAACGACTGGAGATGGAGACGAGGAAGAGAATGGAGGAAGAGATGAAGAGGGAGAAACAAAGAATAGAAATGGAGAGGCAAGAGAGAGAGGAAAAAGAGAGAAGAAGACTAGAGGAGGAACGAAAACGAAAAGAAGAGGTGGAACAGAGAGTTGAGGAGTATCACCAAGAAGTGGAGGAAGAAGAGAGAAAGTACGATTTGCTGCACGCTTATCAACAAGCATTGCAGCATCAGAATCATGTCAGCATCTTCTTCTTTTTTCAAAAACAGTAATACAAATTTGAAGGGTTTTCTGCGATCTATCAATTCACTCAGCAGAGAATAATATCTTCTAGATTGCAAAACGATGTGTTAAAAAAATTCTCTGATTGTTCATATTGTTTTCAAGTAAACCATGGTGCTCATTGGTTATGGGAATAGCCAAACATTGAGAAAAAAGGTGTTATAATAATTTAAACAAGAAACTGATTTAATGCTTCAAAATCTTCGAGATGATTAGACAACAAACCAATCATTTACTTATTTATTTGTTTAGATACATTTTTGAAACAAAAATGCGACAACACTCAGAATATGGTGAACACATGATAAATTCATCTAGATTTGAGCAACAAAAATAGAACTCAGTAGAAAGTGTTCTGAAAGCAAACCCCCAAAAAGACTAGAAATCGCTCTGACTAAGAAAACAACTAATTGTTTTGTTATCAAAGGTGACTTCAATCGAAGAGTTCCTTGGAGAGGAACAAGAGGAAAGTGTCCTACTTCATAAACGCCCCGCCCATCAGCCCATTTCCAAAGTCAACCGAGAAATGAGCACTATTACGGTATGAAATGTTCGCCATTTCTATAATGACATTTCTGTCAACTCATTCTGTTCTTTCAGCTTTTATTTCCCATAAAGTGCATTGTCATTCGAGTTTAGATTTTTCGCTCGTTGTTTTTAATAATAAAAAAGATAAAAGATGTCTCTGTTCGTAAAACAGGTCACGTTCATAACTTTATCATTTATAGATAAAATGTTATTTTCATTCAACAAAGCAAGAGAAAAGAAGAAGTTTTTAGGAAGAAAGCCGTGAGAGCAGTACACTCCAAAGAAGTCAAGAAGACAAACCAAAAAGCATGGAGAGCACGTCGTCTTCTTTCAACCAAGAAGTTTTCGAGCACAAGGCACAGGTGCAATATAGCACATTTAAATTTTTTTAAATTAAAAAAAATAAAAAAGCTTGCTCTTTTCAGTCTCAAATAATGCACCAACAAGAAAAACCTCTTACACACCAAACCACGTCAAGCATCGTATCGACAGGAACTCTGCATGAGGGTACAACAAAGGTTTGTATTTTTTATTTTAAAAAATTTCAAGCTTTTCTTCTTCGTTCTGTCTCTTTTTTTCTCTTTCAATCTTTTTCCGAGTATTTCTTACATGAAAAACAGTCGACGGCTCGATCTCAGGCGAAGATTCCCGAGATAGTCACTACTCTGAAGGATGTACAAGTCGAGGAGGGCAGCAAAGTGGAGCTCTCTGCTAAAGTGGAGTCCGAACCCGAGCCAGTGCTTTCGTGAGCTGTTCATTTACTCTTGATGGTTCATGCTGAATTCTCGAGAAAAGTTGTCAAAAAGTATTAGCATAGAAGATTTAAAAATTTATCCGTTTTGAACGGTTCAGACTGGAATGGAAGGGGAAAAGGCTATAAGAGTGAAGAAGCATACCCAAAGAAATAGGAAGGTTTTTTAGTTCTTCGGCAAAAAAGTGTTTTCCAGTTGGTTCAAAGACGGTGTCGACGTGGAAGGAAACATGGAATACCGTACCACTTTCGTGAATGGCGTCGCTACTCTCACCATTGATGAGACCTTCATTGAAGACTCCGCCCTGTACACTCTGAGGTTAGAAACTCATTGAAGACTCCGCCCTGTACACTCTGAGGTTAGAAACTCATTGAAGACTCCGCCCTGTACACTCTGAGGTTAGAAACTCCATAGTGAGTTTCTTTTCGTTTTTACCCAAATAATGATGGTTTTGTAACAAAATTCATTCGCTATACGACTTGGTTTCAAATTGGGTTATACTCGTAAGAAATCGGATTTGGCTTTACGATTTAATTTCTTTTAATACCTCTTGATTACTTCTCACATAGTAGCTCGAATATAGAAGATAGTTTTATTCGACATCTTTTTACATTTTAAATATTTTTTCTCTGTTAAAATACCCACCATTGTTTAAAACTAAAGTAAATTAATATGTACATAAATTTCTTAGAATGCTTGGTAAGATCCCAACCATATTGGAGACAAATCTCTTTTCTATATCTCTTCGCGAATCATAAAAAAAATGGCAAGAAAATTATGGAATACTGTGAGTAATGGCACTTTATGTATTTTAAACTAACCACAAAGCAAATTGAAACCTCGGGAACATCTGAAATTCTGAATCACAGAGTTGCAAACCCTGTGGGTACAACGGAGACCACCGCCAGACTGCATGTGAGGTCTCCCATCCTAAAGAAAGATGAGGAAAAGCCACGTGTGGTCAGAGGGCTCAAGACTACTTTAGTAGAAGAAGGACAAACCCTTCATATGGACTGCGTTATGGTTGGGAAGCCGGAACCGACGGTCACTTGGTTCAAGGTTAGGCATGTGATAATCTATACATGAAAGACACAATTGAAGAGAAGGAGAGATAAACTTAAAAGATGGAATAAATTTGAAGATCTCTGCCCTTTCATCTTAATCTGAAAATTATAATAAAACCATAATGAATTTTGTTGGTAAATGTAAAATTACAGCAATAAGAAACAACAATAATCACACAGAATTGAAATCAGGAAGAGCAGACTATTCAAGAGGACGACAGGAAGCGCTTGGATTTCCGAGGAGACCACTGTTCTCTGACCATAGAGCCTGCTTACGCCACGGACTCGGGTATTTACACAGTTAGTTATCAAGTCGCTTCAACGGTTTTACCTACTTCGGTTGCATTCCGGTGACTCGGATCAGTACCTTTAGCTCACTGCAACACTTCAAGACCCATTCCTCAGGCGAAAGCTCGCAATCAACACGGGGAAGCGACGTCTTTCTGTCAAGCGAAGGTTCAACCTCGACCTTCTACCACACCTCGTCTTGCTCCGCCCACCCCACCGAAACCACGCCCTCTTTCCTCTCAATCACACCTTCTTCGACCACCGGCAATTCAGCCAACACTTACAAACAGTACATACAAACCGGGCATGAGAGCCGTCCTGCAGGTTTTTGTCTCTTATTATATCATAAATCAATTATTCATTGTTCTCAGAAAAAATGTTTATAGAAAAAGAAGAAGAAAAAAAAGCATAAACTGGCTGGGCATATACAGAGGTAAAAAAATTTCCTTTTCCATTATGAATCAATAATATCCCAAAATATCTATAAAACATATCAAAATATCGATTCTGTAAAGTGTTTCCTCCTCGTGTCTCTTCAATGATACAGTATAAAGAAACAACACTTCTCAATGCTCCTTTCATTCCACTAATTCGACGATATATGTATGTATATAAATACTCAAAACCGATAAGCGAATTTTCTAAGTTGGCAGCTATATGTTTCACAGGTTTACACAACGGGTTGGCCACGGCCCACAGTGGAATGGTCATTTAACGAAGGGCCAGTGCGGCAGACACAGAGAGTGCACATCGAGGAAGACGAGCAGGGGTGGAGCAGACTAATCATAGAAAAAGATTCAACAAGAAGACGAAGGTCGGAGACAGAAATTCCTATCGCCATCGTGATGAATCGATTCATATATTAGTATGATAAATCAACCGTTTGACTAAAAGTTGCTAAAAGTTAATTTGAAAAAGGGAGAGCTTGCAGGACTGACTTTGAAAAGTATCGTGATGAACTGTCTGGCAGGAATGTACATGGTGGTCGCTGAGAACGAGGCTGGGGAAGCCCGAAACTGGCGCGACGCTCCACGTGGAGAAGTCCTGGTCGACCGAGTCCTCAAGTCTTCCTCGAACAGCTCGTTGCCGACACTTCTCCTATTCCACCTCCTGTACCGAAACATTTTTCACAGACTCGGGAAGAAGGCGGAGTTTGTTCAAAAGGAGTTTTCTGAAATAGGTTAGCATTTACTCATTTGCCTCTTTTCGTGTAAAATCAGGTAGTTCTTTCAGGAAGCTCTCGAATCCCGAAAGCAGTCTCACGCCAGAAAACAAAAGAAGATGAAGTTTTCATGCAGTCCTCATACGAGAGAAATCGGTAATTTGTTGGGATGAAACACATTTTTTTTGTTCTTTCGTTTCCAGGTTTCTTAAATAATCAAAGGTTTTCTACTAACCTTCTCAAAATTTTTTGGATTATGAAATGTAAAAAAAAATATATATATATATACATAGTTCGTCTTTGAGGTTTGACCCAAATGCTCTCTTTCTAATTTGATGCCATCAAGTTATATACAGGATGATCAGTACATTTGGTGACAAACTTTGGGTCCGTGTCGAGCGCGAGCTGAGTCAATCTGCAGATTTTGAATGAGACTATAAATTTCGTTAACTTTTGATCTACATAAAACCAAAATTTCGATTTTTCTATATTTGTTACTCGCGGAATGGTGCGTTCTCATCCTATTCGGAGCGCAATATTGTCGCTGAGTAGTGCTGGACACCCCTCTTCGAAGATCTCTCGTCGGCTGGGAGTTGCCGGACAGACTGTGTATCGAACTCTCAAACGCGGTACGCTCACTGACCGTCTACGATGTGGTCGTTTCACTTCCTCTGCCACCTCTCGTATCACAAATATCGTCAAGCAACGCCCGAACCGCAACAAAGGCAGAAGCATCAGAAAAATGGCTGCCCAACTGGATACATCATACGGTACGATGTGGAATATTTGTTTGTTCGAAAGAAGCTCGTTATGGATTCATACTAGTACCAGAAGCGTCATGGTCTCACTCCTAAGCAGCAGGAAGCACGGCGCGATAAATGCCCTGATCTCCATGCTTGGACCACGACTGGAGAGCATCTCATGACCTTCTTTACAGATGAGAAGACGTTCACCGTGGAGAGGAGCTACAACAAAAAATAATAAGGTGGTTTCTCAGTCCTCTGAAGAAGCTCATTCAAAACTGCCAGCCGAAAAGTCTTACATGCTTCGAATCCGGAATAAATCATGGTTTTCGCTGGCATCTGCTCCACGGTTCGAACTCCCGTCAGAAAAAAGGCCAAAATAAATACGCAAGTAAACATCTTTGAGATCATCGAACATCATGTGAAGCCTTGAGCTCAGAGGCACTTCGGGACATGGAACTGGACATTTTAGCAGTTCGGCGCTCCTGCTCATACCAGCAAGAATACACAAGAGTGGATATTACAAAACTTCTCCTCTTTTATCGACACCAAAGAATGGCCTGCTAATAGTCCAGATTTGATTCCAATGGAGAACTCCGTCTGGTCCACCCTGGAGAGTGAACCTTGCGCTAAAACCCAAACCTCGTTGTCCGGTCTCAAGACTTTGCTTGAGCGAACATGGGACCGAATTCCTCAGGTAGTTTTGCGGTCCGTGGTGTCTGCCTACCCCCGTCGTCTGGAGGCTGCCATTCACAAAAGAGGTCATCTCGAGTGAAAGTTATAGATTATTATCATATGAAAGATAATAAAATTTGTTGAGGAAAATTGGAATTTCGCTCACATGAAAGGAAAATATGCGGTAAAATCCGTGTCACAAAATATGTTTATCACCCTGTACACTTTTTACATATGAGAGTGTTGATTTTTTTTATACAGCGTTTTACATATGAACATGTATACGAATGAAAAAATTTTTGAAGTCCCATAAGCTTTGTCTTATTCCTTCCTATGTGAAGCTTATACAATGAAGTCTGAACTGAGAGAATAAATTTCAGAGGTGGCACCTCGTGTGCGGGAAGAGCACGTGAATCAAAGAGAAGAGAAGATTATGAATGAGAGCAGAACGAATCAGCCGATGTATAAGAAAGCGGAGAGGGTTCTGAGGAACGAGGAGGATACTCTTGGACAGAAGGACGAGTACATGCTCGGTACGCTCAATCATCCTATGTTTTCTCTCAACCTAATAGATTCACTCTACGTCTTTTTCTTATCTCTCTTTCTCTCCCTTTCCTTAAGTTTTCTCTTTCTCTTAAGCTGTCTCTCTCTTTTTTATCTTCTTCTGTGTTTTCTCTCTCTTTTGATTCTTACGTTTTAGAGATGCGATTGAATGGGGATAACAACAAAAAGCGAAAAGCAGAGGATAGGATCACATCTGAAACCATCACACAGGAAAAATCATCTGCGACTACCCGTCAGCTAAAATTATTTCATACTTTTCAGTTCACAAAAAATAGCATTAAACTGCTTGTTTTTTTTGCAGAAAATTTTTTTAAAAAGTTTTTTTGTCTATACACACTTACGTATTATATCACCCACCAGGAAACCACTTACGTATTATATCACCCACCAGGAAACCACTTACGTATTATATCACCCACCAGGAAACCACTTACGTATTATATCACCCACCAGGAAACCACTTACGTATTATATCACCCACCAGGAAACCGCTTTAAAGGCATATACATATCGAATCAACAAGGGCCGAGTGTGTACCAATTATGAATAAGAAAACCTCAAGCTTATGAATACAAGTATTTCGGAATCTCCGAAGGTGGAAAAAAGAATGAAAGAGGAGGAGTATATGCAGCGAGATGTCAGAGAAATAGGTCTACTTTCAAAAAGTTTCTATAATTCTTCGTGTCAATAGGATAGTTATCGTTTTTAGAGCTTATAAAATGGAGACTTCATAAAATACACTAAATTCAAAGATTTTAGGCGATTATTGTAGCTCATAAAATAGGTATTTTCACTGGGGCTAATCTATACATAGTTTGAAAAACCAGAAGAAAAAAATTGTTTTGAAGTCTGATTTCAAAATCCTCCGGAATCTGCTGAATGATTCTTGTAGCGAAAGTTTCTCGGTAAACTCCAATAAAGCACTTTAGGTCTTTCGAACACTTCGACTGTGCCAGAAATGATGAAGACCCTTCATCGAGAGCATACAGTCAATGAGGAAGAAGAGTTCACTCTTGAGTCCATTCTTGTCGGGAATCCGAGGCCCAAAATAACTTGGCATTTCAACGAACAAGTCATCACAACACATTCCAAATTCGCACAGGTTTGTTCATGGCGCACGAATATTGTATTTCGGCTGAACATCTCATTCAATTTCAATCTCTTGAAGGCAACTGTCTCTTACTAACTCGAAAACAAGTTGTGCCTTTTGATATATGTGAAATCTACATCGAGGTTATGACTACATAGAATACTTTTAAATTGTCAAAAAAGAGTCGAACTTTCGCGTAATTATTCGAGAAGACCTTCTTTAGCTGATTCTGAAGCTTTATAAAAAGTATTATTTTATAATTTAACAGATTTCAAGACACTCATAGTCCGGGTGTGGCATAATGGTTAGTGTGTTAGACCATTGTGCGAAGAGTCCCGAGTTCGACTCCCAACCCGGACAGATCCACCCGAACCAAGGGGGTTAAAAAATGTTGGTAGTGCTCATGCACGAATCTGACTCTCCCCACTGCTGCTAATCACACTAGCAATGATCTAGCAGGCAGCCACTGGTTCTACCAGGATAGGTCTGACCTGCATCTCAGGGGAGCGCGTACTCGCCGCGAGGCGTGAACAAGCGCGAGGAAGATTATTACTATTTTTTATTCAAGACACTCATATTTCAGATCCACTCCTCAGGTGACAGCTACTATCTGAAAGTGCCTCGAGCCACCCTCAACCATGCCGGCTACTACAAAATAATCGCAGAGAACGTGAGGGGGAAGACGGAATCAGAGACAGTTGTCCATGTGAGGCCAAAGGCGCTCCGAGCCCCCATCAAGGAACACACTACGGTGCGGCAGCCTTTCTTTTCTTTCACTTCTTTCATTCAGCTTTCATGTGAGCTTTGGAATGACTTTCACTCTTCGAAATAAGTTGTTATTTAAGGGAAAAAGAGCGCTGATCTTTATTAAGAGTTATGTTATTTGTGCATTTAAAAGCTATTCTCTGTTCATTTACTATAAAATGTCGTTCTCTTTGATTTCCAAAGAGCGTAGCTTAACACTTGAGAAAATTTTGCTCCAAGTTACGTTTTTCCAAACATGTGAGTGTTCACAGGTAGAGGAAGAGTTCGGAATCTTCGAATACGAACAGAAGCGACCCGCTGGATACGAAAGCAGAATACCCGTTAGAGCGAGCAGGAATGTGCAACTGGAAAAGAAGAAGTTCGTTACTTTACACGAAGAACTCAACTAATCGATGTTTGCGTAGAGTGTCAAGTTTACCTCATTGAATAAAGATAATCACTATTAAACATACTTGATAGCATCGCAAGAGTATAAGGTAAAGACAGTGCTTCAAGTATGATCAAGCATGATGAACAAATTGGTATTAACAAAACACACCTCTGACTGTCAGATCTGTGAGTTATCAAATGAATGAGCCATTTCGCGTTTCGGTAGATTGTGTAAAAAGGGTATACAAATATACAAATACAATGCATTGATGCAGCTGACAAAGTTTTTTCTAAGCAACTCATTGTTTTTCAAATTATCAAATAAGAAGATGTTCAAAGCTGTTACTGAATGCTTTGTCTACATAGCTCATGTCTGGAGTAGTAAAATACGAAAAATTACTGATAACCTTAATGGTTTACTGTAAGCTTTTTGAAAGGCATTCACCTCGAATTCACTTCTCAACACAGTAAACCTTTTTATATTTGCCATTTTTACGGCAATTCGTGGTGAGACATTATAGAGTGTTGATCTTATTATATGTATAGCTGCCGTTCGCAACCCTACCAAATCTTATTAAGTTCTTCAATTGAGAATTTCCTTTTTCCTGCCTGCACTCAAAATTCCACAAATTCACTTTGTTCACTAATTGACTAAAAAATCCAAAAAACCTGCAATATTCAAAGAACCGGAGAGCGAGAGATCGTGAGCGAGAGAAATGAAGGAGAGGTTTGAGGCGTCCTCTAAATTGAATAATGAAACATATTTCATTACGTTTTCAACAAAGAAAATAATCTCAAACTAGGAGCAATCTAGAATAAGAGAACAATTGATGACTCGTGCATAACACCTCGAGAAAGCGAGAAATATATTAGTAAACGTCGCCTTTAATCCATCGAGAAATTCTTAATCAATTTTTCAAGATCCTGGCTAAAAGTCTATGAGTAATTTAACAGAAAACTTTGAACGTCAAAGGGGGAACCGGAACCCGACACGCTAATTCTAATGAACCAACTCTGGTTTTCTGATTTTCAGTATGAACCAAGTTGTAACCGTTTTCCCGGATTTTTTCTGAAAATCTATGGTTTTTCTTATGGTCTCTTGGCACTTAACCAGCTATAAAACTCGGTTGACATAGTTTGCTCACCATGTATTGATCATTTCGCTTTGAACAAAGGGAAGCTCACCAAAACACAAGGAAGACAAGTGGACCCCGAAGGGGACGCTCGTCAGGTAACTCAGCCGTCAATTTGAATGCACAAAAGCTGCATTAAAAGGCAAAAAGCGTAAACTTTAGCGACTACAATTAGAAAAAACCACCATAACATGTTATGACTAGCTACAATTATAGCTAGTTATAACATGTTGCGGTGTTTTTTGAAATCAAAAAATTCATAAAGTGCTCATTTGGATCACATCATCACATACTCAAAGCTTATAGTGGGGAAAGAAAAAATTCTACCCAAAAGACATATTATAGAATGAAATCCATCGCACGGGCAAAAATTGGCGCTCGGCTGGGACCGAACCTTCGCTTATAGAGCGTTAACCAATACACCAACCAAGCACACATTGTCTCACATATTATAGAGTTTTAGAATTCAAAAAAGTAAGTTTAGGCTGCGCACTGTTTTGCTCACCCACCGTTTTTTACCGTATCACGACACTTTGTACCGCGTCACTTTGTATACGACACTTTGTACCCGACACTTTGTACCCCGTCACTTTGTACCGCGACACTTTGTACCGCGACACTTTGTACCGCGACTTGAGTGAGGCCGCGCGTTTTATTTTTACATTAAAACATAATTTTACATTAAAAAACGCTTAGGCTTAGTAAAAGTTTACGATAACGAGGCCGTACGGCTTAGCTAACGAGGCCGTACGGCTTAGCTAACGAGGCCGTACGCGGTACAAAGTGTCGCGGTACAAAGTGTCGCGGTACAAAGTGACGGGGTACAAAGTGTCGGGTACAAAGTGTCGTATACAAAGTGACGCGGTACAAAGTGTCGGTAATTCGTTTTTTACCGTAAAAAGTTAAACTAATTTGCTCACATACAGTCAGAGACATACAGGTTTTGTTTGAATTCTCCCGCTTGGAAACTTTCTAAATAGCAATAAAATGACCTTTCAAAATGCAACAGTTGCTCTATTTGGACACTCAATACGTCATTTTATTGCTAATCAGAAAGTTTCCTGATAGGATAATTCAAATAAAAACTGTATGTGTCTGACTGTATGTGAGCAAATTATTTTTACTTTTTTACGGTAAAAAACGGTTGGTGACCAAAACAGTGCGCAGCCTTATGGTCAAAGATAAACGCAGCGCTAACTTCGTACCTTCTTTAATCTCATCACGAATTGCCTCTCAAGTTCCAAAAAAAAATTACGGTGTTTTTTATGTATTGCTTCACTTTCATTAACTTCGTTTAGGCTGCGCACTGTTTTGCTCACCAACCGTTTTTAACCGTAAAAAAGTAAAACTAATTTGCTCACATACAGTCAGATACATACAGGTTTTGTTTGAATTTTCCCGTGTGGAAACTTCCTGATTGGCAATAAAATGACGTATTGAGTGTCCAAATGGAGCAACTTTTGCATTTTGAAAGGTCATTTTATTGCTAATCAGGAAGTTTCCGCACGGGAAAATTCAAACTAAACCTGTATGTATCTGACTGTGTGTGAGCAAATTAGTTTTACTTTTTACCGGTAAAAAACGGTTGGTGAGCAAAACAGTGCGCAGCCTTACTTACCAACAAGTGGTAGCAATAAAAAACCGGTTATTTATTGAAATTCATAGGCAATTTGTGGTGAGACTAAAGAAGGTACGAAATTAGCGTTGCGTTCATCTTTCAGGCTATTACTAAACCACACCCTTCACACCCTTCAAGCCCTTCACGCCCGTTCATTACTAATCCACGCCACTGCGCGAGAAAATTCTAAAATTCGCCCCATGCGCTTTATTTTGTTTTTCATGTTTTTTCTGCTTAGGCTTAGGCAAAAGTTTACGCTAAGCTAACGAGAACGTATCAAAAAATATATGTTAATGCTAGAATTGATGAGGCGCTTTAAATTGATCAGATCAATTTAAATGGTTAAATTGATCAGATCAATTCCTAGAATTGATCAGAAGTTAGAGTTCTGATCAGATGGCTCTTTCGGTTGAATATGATAACTTTTCTTATGCGGTCTCGTTAGCTTACAATTAGGCTAACGAGACCGCATAAGAAAAGTTTTGATGTTAAAATAAATTTAATGTGAAAATAGAAAGAAACTAACTTCTGATCAATTTAACTATTTAAATTGATCTGATCAATTTAATTCTCCTGATCAATTCTAGCCATAACATATAAGACGATGCTGGGAATAATTTTCGCCAAAATGCTCAAAATGTTGTTCCTCGGGCAGATTTCCCTTGAAAAACCAAGCTTTTCCATGGCAAGAAACGGAAAAAAGCGCCATGATAAATGGCAGCAAATAACATGCGTTTTGACGGGCCTGCCAAGAAAAACCATCAAAAAACAAGCTTTCTACTTTGTACTCGTTTTGTCACTGCCAGAATCCGGTTTTTGTTTGTCCTTGTTTTGTCACTGCCAAAATCGGGTTTTTGTTTGTCCTTGTTTTGTCACTGCCAAAATCGGTTTTTTGTTTGTCCTTGTTTTGTCACTGCCAAAATCGGTTTTTTTTTTTCCTTGTTTTGGCCACTGCCAGAACCGGGATTTTTGTCCTTGTTTTGTCACTGCCAAAATCGGGCTTTTTTGTAGCCCCTCCTTAGCCTCATTTCTGGGATGATGGAAGATCGCTCTCAGGAACTCTTTGGGGAGTGCCAATACTAGACTTTGATCTCTTTAAATGTGTGGTTCAGGCCACGTCTTTCAACGAGCCGGATCGAATCTTTACCTCAAACTTGGGTAATTAAACCGACTACAACCGACACACAAATCTTTACGTACTAGCGCAGCAACATACATTTTTCTCAACTGTTTACTAAACTCGGTTGGGGTACGTCGCTAGAAGTGGTTAACATGTGGTCGTTGCAGAGCTGTGTTCAACGGACAAAAAGTGTTAAAAAAAGAGCCGAGTTTGGCAGTGCCAAAACATGTCACAAAGTAAAAACAAAATTGTCCGTGATTTGGCAGGAACAAAACTTGGCCACAGAGTCATTCATCATTTGGCACTGCGAAATAGTGGCCGATTCTTTGTCCCCATTTTGGCAGCTAAAAAAAGACTAATATCGGAAGTTCGCGTACTCGAAATCTTGGCAAAATAAAGTTTTGGCTGAGGAACAACATTTTGAGCATTTTGGCGAAAAATATTCCCAGCATCGTCTTATATACATAATAGTGCGTCAAACACTCTTTCTCTCTTTCCCGCCCAGTGGCGTGGATTAGTAATAAATGGGCGTGAGGGGCGTGGTTTAGTAATGGCCATCTTTCACCAGAAAAGTAATTTTTGAATTTAAACGTTCCAGTAATCTAACGACTTGAGAGAGAGAATTAGAAAAAGCGATGTCATTTTTTTAGAGTTCTGAGTTTTTCGACATCTTTCGGAATAAGAAATTTAAATGAACTGTTTGAAAAAGCTTAGTAATTCTTCTTATCAAGTTCTGGGAAAAAAGAAGATCGTTTCAAAAGAAGCTACGATCTGATTTTTGCTTCAGTCGCGCAATTGTCGGAAGAGATGTTTTGTCCTAAGACTCATAATCATGCATCGAACAATCTACATTATCGACAATCTGTATTATCGACCCAAAAACTCATATTTTTCTAAATAAAAAAACAGTCCTTGATAAATATTCTCCTCCTTGTATTTTTGGCACTTTTTGACTTCACTGGTCTGAACAAAAATAAAAACTAGGACCAATGAACGGAGATTTCTCATATTATTGATTTTTGTCAATTCGATGACTAAATTCGTCAAAAAATGAGAAAAAAACGCCGCAGAGAAAGAGAGAAAAAGCTCTCTGTTTATGTGATTGCTTATCTAGGTCGAATCTCTCTTTTTCTCTGCGACGAGAAGGAAGACGTAGGCTCCGCCCCCTCGCACGTTTTTTTTCTTCTCCAAACCAGTGAAGTCAAAAAGTACCAGTTTTTCCTTTCAACCCGTGTAACCTACAAAATTACTCAATCGAAGGTTTGTCTGATTGCTTCCTTAATCAAATTACCTCAAAATGAAGGATTTTACACACATTCAAGCGTTCCTATTGTCATTTTATTGTGGTTAGACTTCCTAACTGTACTCAGTTTCATTATGAGAATCAGTAAACGACTTGCAGTGAGACGGAGCTGAAAGAGGAGTACTCCATAGACGAGATTCGCCCGGTCAGCCATGCTCCGGTCGGTCATCCACCGCATTTCTCCCAGACATTGGTCTCCGCCGTCGCTGCCGATGGACAACCAGCTTCTTTTGAGGGAGTGGTCACTGGTGAGAATCATGAATTGCACATTATAGTGAATTCAAAAAAAAACATTATCTCTCCTTTACTTGGGAAAAACTACTTGTCAGATTTAGGACTCGTAATTAAGTCCCTATAAAAGTGTTCTACATATTTAGGCTGGCCAGCCCCGTCGGTGGAGTGGAGCAGGGAAGGCGTCCCGCTCCCTCGCCGCCCCAATACCTCGCTTTCCAACATCGGCGGCCGAGTCTCCCTCTCTTTCAGTGCATGCACGATGGCTGATGCAGGGAAGTACAAGTGCACGGCATCCAACTCTTCGGGAGTAGCGACTTCTTCCGCTCAACTCGTCGTGAGACGTGAGGCGAATCTCTTCGATAGTCTACGAAAAATAAAAGTCAAAAGAACATTCCACGAAAAATCAAAAGCGCTTGGAAAATAATTTGGCTCCTAGATATCTTCTTTTATAAATGAATGCAGGTAGAACTTATTCAGATTATATCTCCAAAATACAATATCGAATGATGCAGGAATTCAAGTTCTCCCATAAAACTCATTTTTCAGTTGTAAAAAGACTTTAAATTATTGAGAATAATCCGATCTTCTATCATCTTCCGTGTTGTTCGTGTTACAACAGATTATGCTCGATTCACAACACAATCGCTTCTTCCGCATGATAATGAAACGGGGCCGCTGTGCTTTCCTCATAGCACCACTGCGAGGCATCGCTATGTGTCATAACTAGCAACTGGTGATGGGCTAACCCCGGTAAAGGATAGACAACTGGGTTTGACCCCACCTCGCTGATTAGTTTTTGTTCATTAGCGAGAATTTGATTATATTTCTCCTTGATATTACATACATATTACGTACATCAATACAATCAAGGCGATAACATATGCGCTCGCGGTTTAATAGGGAATTTCAGTTAGTCATAGAAAATCGGACAAAAAAAGTATTTTTTCGAACTTTCTTTTTTTCTTGTTAAGATACTGCAATAGTACATTTGTAACCAAGAACCAGACACTAATAATTACTTGATACACTTCTTCTTATGAAGCGCGCACCGTTGCACCGGATTTCGTGCAGAGACTGATCAGCGAGGAAATAGAAGAGGGAAAAGGACTGAAGTGGACGGTCAAGGTATTCTATCACTCTGCTTATATCAGTAGAATATGTTAATTTGAAAAGGTACAGTAGGCTAATGTGAGTCTTCTGGTCGATAATGCCAATGGTCGAATCTAGTGAGAATAAATTCAAATAATGAAAAACACTTTCTGAATAAATTCAACAGACGAATCGGAGTTATTTTCCAGAACTCTGTAAGTTGCGTTAGAGTGTGAAGTGATTATAAGTATTAATCGGGTGGGCTGGATTGAAGTCTTATAGGCCTAGTAAGACCTTGATGAACCCAGGTGACGGGAGAGCCTGCTCCAGTTGTCACTTGGTTGAGAGACGGCGTCGAGGTTCCCGACTGTGAAGAAATTCGAATAATTGATGTCAGTTATGCCCTTAACTTGTAGCTTAATTTCATTGAAAAAAAATCGCAAGAATATAAAAATGAAGATGTGAGAAAACTCGCAGGAAGGCAAGGGAGTTCATTCGTTGGTGATCCTCCGAGTGGAGATGGCCGACTCGGGCCAGTTCACATGTCTGGCTGAGAACGTTGCCGGTGAGGCCAGATCCACCGCTGACCTGGTTGTCCGATCAGCTGGCGCCGAACCAGGACAGTACTTCCACGTGACCAAGGTACCATTTACATTCGATTTTTCAAGCAAGAGCATTGTGTATCACTATGGTTGCTGTCATGAAAGAACGTCAAAAATGAAAGAAGCAGGAAAATTAGAAGCTTTCATGTTGCTATGGTTGTCTCGCATGCTGCTTACTCGGTGAAAGCAACTCATGATGAACTCCATTGAAAAACAATTTCTAAGTTGTTTGTTTTTATTCTTGTCTGGTTTTTTCTTATTCAAAATTGAAGTTACGGCCGGATTTTACGGAAGTTCAAATTGAGGTAACTTTGAGTGGAAATCTCAAAACTTGTTCGGTTTGAATATTTGAAACTGAACGGAAAGCGTTAAGGTGACACAAGAGAAGCAGGTGAAGGGCGAGAGAGTTGGCGGGAAGAATGAGAGCTTCACGGTTGAAGCTCCGCCAATTTGAGAATTATTCTCATAGCTCCACCTACTTATTCACTTGTTATCTTCTGAGATCACAAGGTTTTAAATTTACTACCAGGTTATTGTCTTGTTATATAATCAGCGTGTATGAGGATTCTCCGAACTATGTTTAATATTTAGTTGAAAAGGAGATTCTCATTTCTGCCTAGATATTATTTGTCTTTCTAAAACAATTTTCGATTCAAATTTAGTAAACTGTTGTTATTTCCAGTTCTAGTTATCAGCTGAGTTTTCGGCTTTTGCATACTATTCTCTCCGATTTTCATAGCGCATGCAAATAGCTTTTCTTGCGAAAACAAACAATTCTGTTGTATATTATGATTTACAAAACAGAATCTGTTCGAATACCTTTAAAAACCAAAAACACTTTATAATCGGCTGAATTTAAGCCATTCGAGTCAAAATGAAGCAAATGAGCTATTTTTTTTCTGAATTAGTAGTTCAATTTTTTAAGCAGGAATATAAATCGCAATTAGAAGTTATTAGATTAGTGAATAAAACGTTTCATTTCTATTTGAGCTATAAGAATAATTATGGAACTGAGGAAAATTCTGAAAAGTGAATAGTAAAATTTTGAACTCGTTTTTGTACCAAAACGTATGAGATCACAGACGAGGCAAGGCTTTTCTCCCAAATCGACCACGCGAACATTTAAATATTGTGTTTATGAACATGCCAGTTGTTCCTAGTCATAACGCATGGAATTAATAATAATAAATATAATGTATCAAAATCCGAACTCAATTCTTTGAAAAGTAGGTTGAATGAGAAATTCTAGGGAAGATAAAACGGCACTTTTGCAGTTTAGGACCCCTCCTCCTAGAGGTTCAATTGAATCACATGAGAGTGGCATTTTCTTGATATGGTCTCGTTCGCGTAAGCCGTACGGCCTCGTTAGCGTAAACTTTTACTAAGCCTAAGCGTTTTCTTATGTAAAAATAACTTTTTTGTAAATTCAAATACACACACACACAAAAAGGATGAGTTTGGGAAAGTATGCTAAAAAGACATACCTGTGATTTATGAATAGTAACAATTCAAAAGTATTCCTGCGCGTAAGTATGAAAGTATGCTAGAAAGGGTATACAATCAATGAATGAATGGGATACTTTTGAAAGTATGCCTTGTTGGCTGACTTAGGTTGCTCTGTATACATGTAATATCTCGATAACTTCATACGGGTAAAGCACACATACAAGCCGTATTGTTTGTGAATCATTTAATTGAGCCATTCCGGAAGAAAGGCATCGGTAAACAATTTTGATTGTGAAGCGCTCTCCTTGAAAAGGTCCTTCGGAACGCCTTTCGGGAAAAAAGGCCCTTCGAGAAAGTCACAAACAAAGAAAAAAGTTTTTTATAAATATAAAAATAATTAAATACAAAACATAATATTAAAAAAATTAAAATACAAAAAGTTAGTATGTTTAGCATACTTTCATTGTGCAGATAGCATACTTCCAAAGTATCCCAGCATACTTTCATTTTATTACCATTCATACTTTCAAAGTATGAATAGTAACACTTGTGTGCGGAACGAATTGGAATACATTTAAAGTTTATATGTAGTTCTATTTTCATGCTTTAGAAAGTATGACTATTAATACGATTTTTTGTGTGTAAGTCAGAATTATGACCCATGGAACCTCTAGGAGAGGCTGGAGTAAACTGCAAAAGTGCCGATAAAACATAAACTTCTTCCCAAGAAGCGACTTGGAGGGGTAGCGTACTTACGTTTTGAAACACTTGATTGTTCACTGGAGGAACGGGCTACTTTTATAATAGTAGATCTTGAGAATAATTTACAGAATGAGATTCAGCATTAATGAATGACTAGTGTGTAAAATTGAACTGTTTCACGCTGAAACGTGTCGAAACTGGCTGATTTTGGTGAAACCGTTCAATTCGAAAAAGCTCCCTAATCATTATTTAGAACGAGAACAAGGGTTATAGTATGACTTTCTATCACATTTTTGCACTTATACCATTTAATCATATTTTTGGAGTTTTGATGCTTTCAATAGCTTGTTCATTGTGTGTACGATGATCGCTAAGGAGAAAAAAGCAGTTCCCAACACGAAAACATTCTTGACATTCAGCCAGGTTTTGTGCGACTTGCAGTCCAACTGAGCCGATTCCAATAGGTTCCAGCCGACCATTATCACACAAAAATGGAACAACTGAATACATAAAATCTTTCCTTGTAAACCTGCTAAAAGCTCCAAAAAATAGTAAAATACATAGGTTCTTTTTTGGGAAAAGAGTTGAACTTTATATGTATAAAATTTAGTTTATGAGTAAATGAAAACCTGATGTCCGTAGCCTATGACGTCGAATTTACCAGGGGCGAATCTCTCTGGAACGTTCGCACCCATGAATACTCCAGAAATGAGAAGCCATTGAAAGGCTCTGTTGTGTGGATGAAGAGAAGAATCTGGAGCGGCGCTCTGCAAATCGCTTCTTTTTCTATCATTTGGGATAGCTGAGATTAGTATAGTTTTTTTTTGGATTGCAAGATGCTCACCAAAGCCAAGGAATTACCAGCAAAAAAACGCCATGTCTGACATAAGCTGCATGAAAATTTTGGATATTTCGGACCAATTTTTCTTGAGAAGATAGACTTGTGCGGCCAGGAAAAAAAGCAAAAACAGGACTTTTTCAGACATTAGAAGAAAAATGACTAACAAGATATCGGTGCACGATAGGCAGATACAGCCAGAGAGAAAGAAAGAAGCATGAAAGCATTCTGATGAGAGCCCGAGCCGGCCAGAAGGGACGAAGTACGAAGAGCGCCGACGTCGAGAGGAATTGAACGAGGATGGCGACTACCAGCAGGGATGGCAGGTACAACTGAATTGAACGAGGATGGCTACTACCAGCAGGGATGGCAGGTACAACTGAATTGAACGAGGATGGCGACTACCAGCAGAGATGGCGACTACCAGCAGGGATGGCAGGTACAACTCCCCACAAAAAACAGTAAATCTTCTCTCACTTCCAACTGCAGGCTATTCCAAGGGGAAGCGCTAACGTATATGATTTGAACATCGCTTGAACAAAAGCTAATTCACGGGGGAATTTAGAACCCAACTCTTTCTAGCTGGGAAAACGTTACCAGCACACTATCGCGGACACATGTCTATTCCCGGCTATTTCACAACGTAGATAGCCTGTACATGTAAAAGTTTTATCGTATTTTAAAAATGATTCCTTTTATTTACTCAGGCATTAAAAGCACATCGACGAACTGACGATTTCCAGCCATGGGTGCATGTCTTGCTGACAACCAAATCTCTGCAGTCCAATACACAATGCGAATATAGCTATACCAGCAAAATCGACCAAGAACCAGAATATGTGGTCATGTGTAGAGCGGCTGTGCTGTAACCAGGTTTTGGTGGTATACCTAAATTTTCTAAATTCAATCTTCAGTTTAACTTTGAGTATGGTTTCTAGCATTGACCTACTCCAAGTTGTATCCTCTCTGTTCGGTATTTCATGTTCTTAATCTACGTGTTTCTCACTATAAGGTTATCAGTAGCTCAAAGAATCAGAGACACTACACAAACCATTGATTTTTGGTGTTCAGCGACTATTAATATCATACATTAGTCTTCTATTCTTGTCTAACCAATAGATGAGCGAGTGACGATCCGACGAGAAGAATGACTGTCCCTAGGCAGAGGACGAGGACTGGGAATCTCGGGTGAGGAGAAGTCATCTCAGGGTAGATGTAAACAAAAGACACGTAGAAGACTGGCAGCAGGTGACTCCAGACATTCACCTCAAGATGAACTCATCTAGCCCAAATTTAGTCATCGTTTGACTATATAAATAGAGCACACATTATAACTCAATTTAGAAATACATCGAACGCCTATTGCTAAAACGGTTGTAAATCTATTATATTGTTCAAACTTGCGAATTTTTAATCTGTTCTTTTCAGTGTTTCTATTTCGTTTCAATTGATTGCCTTGTGAGACAATTTTTCAATGCACCCTTTGATAATCTCGAAGCGTTATCAAGGCCGAGCAAATGTGAACCCCATTCCGTAGCTGATTGTTGATCGCTTGATGAGGAACTCGTTACTAAGAGTTAAAAGAAAACTATGTGAGACCGTGAGTGAGAAGGATTACATTTCACCGCATCTTCTGTGCTAATCGTCTAACAGGTAATGGAACAAGCTTATCGAGTTTCGAGAAAAGCATGAAGAACATGACTTCAGTATACTGAGGTCAAAATATCGAGGTCAATCAATTGAGGTCAAAATCTCGCTCTATATACGACCTAGTTGACTTGTTTCATTGGGCTGGACTACAAGGTCAACAGCCGGGGAATTATGCGAATGCTCCCAGAATATGCTGCTGAGCTTTTGACAGATACAGACTGAAATTTTTCAAGAAATTCAAGTTTTTATCGTAATTTTGCAAAAAAACGAATATACTTTCTTGATATTTTTCTTTTTTTTTGTTGTTGAATATTTCATGGAAGTATGAGCTGCAGTTATAATAAAATGTCTGCTTCAACATAAACCGAACTCATTTAAACCAAAACTCAAATTTTCCAAAATTTATATTTTTGACAGATGTAAATAAAAGTGTTTCCTACTCCACGTTGATCTCAAGCAACGGATTCCTACCTAGCAGAAGAGTGAATTGTGCGCAGAAACTTGTGCAAAAATCGTGTGATGTTATGGGAACCGAACCCGCCACCTTCGAAAATCACTCTTATTTTCAACAAAACAGAACTTTTTTCCCAAAAGGCTGATTTTGATTAAAAGCGGTGCACACAGTCTCTCTCACCATTTCCTTTGAAAGATCAGTCTCTCTCACCATTTCCTTTCAAAGAAAAAAAGCCAGCGTCGTCCTTGAATGTTATTCTTTCGACTATGCTGCCTGCCAGATTAGAAAGACCTAAGTCTATGCTACCCCTCACCAAATTTTGTAATCTTAAAACTGGAATAACCTTCCCTACAGTTCCATCACCGTTCATCACCCACCTAGACTACAAGGTTTCAGACTCGAAAAGAGACAAAATTGGATGGTTTTTACCCGGCATACAAAGCTATAAATACAATTTTATAATCTGTACTCGATGATATTAGGTATAGCCGAGATATCGGAGGAATTAATAAATACTTGTCACGGTACCTATCCCTTACTAGGCACATTCAGAGTTTTTTTTAAAATATAAACATCTGTTATATTCCTAATTTTCTCTCTATCTGTCACATCTTTCTTTTTCTCTCTTCTCCGATACTTGAAAGAAAATAGTGGAACTGACGAGTTCGTTGTGCCAGGCGAACGCAGACTGTATGTAATAGTGCTTGGGTTGGTTTAGAGGTCGATACCCCCTGTGGATGTGGGCTCTTCTCAGAAGCAGCGGCATCTCTGAAGCACTCAGCATCTGAAACAATATATTCCATATGCACATTGCGAATGGCAGTTAAGAAGTACGTACATGTAAGTGAGAGAAGGAGATATGGAGGTTGACAGGTTTAGATTAAGAGAAAGGATTGAAAGGGACAACCTATGAAGATAAATTGATAGAAATGAAGAGATATAAAGAGGTAGAGGAGAGGATACGAGAGTCCATACTTAAGCATGAAGCTGGTTTGCGTGTCGAGAATCAGGCTTTGCTTATTCAACAAAAAACTCCTCTTAGAAAATGAGATTAAAAGAGATTAAAAAATTTTTTTTTTTTTTGGTTCGGCTCTAAATACAATTAAATTAAAAATTAATTCATTACAAATTATATTTCTAGCCTCTGAGAGCAAATATTTTCTGAGTGAAGGCTGAAAAAAAGAAAAAAAAACAAATTCGGCCTAAATAAAAACTCTCCTAGATGAATGAATATGTCTAAAAAAGAGTCACTCGTACAGAACTTTTCAATTCAAGAAAATTTTTCAAGTCATGTACAAAGGAATCTAAATATTCACAAATGACACAGTAGATCATTTTGATTTTCAAAGACACAACCAACAAGGAAGATTAGCACATTAGTACAGAATAAATTGAATGTGTAGCAAGTATCTTATTATTCTTCAAGACCTCAAATAAAATACGCCTGCCGAGTAAAGAAGGTCTCTTGAGGGTGAAAAGAGGGCCTGCCGAGTAAAGAAGGTCTCTTGAGGGTGAAAAGAGGGCCTGTCGAGTAAAGAAGGTCTCTTGAGGGTGAAAAGAGGGCCTGCCGAGTAAAGAAGGTCTCTTGAGGGTGAAAAGAGGGCCTGCCGAGTAAAGAAGGTCTCTTGAGGGTGAAAAGAGGGCCTGCCGAGTAAAGAAGGTCTCTTGAGGGTGAAAAGAGGGCCTGCCGAGTAAAGAAGGTCTCTTGAGGGTGAAAAGAGGGCCTGCCGAGTAAAGAAGGTCTCTTGAGGGTGAAAAGAGGGCCTGCCGAGTAAAGAAGGTCTCTTGAGGGTGAAAAGAGGGCCTGCCGAGTAAAGAAGGTCTCTTGAGGGTGAAAAGAGGGCCTGCCGAGTAAAGAAGGTCTCTTGAGGGTGAAAAGAGGGCCTGCCGAGTAAAGAAGGTCTCTTGAGGGTGAAAAGAGGGCCTGCCGAGTAAAGAAGGTCTCTTGAGGGTGAAAAGAGGGCCTGCCGAGTAAAGAAGGTCTCTTGAGGGTGAAAAGAGGGCCTGCCGAGTAAAGAAGGTCTCTTGAGGGTGAAAAGAGGGCCTGCCGAGTAAAGAAGGTCTCTTGAGGGTGAAAAGAGGGCCTGCCGAGTAAAGAAGGTCTCTTGAGGGTGAAAAGAGGGCCTGCCGAGTAAAGAAGGTCTCTTGGGGGTGAAAAGAGTATACCGTTGGAGATAGACGAGGAGATTCGAAAGGATTCCAGTTTAAAATATCAGTTTACAATTGAACTAACAGAGTCACGGAAATAAGAGTGAAAGAGAAAAGATTAGTTAGAGGAATTGAAAAGGTATAGAAAAATTGAAGGAAAAACAAAGTGAAAGTGAGAAAGAGCGAGAAAGAGATAAAGAGAGAGAAAGATAGAGGTAGAGGGCGAGAGAGCGAGGGAGAGAAAGAAAAAGAGAGTATAGTTAGGCAATCGGTGAAAATATATGAGATTTTAAATGAGCGCGCACTTGTTAAATAGAAGCAAATGAAGAAAAAGATGGTTTTCAAAAACAAATAATTCTTCTTACGTATTAGTGCACCACATAGAAGGTTACCCCTTTCATTTCATGCTCTCACTGACGTACTATTTTTTTCCTTTTCTTCTTTTCATATTTTTGAATTAGTCTCAATGATCTCTCCCCCTCTTTTCCGTCTTCTGTGTTTCTCACTTATTCATAGTTTTATCCGTTCTTCATCGCCCTTAATCTCCTTTTATCGCTCTTTCTCTCTCTCTCTCTCTACTTCTCACAGTTGCTCTCTGTCTCTCTGTTTGGCTGAACTTGTAAACCCTTGATGATAACTAATTCGCTTACTATCTTCACCCATTCACATTTACAAAAAACAATGTGATAACTGACGGTTCGCGTAGAAAAAAGATGAGAAAATGCAGCTCACAGAAAGGGCTGCCCTTTGGGGAGAGGAAATGGAAAAGAACCGAATTCTTTGGAAATGGAAATGTTTTGTGTTGAAAAAGAGGATAGAGGGACGAAAAAGAAGGAGGAGAAAGTCCTAACCGATGGACGAAAAGAGGAAGAAGAAATTAAGAGATATGAGTAGAGTAAGAGAGAGAAAATGAGATTGAGAAAAGAAAGAATGAAAAAGGAAGAGGGTCAGAAAAAAGGGGAAAAGGAGAACATAAAAAACTTTTTTTGTTGCTTTGGAACATCGAAATTGAAAACAAGTTGTTTCGGGACTCGAACTTGAGAAGTAGAATCTGAGGGCGTCAAAAAAAAGGAATCTTCCATTGAGGTGAAGTTACTGAGAGGTTTCGAAATGACAATCCAACAATGAAGACACTCTCACTCATTTCATGAGCTCAGAGCCATCTAACAAGAAGGAAAAATCCACTTGATACAAGACCGTAACAAGACCCTTTTATTTTTCAAAAAAAGCAACAAAAAAAACCGTGTCCTTTCTTAAATTCTCTACGTTGAAGAAAAGCCATTTTTAACCAAGATTCGTCTGAATCCAGAAGGAGTCTTTTCCTGTAGTCCTCGGAATGCTAGTCAAATATCTAAATATATAGGAACAAAGACTCATTGGCTTTTGAACAATCGTTTTGAGTAGTTCTACAGTTTTTACAATTCGATAATTTCAAAAGCAGTTCCTCTATGAACAGCTCTAACTTTAAAGACATGTTTCATGACCTCAGCTATGATTGAAGCTGTTCAAGACATCTTGGCTTCGTCGTGCTTGATTGAAGCTTTTCAAGACATCTTGGCTCCGCGCTCCCCGACGATCAACAGACCAAACTACCTACTTAATGTCAGAGCTACCAAACACTGCTGCGTTCCTCAGGATACACCAATATGGATAACACAATAGAAATGAATATGGATAACACTATAAAGCGCTCCCGATGTTTTTCGTACCGGAAGCGCATTATGAGAACCGAAATACCTCTAGGCATTTTAGTAGAGAGAGAAAGAGAGACAACAAAAAATTAGGAACTCGAATCTTCGAAAAACGTTTCGCTTTCTTTGCACCACCCCCTTCTTTTATGCACCTCTCTGATCTAATTATGCGTTCATAAAAACGCCGATTGGAACTGATTCAACAAAACAAACTTAAAAGTATAATTTAAACGGCCCTAAAAAGATCATTGAATCATGAAGATCATCCGAAACGTAAATATGTGCGCCAATTTTTACGATCTTCGTGGTCAAGTAATGAGGATGAAGGTGCGAGCTCTTAGGCAAAACTAAGATTATCTTTTGTTATCTTCGCTAGCAACTCAATTTTTGTGTATATTTTACACAAAATTTAAAGATTTCATACAAATATGAAACTCGAAAAGATATTTTATTGACATCCCGGTGTTTTTCGCATGTTTCTGGATACCTTTTTTCTCATCGGCTTCTTATCTCCTTTTACTAGATAACATAGGAACATAAAGTCTTTAACCACTCAGGTGTCTCACCCATTCATATTCTAGCTTTAAGCTCTTCGATGTACTGGGGATGTTCTATTATGATATATGTAGTACGTAGCTTTCTAAATGTCCGACTGTAAACTTACCCACCGAGTAACACCAGCTATGCAAAGCATAGCCTACGGAGAGTCCCGAAAGAATGAAGGGGAAAAGGAGAGAGAAAGACGCAGAAAAGAAAGAGAAAATTTAAAGAGAGTAAAATACAGAGACTCACAGAGAGAGAAATAAAGAGAGTAAAAGATAGAGAAAGAGAGAGATAGAGAGAAAAACAGAAAGAGAGAGTAGGGGTAAGAAAGCGTGAAGAGAACGTGAAACAGCAAACGACAAACATAGCGGGACGATGTCAATTGGGATAGCACCATCCTTGCTCAAATACAGTGGACAACGTGAGAAATGCCCCCAACATTCAATTTTACATTTTCATGATAATTTTTCTGCAGCCTTACGGATAAAACTAAACTGTCCAGCATTATATTCAAGAGCTTTTTCGGGCAAAATGTTTTTTTCTTGTTTCTTGTTATCGGTTTCCTGTCAGTTTTATATTTCTTCTCTGTTCTTTTCATTTCGGCCAATCGAAAATCTTGAACTCAGCTTCTATCAGAGAAAGAAACCATGAAGCCGTAACGTCCATGTAGTAACACCCTTTTTGACCTTCATATTTTTAAACTAACACGAGGTGCGCTTATTTGTTTGACATTGAGAAGAAGCGTAAAATAAATCTTAAACTTCTCAGCAAAGTCTGAGAAGGATCTCGATCGCTCTCATTTTTTTCTCGCAGGTACAGAAATTGAGACAAAACTTCTCGTGTTTCTCTTGTAAAATCATTTAGGGTCAATAAAACTTACTTTGATTCCGATTGACTCATTTAGATTCAGAGAGATACTATACTCGGTTTATGTGATTGTTAAACTCTGCAATCATTTATTTCTTTCTGGTATTTGATGTAGGCAGGTTTCTTTCTACTTTAGTCAGCTACTTTCATTTCATTCCCGGTAAAGTTTTATTAGTTTTCCTGTCGGTTATTCTGTTTACTTGTACAGTCGTTTGAACAGAAGTGAGTCTTTTCTCTGAACTTTCAGATATAAGAAACATTTGTTTTGTTTCTGCTGAATGAGTCATTCCCAAATTTCTTCGAAGTCAATAATATCTGATTGTTTTTCGCTTTCTATTCAACTAAAAGTATTTTTCAAGTGTAGCAATTAAAATTTCATGCCTACTTATTGAAATTTTTTTTTGGGAATTACACTCAACCTCTTCATATTCAGAACATTATTCACATACATATATTCTTCGCAAGACTCGAGTTGCATACTTTTGTTCTGCTTGGATCGAAAGGTTCTTACGAGTCAGTACGCTTTTTGCCTCATGGTTTTAATCAATCTAAGATACCCAATTCGTCTTGACTCTTTCCTTGTAATTTATTTACAACCAAAATTCGGGACATTTCTGACGGGTTTTTTTTATTTTCAATGTTCAGTCTTTCGTTATAGAATTGCTAATGTCAGCAGCCCATGTATATTTGTACCGAACGAGCAAACATGTCGAGTCATAGAGAGAAAAGACAGAAAAAACATCTTGCCCAGACTCCAAAAGAAAAATTTTTCTACAAGAAAATTATTCTGAGTGGGAACGGAACTGATGTATGTTTTGAAAATTTCTTGTTGAGCTTCATTCAATTCAGACTGCTTCTATTATGGTGGGGGAGTTTAGAAACCTAGAAAGGGCGGGTGGGGAAGGGGAGGAGCTAAACAGATCCTGAACCAAAGGTACGTTTCTCATAAATGGAGGAATGATAAACTAGTAAGAAAGGCCTTATGATTCGAAAAATGCAGACTTTAAATCTTCCTTATCTTAGCTACCAAAGGACTTACCATACATATCTGCCTTCTGCTTAATTTGAAGACAGTTTCCCGGAATAAATTGAAAAACTAAGGGATAACCTTAATTAAGAGAATAAAAGAGAAAGAGTGGAAGAGAGAGAAGGGATTAAGGTTGAACCTAGAGAACTCGCGATAATGAGAGATAAAGAGATATAGAGGAATAAAATGAACTTAATAAGACCAAATCCGATTAATAAATGGCCATCTGGATCACTTCTTCTTTTCACTGAGTGTCTCGTACATATTGCGTACCCTTCCACGTAAACAAGCATTCTTTTTGGCTCTTTTTTCTCGCTCAAACATTTCAAGTATTTATGCATTTAGTCTTTCATTCGTTGCATGCATTCAGTCTTCCATTCGTCTTTATTCTCGCATTCATATCTTATCCAAAATCCATTCAGTCGAGTTTAAACGAATAAGAGAAGTTTGTTTGTCAAGAATAAATTGTTGCGAAATGTTTCAATTAGTCGCACTTGGTTAATGACAAATGTCAAAATACTCGGGCAAGCTTCAGTTTCTGCTATAAGCTACGTGAAAGTTTTATTGATAAAATTGAGTCGTGAGGTAATTAATTGGCGTAGTGGCAATACGAGTCAACATTGAATTATTAGCCTTAAAGCTTTCCGTTCGTATAACTATTTACAACCATGGTTGATTAAATCCGTTATCTATGGAATATAGCTGCATTAAATTTTGTAATTTATGTCGCGAAGCAAGTTTGGTGAGCTGAATTATGTCTGGGATTAGAGTTTAAAGACGTGGAAAGTGCAAGACAAGCAGAAGAAATTGGTGGCTTGGCTTGTTTCCACCTAGATGTCTTTTTTTAAGAACTAGTAGAGATATAGTTAAACGTCCGAGAAGACTCGGAGGCTTGTTGCGGTTCATGGATGATGATATCTATCACAATGCCTGAGAGAAACGTTGGAGAGGGACAGAAAAAGAGGAAGAGATAAATGTATAGAAGAGATAATGAGGGGTGGGCAATGATAAACTTAGAGTGTAAATACAGTTGAAGAGGAAAAAACAGAGAAACATAATATATACACCGAGGGAAAAGAGACAGAGATAGTCAGAAAAAGAAAGGGAAAGAGGGCAAGGGAGAGAGAAGCAAAGGTAGAAAGTAAAAGAGTTCAAGAGAATAATAGAGATAGATGAAAGAGAGACGGAAGAAACAGACAGAGACAAAAATAGAAAGAGAAAGAGGTATATTAAAGAGGTAGAGAAAAAGAGAGAGGGAGATGAGTAGTATGTGAGGCAGAGTGGAAGGAAAGGAAGGAGTAGATCGATCGCCCGTTGGCCCAGTGCCTCGCTCTCTTTCTGCCCTATTTCTCTCCGGCTTGGGATCTCCTCTCCCCTCACAATGGGCCTTCTTTATAAAGATGTCTCTGCAAGACTTCCACTTTATCTTATCCAATTCCGCCATCTACTCACTTCTCAATCTAACTTCGCGGCTAAGATAAATCGCTGCTTGTAATGTGCAGTTTCTCTCTATTTGCCTCGAGTGAGTCTACTGCCTTGTCTCCTGTTTCTTTTCCTCGCAGTGCTTCGTTGCGAGTTCCATTGTTTTGTATCTGGCTGCTCGCGTATTCTTACGACCTGAAGTAACCCAGCTGCGAGTGCCTTGGGTGACCTCGAGCGAATCCCTGCGCCTTCTCCACTCTTTTTCAGAGCGCATTTAGATGTGTAAGATAAGCCTTCCTTTCAAATTTTTCTTCCAATTCATTATTCGCTTCACCAGATATTGCATTTTTTTTACTCATTCTGTTCACTGCTGTTCTATGTATACATAGCGGTTCTTCTGACTTAGCCGTGACGAAAAGACACTGTCTTTAAGCCACAACTAACAAAAAAGGTTTTCCTTTGTGCCTGACATAAAGGTTTCAACTTTGGTTGAAGATCTTTTTTGTTCCGTTATCTGAACTAGTCTGTCATTATCTTTACATACCTCTTTGAACGATTACTATACTAAAGGCGAGCAATAAATGTACGAAGGTCAAGTTATAAGTTATATCGTTTTCATATGCCTTGAGGCGTCTTTTACTGAAATAAGGTTAGAAAGGGATGTAGAGAAAGAGAGTGATACACAGCTGTTGGTGGCCAGCTGCACCGCTCTCTCGCTATGTGAAATACTGAAGTAATAGAAACCGACACATTTCCCTCTTTAATCTAATCTCTTTCTCGCTTTCTGTATCTCTGTACCTTTCGCTCTATTCGTACTCTCTTTAAGCTCAACTATTTCCGAAACCGTAGTATATTATGCCTTCCAAGCATATCTACTGTGCATTAATCCTTTTACATATCCTCGAGAAAGTTGCTTACGATTCAATCCTACTCTTCTGGCGGAATGATTCGTCTTCGGGTGTCTGTTTATCTTGGAACGGCTCTTTTGTCTCCGAAGGAAGGGGGAGGGGGAGATTTGAGTTGTGTTGCCCTTGTGTCTTCTCAAGATGGTCCGAGCAAGTGAAAGATTGCCCCCGCTTAGATGGAAGCAGAGCGAGACAAATTCTCCAAACACATTGTTTCAACATACATAGTTTACGTAGTATTTGGAGAGTGAGCGGCTCTTCCCATAAGTTTTTGCTTTCCATCTCTTCCTACCTACTCTACTTCCTCTATCCCTCTATTTCTCTCTCTTTCTCTCTCTCTCTCTCTCTCAGTCTCTTTCTCACTCTATCTCTTTCCTGAACTGTGGGCTGGTCTAGATCGTGCGCTCTTTCTAATCCGGGCTAATGTTTTATCACGACCACAGCTACTAACCTTTGATGAACAAGGTTCCAAAAACAAAAATATTGTTTTCCCCTGAAGCCGGTACATTTATAATCTCATCTTATTGCAATGCGATGGTGTCATGAGTTTTCGTCAAGTACTCTGCTCATTCATTTATTGTTGTTTATGTAGTCGCTGAACAATTATTCATTGCTTTTCCCAACTGTAGTACTGATTTGCCTTACAGTATCATCTCTGATCGATTGATATAAAAGGAAATTTAAATTCAATGTAGCTCATAGGCTTAAGTCAGACAAAATTACACAAGAAGAGAGAGGGAAAAATGAATCATGAAGGAGGATGATTCAGCAGGCAGAGAGAGAGAGAGAGAGAGAGAAAGAGAGAGAGAGAAGAGAGAGAGAGAGAGAGAGAGAGAGAGAGAGAGAGAGAGAGAGAGAGAGAGAGAGAGAGAGAGAGAGGGGGAGAAAGTCAGAGATTACGTTATTCTTTCTATTTTCACTCTGATATTCATTTCCTCTCGCTCTCTAAGCGTGCTGACAATTCTGTTCCATTCTCTGCTGCCCTCTTTCCTCTCTCCTTTTTTTAATAGTTTAGCTCTTTCTTCTTTCTTTATATTTCTCCCTACATCTCTTTCGCTCTATTACACTTTCCAACAAAATTTTCCTTGGTTTCTACCAAATGTTTTTTGATTTACTTCTCCGCCTTCAGAAACACAATTCTTTTTTCAGGCTAAGCCATGAATCAATTCTTTTCCCCTTACCACGGCTTTTCTTCTATTGAAAAAAAATCAAACTTTTAAATTAATACGACGAAACTTGTGCACAAACAGTTCATATACTATCTTTGCTTGCTTCGAGCCGTTTTGAGCTTTAAAAACATCTATGTTTATGTATGAGTTCAGGTATTCTTTGTTTTGTACATCTCTATTTTTCTCGTTTTCTTTCTTCATGCTATGACTCGCCTTTCTCAGACTCTACGATATCACTATTATCCAATTTCTCTGATTATTCTCTTATCTTTCTCTGTTTCATCTTCCTTTCACATTTTTGTTTCTCTGCTTTTCTTTTCTTTACCTTCGTTCTTTACCTTCCAAAATCTTCAAATCTCTTTGATCGCCTTTTTTTGTACATTCTAACGCAGTTCTCTGTTTACCTTCGTTCACAGTGATGATATTTTGTGGCAGAAACATAAACTGTTTGTTGATGACTTTCTTTCCTCTCCTAAGCAATCCGTAGATTTTTCGAAGAAGAAGATAGGCAAGGAATAGAAAGAGATGGAGAAGAGAGCCGAACCTTAAGATAATCATATTAACAGAGAGTGAGAGAAAGAGGGAGGGGGAAAGATAAAGACTGAGAGAGAGAGAGAGAGAGAAAGAAAGAGAGTGAGAGATAGAAAAAAAGGAGACATGAAGAAAATATAAGAAAAACATAGTGAATAAGACGAAGAGGAATGGAAATAGAGGTAGATATAAGAAAGAGAGACATAGAGAGAAAGAAAGAGAGAGAGTCTGTGATAACATCCTAACAGGTATAGTGATTTCCTCTTGTTAACTGAAAAGATAAGTCACACATTTAGAAGCTAATTCCTATTGCAACACCTACCAAACCATGAAGATACCTTCCTTTTTCACAATACCGTATTTATTATAGTACAATACCTCATAGTACAATAAAGTACTATGTCTCGCCTTGCCCAATTTGCTCAAAATCAAACTTCCTTTCACATAAATGACTGAAATTTCAATTGTGTTAGTTGAATTTTGTTTATCAAATTATCGCACATTTTTTACTTAAGAGGAAAAGAATTTTTTATTATCTGGGCGTAAAGATGGCTTAAAGTTTTTCACAAAATGTTTCAGTATTATGAAATTTGATTATTTAATTTTTCTTTCGATTATATTTTATATGAGAGTTTTTTTAACTTTTAAACTGAAAGTTGTTATCTCTCACGAATTTTAGAGAATCAGACTCGCAAAAATGTTAACGATTCTGTTCCCATGAAATTCTGGAGACACTTCCGTTAAAGATTAGAATAAAAGTCTATTAAAAAAAAACTCTCGAGATCCTCTGGAAGTGCATGCGTACTTGCGAGGAAAAAGATGAGACATAACATAGCGAAATATATAAAATTGAAAAAAAAACTCAACAGGAAAATCATGAAAGATACAGAAAAATTATTTTATACAGGACGAGAATTCAGAGAAATATAAAAGTTGATTAGAAAAAAATTGTTAAATAAGGCTCTAAATTTTGGTATAATATTATTTTTAAAGATCAATTTCCATTCGAGCAGACTCTTTTAATAAGCATTGCAGATGGAGATTTTACCTTCGCGGGAGTAGAGTGCGAGGCGGGGCGATTTCGAATAACTTCGCTTTATTGTCTAATCCTAAATTTCTCTTTCGTTTTTTCTCTCTTCTTCTGTTTCGTTTCTTCGGCGCGAATGTAGTCTCTTCGTTAATCCATTGCATTCCCAGTTTATCATTACCTTTTTCTACCCCTCCCCTTCGATGTAAAAACAATAGTTTCTCTCTTCATATAATTAGTGAAAAAGCTGTAAAAATTAATTAAAAGAGATAGAAAGTTAAAGTTGTAAAGTTTCCTCTAAAATACAAAGGAAGTTTTTGGAACAATGATACAGCGAGAAAAAGAAAAATATGTTCTCAGAGATATGGAAATTTAGAAAGAGATCAAGAAATGTTGAGACCGACTACCTGAAGTATGGCTTTCTCCGATCTTTTACCCAATGCTAGGCTCTCTTAAAACACACGCTCACCACTAACTGTGGGTTACATGCGTTTTCTCTGGTTCTAATGTCTCTGCTTGACCCCTCTCCCTCCCTCTCTCTTCTTCTTCTCTTCCTCTCTCCAATTCATCTTTTTCTTTCGCTCTCCTCTTTCCTAACCCCCTTTTTCTCTCGTTACTCTCTCATCTTATTAGGGGTAACTCTTCCTTCTCTCGTCCAACTGCGCCAGCAATACATATCCGAGTGAGTGTAGGTACATCGATTGACCTCTCTTTTTCCTCTTTCTTTTGCCTTGTTCTACATCTAACTCTTCTCCGTCTCTTCATTTCCTATACTCTCTGTTTGCTCTCTTTATTCTCTCCATTCTCTCCGTTTCTCCGTTCTTTCAATTACGTTGCTTTAGCTGTTTCGATTTCGCTGTAAATTGTGTATCACACTAGCGTATTCTCGTACATCAGCATTAAAACTTGTGTTGAGTACAAACAATGGTTATGGTTTTTGCAAAACGGATGGAAAAATTTTACGTAGAAACATTATTATGTCTTCGTGAAGTTTCATTTTTCAGAAGCGTGCATTTATGACAATATTATATGAATTCAGTTTGTGAGTGGAATTCGTAGCTTGCGGGGCCGGTCGCCATCCACTGGTGAGCATCTCTTCAGCTTATCTGTTTCTCAATCATTCTTTTCTTTCTCCTTATTTTTTAAAAGTCGTATTGGGACGAGTTCCCCAAACTCGTTATCTAATGACGAGTTCTTCCCGAGCTCGTCATCTAGTAACAAGTTATTCTCGAGCTCGTCATGCGAATTCCTTTCGAGCTCGTTTAACAGTTTTCAGATAAATGATTGTTGATTTTAAGAAGGATGACGACTGACATCGCAGTGCGCGGTCACGCCGACTTCGGCGACCCTTCCGCACTGAACGCGGAGGAGGAGTACGACGAGAACTCATCCGCTCGTCTCTTTGAGAGAAGCCGCATCCAAGCTCTCGCCAGTCAGTTCCTTCGCCCATTTTGCTTTGCTTATTCAATTTCTATCTCTGGTTCTTTTTGTGTGACTTTGAATGCTTCTTCTTACCCTCGATTAGCTCCTCTTCCTTGTTTTTTTTTTTGACGCGAGAGGTATGCAGGGGTTGCGTGAAGAATAGCGCATCCGGTTCCTGTGCATCTCTCAGGTTTTAATATTTCTTTCGTTCCCTCTTACTTTTTATTCCGCTTTCTTTTTCTCCTCTTCTTGTAACACTATTTCTTTCACTTTCTCTATTTTTCTCCGTTGTCCCTCTTTCGCTCTATTATTTCACTTTTTTTGCTGCAGAAATCTTTCGCTGTCCTTTTTTTCCAAATCAGAGAAGTGTGCGTAGAAGTTGAAAAAAAAAGGAAAGCGCATAGAACTGCTCATGAAATTCTCTTTCGTTTCTGTCACATGAAATCCCATTCATAATCAGTACTTCAGAGTTGATGAAGCGTTATTCGTTCAGGTAGTGTAGTCATGACAATAATAATAATAAAATAATATCGCTGACCTTTGGCACCCTCCGTGATACAGGAACCCTCCCCCAATTCTATAGTAAATTTACCAAAAGGGAGAGGGCGAAAGAGGATGAGCAGAAATGCAAAGGGTCTATAATAAAAATGTTCAACATTTAACTTTGGTTCTCCACCACACAAAATGGGGGGTTTAAGTACATAACCGGACCTTTTCAAGTTAGCCCCTTACAGCGCTACTTCTCGAATAAAAAAGTCCTGGAATTTTAGCCTGGAAAAAAGCTCTGCAAAAAGAAAAAATTCCTAAAAAGTCCTGGATTAATTCGAAGATTGGCAAACTATAATAATTAAACGTTATGGATTCGAACTTGTGAATGAGACAGAACTGACAGAAAGTGTGATTGAAATCAAAAGAAAACTTTGTCTAACAAAGTCAACCACTCAACCATATCACAAACATCTTGGCCAAATATAACACATGAGACGCTTATGAATAGGTTGACACTTTGCTTCGCCTAGAGTTTGTTTACTGGCATGAGCATTAGATAGGAGGGCATCAAGGAAGAGTGCTGATAACTTCATAAGGCATTAGAGAAGCGTTCATCGATCCAAGACTGGGAAAGTTCCAACACCCATCTATGTTCAAGGCGGAACCGAATTCAACTGCGTCTTCCCAAGATTCAAGTATATACCCAGATAGTAAGAACGAGAGTCCAGAATGTTTCATCCCAACTGTTCTAGCGACAGCTGAGAGTTGTGTAGAAAAACCTTCGACTCCAAGTCCATATGGTGTGAAGAATAGTAACACTGAGCAATCTTTGCTATCTGATCCATCGACCATACTCGATTCTAACGAGCTTCCAACGACAAAAGTCGTTGAGCTTGATAATGGGCTTTCGAGTGGAATAGCGTCTATTGATATCAGATTCCGTTCATTGCAAGGTTATTCAATTTGTATTTACAATGTTTCTAACTCATCATCTCAAACTCATTCATTAATCAGACAACAAATTTGATATAACGATAATCTTCTCTTCAATTATTTATTCAAATATCATATGGTAATATTCTCTCAATTCATATCTCTTTTAATTCATAATTTGTATATCTTTTCTCCCAAACAAGTCTTTATTATTTTTTGAATTTTACGCCTTTTTTGGCTAAAGTTTAAAAAAATAATTTAAGAAACATTTCAGTCGAACGTGAGAACGTTCAAAAGAAAACGTTCACGAAATGGGTGAACTCTCATCTGGTGCGAGTCTCTATGAAGATCCAGGACCTCTACGTCGACCTGAGAGATGGAAAGTCTCTTCTAAAGCTGCTGGAGGTTCTCTCTGGCGACAGACTGGTCAGCTATTCTTTCTTGATTCACTGCCTTGTGACATGATGAACTGTTTGAATAATCCTCTATAGATTCACAAACATACTTTTTAGCAAAACCATTTCATTTAGCATAAAAGGTGTTTGAAAGGAAACTACAGGAAGCAATGATCCTTTCTTTTGGTAAATTTGATTTCAAAGAAATCGTATACGAATGTTCGGAAGTTTGTTCACAAAGGACCCGAGTAATGTGGAGGGAGTGAACGCTGACAACACTCAGTGCGAACATGAGAGAGGGCGAGAGATTATTCTATTGTCGCCTGGGAAGAAAGAGATGGGCATCGCTGTTTGCTCTAAGCCCACGCTCTCTAGTAGTTAGTTGTTCCCATCACCGCAGAGCGGCAGGGTCACTTGTGGTCAGGAGAGGACTAAGAGGAGAGAGAGAATGAGGCGCATTCCGACGCGGTCAGAGGAAAGCGGAAAGAGTGTACTAGCAAGATAAAGTGAGAGTAAAATAGAAAGAAGGAGACAACATAACTGAGAGAAAGCGGACGAGACGAGCAAGCAAGTGCTAAGTAAAGAGAAAGAAAAAAGGGGCTGATCTTCAATCTTGGTTTTCATATAATTTAGGCGCTCATTCACTTTCTTTCTATCTCTACTAATCTCTCTCTCTCTCTCTCTCTCGTTCTCGTTCTCTCTTTCTCGGCCGTCAGACTTTACTATTCCACAAGTTACTTCTCGTTTACTCTTATGGCGGCAGGCTGAGATGCCCGCTCAGAGTCCGATTGTAAAAGATATATGAGACGTGGAGTGAAGGAATAAGTTGTAAGGGGATAGCAGGGGAAGGAAGAGAGACTTCCCAATTCTCCACAAAAAAGCAAAAGTGACTTGAAAACGAAAGAACAGAAATTTTTTTGTGGTCTTTTGTTCCTCTTTCAGGCTTTCCCACTCTGCTAAAATCCTTCCCACGATTTTCATTCACTTCTTCTTTACAATATCTATTTTTGTTCTAGTGATCACTCCTATTGCGGTGTAGCGAAGCTTTCCACTTTCTCGGATAGCTATTAATTTGCACGGTAATTACATGATTGAAAGAAGGAGCACTGCTTTGGGATGTATATTTGGTTTTATTGTGGTGGAGTCTGAACAAAAAGAGAGGGGCTGGCTGGAATCAATGGAAATTTGGTGATTAGAGAGTATGGACGAGAGAGAGGGTGGAGAGATGAATCTCTAGGGGCACATTGAACATGAGCTGAGCTGCTCGTCGCGAGGGTAGGGGCGACACAGAGATTGCGTGACGAATGCTTCCTGGTTCGGAGGGGGACATGCAATCTGACAGATGGGGATAAAAAGAGTAAAGAGGGTAAATGAAAAAAGTGAAGTGTGGAGGGAAGCGAAAGCTCTTATATAGAAGGTTAGGGAGAGGGAAAGAAAGAGAAGTGGAAGACAGAAGAAGGTTTAAGCACGGTGTACGGAAACTGATGTTATCATGAATTCAATTGTGATATAGAGTACTGTATAGCGAGATTAAGAAGAAGGCATAAAACTACGATATTTTTCGTTTTTCACCGGCGATGGCAAGTGTATAAGATCAGCTACTCAGAAAGCGTGACTGCAAAAACACATAAATTCAGAGAGAGAAAGAGAGAGATAGAGATATATAGAGTAAGAATGAGAAAAAAATAAAGATGAGATAAATACAGAGGAGAGAGACAAAAATGTAGAGACAGTGTTGGAGAAAAAAAAAGGAGGAGGGATAAAAGAAGCTGAAAAAGAAGAAGAGAAAGAAAGGAGACAGTTAATCTGTTCCTTTTTATATAATTCGAGCAATAAGAGTGGTCTGTTTTAAAATAGATATGAATGGGAAGGGAAGAAAGTGACAATAATCAAAAAAAAACCGAGCAAAAAACAAGTCATTGTTAAGTAAATAGTATAGGAAAAAGGTTTTCTGGTTTTGTTATGGTAAGTAGCTCTTCTGGTTCAGTTATGGTAAGTAGCTCTTCTGGTTTAGTTATGGTAAGTCGCTCTTCTGGTTTTGTTATGGTAAGTAGCTCTTCTGGTTTTGTTATGGTAAGTAGCTCTTCTGGTTTAGTTATGGTAAGTAGCTCTTCTGGTTTAGTTATGGTAAGTAGCTCTTCTGGTTTAGTTATGGTAAGTAGCTCTTCTGGTTTAGTTATGGTAAGTAGCTCTTCTGGTTTAGTTATGGTAAGTAGCTCTTCTGGTTTAGTTATGGTAAGTAGCTCTTCTGGTTTTGTTATGGTAAGTAGCTCTTCTGGTTTAGTTATGGTAAGTAGCTCTTCTGGTTTAGTTATGGTAAGTAGCTCTTCTGGTTTAGTTATGGTAAGTAGCTCTTCTGGTTTAGTTATGGTAAGTAGCTCTTCTGGTTTAGTTATGGTAAGTAGCTCTTCTGGTTTAGTTATGGTAAGTAGCTCTTCTGGTTTAGTTATGGTAAGTAGCTCTTCTGGTTTAGTTATGGTAAGTAGCTCTTCTGGTTTAGTTATGGTAAGTAGCTCTTCTGGTTTAGTTATGGTAAGTAGCTCTTCTGGTTTAGTTATGGTAAGTAGCTCTTCTGGTTTAGTTATGGTAAGTAGCTCTTCTGGTTTAGTTATGGTAAGTAGCTCTTCTGGTTTTGTTATGGTAAGTAGCTCTTCTGGTTTAGTTATGGTAAGTAGCTCTTCTGGTTTAGTTATGGTAAGTAGCTCTTCTGGTTTAGTTATGGTAAGTAGCTCTTCTGGTTTAGTTATGGTAAGTAGCTCTTCTGGTTTTGTTATGGTAAGTAGCTCTTCTGGTTTAGTTATGGTAAGTAGCTCTTCTGGTTTTGTTATGGTAAGTAGCTCTTCTGGTTTTGTTATGGTAAGTAGCTCTTCTGGTTTAGTTATGGTAAGTAGCTCTTCTGGTTTAGTTATGGTAAGTAGCTCTTCTGGTTTTGTTATGGTAAGTAGCTCTTCTGGTTTAGTTATGGTAAGTAGCTCTTCTGGTTTTGTTATGGTAAGTAGCTCTTCTGGTTTAGTTATGGTAAGTAGCTCTTCTGGTTTAGTTATGGTAAGTAGCTCTTCTGGTTTAGTTATGGTAAGTAGCTCTTCTGGTTTAGTTATGGTAAGTAGCTCTTCTGGTTTAGTTATGGTAAGTAGCTCTTCTGGTTTAGTTATGGTAAGTAGCTCTTCTGGTTTTGTTATGGTAAGTAGCTCTTCTGGTTTAGTTATGGTAAGTAGCTCTTCTGGTTTAGTTATGGTAAGTAGCTCTTCTGGTTTAGTTATGGTAAGTAGCTCTTCTGGTTTAGTTATGGTAAGTAGCTCTTCTGGTTTAGTTATGGTAAGTAGCTCTTCTGGTTTAGTTATGGTAAGTAGCTCTTCTGGTTTTGTTATGGTAAGTAGCTCTTCTGGTTTAGTTATGGTAAGTAGCTCTTCTGGTTTAGTTATGGTAAGTAGCTCTTCTGGTTTAGTTATGGTAAGTAGCTCTTCTGGTTTAGTTATGGTAAGTAGCTCTTCTGGTTTAGTTATGGTAAGTAGCTCTTCTGGTTTTGTTATGGTAAGTAGCTCTTCTGGTTTAGTTATGGTAAGTAGCTCTTCTGGTTTAGTTATGGTAAGTAGCTCTTCTGGTTTAGTTATGGTAAGTAGCTCTTCTGGTTTAGTTATGGTAAGTAGCTCTTCTGGTTTAGTTATGGTAAGTAGCTCTTCTGGTTTAGTTATGGTAAGTAGCTCTTCTGGTTTAGTTATGGTAAGTAGCTCTTCTGGTTTTGTTATGGTAAGTAGCTCTTCTGGTTTAGTTATGGTAAGTAGCTCTTCTGGTTTTGTTATGGTAAGTAGCTCTTCTGGTTTTGTTATGGTAAGTAGCTCTTCTGGTTTAGTTATGGTAAGTAGCTCTTCTGGTTTAGTTATGGTAAGTAGCTCTTCTGGTTTAGTTATGGTAAGTAGCTCTTCTGGTTTTGTTATGGTAAGTAGCTCTTCTGGTTTAGTTATGGTAAGTAGCTCTTCTGGTTTAGTTATGGTAAGTAGCTCTTCTGGTTTAGTTATGGTAAGTAGCTCTTCTGGTTTAGTTATGGTAAGTAGCTCTTCTGGTTTTGTTTATGGTAAGTAGCTCTCGGTCGCGATCCATTATCTGGTTTTACTTTCCGAAAGTGAACAAAGAGAATGAGAAAATTGATAGTAACAAAGAGATACTTTTGTCTAACTATCATATAATAAGACCCAGAAGAGAGAACGATAATAAGCGTAGGAGAAGGGCGTGAAAAAAGGAGCAGTGTTACTAACAAAAGTAAGTAATGTGGTACATAGAAATTTGATCAGAAAACAAAAAGACGTAGGAAAATTAGCAGACAAGAGAGATTTCAAAGTGAACTGAAAGATCTTGAGCAAAGTAACTGAATAACCAAAAAAACGCAACATTTCTACGGATTCTTCGAGGGTCTTCTGGAAAGAAAAGGCCATGAATGCTTCTTTTGTTGCAGCCGAAGCCAACGCGTGGAAAGATGCGCATTCACTGCTTGGAGAACGTGGACAAGGGTCTCCAGTTCCTTCGAGAGCAACACGTACATCTCGAGAATCTCGGATCTCATGACATCGTCGATGGGAATCCGCGACTCACTCTTGGCCTCATATGGACGATTATTCTCCGTTTCCAGGTTTGGAACACGAATAAGCTTTTCTTTAATACCTTGTTGAACATGTTTCTTCGATTATTTTTAGATTTAATATATTTTTTATGAGATTGGTTTAAATTCAGCAGAGTTTTAACAGCGCAGAAAAGAAAGGCCAATTATGTAGAGAGAGAGAGAGAGAGAGAGAGAGAGAAAGAGAGAGAGAGAGAGAAAGAGAGAGAAAGAGAGAGAGAAAGAGAGAGAGAGAGAAAGAGAAAGGCTTGCAATTATGTAGAGAGAGAGAGAGAGAGAGAGAGAGAGAGAGAGAGAGAGAGAGAGAGAGAGAGAGAAAGAGAGAGAGAGAGAAAGAGAGAGAGAGAGAAAGAGAAAGGCTTGCAATTATGTAGAGAGAAAATTTGTTCGAAATTCAAAGCTTTGATGTTGGGAATGCTTATCTTTGACAGGATTTTATGATTTAAATCTTCTTTTAGTGATCTTTCTCATCAGAGATTTCTTCTCAATAGAGGAGTCAATCACATAGTTTTTGTCCAAAGGTTTTTCTGATTGGAAATCTCAGAGGGTGGAAGATATTCCGAATCAAGAAAGCAATATCAGCAATTTTTGGTTCGGTGGACCACACAGATTCAGTAGATGCATGACTTGCAAATTTTTAGATACAAGACATCACCTTCGAAGATGCGGATAACATGGAGACACGGTCGGCTAAGGAGGCGCTATTACTGTGGTGTCAGATGAAGACCGCTGGTTATCATAATGTCCATGTGCGCAACTTCACTTCCAGGTTAATTCTCACTTGTTTTTTGAATGATTTTCCACTATAAAGAAATTACAATCACTTCTATCATTCAAGCCCATTCGAAATAACTGAAATTTGTCTAAAGTAATACAAAAGCCCTTTCAACCCAAACTCAGACAGACTTCTGTTTTATCTATGCAAATGAACTTATCAGCATGTAACAACTCAAAATTTATTTTTTCGTCATGTTTCACCATAATTTTCGATTTTCATGATATACTTTTACCTTGATTTTCATAAAGGATTGTAAATAATATAACTAACTTGAAATATAACATATCAATTTAATAGGTAAGGTTTGAATGCTTTTACTGAAACGAGTTGAGAAAATTTCCTCTAGTTTATTGGGAAAAAATCTTAATTACCCGTATTGCACACAAAAAAACTGACCAGAATTTTACTCAAAATATGATAATTGTTTGATCTGCTGAATAAAAGAATAAGTTCTATGTTATCATATCATGCACTTTTTATACTTGAGGACCATTTTGTGTAGGACTCAGTCATTATCTGTTTGCAGCTGGAGAGACGGGTTGGCATTCAATGCCCTCATCCACAAACATCGCTCGGATCTTATTGAGTACGACAAGCTGCAGAAGTCGAATGCGCTCTTCAATCTCTCGAACGCATTTGAGTCGGCCGAAGCACAGCTCGGCCTTACCAAGTTCCTCGATCCCGAAGGTTACTTTTCTGGGAATATTTGAAATTAAAAATTTCTATGTTCTTTGGTTTGAACTAGCAGAAAAACAAAATGAAAGCTAAGTCGCTTGGATTTAAATGTGCGCAAAATCGATTAATTATTTAGTTGTAAGTTTTAAATGAGAAGAATATTGATTGTTTCAGATGTGAACGTTGATATGCCTGACGAGAAGTCCATCATCACCTACGTCGTGACATACTACCACTACTTCAACAAGATGAAGCACGAAACGATCCAAGGCAAACGAATCGGGAAGGTATCTCTCTAATCTGGTTTTGCGGCTTCTTTATCTCAGTTATAGTCTTCATTGCACAGTGTTGAATATGTTTTTACACTCACGAAAATTTTTTCCAGATGATGAAAATTGCTTATTTGAGGTCGTTAACGAGTTGATGGAGAACGAAAAAATGGTGGAGAAGTACGAGAGAATGTCCTCAGATCTTCTGGACTGGATCCAGACGACCATTGCGAGACTCAATCAGAGGTCATCCTTGAAAAAGCAGATAGCTTGAGGACAGGGAGACCAGTCAAATCTTAGAAGAAGTCTTAGATAATACTGATTTCTGTCAAGCAATTGTGTCTTCATTTTTGTAATTTAAAATTTTGAACTCCTGACTTCTCAAACTAGAAATAGTCTTTGAAATACATGATTTTACAATATAATTTGAACTCCTGACTTCTCAAACTAGAAATAGTCTTTGAAATACATGATTTTACAATATATCTTGGAAGGGTGCACCTCTTATCTCAAATAGAATGCAGTATATCGGGTTATTCGATTATTATTTGTATGATATGTAAAGGATAGATAACTGTAGTTCCTTGTAGGTTCAGAATGCTGTATATCCCTTTGATAGTTTATTTTCTTTTACAGACAATTCGAGAACTCTCTGCCCGGAGTGCAACACCAGCTAACTGAGTTCAACACGTACAGGACCGAGGAGAAGCCGCCCAAGTGAGTTATCGATTCAAGTATTAATTGAAGTTATCTTTTTTTTTCTTGCGAGATGAATAAATGTAATTTCGCAGATTCGATGAGAAAGGCGAGTTAGAGGTGCTTCTTTTCACGCTGCAGTCCGCACTCAGAGCCAACAACCAGAAGCACTATCTGCCGAGGTTAGCTTCTCTCCTGAAGTCACTTGTATGATTTAGAAACCTCATTTGATATTAGAGAAAGTCTTTTAAGTGCCATCGTATTCAGAGAAGAAAAAAAAGTCATGTCTGAGAGAATGAAGCCTTAGTAAGCTGCTAGTTCAGAGGTATCTCAAGAAAATGATGTTAAACTCGAAAAGGAAAAAGCATCATTATTCCACTGTATAGGGAGGATTTAGAATAAGAAAGGCTTACGAACTAAAATTTCTTGTCAACTTCACGAAATAAACATCATTTGGACTTTTTGATAAAAAAAGAAGTTTTCAGAGAGGGCAAGTTGATTGGCGACATCAACAAGGCATGGGAAGCACTTGAGAAAGCTGAGCACGAGAGAGAACTCGCACTCAAAGAGGAACTTATTCGGTATGATTCTTCTTATCATTGATAATAATAGTATTAAGTCGGAGACAACTTGAAAGAAAAGTGAGAAAAAAAACGAGTCACGCAGTGTACATTGGCTCACATCCTGTGGGCAGAGTCAAGAAGGTCTTATTTCGTAAAGTCCATGCGTTCAATAAAAAGCTAATGACTCGGATTCTCTGGTTTCTTAGCCTTTTCTATTTTTTATCAGACGCCTGAGGTTCATCCAAAGTCTGTCGTTTCCTGATAATTAGTCTTATTGATCTACACGCTTCTTTTGCTTATTTTCCGGATGGTATAAAAAAAAACTTAAATAGCCAAGCGTCAATCCATCAACTCGCGATTCCAATATTATTTGATTAAAATAGTGATCTTGCAGACAGGAGAAGCTAGTGCAGTTAGCGGCCCGTTTCAACCGCAAGGCTGGTATGAGGGAAACATGGCTGAGCGAGAACCAGAGGCTTGTCTCCCAGGACAACTTCGGCTCGGATCTCGCAAGTGTCGAGGCCGCTCTCAAGAAACACGAGGTAGGAATTTTTTCTTCAATTTTTAGCATTTCCTATATTGTAGTTGCATTAAATTGTGTCGGAAAATTAGGATTATTTTACGAAATGAAAGTGATGAAAATCGAAAATTTTGATATACGGTTATTATTAAACTATAATTTATAACTTTTAAAACCCTTGTTTGCGTTTCAGGCGATAGAAACCGACATTCTGGCGTACGAGGAAAGAGTCCAAGCAGTCGTGGCTGTGGCTGGTTAGCTAGCTACTTTCTCAGACTTTACAAAGTTTACCTAGAATTTTTTAACTCTAAAAAAGAAGAAAAGTTTCGTACCCTCTGTGATTGAGAAAAAGAAGAAATAAATATGAGAGATACCATTTTGGTTTGTTCAAAAATGATGCAAGAGGTTTCCGAACGAAATACTGGAGAAGAAGGACGAGAGTGGAAAGCAAAATGGGGAAAAATTATTGGTCCACCATTTAAATAGAAGTGTCACTAAATAAAATAGTAACGTCCACCAAATAAAATAGCAACGTCCACCAAATAAAATAGTAACGTCCACCAAATAAAATAGTAACGTCCACCAAATAAAATAGTAACGTCCACCAAATAAAATAGTAACGTCCACCAAATAAAACACTAACGTCCACCAAATTTTTTTTGTTGTGAAATTCACCACGGCATTTTTTTCTCACCTGACACCAACCTGTATGGTTTTTTCTCCACTTTTCTCCAAATTAAAAGTCCACCAATTTTTTTCGTGAAATTCACCACGGCATTTTTTCTCACCTGACACCAAAGGTTTTTTTCTCACCCTACACCACACCAAACTTTTTCTGCACTCTCAGTGAGTTGTTTTTGATGGTTTTTTTTGTAGTGGAGGTAATTTTCGCGGGAATAAAGTTTTTTATGAGTGTTTTTTCTTGTTGAATGTTTTCTTTAGGTCATTCTGTTGAATGTTTTGTTTCAGATATAATTTAAAAATAGGCACTTCTGCAGTTTAAGTGGCAGCGCTCGTTTTTTTCTTCATAGATGTTCATTTTGAGCATCAAGGACTCTGGTTCTTGCAAAAACTCCGGTTCTTGCAAAAAAATTTTTCATTTTTCACAAAAAAAATTTTTGGACTCAACTGCAGTTTCAGTCACCCCCAAAGCCCTAAAGGGAAGAAGGGGGTCCTAAGGAGAGAAGGGGAAGGGAGTTTTCATAAATAAAATGTCTTTCTGAGAAAAAATCTTTGGACGGTTAAAGTAGATTAGAGCCAACTTTTTCCTAAGCCTAAGCGTTTTGGCCCTTTGTTAATTCGTCTGGTAGGTGCGTCGCGGCCCCCTTCGCGTCGCGGCCCGCGTCGTGGCTTTTATTTATTTTTTTCTCAGAAAGAGATTTTATTCATGAAAACTCCCTTCCCCCTTTCTCCTTAGGGCCCCCCTTCCCCCCTTTAGGCCCCCCCTTCCTTCTCCCCCCCTCCCTAGGGCCCTTACCCCCCTTGCTTAGGTAGGGCCCTCTTCCTCCCCCCTTCCCCCTTTAGGGCCCCCCTCCCTTCCCTGCTTAGGTAAACCCCCCTCCCCCTCCCTCCTTTCCTTTCCCCAAAATTTATAAAGATTTTTTTTTTTAAAGGAAAAAAAAAGAAGAAAGAAAGAGAAAAAAAAATAAATTGAGAGGCCGCGACGCTCCTACCAGACGAAGTAAAAAAGTACCAGCGTTTTAATGTAAAAATAATTTTTTGCAGTTGCAAAATCAGGTTAATTTTTCATTTTTAAAATCTTTTCTAGCTATTATAGATAAATTTATAAATTTTTATACAGATATAAACCACACTAAAGAAAAAAAAGAAGTTTTTTCTGGAAATTTTGTTGTTTTTTCTGAAACCAAAGTCTTAGATGCTCAAAATGATATCATATGAAGAAATTTTCCGAAACCAAAACGTTTAAAGCCCACGAGCGCTGCCACTTAAACTGCAGAAGTACCTATTTTTAAATTAAATCTGAAACAAAACATTCAACAGAATGACCTAAAGAAAACATTCAACAACAAAAAACATTAATAAAAAACTTTACTCCCGTGAAAATTCACCTCCACTACAAAAAAACCCATCAAAAACACTGAGAGAGCAGAAAAAGTAACCTTTGGTTTCAGGTGAGAAAAAAATGCTGTGGTGAATTTCACGAAAAAAAATTGGTGGACTTTAAATTTGGTGGAAAAAACCATACAGGTTGGTGTCAGGTGAGAAAAAATGCCGTGGTGAATTTCACAACAAAAAAAAATTTGGTGGACGTTAGTGTTTTATTTGGTGGACGTTACTATTTTATTTGGTGGACGTTACTATTTTATTTGGTGGACGTTACTATTTTATTTGGTGGACGTTGCTATTTTATTTGGTGGACGTTACTATTTTATTTGGTGACACTTCTATTTAAATGGTGGACCAATAATTCATGCCCGCAATGAATAGACCATAACTGCCCTGCTGTTTTAAGAAAATTTTAAGATCACTTTTAATCCGATCGATGTCTTGAATAATGAAAATGTCTTCTCTCTGCTCCTAACCTCTTGCTTGCTTATCATTATTATGGGTCCCCCCTCGAAGAACGGTCGTTTTTTTAAATTAAATTTTCTGGTCAGTGCTGATGTGCTATGAAATTTCCAAAATATGAAAAAGATTGTGATTTCTGTATTGCATGAGCTTATTCGCCAGGCAACAAGTATTTGGGAACTTTTTGATTGGAATTGAAGTTTTAAAAATTTGTTAACCAATTTTAATTGTTGAAAAAGAAGGATTCTAAGTCTTCAGTCAGGACTGATGGACCGATTTTTTAAATTTCAAATTTGAAGGAGAACTGGAGGCAGAGAATTTCCATGAACTACCGGCGATAAACGAAAGGAAAGACAATGTTCTCCGCCTATGGAATGCGCTCTTCCAATTGCTGATTGCTAGGAGGTTATCTCTTAAACAGTCTTTTCGTTTTTAATCAGTAATTATTTATATTTGCAATTAATCATTCTTTTAAAAACTCATTTCCTTAAAGGGCGAGATTGGAGCTGAGCATGGCGATTCAGCGCATCTTCCACGATATGACACTCACTCTCGACATGTGTGATGACATTAAGGTTTCTAATGTTTTTCTTTAAAAAAACTTGAATTGTTTTTATCACACAATGTATGATAGAGCATAATAGGGTTTTTGAGAAGATGAAATCTTATGAGGAGTGAGGGTTTCAGAGGCTTCAAGTGACAATATAAGATGGTTTTTTTAAACTGAGGTCTGTTGGGCGTCGTTACAAAGCGGCCATTCGAGTAGGACGAAGAAGGAAAACATTACGACAGGGTTTATTTATGGACGTTACACCGCAGCCGTTCCGAGAGAAAGAGAAGAGCAAAAATAAATATGTTTTATGATGTTTAAAAATAAACTTCGCTATGAAAATATATTTTTTGTGTTTTCCTTAACCGATTTGTCTTCATAGTTGGCTGAAACTCAAATATTCCAGAATACTTCAAGTGGGTTCAAAGTATTTCTATGTTAGAATACATTGAAACGAGTACTTCACAGGGTCGCCTGCAATCGGAAGACCTAGGAGCTCATCTGATGGATGTGGAGGATCTGCTGCAGAAGCACGCGCTGCTCGAGAGTGAAATCAACATCATCGGGGAGAGAATCAACAACACCAAGCAGCAATCTGAACGGTAGGGGAAGGAGTATTTGTAGCAGATTAGCCAGATGCTTTTTGGAGAAACTTTACGCTTTGAGCAGATGAAAGAGAAAGAGGGATACAGAGATAAAGGGAGAAACAAAAAGAGGAAGAAAGTGAGCGATAGAGAGAGGAGAAGGGAGAGATGTAGAGACCGATGAAGAGAGAATGGAAGCAAGAGAAAGAGATACAGATATGTTGTGAAAAAGAGGGGGATAAGAAAGACATAGAGAGAGAGAGAGAGTAAAAGAAAGAGGAAGGGATATAAATAGAAAGAGGGGGATAAGAAAGACATAGAGAGAGAGAGAGAGTAAAAGAAAGAGGAAGGGATATAAATAGAAAGAGGGGGATAAGAAAGACATAGAGAGAGAGAGAGAGAGAGTAAAAGAAAGAGGAAGGGATATAAATAGAAAGAGGGGGATAAGAAAGACATAGAGAGAGAGAGAGAGAGTAAAAGAAAGAGGAAGGGATATAAATAGAAACAAAAGAGAGTGTGGTATGTATAAAGAGCAATTTATGGTATGTATGATGAATGAATGTTTGAGATTCACTGGGGTGTCGGGACCAGATCAGAGCGGATACAGATTCACTGGGGTGTCGGGACCAGATCAGAGCGGATACAGATTCACTGGGGTGTCGGGACCAGATCAGAGCGGATACAGATTCACTGGGGTGTCGGGACCAGATCAGAGCGGATACAGATTCACTGGGGTGTCGGGACCAGATCAGAGCGGATACAGATTCACTGGGGTGTCGGGACCAGATCAGAGCGGATACAGATTTACTGGGGTGTCGGGACCAGATCAGAGCGGATACAGATTCACTGGGGTGTCGGGACCAGATCAGAGCGGATACAGATTCACTGGGGTGTCGGGACCAGATCAGAGCGGATACAGATTCACTGGGGTGTCGGGACCAGATCAGAGATTCACTGGGGTGTCGGGACCAGATCAGAGATTCACTGAGGTGTCGGGACCAGATCAGAGCGGATACAGATTCACTGGGGTGTCGGGACCAGATCAGAGCGGATACAGATTCACTGGGGTGTCGGGACCAGATCAGAGCGGATACAGATTCACTGGGGTGTCGGGACCAGATCAGAGCGGATACAGATTCACTGGGGTGTCGGGACCAGATCAGAGCGGATACAGATTCACTGGGGTGTCGGGACCAGATCAGAGCGGATACAGATTCACTGGGGTGTCGGGACCAGATCAGAGCGGATACAGATTCACTGGGGTGTCGGGACCAGATCAGAGCGGATACAGATTCACTGGGGTGTCGGGACCAGATAAGAGCGGATACAGATTCACTGGGGTGTCGGGACCAGATCAGAGCGGATACAGATTCACTGGGGTGTCGGGACCAGATCAGAGCGGATACAGATTCACTGGGGTGTCGGGACCAGATCAGAGCGGATACAGATTCACTGGGGTGTCGGGACCAGATCAGAGATTCACTGGGGTGTCGGGACCAGATCAGAGATTCACTGGGGTGTCGGGACCAGATCAGAGCGGATACAGATTCACTGGGGTGTCGGGACCAGATCAGAGCGGATACAGATTCACTGGGGTGTCGGGACCAGATCAGAGCGGATACAGATTCACTGGGGTGTCGGGACCAGATCAGAGCGGATACAGATTCACTGGGGTGTCGGGACCAGATCAGAGCGGATACAGATTCACTGGGGTGTCGGGACCAGATCAGAGCGGATACAGATTCACTGGGGTGTCGGGACCAGATCAGAGCGGATACAGATTCACTGGGGTGTCGGGACCAGATCAGAGCGGATACAGATTCACTGGGGTGTCGGGACCAGATCAGAGCGGATACAGATTCACTGGGGTGTCGGGACCAGATAAGAGCGGATACAGATTCACTGGGGTGTCGGGACCAGATCAGAGCGGATACAGATTCACTGGGGTGTCGGGACCAGATCAGAGCGGATACAGATTCACTGGGGTGTCGGGACCAGATCAGAGATTCACTGGGGTGTCGGGACCAGATCAGAGATTCACTGGGGTGTCGGGACCAGATCAGAGCGGATACAGATTCACTGGGGTGTCGGGACCAGATCAGAGCGGATACAGATTCACTGGGGTGTCGGGACCAGATCAGAGCGGATACAGATTCACTGGGGTGTCGGGACCAGATCAGAGCGGATACAGATTCACTGGGGTGTCGGGACCAGATCAGAGCGGATACAGATTCACTGGGGTGTCGGGACCAGATCAGAGCGGATACAGATTCACTGGGGTGTCGGGACCAGATCAGAGCGGATACAGATTCACTGGGGTGTCGGGACCAGATCAGAGCGGATACAGATTCACTGGGGTGTCGGGACCAGATCAGAGCGGATACAGATTCACTGGGGTGTCGGGACCAGATAAGAGCGGATACAGATTCACTGGGGTGTCGGGACCAGATCAGAGCGGATACAGATTCACTGGGGTGTCGGGACCAGATCAGAGCGGATACAGATTCACTGGGGTGTCGGGACCAGATCAGAGCGGATACAGATTCACTGGGGTGTCGGGACCAGATCAGAGATTCACTGGGGTGTCGGGACCAGATCAGAGCGGATACAGATTCACTGGGGTGTCGGGACCAGATCAGAGATTCACTGGGGTGTCGGGACCAGATCAGAGATTCACTGGGGTGTCGGGACCAGATCAGAGCGGATACAGATTCACTGGGGTGTCGGGACCAGATCAGAGCGGATACAGATTCACTGGGGGTGTCGGGACCAGATCAGAGCGGATACAGATTCACTGGGGTGTCGGGACCAGATCAGAGATTCACTGGGGTGTCGGGACCAGATCAGAGATTCACTGGGGTGTCGGGACCAGATCAGAGCGGATACAGATTCACTGGGGTGTCGGGACCAGATCAGAGCGGATACAGATTCACTGGGGTGTCGGGACCAGATCAGAGCGGATACAGATTCACTGGGGTGTCGGGACCAGATCAGAGATTCACTGGGGTGTCGGGACCAGATCAGAGCGGATACAGATTCACTGGGGTGTCGGGACCAGATCAGAGCGGATACAGATTCACTGGGGTGTCGGGACCAGATCAGAGCGGATACAGATTCACTGGGGTGTCGGGACCAGATCAGAGCGGATACAGATTCACTGGGGTGTCGGGACCAGATCAGAGCGGATACAGATTCACTGGGGTGTCGGGACCAGATCAGAGATTCACTGGGGTGTCGGGACCAGATCAGAGATTCACTGGGGTGTCGGGACCAGATCAGAGCGGATACAGATTCACTGGGGTGTCGGGACCAGATCAGAGCGGATACAGATTCACTGGGGTGTCGGGACCAGATCAGAGCGGATACAGATTCACTGGGGTGTCGGGACCAGATCAGAGATTCACTGGGGTGTCGGGACCAGATCAGAGCGGATACAGATTCACTGGGGTGTCGGGACCAGATCAGAGATTCACTGGGGTGTCGGGACCAGATCAGAGATTCACTGGGGTGTCGGGACCAGATCAGAGCGGATACAGATTCACTGGGGTGTCGGGACCAGATCAGAGCGGATACAGATTCACTGGGGGTGTCGGGACCAGATCAGAGCGGATACAGATTCACTGGGGTGTCGGGACCAGATCAGAGATTCACTGGGGTGTCGGGACCAGATCAGAGATTCACTGGGGTGTCGGGACCAGATCAGAGCGGATACAGATTCACTGGGGTGTCGGGACCAGATCAGAGCGGATACAGATTCACTGGGGTGTCGGGACCAGATCAGAGCGGATACAGATTCACTGGGGTGTCGGGACCAGATCAGAGATTCACTGGGGTGTCGGGACCAGATCAGAGATTCACTGGGGTGTCGGGACCAGATCAGAGCGGATACAGATTCACTGGGGTGTCGGGACCAGATCAGAGCGGATACAGATTCACTGGGGTGTCGGGACCAGATCAGAGCGGATACAGATTCACTGGGGTGTCGGGACCAGATCAGAGCGGATACAGATTCACTGGGGTGTCGGGACCAGATCAGAGCGGATACAGATTCACTGGGGTGTCGGGACCAGATCAGAGCGGATACAGATTCACTGGGGTGTCGGGACCAGATCAGAGCGGATACAGATTCACTGGGGTGTCGGGACCAGATCAGAGCGGATACAGATTCACTGGGGTGTCGGGACCAGATCAGAGCGGATACAGATTCACTGGGGTGTCGGGACCAGATAAGAGCGGATACAGATTCACTGGGGTGTCGGGACCAGATCAGAGCGGATACAGATTCACTGGGGTGTCGGGACCAGATCAGAGCGGATACAGATTCACTGGGGTGTCGGGACCAGATCAGAGCGGATACAGATTCACTGGGGTGTCGGGACCAGATCAGAGATTCACTGGGGTGTCGGGACCAGATCAGAGCGGATACAGATTCACTGGGGTGTCGGGACCAGATCAGAGATTCACTGGGGTGTCGGGACCAGATCAGAGATTCACTGGGGTGTCGGGACCAGATCAGAGCGGATACAGATTCACTGGGGTGTCGGGACCAGATCAGAGCGGATACAGATTCACTGGGGGTGTCGGGACCAGATCAGAGCGGATACAGATTCACTGGGGTGTCGGGACCAGATCAGAGATTCACTGGGGTGTCGGGACCAGATCAGAGATTCACTGGGGTGTCGGGACCAGATCAGAGCGGATACAGATTCACTGGGGTGTCGGGACCAGATCAGAGCGGATACAGATTCACTGGGGTGTCGGGACCAGATCAGAGCGGATACAGATTCACTGGGGTGTCGGGACCAGATCAGAGATTCACTGGGGTGTCGGGACCAGATCAGAGCGGATACAGATTCACTGGGGTGTCGGGACCAGATCAGAGCGGATACAGATTCACTGGGGTGTCGGGACCAGATCAGAGCGGATACAGATTCACTGGGGTGTCGGGACCAGATCAGAGCGGATACAGATTCACTGGGGTGTCGGGACCAGATCAGAGCGGATACAGATTCACTGGGGTGTCGGGACCAGATCAGAGATTCACTGGGGTGTCGGGACCAGATCAGAGATTCACTGGGGTGTCGGGACCAGATCAGAGCGGATACAGATTCACTGGGGTGTCGGGACCAGATCAGAGCGGATACAGATTCACTGGGGTGTCGGGACCAGATCAGAGCGGATACAGATTCACTGGGGTGTCGGGACCAGATCAGAGATTCACTGGGGTGTCGGGACCAGATCAGAGCGGATACAGATTCACTGGGGTGTCGGGACCAGATCAGAGATTCACTGGGGTGTCGGGACCAGATCAGAGATTCACTGGGGTGTCGGGACCAGATCAGAGCGGATACAGATTCACTGGGGTGTCGGGACCAGATCAGAGCGGATACAGATTCACTGGGGGTGTCGGGACCAGATCAGAGCGGATACAGATTCACTGGGGTGTCGGGACCAGATCAGAGATTCACTGGGGTGTCGGGACCAGATCAGAGATTCACTGGGGTGTCGGGACCAGATCAGAGCGGATACAGATTCACTGGGGTGTCGGGACCAGATCAGAGCGGATACAGATTCACTGGGGTGTCGGGACCAGATCAGAGCGGATACAGATTCACTGGGGTGTCGGGACCAGATCAGAGATTCACTGGGGTGTCGGGACCAGATCAGAGCGGATACAGATTCACTGGGGTGTCGGGACCAGATCAGAGCGGATACAGATTCACTGGGGTGTCGGGACCAGATCAGAGCGGATACAGATTCACTGGGGTGTCGGGACCAGATCAGAGCGGATACAGATTCACTGGGGTGTCGGGACCAGATCAGAGCGGATACAGATTCACTGGGGTGTCGGGACCAGATCAGAGATTCACTGGGGTGTCGGGACCAGATCAGAGATTCACTGGGGTGTCGGGACCAGATCAGAGCGGATACAGATTCACTGGGGTGTCGGGACCAGATCAGAGCGGATACAGATTCACTGGGGTGTCGGGACCAGATCAGAGCGGATACAGATTCACTGGGGTGTCGGGACCAGATCAGAGATTCACTGGGGTGTCGGGACCAGATCAGAGATTCACTGGGGTGTCGGGACCAGATCAGAGCGGATACAGATTCACTGGGGTGTCGGGACCAGATCAGAGCGGATACAGATTCACTGGGGTGTCGGGACCAGATCAGAGCGGATACAGATTCACTGGGGTGTCGGGACCAGATCAGAGATTCACTGGGGTGTCGGGACCAGATCAGAGATTCACTGGGGTGTCGGGACCAGATCAGAGCGGATACAAACCCTTTTGAGATTCACTGGGGTGTCGGGACCAGATCAGAGCGGATACAAACCCTTTTGAGATTCACTGGGGTGTCGGGACCAGATCAGAGCGGATACAGATTCACTGGGGTGTCGGGACCAGATCAGAGATTCACTGGGGTGTCGGGACCAGATCAGAGCGGATACAGATTCACTGGGGTGTCGGGACCAGATCAGAGATTCACTGGGGTGTCGGGACCAGATCAGAGATTCACTGGGGTGTCGGGACCAGATCAGAGCGGATACAGATTCACTGGGGTGTCGGGACCAGATCAGAGCGGATACAGATTCACTGGGGGTGTCGGGACCAGATCAGAGCGGATACAGATTCACTGGGGTGTCGGGACCAGATCAGAGATTCACTGGGGTGTCGGGACCAGATCAGAGATTCACTGGGGTGTCGGGACCAGATCAGAGCGGATACAGATTCACTGGGGTGTCGGGACCAGATCAGAGCGGATACAGATTCACTGGGGTGTCGGGACCAGATCAGAGCGGATACAGATTCACTGGGGTGTCGGGACCAGATCAGAGATTCACTGGGGTGTCGGGACCAGATCAGAGCGGATACAGATTCACTGGGGTGTCGGGACCAGATCAGAGCGGATACAGATTCACTGGGGTGTCGGGACCAGATCAGAGCGGATACAGATTCACTGGGGTGTCGGGACCAGATCAGAGCGGATACAGATTCACTGGGGTGTCGGGACCAGATCAGAGCGGATACAGATTCACTGGGGTGTCGGGACCAGATCAGAGATTCACTGGGGTGTCGGGACCAGATCAGAGATTCACTGGGGTGTCGGGACCAGATCAGAGCGGATACAGATTCACTGGGGTGTCGGGACCAGATCAGAGCGGATACAGATTCACTGGGGTGTCGGGACCAGATCAGAGCGGATACAGATTCACTGGGGTGTCGGGACCAGATCAGAGATTCACTGGGGTGTCGGGACCAGATCAGAGATTCACTGGGGTGTCGGGACCAGATCAGAGCGGATACAGATTCACTGGGGTGTCGGGACCAGATCAGAGCGGATACAGATTCACTGGGGTGTCGGGACCAGATCAGAGCGGATACAGATTCACTGGGGTGTCGGGACCAGATCAGAGATTCACTGGGGTGTCGGGACCAGATCAGAGATTCACTGGGGTGTCGGGACCAGATCAGAGCGGATACAAACCCTTTTTGAGATTCACTGGGGTGTCGGGACCAGATCAGAGCGGATACAAACCCTTTTTGAGATTCACTGGGGTGTCGGGACCAGATCAGAGCGGATACAAACCCTTTTTGAGATTCACTGGGGTGTCGGGACCAGATCAGAGCGGATACAGATTCACTGGGGTGTCGGGACCAGATCAGAGATTCACTGGGGTGTCGGGACCAGATCAGAGCGGATACAAACCCTTTTTGAGATTCACTGGGGTGTCGGGACCAGATCAGAGCGGATACAAACCCTTTTTGAGATTCACTGGGGTGTCGGGACCAGATCAGAGCGGATACAAACCCTTTTTGAGATTCACTGGGGTGTCGGGACCAGATCAGAGCGGATACAAACCCTTTTTGAGATTCACTGGGGTGTCGGGACCAGATCAGAGCGGATACAAACCCTTTTTGAGATTCACTGGGGTGTCGGGACCAGATCAGAGCGGATACAAACCCTTTTTGAGATTCACTGGGGTGTCGGGACCAGATCAGAGCGGATACAAACCCTTTTTGAGATTCACTGGGGTGTCGGGACCAGATCAGAGCGGATACAAACCCTTTTTGAGATTCACTGGGGTGTCGGGACCAGATCAGAGCGGATACAAACCCTTTTTGAGATTCACTGGGGTGTCGGGACCAGATCAGAGCGGATACAAACCCTTTTTGAGATTCACTGGGGTGTCGGGACCAGATCAGAGCGGATACAAACCCTTTTTGAGATTCACTGGGGTGTCGGGACCAGATCAGAGCGGATACAAACCCTTTTTGAGATTCACTGGGGTGTCGGGACCAGATCAGAGCGGATACAAACCCTTTTTGAGATTCACTGGGGTGTCGGGACCAGATCAGAGCGGATACAAACCCTTTTTGAGATTCACTGGGGTGTCGGGACCAGATCAGAGCGGATACAAACCCTTTTTGAGATTCACTGGGGTGTCGGGACCAGATCAGAGCGGATACAAACCCTTTTTGAGATTCACTGGGGTGTCGGGACCAGATCAGAGCGGATACAAACCCTTTTTGAGATTCACTGGGGTGTCGGGATCAGATCAGAGCGGATACAAACCCTTTTTGAGATTCACTGGGGTGTCGGGACCAGATCAGAGCGGATACAAACCCTTTTTGAGATTCACTGGGGTGTCGGGACCAGATCAGAGCGGATACAAACCCTTTTTGAGATTCACTGGGGTGTCGGGACCAGATCAGAGCGGATACAAACCCTTTTTGAGATTCACTGGGGTGTCGGGACCAGATCAGAGCGGATACAAACCCTTTTTGAGATTCACTGGGGTGTCGGGACCAGATCAGAGCGGATACAAACCCTTTTTGAGATTCACTGGGGTGTCGGGACCAGATCAGAGCGGATACAAACCCTTTTTGAGATTCACTGGGGTGTCGGGACGAGATCAGAGCGGATACAGATTCACTGGGGTGTCGGGACCAGATCAGAGATTCACTGGGGTGTCGGGACCAGATCAGAGCGGATACAAACCCTTTTTGAGATTCACTGGGGTGTCGGGACCAGATCAGAGCGGATACAAACCCTTTTTGAGATTCACTGGGGTGTCGGGACCAGATCAGAGCGGATACAAACCCTTTTTGAGATTCACTGGGGTGTCGGGACCAGATCAGAGCGGATACAAACCCTTTTTGAGATTCACTGGGGTGTCGGGACCAGATCAGAGCGGATACAAACCCTTTTTGAGATTCACTGGGGTGTCGGGACCAGATCAGAGCGGATACAAACCCTTTTTGAGATTCACTGGGGTGTCGGGACCAGATCAGAGCGGATACAAACCCTTTTTGAGATTCACTGGGGTGTCGGGACCAGATCAGAGCGGATACAAACCCTTTTTGAGATTCACTGGGGTGTCGGGACCAGATCAGAGCGGATACAAACCCTTTTTGAGATTCACTGGGGTGTCGGGACCAGATCAGAGCGGATACAAACCCTTTTTGAGATTCACTGGGGTGTCGGGACCAGATCAGAGCGGATACAAACCCTTTTTGAGATTCACTGGGGTGTCGGGACCAGATCAGAGCGGATACAAACCCTTTTTGAGATTCACTGGGGTGTCGGGACCAGATCAGAGCGGATACAAACCCTTTTTGAGATTCACTGGGGTGTCGGGACCAGATCAGAGCGGATACAAACCCTTTTTGAGATTCACTGGGGTGTCGGGACCAGATCAGAGCGGATACAAACCCTTTTTGAGATTCACTGGGGTGTCGGGACCAGATCAGAGCGGATACAAACCCTTTTTGAGATTCACTGGGGTGTCGGGACCAGATCAGAGCGGATACAAACCCTTTTTGAGATTCACTGGGGTGTCGGGACCAGATCAGAGCGGATACAAACCCTTTTTGAGATTCACTGGGGTGTCGGGACCAGATCAGAGCGGATACAAACCCTTTTTGAGATTCACTGGGGTGTCGGGACCAGATCAGAGCGGATACAAACCCTTTTTGAGATTCACTGGGGTGTCGGGACCAGATCAGAGCGGATACAAACCCTTTTTGAGATTCACTGGGGTGTCGGGACCAGATCAGAGCGGATACAAACCCTTTTTGAGATTCACTGGGGTGTCGGGACCAGATCAGAGCGGATACAAACCCTTTTTGAGATTCACTGGGGTGTCGGGACCAGATCAGAGCGGATACAAACCCTTTTTGAGATTCACTGGGGTGTCGGGATCAGATCAGAGCGGATACAAACCCTTTTTGAGATTCACTGGGGTGTCGGGACCAGATCAGAGCGGATACAAACCCTTTTTGAGATTCACTGGGGTGTCGGGACCAGATCAGAGCGGATACAAACCCTTTTTGAGATTCACTGGGGTGTCGGGACCAGATCAGAGCGGATACAAACCCTTTTTGAGATTCACTGGGGTGTCGGGACCAGATCAGAGCGGATACAAACCCTTTTTGAGATTCACTGGGGTGTCGGGACCAGATCAGAGCGGATACAAACCCTTTTTGAGATTCACTGGGGTGTCGGGACCAGATCAGAGCGGATACAAACCCTTTTTGAGATTCACTGGGGTGTCGGGACGAGATCAGAGCGGATACAGATTCACTGGGGTGTCGGGACCAGATCAGAGATTCACTGGGGTGTCGGGACCAGATCAGAGATTCACTGGGGTGTCGGGACCAGATCAGAGCGGATACAAACCCTTTTTGAGATTCACTGGGGTGTCGGGACCAGATCAGAGCGGATACAAACCCTTTTTGAGATTCACTGGGGTGTCGGGACCAGATCAGAGCGGATACAAACCCTTTTTGAGATTCACTGGGGTGTCGGGACCAGATCAGAGCGGATACAAACCCTTTTTGAGATTCACTGGGGTGTCGGGACCAGATCAGAGCGGATACAAACCCTTTTTGAGATTCACTGGGGTGTCGGGACCAGATCAGAGCGGATACAAACCCTTTTTGAGATTCACTGGGGTGTCGGGACCAGATCAGAGCGGATACAAACCCTTTTTGAGATTCACTGGGGTGTCGGGACCAGATCAGAGCGGATACAAACCCTTTTTGAGATTCACTGGGGTGTCGGGACCAGATCAGAGCGGATACAAACCCTTTTTGAGATTCACTGGGGTGTCGGGACCAGATCAGAGCGGATACAAACCCTTTTTGAGATTCACTGGGGTGTCGGGACCAGATCAGAGCGGATACAAACCCTTTTTGAGATTCACTGGGGTGTCGGGACCAGATCAGAGCGGATACAAACCCTTTTTGAGATTCACTGGGGTGTCGGGACCAGATCAGAGCGGATACAAACCCTTTTTGAGATTCACTGGGGTGTCGGGACCAGATCAGAGCGGATACAAACCCTTTTTGAGATTCACTGGGGTGTCGGGACCAGATCAGAGCGGATACAAACCCTTTTTGAGATTCACTGGGGTGTCGGGACCAGATCAGAGCAGATACAAACCCTTTTTGAGATTCACTGGGGTGTCGGGACCAGATCAGAGCGGATACAAACCCTTTTTGAGATTCACTGGGGTGTCGGGACCAGATCAGAGCGGATACAAACCCTTTTTGAGATTCACTGGGGTGTCGGGACCAGATCAGAGCGGATACAAACCCTTTTTGAGATTCACTGGGGTGTCGGGACCAGATCAGAGCGGATACAAACCCTTTTTGAGATTCACTGGGGTGTCGGGACCAGATCAGAGCGGATACAAACCCTTTTTGAGATTCACTGGGGTGTCGGGACCAGATCAGAGCGGATACAAACCCGTGTTTTGAGATTCACTGGGGTGTCGAGACCAGATCAGAGCGGATACAAACCCGTGTTTTGAGATTCACTGGGGTGTCGGGACCAGATCAGAGCGGATACAAACCCGTGTTTTGAGATTCACTGGGGTGTCGGGACCAGATCAGAGCGGATACAAACCCGTGTTTTGAGATTCACTGGGGTGTCGGGACCAGATCAGAGCGGATACAAACCCGTGTTTTGAGATTCACTGGGGTGTCGGGACCAGATCAGAGCGGATACAAACCCGTGTTTTGAGATTCACTGGGGTGTCGGGACCAGATCAGAGCGGATACAAACCCGTGTTTTGAGATTCACTGGGGTGTCGGGACCAGATCAGAGCGGATACAAACCCGTGTTTTGAGATTCACTGGGGTGTCGGGACCAGATCAGAGCGGATACAAACCCGTGTTTTGAGATTCACTGGGGTGTCGGGACCAGATCAGAGCGGATACAAACCCTTTTTGAGATTCACTAGGGTGTCGGGACCAGATCAGAGCGGATACAAACCCCTTTTTGAGATTCACTGGGGTGTCGGGACCAGATCAGAGCGGATACAAACCCTTTTTGAGATTCACTGGGGTGTCGGGACCAGATCAGAGCGGATACAAACCCTTTTTGAGATTCACTGGGGTGTCGGGACCAGATCAGAGCGGATACAAACCCTTTTTGAGATTCACTGGGGTGTCGGGACCAGATCAGAGCGGATACAAACCCTTTTTGAGATTCACTGGGGTGTCGGGACCAGATCAGAGCGGATACAAACCCTTTTTGAGATTCACTGGGGTGTCGGGACCAGATCAGAGCGGATACAAACCCTTTTTGAGATTCACTGGGGTGTCGGGACCAGATCAGAGCGGATACAAACCCTTTTTGAGATTCACTGGGGTGTCGGGACCAGATCAGAGCGGATACAAACCCTTTTTGAGATTCACTGGGGTGTCGGGACCAGATCAGAGCGGATACAAACCCTTTTTGAGATTCACTGGGGTGTCGGGACCAGATCAGAGCGGATACAAACCCTTTTTGAGATTCACTGGGGTGTCGGGACCAGATCAGAGCGGATACAAACCCGTGTTTTGAGATTCACTGGGGTGTCGGGACCAGATCAGAGCGGATACAAACCCGTGTTTTGAGATTCACTGGGGTGTCGGGACCAGATCAGAGCGGATACAAACCCGTGTTTTGAGATTCACTGGGTTGTCGGGACCAGATCAGAGCGGATACAAACCCGTGTTTTGAGATTCACTGGGGTGTCGGGACCAGATCAGAGCGGATACAAACCCTTTTTGAGATTCACTGGGGTGTCGGGACCAGATCAGAGCGGATACAAACCCTTTTTGAGATTCACTGGGGTGTCGGGACCAGATCAGAGCGGATACAAACCCTTTTTGAGATTCACTGGGGTGTCGGGACCAGATCAGAGCGGATACAAACCCTTTTTGAGATTCACTGGGGTGTCGGGACCAGATCAGAGCGGATACAAACCCTTTTTGAGATTCACTGGGGTGTCGGGACCAGATCAGAGCGGATACAAACCCGTGTTTTGAGATTCACTGGGGTGTCGGGACCAGATCAGAGCGGATACAAACCCGTGTTTTGAGATTCACTGGGGTGTCGGGACCAGATCAGAGCGGATACAAACCCGTGTTTTGAGATTCACTGGGTTGTCGGGACCAGATCAGAGCGGATACAAACCCGTGTTTTGAGATTCACTGGGTTGTCGGGACCAGATCAGAGCGGATACAAACCCGTGTTTTGAGATTCACTGGGGTGTCGGGACCAGATCAGAGCGGATACAAACCCGTGTTTTGAGATTCACTGGGGTGTCGGGACCAGATCAGAGCGGATACAAACCCGTGTTTTGAGATTCACTGGGGTGTCGGGACCAGATCAGAGCGGATACAAACCCGTGTTTTGAGATTCACTGGGGTGTCGGGACCAGATCAGAGCGGATACAAACCCGTGTTTTGAGATTCACTGGGGTGTCGGGACCAGATCAGAGCGGATACAAACCCGTGTTTTGAGATTCACTGGGGTGTCGGGACCAGATCAGAGCGGATACAAACCCGTGTTTTGAGATTCACTGGGGTGTCGGGACCAGATCAGAGCGGATACAAACCCGTGTTTTGAGATTCACTGGGGTGTCGGGACCAGATCAGAGCGGATACAAACCCGTGTTTTGAGATTCACTGGGGTGTCGGGACCAGATCAGAGCGGATACAAACCCGTGTTTTGAGATTCACTGGGGTGTCGGGACCAGATCAGAGCGGATACAAACCCGTGTTTTGAGATTCACTGGGGTGTCGGGACCAGATCAGAGCGGATACAAACCCGTGTTTTGAGATTCACTGGGGTGTCGGGACCAGATCAGAGCGGATACAAACCCGTGTTTTGAGATTCACTGGGGTGTCGGGACCAGATCAGAGCGGATACAAACCCGTGTTTTGAGATTCACTGGGGTGTCGGGACCAGATCAGAGCGGATACAAACCCGTGTTTTGAGATTCACTGGGGTGTCGGGACCAGATCAGAGCGGATACAAACCCGTGTTTTGAGATTCACTGGGGTGTCGGGACCAGATCAGAGCGGATACAAACCCGTGTTTTGAGATTCACTGGGGTGTCGGGACCAGATCAGAGCGGATACAAACCCGTGTTTTGAGATTCACTGGGGTGTCGGGACCAGATCAGAGCGGATACAAACCCGTGTTTTGAGATTCACTGGGGTGTCGGGACCAGATCAGAGCGGATACAAACCCGTGTTTTGAGATTCACTGGGGTGTCGGGACCAGATCAGAGCGGATACAAACCCGTGTTTTGAGATTCACTGGGGTGTCGGGACCAGATCAGAGCGGATACAAACCCGTGTTTTGAGATTCACTGGGGTGTCGGGACCAGATCAGAGCGGATACAAACCCGTGTTTTGAGATTCACTGGGGTGTCGGGACCAGATCAGAGCGGATACAAACCCGTGTTTTGAGATTCACTGGGGTGTCGGGACCAGATCAGAGCGGATACAAACCCGTGTTTTGAGATTCACTGGGGTGTCGGGACCAGATCAGAGCGGATACAAACCCGTGCAGCCAGAAATCGTCCAGGAGAGAATCAATCATCTCGATGAGAGGTTCACTTGCAGATCCTTTGCTTTGAATATAAGAAGAAAGCAAAACAAATAAAAAAAGACTAACTAGATGTGATTCCGATCATCTCAAATCATATAAAAGTTTTTTTCGGGAATGAAACATAGGAAACATTTTATGAAAGTCTGAGTTATCGATCCCCTGTTCCCATATAAAACCTAGTCAAGTTTAAAAAATAAAGATTTTACATTAGTTTTTCAAAAGGTTGATTCAAGGAATGAATAAATCTGGTATGAATACATCATTTGAAGTTTGATTAGAAGAATAAATTAGATACGCGGAGCTGCTGGAGTTGTCTGCTGATCGGAAAAGAAGACTGGAGGACAACAAAAGACTCTGCCAGTTCTGGTGGGACATCGCCGAGCTGGAGCACTCCCTCAAGGAACAGGAGCAGGTTGGAGAATGAGTAACTTGAAAGTATAACTGTCATTTTAAAGTTTAAATGTAATCTCACAGTTTAACTCTCATATATAGAATATAATATTAACTCAAATATTCATTTGAAGACAAACTCTGCATCAACGAAAAAACAAGATCAATATTAGCAGAAAAATTGGAGCTATGTTACATCGCGGTAATGTTTCTGCTCATTGAATCTTCTCAAAAGTTCAACATCTTCTTAGCTTTAAAAGGTAAAAGCAGTTTGATATCTTTCTCTCCATTATGCAGTTGAACTTGAGGTGCTCGGTTCGACAGATACAGGGAAGGACATCGTTACCGTATCGCATTTGCTGGCCAAACACAAGAATGCAGAGAACAACCTGGAAGATCTCGCGAAGAGACTCGACGGAATGGACGAGGAAGGAAACGCCCTCAACCAAGAAGGAATTCCAGGTCGGTTCATTGGTTTTGGTTACTCAGTTCTGCTCTACATACTTTCACGTATATATAGATAATGAAAGCGCTTAGCTTACTGAGACTTTTTGACATTTATAAGTTGAGTGATTAAAACATGCCATGTTTTAACGAGTTTGGAAATCAGGAGCCGAGAAAATCGCGCCTCGTCTGGCTGATGCGAGGGACTACTTGAACAGACTGAGAGAACTCGCCGCCTCGAGAAGAAGCCGGCTCTCAGGCGGAGTTGACTACTATCAAGTTGGTGATTTCGGTTAACTTTACTTGAATTTATCGGTCCATCACTTTTGTTCCTTGTTTTATCAACCAAAGAACATAGGTTGAGTACAAGTTTACAGTTTACCATTTCCAGTACACATTCTATCATCGTTTCTCTCATTCCCTATTGCTCTCTCTCTTTATCTCTCTCTCTCTCTCTGTCTCTCTGTCTCTCTCTCTCTGTCTCTCTCTCTTTCTCTCTCTCTCTCTCTCTCTCTCTCTCTCTCTCTCTCTCTCTCTCTCTCTCTCTCTCTCTCTCTCTGCTTATCCAGCTATTTCTCAATGCGTGTTTCTCTCTTTGTATCACTGTCTATATCTCCCTTTATCTCTACGTATCTCTCTCTCTCTCTTTCACTACCTCTGGATGTGCTCGTTGTACAAGCATGCAAAGTGGACGTTGCAGTTCTTCACGGATGCGGATGACGTGGATGCGCATCTGCTGGACACACTCCGCGTTGTCTCCTCCGACGACATCGGCAAGGACGAGGGAAGCGTTCAGCTGCTGCTCCGCAAGCATGATGACGTCAACGAGGAGATCGTCCGATTCGACGAGCACATCAGCCAACTCCACGAGAAAGCTGCCAGTCTTCCGCCCGATGTTAGCCTTAGACTAATTTACTAAGACGAAAACAATGGACTAATGAAAGACTCAAAGTCTCGGAATAGTCATAGAACAAATTTTTGATATAATTTTTCAAGTCTCCCATTGTTGTTTTTTCACTCTCAACAAATGATTGTTCAGTTGGTTGGTCTGAGTATATTCATAATCATGTGACTATCCAAGAGCTCAGCCGAAAAACCTCTCTATCAAACAGTGGATTGGCAAGGCAAACTTAATTTATCTTATTACATCTGGATTTCATTCACAATCATAATCATAATTCACAATCATTATGGATTGAATGGACCATTTGCTTTTTTTTAGAAGTTTTTTGAAATATAATTCTCTCAATGTTTATTAGTTTGGTCTAAAAAAATTTTCAGCAGAGCTATTTTGAGGATTTTTTGATAATTGATTCACTGAAGTTTTGCCTGAATCAGGCTCGCGAGCATCCCGACATCGTGCAACGACTGGAGACTACAGTACGCCGGAAGGCGGAGCTGGAGGCTCTCTCACAGTTGAGAAAGCAGAGGCTGCTTGATGCTCTCAACCTTTACAAACTGTACGCAGACGCGGACTCAGTCGAGGCATGGATTGATGAGAAGGTGGGCCAGATATGTTTCCGAGTCTATTTTTTGCAGCTAAGTCTTCCGACCCTTTGAGTGTCTCAGCTGAGTCTCTTGTGAATTGCTTCTCCACTATTTAGCTCCTCAAGCCAATTTTTTAAGGTTTAGAATCTCCAAAGTAGCTTTTCAGACATTCGAAAAAGTATTTAGTAAAAGTAGGTCTATAAACTAAATTAGACAGTTTCCTTTTGAAAAACATTCGTCTGTAAAAGGTAAGTTCGAATCAAAAATTGTTTTCTGCTCAGGGTAAACTGCTGGCGACTCTTATGCCAACCAAGGACCTTGAAGAAGTCGAGATCATGAAACATCGCTTCGAGACCCTCGAGCAAGACATGAACCACCAGAGAGCCAAGGTTGAAGAATCGAGCTTCATAAGTTTCTAGGTCTATGGAATACGAACCCGAAAATGAATCATAACAACTTCCTATTTTTTTCCAGGTGGAAACGGTGAACAAGTTGGCGAGGCAGCTTATGCACGTGGAGCATCCAAACTCGGAAGACATTCTCACGAGGCAGAACAAACTCAACGCGAGGTTCGTATTTCTCCGCTTGCTCAAATGGAATGAACGATAAGGTGTACATAAGAAGTACCTTTGGCATCATAAATTGTGAAAAATTTGTAAGTAGTATACAAAAGGGGAAAACGACACTTTGCACCGCGAAGTTTTGTATCCGACCTTTGGCACTGTGACATTTCGCATCCGAAATTTCGAAATAAATTGTCTAGGCTGTTTTCTGCTATTATTCACTTTTTTTTCGCTTAGGCTTAAGCAAAGGTTACGCAACGATGCCGTACTGTTTAGGAACGTGTTTAGGAACGTGACCATATGAAAAAATTTAAAATTATTGAATTTTCGTAATTTTTGTGTATCCAATCACCTCTTCGTGAATTTGCTAGAATAGGAATTTTCGTATACTTTGAATGCGAAATGTCATGGAACCACAAAACGAGAATAAAAATTTGTTTTTGGAATAGGCTTTTAAGAATTTTAAGCAGAATTAAATTGCTGAAATAAGAACTTGAAACCTTTCATTTATTCATTCATTTAGTTCATATTTCACAATGCAAAAAAATTTAGGAGCGCTTTTGCATACAACTTGTTTAAAAAACAGTTTTAAACAGTTGTATGGGACTGATTTACAAGTGAAACTCGAATGAACAACGAACTGAATACTGGTGATAAACTTTCCATTAATTGAGAGATTCATTGATTGATTTACAGATGGGCTCAACTACGGGACATGGTAGATCAGAAAAGGGCGGAGCTGGAGAGGGCGCATCGTTTGGAGACCTTCCGCATCGATTGCCAGGAGACCGTCACGTGGATAGAAGACAAGACGAGGGTCCTGGAAGACTCAGAGGCACTAACCAACGACCTCAGTGGAGTCATGAAGCTGCAGAGAAGGTCAGGACTTTAGTTATTTTTAAAGATTGGTCGAGGGATGGGAAAAATTCTGGTGAATATGTTCCTGGAAAACATGGTGGGAACATTCTATCGTGATAAAGACATTTTGAATGACGAAAACTGGATTTGTGTATATCCTTCCACTTCCCTCAACAAACTTGTAAAACTTGATCGATAACATCACGCTTTCGTGTATATTAATATTACTCATCCCCAGACTTTTACTATTTTTTTCTTCAGTTTCAAATAAATGTTTTGTATGTGCTGTGATTGCAGACTGTCGATGATGGAGAGAGATCTGGGAGCAATCCAGGCAAAGTTGGACTCTCTTCACAAAGAGGCCGACTCCATCGAGAGGGAGAAGCCGCAGGAGGCAATGGCCATCAGAGAGGATATCAAGAGAATCCATCAGGTAATATTTTTTGTTCTAATTGTTTAAAAAATACTTATTAATTGGAAGTGAAAAACCATAAGGAAATTCGATCCGGTTTAATCATTAAGTTCGAACTTTTTTTGAATAATCTAGACAGATATCGAATAAATCATCTTTCTAAGAATATACCATTAAAAGCAGATAAAAAATATGAAAGAATGAAAGGAGGAGTGCAATTGTGGATAAGTGTGTACCTATTGGGTTACAGAGAAAAAAAACTATGGGAATACAGGTGTGGGACATCCTGAATCGGAAAGTTCGCGAGCACGAAGCGAAGCTGGACGAGGCTGGAGATTTGCAAAGATTCTTGCGAGATCTGGACCATTTCCAAGCCTGGCTCACTGCTACGCAGAGACAAGTTAATATGATTTTCGTTTTTTTATATTATAAAGCTCTCGACGTAGGAGGGATCTAGGATTATTTACGGCAAAGTCTTGATCGATAATAAATGACTGATCCTCTTCAAATAGATCATGGACTAATGAATCGCTCGCTGAGCGGTCCTCTCCCAGTAAAAGTAACTGATGATTCAGTTAGTGATTCTCTACCAATCAGGTTGCTTCGGAAGACGAGCCGCAGTCGCTGGCTGAGGCAGAGCAGCTGCTCAATCAGCACGCAGCCATCAGAGAGGAGATCGACGGATACGCCGAGGACTACAGGAAGATGAGGGCGATGGGCGACCGTGTCACCCAGGTAACTCAAACCTTCTCCTGTCTGCATTTGCGAGAACTTCCGGTTTACTTGAGAACGAGCTATTCATTAAATGGGAAAATTTTTGTTATAACATAGTTTTAGATTTTTTCGTATCGATATTTCAATATGTTAATTCGCAGACAAGCTGTACTCTCGCATGAAAGTAAAGGAAGAACGTTTCTATTTCAGGACCAAACCGACCCGCAGTACATGTTCCTTAGACAGAGACTTGCAGGTCTTCAAGAAGGCTGGGAGGAGCTCCAAAGGTTACTATGTTACCGATTATGAGTCATTTTGGTCCCCCTTTCATTTCCCGTTATCAATAATTCTGGTCCCGTTTCTTTCCGGTTGTCCTGATGATTAGGTAGCCTTACAGGATGTGGGACAATCGGCAAGACCTCCTCTCTCAAGGACTCAACCTGCAAATGTTCCTGCGGGACGCGAAGCAGGCCGAGGTGATGCTCTCTCAGCAGGAGAACTACTTGGCCAAGGAGGACTTGCCCTCTTCGCTGGAGCAGGCGGAGCACATCCTCAAACGCCACCAAGACTTCATCACCACCATGGACGCCAACGATGAGAAGATCAAGGCCGTCGGCATGTTTGGCGACCAACTCTGTCAGGATGGACACTATGCTGCTGATAAGGTACGGCTCTTTCTCTGCTTCTGTCTCAGTCAATTCATTGCGCCATTAACCATTTCAGATTTTTCTCATTTTAAAAGTGAATATGTCTGTTTTCGGAAAATTAGTTGTATCATCACGCATTAAACAGAAGTTGGATAAGGCAACTTGAAATTTTTAAATCATGACTAAGGGTTTGAAGTGTTGAATACTCGAAACAAGAGAACTGGTCTACGGCAACCGTTTAAGAAGAAAGATCCAAGAAGGAATGAAGATTCTTCGGTGAGATGTGAGCCTGGTTGAGGTGCACAAGAAAGCGTGCAACATCGAGGAGAGGCGAGAGGCGAATCGAGAAAAGGCCCAGGCCATGCTGGACAAGCTCAAGGACGCCCTGCATCTGCAGCAGTTCCTCTCCGACTGTGACGAGCTGCGCGAATGGATCGAGGAGAGGATGATCAGCGCCCAGGATGAGACCTACAGGTGCGGTAGGCCTTGCTATCCCAGTTTTTGGTGTTGTAGATCATAGAACTTGGAAGTCTAGATACTGTAGAACTTCGTATTGAAGGTCGCTCACTTGGAGTAGTGCAGCATTGAAAGAAAGTTATATCGGACTGATTATTATCATACATGATTGAAAATTTCGCATGAAACTTTCTCTCACGAGACCAGGACATCGGGCTGCTCGTTTTTTATTCATATGTGATATATTGTGAATTTAAGTATGTATAACTTTTAACTAACTTTTTTTTTCAAACCGGTAGGTGAGATGATTTGGAAGAAGTAATGATTCTTTTCCCAGGGATGCAAAGACCATCACATCCAAGTTCGTCCGGCACCAAGCCTTCCAGTCCGAGTTGCAGTCCAACAAAGAGCGGCTCGACCAGCTGAGACATGCCGCCATCTCCTTGGCTGGTTGGTCCATCCTGTTGAGAAGTTTCTAGCAAGAAGTTTTTTTCATCTGCACTGCGGATAAAATCTATGCGATGCTCAAAAGGAATAATAATGAGTAATTTTTTGGAAATTCTTGATTTTTCAGCTGTTTTTTTATCGCCCGTTCTCGCCTTTTTTGTCGAGCTGACCATTCGCTTAAAATAGGTTTTTTTATCTGAACACTTTTTTGGCGGTTGGTTGAAACGACCTTCCACAAACTATACCTTTTTTCACATATTAGATGCTTTCTAAATTTGTTTCCAATTGTCTCTCTAGAAATGATATCCAGAGGAGCAAATTGATGATTAAGATGACAAGCCCGAGTTCCACGGAACGATCGATCCCCAGATCGAGGAGCTCGCAACGCAATGGCAGCAGTTGGAGAAGACGACTGAAGAGAAGGGCCAGAAGCTGTTCGACGCCAACAGACAGCAGCTGTACGTCCAGAGCATCGAGGACATGAAGGTTGTGTCGCTTGCCAGGAATCATCTTCTTAGAGGCTCATAAACCCACCTGATTTTAAAGAAAAGTAAAAACTTTTTCTCTTTTTCCAGTTCTGAATTCAACTGTCAAAATATAAGTCCGCCATTCCACCCAACTTGTCTCGTACTTCAGCTATCAAATTGAGAGTTTCTGAATCTTTTTTGATGTACATCGAATTTTATAAATTCAAGTCTAATTTTTAAAATTTGGTCATGTAGCAAAAAAAGGAATGACACAATTTCGCAGGAATGGGCGCATCAATTGGAGCAGCAGATGGTTGGTGATGACCCTGCAGCTGACCTAACGACTGTCAACGTCGCCATGCAGAAGCAGCAGTTCATCGAGAATGAAATGGTCACTTCAGCATTCTATGCCTTAGTTGTACCGAGAAGATTTTGTTTGCTGCCCAGAACGCCTAAAGAAATGAATAAGACATGAGAATAATACATGAAAGTGTCATTCTCTTCTTCCCAGAGTTGTTAATCTGATATTCTTTCTAATTTTTTTTTCTCATTCATGTACTTCAAAAGAAAACAAGTGAGGTTTTTTATTTATAAATTTTTCAAGAGTTTTTTCAATGGATTTCACCGAATGCAGAGCATTGAATTGAGTGAAATGTGCACAAATTGTAGGTGAAACGAGCGGCTCACATCGATCAATTGATGGCGATGGAGCCTCAACTGGAAGAGATGCACCCGGAGCAGCTGCACGACATCAAGGCACACCGACTTGCTGTGCAGCAACAACTGCAGCGACTACAAGTTGGCATTACTCTTGTTGTTTGCTCTCTGTATTGACTTCGCACTGTGAGCTTTTAACAAATTTTTGTCTTCTTTAAAAAATCTTCTTTTTTCTTATTAAGATTACTTTTTGCTAACATAAATTAAACATTGTGAAAAGGATGTTGCTTAGTTTAGAGATGTTCTCTAATCGATGAGCATCTCTTTTTTCGAAGCATCTTAGCTAATGAAGCTCCCAGAAGCTTTTAAGCTATTGAATTGCTCTGAGCTGAAGAAGATGCAAGTTGAGCGAGTTCCAGGCGCCGCTTGATGATCGCCGCCGCAAACTGGAGAGAAAGAAGGCGGCCTTCCAGTTCGGCCGAGACATCGACGACGAGAAGCTGTGGATATCGGAAAGGATCGCAGCAGCCAAGACCAAGGTGGCTTATTCATTTTGATTTTACAAAAGAGAAAAATACATGTTTAAGATATTTTTGAATATAGTTTTAGTAGGACAAATATATGATTTTATTATATTTCATCCTCGTTTTATTGCAATTAATTTTATTGCAATAAAATTTAAATAAATAATTAAGTTCCAAAATAACGAATATTAAGGTATTTTATCATAAAGATTTTGAATGCAACTCTATTGTGCAAGATTCATTCTTCTAAATTTAGTGATTCACACTTCACAGACTCATTACTCAAAGGCGAATGACTATTTTTGAGGCCCTGGGAGAGTCACTTCCCGACTGTCAACGACTGCAGAAGAATCTGCAGATGCTGCAATCAGAAATTGACAACCATGAACCATGGATTGAGAAGATCTGCAATAATGGCAGAGAACTCATTGATGGTGGTGAGTTCTTCTTTCTATCTCTATTCTCTGATTAGTTCTTTCTTTTTATTCTTTTTCTTCTCTTACTTTCTCTTTCTCTCTCTCTCTTTCTCTCTCTTTCTCTTTCTCTCTCTCTCTCTTTCTCTCTCTCCTCTTCTCTCCCTCTCTCTCTTTCTCTCTCCCTTACTCTCTCTCTCTCTCTCTCTCTCTCTCTCTCTCTCTCTCTCTCTGTGTGTGTGTCTCTCTCGTCCTTTATTTTACTTTGTCTCTCGTTTTTTTTCTGATTCTAATTTCTGATTCTATCCGGCTCTATTTTTCTCATCAAACTTTGTTTCCATCTGAGATGAGATCTTTGTTCTTTTATTTGAATTTACTTGAAGTTGTGTCTCAATGTTTTTTGGTTTCTTCTCGGGTTTACTCTTATGTTGTTGTTGTTGTTGTCTTGCCCATAGGTCCTGTCGAGGCGAGTCCTTTTGGAATAGGTTGGTGGTGAGGATCCTTCTGAGTCCGGAGAGATTTTCTCCGTCTACACTCGCACCGCAGTCGGCGATCCTCTTGGCGAGACCCATTCGTTAACCGGAGAAGGGCAAGAGGTTATTTTACTGGCGCCTCGACTCGCCATTGAGAAGTATAGCGGAGTATCGGCTGATGTTTTGTCCGGTGGCATGCCCAGGCCGGTCCGGCATCGCCCTCCTTTGACGAGCTATACTACCCAGTTTTGGTCCGCGGCGGGATTTCTACCGCTACCTCCCAGCACGAATTCTTCGTAGGGAGGCGTCCCTCTATCCGCCACCTGAGGTCGCGCTCGATTCTGGACTGGATAATCCGGCTCCATCCGTGACAGGCTCTTAAGGCTGTAGAGTCACGAATGGCCACTGTTGCCAGTGTGTTTCGAGCACTCTTATGTTCTTTGTTATATAAATCTGAAAATTAATCAAAACGCTTAGACAAAAGCAACAAAAAACCTTTCGACTTGGTAAGAATCGTTCTACTTTTTCATTATGTATCACTCTAATCTGCGAAGTGAACAACAACAACGGAGAGCTTGCGTATCTTCTCTTTTAACCGCGCATCGTTTGTTTACCTAGCCATCAGGTTCGGAATGCGCTCTTCATCTTTTACCACTGAAGCGTTGTTTTTCTCTTCTCTTTTCGCTCTCTCTTTCTCTCTCTTTTTACAGGTCTTTTCTACTACCTCTCTCTATCTTTATCTTTCTCTTTTTATCTCTCTTTCTCTCGCTTAATCTCCTTTTTTCTGTTCCCAAATCTCTCCTCCAAGTTGTGTTTGTCTTGTTCCCACTGCCCCAGCATGAGTGACTCCGGTCTCATTCCCATTGTCTGCCGATATTCGATTATGTCAACTTCCTCTCATCTCACATATAGAAATGAGCTGGACATCTGTCAGTTGCGTTCTTTCTCACTTTGGCTTCTCCTCGACTCAGATTCGGCAAAGTTCGATTGCAGGTCATGAGAACAGCGCTGCTTTCGAGTTGCGCATCTCGGAACTGCGAGATGCCTGGTCCGAGCTGCGGGATGCACTCAAGGATCGCAAGGTTACTACCTTCAACTATCGATTTAGATATGTCTGAATAGACTTGTGAATGTGAAAGGTGAGGAGATATGTATAATGATATTGTATTATATTCATGCATTTAGAATTTTCAAGCTCATTTTCCTTCTCTGGACATCATTCAGTCAATAAATGTGACTTTTATCGGGAATGGTGGCTAGAAGATTAGATAAACTAGAATTTTCATCTTGACGATCTTTCGGAGAAGATAATGAACTACGAGCGAATATCAAACCTGTCATGAGTCTTCCATGCGTTCTCTCTTTACAAATGGAGTTCCGTCCTGTCAGAGATGAATAAATGAAGATTTCCGTTCGAGTCACAGCTGTGAGAGAGAAGAAACTTGGTGTTTGTAGGATCGGTTGGGAGAGAGCGAGAAGGCCCATCAGTTCCTCTACGACTGCGGTGAGGCGGAGGCGTGGATGAGTGAGCAAGAGCTGTACATGATGCAGGTTCGTGTATGCTTCAAGATACCGTATTTAGAATAAAACTCGTCTTCGAGATACCGTATCCTCCAGATAGCCAGGTTCTCCCATTGCTGCCAGATGACCATACTTATCCTCTTAATGGCAAGAAAACCGTGTCAAAAACTAAGGTACAAAACTCCGAGCCGTTGGGTTGGCTTCGAATTTCTTGAAGAAAACAAGTTATCGGCTGCATTATTTGGTGGCCATCACATAATCTTCTACATACATAACTACATATTATTCTCCAACCTAGTCTGCACGATGATTGGTCCTAAAGTTTAGTGGAATATCTGCAGCTCCTTTCTGTCTGTTCATATTCATATGAAAGCTTTCTCTGGGATGCTAAATGGGAAAGATCTTCGGGTTGCAGGACGAGCGAGGCAAAGACGAGTTCTCCACGAAGAATCAGATCAAGAAGCACGAGCGACTCCAGGCAGACATTGACAAATTCGCGAACACGATTCGGGAACTGGCTAACAAAGCACAGAATTTTATCGATGAGCAGAGTCCACTTAGGTTGGATTTGTATGTATTCTTGAAGTTAAGATTATTGTAAAATATCAGGTTTGAATTCCTGAATTACTTTTAATTTTTGGTATTTTTATATATGTTAAAATTTATTCGATTCTTTAAAAACCTTCATAAGACCTGTTTTAACTACTTTTCGGCGAGTAGGAAGATTCCACTAAAAGAGCAGTTTTCTTAGTTCAATGATCAAAGTTGACTTTTTAAGTGAAAAGTTGGTAAAATATGTTACGATTTGAATTTATCAGCAAACCAACATATTTGTTAAAGAATGGCTGTTTACAGCTCATAGAGACCGTATCCTTGAACTGCCTTGAGTGATGAACTTAATTATAATGCGTTTGTTGCAGTGAGCAGATCGCGTTGAGACAAGCTCAGCTGAGAAGTTGTATGCAGGACTGCAGGATTTGTCGAAGGAGAGGAGGAAAAGACTCGAAGAAACCTTGCAATTGTACGCCCTTCACAGGGAAATCGATGATCTTCTTCAGTGGATCGCCGACAAAGAAGTCAGACAAACATTTTTTTATTCTCGTTTTCCACCCCAGCTTTAATATACATACTCCCAAAACATCTTTTTGTTTTCCATAAAATTTCAACTTGAACCTGAAATGATATCATTAATTTATTTCCTTTTTTCTCGTGATTTTATGAGAAAATCGTCTTGAGATAATATAGTAATCGTCGAAGTGAACACCACAATATAATTCTTTTTTTGAGGTTGTTGCGGGAAGTCAAGAGAACGGAGCGGACTACGAGCATGTGCAGATGCTGCAGGAGAGATTCCAGCAGTTCGCAAGGGATACTGAGAACATTGGAAGCGAGAGAGTTGCCAATGCAAATGAAGCATGCGATGCGGTGAGGGAACACTTGAGATTTATCTCTCTCTACCTCTCTTACTCTATCTCTCTCTTTATCCTTTTCTCTCTCTTTCTCTCTCTCTCTTTCTCTCTCTCTTTCTTTCTCTCTCTCTCTCTAATCTGTCTTTATTTAGTTCCAAATTCCTTTTCCGCAGAATTTCATCTTCTAAGCTCTTTCTATTACTCTTTTCTCGAAATTTTTTATTTATTTCTCTTTCTCTATTTTAAATTTTCAAATAAACTATCTATTATGACCAAAAATTCAAAAAAATTCGATGAAATCAACTTCAAAAGTTCAAGTTTATTGAGAAAAAATTCAATAAAAAAATGTGAGTTCGTTGAAGAGATTGTACTGAGTTTTTAATTACAGCTCATCGCTGCGGGACACTCTGATGCACCGACGATCGCCCTGTGGAAAGACTCTTTGAATGAGGCCTGGGAGAATCTGCTGGAGTTGATGGACACTCGAGCCCAGATGCTGGAGGCCAGCAGACTTCTCCATAAGTACGTCTCACTCAAGACTCATTCTTCGAGCTGATCATCATTTTCTAGGACTGTTTTGAGACTTAGTAATTCCCCGCTTAAAACTGGTTCTGTGTCCTTGAGACCTAATTCGTTGCTTCATGCTACATAATTACTAGTTTATCGCAACTGGAAGGCTCCGTAGAAACTATAATGAATTCTCTGCCTCTCTGCAAGCCCCGGTTAGGCAGCGGAGGTTCGGTCCCAGCCGAGTGTCAGATTTTTGCCCGTGCGATGGATTTAATTCATTATAGTCTCAGCCCATCGTTGCTTTAAACGATCAACAAAGATTTTTTTAAAAAAATTGAGCTCCGTAGAAACTAGCGTGTAACTTTTTATAGAAAAGCTAGAAAATAAAGAGATGGCAGTTCGTCAGAAAAAAAGTCGATGATCGAACGATGAATGTAAAAATATTTTCGGAATGTTCTACCATAGAGTAATATGTCAGAAGTGAGCTACATATTCTTTAGTATGAGTTTAGTAATTAATACCATATTAAGACTTAGTTGTGTTTGAATGCTGTAAAAGAAGTTTGAATGCTGTAAAAGTCATTAGAAGAAAGTAAGAGTAATGAATGTATGCAGATTTTTCCACGACTGCCGTGACTGCCTCTCTCGAATCGTGGAGAAGTCGCACTCGATGCCGGACGACCTCGGCAGAGACTCGTCTTCCGTCGGAGCTCTTTCTCGCAAGCACAACAACTTCCTCAAGGACATTGATGCTATTGGAGAGCAGGTACATCACCTTTTCATAAAAGACTATTCAAAGCTGTTCCAAATCGTGTCTTCAACATGTTTCTGAATCCCAGCTTTTGGGGTTTATACTGAAAAATATATTATATGTTAGGCACTGAAAAAAATGATATCTCATAACCATTTATCAGCACTTCTGAAATTTTTAGGATACGACCGTTTTTTGAGCGATAAAGTCTAGAATAATGAATAGCTCTCCCTTCTCTGCTCTTTACCTTAAGCTTGGTACTCATTATGTCAGACCCCTCTGCTCGAAGAGCTGTAGTTATTTTTAATTTTTTTCTACAGTTACACTTGACCTTTGGTGAACTATGCTCATAACTTGATTTGAGAACGAGAAATTGCAGGCAGATAGTTTCAAAAACAGATAGACATAGCTGAGTTTTCTCTGAAATCAATTAGAATATAATATTTATGTTAAGGTGCACGAAATTCAACGCGACATGAAAGAGCTGCGAGACTCGTATGCAGGAGAAAAGGCGATGGAGATGTCTGCGAGGGAAGGAGAGGTCACTCCTTTTATTGACTTATAAAACCCTGGTATTACTTTTGAATGACTTTCTGCCATCAGATTTCATCTTGAACTTGCTATATTGGTTTTATTTCAAACTCGCTATCTCGGTTCAAGTCCCAACTAGCTATCTTTATCAACTTTAAGAAAAAAATTTAAAGATTGAAAGGAGATACACACAAAAGTACAAAGAGATAGTTGTGGGATAACCAGCCTGTTGCTTATTTCCCGCCAAAGCTGCGTGTAGATAACTAAACCTTATAATAACATAACGACAGTCTCCGTGGAAAGATACCGACAATGTGCCATGAAATACATAGAACTTTATGCGACCAGAGTACTCGTATCTCGTGCACATACTTGCGTAAATTTGCACATAGATTTTACCTTCATTGTAGGTTATGAAAAGTATGGGTTATCACATGACGATGTTGAAGAAGGGGAAGACTTAGCGCAACTCGAGTGTTGCTTGTAGGTGGTGAAGGCGTGGAATGAGCTGCGGGCGGCGTGCCAGTCCCGTTCCGCGCGACTGCACGACACGAACGACCTCTTCCGCTTCCTGAACATGGTGCGGGATCTGCTGTTGTGGATGGACGAGGTTAAGCGGGAGATGAACACGCACGAGCGACCGAAGGATGTCTCCGGCGTGGAGCTTCTCATGAACAACCATCAGAGTCTCAAGGTCATTCATTCATTCATTCATTCATATATTGATGATTTATTCAGTCATTCAGTCATATAGAAGAGCAAGATATGTAAGCGAATCCTAAAACACTTCAATAGAATTGATAATCCATCTAAGGACATAACGTGTCATTTGCGGAGTTCATCACATATCGGTAATTCCAGGGTGAGTGATGACGAAATAGTAAAGAACATACGGTATAAACTGTTTATTAGTTGCTAGAAGCATGGTTAAATGTCTCCAATGAGGTGAAATGAAGAGAATAGAAAGGAGAGTGAGAGGTGAGAAATTGGAAATCGAATTTCGTTCTTGAAGTCTGGTTGAAAATATAAGATTCAAGTTTTTACTGAAATTTATAGATAAAAAATTTCCAGAAGTTGCTTTAAGGTAGTTAGCCTTCGAATCGTCGAATGGGTTTCAAGTATCACTCAAATACTGCACCCGAAGATCGCATGGTTAAGAAAGATCGGTGATAAGTGTATCCGGGTAGCGCATCCTGCTTATAGGTGAAATTTCCTTCGATTTTTCAATAGGTCGATCGCTGAAGTAGGCTAAAAGTTTCACTTTGAACTTCACAAAACCGGTTGAGGCTGAGTTTTGGCTAATGAAACATTCTATTTATGTGGAGAAATGAAGATTATTTTATTTTAGCCGTGAAAACTCTGATATATTCATTTGGAGTGAGGGGAGAGGGTCGGTAGGTCGGTCGCTCTAGAGAATTTTTCGCCAGTTGGCAGTTTACCTATGATCCTGCCTGAGGGAGGATTCATCTCGCACACGAGACAAGATTTAAATTGAGAGTTCCAGGCAGAAGTTGATGCGAGGGAAGAGAACTTCTCGACTTGCATTGCCCTGGGCAGAGACCTTCTCAACCGAAAGCATTACGCCAGCAGTGAAATAGAGAAGAAGCTCATCAAGCTGACGACCGAAAGAGCTGAGATGATGAGGAAGTGGGAGGACCGATGGGAGTACTTGCAACTCAGTCAGTCATCTGCTATCTGTCATTTATCTGCTATCTGTCATTTATCTGCTATCTGTCATTTATCTGCTATCTGTCATTTATATGCTTGACACTGGCATTAGTGGAAAAATTTCATTCTGTTACTCAGTTATCACTCACGTAAGTGTCATTTCCCCTGTATTCTTCTTTTAAAAAAACCGTCTGCCGTTTAAAAGAAGAAGAAATAACTTCTCTCAAACGACTTAATAATGAAATAAATATCTCGATTACAGTTCTGGAAGTGTACCAATTCGCCCGAGATGCCGCGGTGGCGGAGTCCTGGCTTATGGCCCAAGAACCCTACCTCATCTCTCGAGAGTACGGTAGAAATCTGGAAGAGACCATCAAGTTGATCAAGAAGCATGAAGCATTCGAGAAAAGTGCGAGTGCGCAAGAAGAACGTTTCCTGGCACTCGAAAAGTTGACTACGGTAGGTCCTTTCTTTGAAGAGTGGTTGGCGACCAGTGATATCTCTTTATTTTTGTTAGCTCTGCTAGTATAAAGGCGGATCTTCTCCGGGTATGTTTAATTAACTTTGCATGTCTTACTTTATCTTGCAGTGGCCGTAGTTCATTTACTTTGAACTATAATAGCGACCTCTCTCTTTATCTTTTTATCTCTCTTTGTACTTCCTCTCTCTCATTATTTTTCCCTTCCTTTTTCTTTCTCTTTCTTTCTATTCAAATACTTCATCAGTCTTTCTATCTTCTGGTTCTTCCTCTTGAATATTTGTTATCCTCCGCACTGTTAATCAGCAGCCGAGCGTTATCATTTGTGTTTGACTCCGAATGTCTTCCAGTATGTTCAAATAATGATCGAGAATACTTTTCTCTTTGAAGTTTTTCATTTCTTGTTTGTGTAAAAGATCAAGAGCTCTTATCTCTCACTTCTTCTAGTTGAATTTTCTTTGAATCTTAGAGAGAGAAAAAAAAACTAAAGTTCGACTATATCGATGCCGTTTCCGTTAGTATTTAAATATTCCGATCGAAAAATGTAGGTGAAGTTTCTCGAATTCAAAAGCCTTCTTGGCGAGAAATGAAGTTTCTCGCCGAAGGGCTCATCTTTATGATTAAATTTGTTATAGAATTATTCGATACGGTTAATTTTTCCCAAGTTAACAGAGAGAAAGTCAGTTAAAGAAAAAGTTCATAAGTTTTTAAAAAAAAATTTATTAGCAGTTTTTAAAAAGCATCGTGACATTGCAGTACGAACTAAAAGAAATGCAACGCCGGGAAGAAGAGAGAGCGAGAGCTTCTGGGGGAACACGATTCACTCCTTCCAGGGGAGAGAGGGCAGCCGAAGTTGCGTCTTCGCCCGCTGCTGACGGCTAGTTTTGTGTTGTCCATCCAGTTCTCTTCTCTTGTAATCCTAAAAAAAAGTAACGCAATATTTCGAAGAATTAGAGAGACAGTTATAGAAAGAGAAAACAAACACCTCGGTTTTAATGCGGTTTACAGGTTAACTTTTTGTTAAACTAGGATTGAAAGGGTCGTGTGGAGCTTTTACTTTCTCAGGAAGCTATCAGAAGCTTTTGCACATCTTTTTGATTGGATATTGTGTTGATATTGTTCGAAACATGTTTCTAATTGGCAAAAAAACGTAACGCCATTCGCGGATCTGCTTTATGATTATAAATAAATCCGTTCATAAAGCTCAAAAACGTGTTTGTTTTGTTGTTCTTTTTGCTGGCTTCATCAACGAAAGTTTTTAAATTCGCATGAGTTTTGAGTGAATTTGAGTGATGAATGGTGTGATTATGGTTGCTGATTCTCCCCTGATCGTGGCTGGCAATTACCATATTCAAGCTCCGACTCTTTCCTTGAGTGTTGGTTTGTAGAACGGGCAGGAAGTTCAAGAGCGGGTGTATCGACCGAACCGCACGGCTGGCGGCTTTCTCTCTCAAGAGCCGCGCGATTCGACACTCATGACAAACGAGGTTTGGGTCCTAAGCGGAAGGCAGTGATTATGATACATTTTGAAGTTGTTGATGCAAGTGATTCGTCTGTGGTACACAAGCTTATTGTTAGTTTATGTTGCGAATGCGATGGTGTTTCAGTGATGTATTGGCTTAGTATCAAGTTTTTGTTATTTGATTTGGTGTCGCAGGCAGAAAAAATGAGAAGCTAAGAGTTTCCTTTTTTGTCGTTATTTGTTGTGTGGTCAAAAGCAATGACTCAAGCTTCAGAAAGTTTGAAATAAGAATCGATGAAGATAGAAACTAGTTGGATTATGTCGATACAAGATCGAGGTTCTTCTCACTAATTAGAATGAGAGGAAGTTCAGGTGAGCGAAGAGGAGATGTATTCGAGGGAACCATCATCCGGAAGCACACTTTCGAGTCTCTTGATAGAAAAGCCAGCAATCGGTCAGTCTTTTCAGTCCACTTTTTGGCTCTTATAACGTTCAAGATATTGAAGTTCGTTCTTGCAAGAGAGTTTCAGTGCAGTCGGTTGTTTTCTAAAGATGTTGTTTTTCTTAAATAAGAAGGGTTTCAGTCGAAGTACGTTTTAAAAATTTTGTTTTGGAAGATATATCGAATGCGCTCATCCATAAAAGTTTTTTGCATTTTAGATCATGGGAAAAGTTGTTGGGAGTGATTAGAGCGGGAGAGCTCATGTTCTTCAAGGACTCCCGGCACAGGGACGAGCTGGCTCCATGGAGGGGCGAACCGCCTTTTTCTCTAGCAGGTCAATCTAATTCGGTTCTTAGAGATAAGAAAACATGCGGTCGATATTCCGATACATGATTGATTGAGTGCTTAACAGTACTTCTTCTCAGAAGCTCGAAAACAGTCGGTGCTCTTTATCAATCAATAATCGCTGGAGAACCTTGAAGTCGCAAAAAAACTTTGGAAAACTATCAAGATAACAAGATAAAACCTATGAACTCTCAAGATACCTTAACGAGTCTTCAGATGAATACAATGTCTTGGAAGGTGATTTTTTTCTCGATAGAGACCAAAATAATATTTGAGAGATGATTAAAAAGAGGAAGAGAGAGATAGAGATTGCAATGATGCACTGAATGAATTTACTCGGTTCAAGTAAGGATACCGAATATTGCAGGCTGCTCCGCGCATGTCGCCGCCGATTATCAGAAGAAGAAGAACGTCATCTCACTCCGGATGCCAGTCGGAGCAGAGTTCCTCTTGCAGTGTGCCAATGAGGTATCTCCTTCTTTGGCGGGTCTCCTTGACGAGGCTCTTCTAGTTTCACTGTTCACATAAGGTGTTCATACTATCAGCAATACTTGCCGGCCCGCACAAACTTTTGAATCTGTTAAGCCGAGTCTCATGATTATTTAGTAGACTAGTCCTATCTTCTTATAACGCATCCAATGTAATCGAGTAAATTTGAACTCGAAAACTTTGTTTCCAATCTTTGAACTGGAAGCAACAAGTTTCGAAAGTTTTCCGAGAAACAGGTTGATGTGTGAATGTGTTGCAGGAAGACATGCAGCGCTGGCTGCACGAGCTGCAGACTGCCACCGGGCAAAAGGGAACGGAGGAAGAAGGGCCCAGTCTTATGGAAACCAGCCAGGGCAGCAAGAAGAAAGGAGCTGGAGGCTTCTTCTCTCGAAGCAAGAAGTAGTGCAATCCTCGTGAAACCTTGCTCGAATCCTGCCGCGAAATGAGTACGGTATCGTGCTCTTATTCCGTGTCAGAACTCCCTCCCTCCCGACGGGCCCGATGACAATACACGGTGTTTCATTTGCTTTTCCCGCTGCCTCGAATCAACTCGATTCGCTAGATTTTCAGAGAATTTTGTTCGTTATGAGCATCCAGAGTATTCATCTTCTAATTTTTTTTTTGATTTGCTCTTCTTTGGTTAGTCATCTCCTTGTTGCAATTTCTCATTTAAAGTTGTTATATTGTTTAGGATACAAGTATTCATTCAAGAGCAAATTTCATTTTGTGCATCTTTTTGGAATGCTTCCGTGCCGCTAGGGAAGGAAAGCAGCTCTAGCAGTCTAGAAGGGAAGCAGCTCTAGCAGTCTAAAAGGGAAGCAGCTCTAGCAGTCTAGAATGGAAGCAGCTCTACTAGTCTACAAGCCCATTCTTCGCCTTTCCTTATCATTCTCTCACCTTCAATTATATTCCACTTTTCAAGCTCTATTACCTTGTGTCCGTACACCCATTCTTTTCCCTGCTCTCCAATATCTGATTCAACACAGCATCCTGTACTGGTCACTCAATCCTCTTCGTGCAGATGCGCTTCTACCGCACTGAATGTCTGTTTGCAATCAAATTGAGTTCCATTAAGCAGTTGGAGCCATCTAACCAAAGTTGTCTTTTTCACTTTTTAGCATCTCATTTTCTCAATGGTGGAATATATAGAATTGTTGACAGTTGACATGACTTTTATTTGAGACAGGGACTTCTCCCGTGGATGCAAACTCCAGCTACCGTTAGCATAATGTCAAATGTATTATCATCGCTTTATATTTATAAGATTCTCTCTTCCAAGTAACACTTGCTATGACTCGAATGTGTATTGGCCTGCTTGATATGTCTACTAACCTGATAATGCAGCAACTAGATAAAAGCGGCTCTGAGTAACCCCTCCAACAGCTTTCCTCCCATCTCCCAGCAGCTTCCCCTCATATTTACCAGCTCCTCTCACCTCTCACCAGCTTTTTTTATCCCGTTTCATTTAAGAAACCGCTTCTTTCTATCAGCAGCTTTGCTTGTATCTCGCGCAACGCTCCGACATACTGCCACACACAACTTTTTTTCTTCATGTAAGCAACCAATATCTCCTAGTCATTCCATTATCCATACGAAAAGATATGGTGTCCCATTATATATACTCTGACCCTCTCCTCATGTCGTCCATTGAGTGCTGCTGAATTTTTGGCATGGAATTCGCTAGTTGCATGCCTGGTGAAAGAGTGGTTGAGTGTGGCCCAATCTGATCCAAATTATGTTTAATTTTGAAATCTCAGCTTAAAATCTGCTGCTCTATTTTTATTTGTGTATTATTAATTGTTGTTAGACCATTGTTTAAAAATTAAGCGCAAGTGTAATGAGCTTTCCATGAAGAGGAACAAGGCTTCAAAGGTTCTCTCTACATTGAAAATATGTATTATCCGCATTTTAGGAAAGAAGGAAGTCCAGGAAAGATCGAGACAGTGCTACTTTTGTTTAATAATTGAATGAAATATGTCTAAACTATCCGAATATATTCCGATATAGCTTTCTAATTCGTGTGAGAACATTGCCTATTTCTTCTACACTGTTCCAGAACTCAATAAAATGCTTTATACAAGACGATGCACATGAACATCGAGAACCCGTATGTCAGAATATGCAATAAAACGACGAATAGCACACCGTCGAATGGAATGTCAAAATGTGCAAAAAAAATTACAGAGAATACGCGGTACTTACGATTCAGCATGTGTTCTCACTTGTACAATAAACAAAACTATGCAACTCTATCGTTTACTAGTTTTTGATTCACGCTGTAAATTTACTATGTAATCGTTTTTTTTCTCAATTCAATTTAAATTTATACATGAAATGGCATAGGGAAATATCGAGCAAATTAAGGCAAGTAGCGAATAATTACACGCATATGGGTTGGCTTTTCAGTTTGGAGGTTTTCAGTTTGGGAGACAAGGTGAACAATCATCTAAGACCTCTCGTCATCTGCGATTGAGGCATAACTTTGAGATAATCCGGAGCCCGTACCACCCATTCTGGCCAGCCACCGAAGTAAATTCGCGCCCCGAAACCCAGACGAGTCAGTGACCACCACAGCATCGAGGCGCGTACCGATGTCGAGCAGTACACAATCTAGGATGTTCCAATTTTCTGAATCGGAAGAATATAGAGAGAAAGATAAATAGGAGAGAAGAGAGGAAAAGAGTTGTGAAAAACAGAGCGATACGAAGAAGGAGAGAAGAATAGTAATATTTCTGGAGAGGGTACAGAAAGAATATAAGGTATGTGAAAGTAGTACCAGTGGTCTGTTTCATTAAGAGATTCTTTGAACATTAATCAGAACTCACGACAGGTCTCTGCTGGCTAAGTCCTATTTTCCTGAAAAATTTCAGCCAAGTCGGAGATAGGAAGCCATCGACCGGCGGACCAATCGAAGACGGCATCGATCGGGAGTGAAGCCGCTCCTCGGATGTGACCGAAGAGTGCCCCGGGCGATGTTCCATCGTATTCCTGTACATCATTGACATCTTCATTCTGTTCTATCCAAGAGTTTTGGACTTTTGTCTGGCTCTCTATTTCCAAAACCCAATAGGAACGGCCCAGTTGAGAGCGAGAATTGGAAACCTTGACCCGGCATAGTTGGAATTCATCTGCTGACTACATACGTTTTCAAACAATTCTTCACGACAGGGATAATCATAAGCACACAGTGAAATTCTATCAAAAACATATTTTTGAAAATAACTTTGCATCAAGCGAACGTATTGTTTAGATCATTCCAAATGTTTTTCGTGTTTGTGTTTGTAAATATAAACTTTGAAAAAAGTATTTTTGAGAGTATTAAATTTTATGTAACTTATTTTTTGTGAGGTTAAATTTGATCATTTTTAGAATGACTCGTCCCACTGGAAGTAGAAATGTGTCGAGAGCAGCTCAGAAGGTCATAAGGTCATTATTTCTGGTAATTCTATGGGCCTGAAGGCTGCTCAGTTGGCCGAGCGGTTTGGACTGTCAATCTGTACCGTTTACAAGATTCTAAAAAATAGATTTGGAGGACATCCATAGCGGGATGAAGGAACATCACCACATGGAGGACATTCATAGCGAGATGAAGGAACATCACCACATGGAGGACATCCATAGCGAGATGAAGGAACATCACCACATGGAGGACATCCATAGCGAAATGAAGGAACATCACCATATGGAGGACATCCATAGCGAGATGAAGGAACATCACAACATGGAGGACATCCATAGCGAGATGAAGGAACATCACCAGATGGAGGACATCCGTAGCGAGATGAAGGAACATCACAACATGGAGGACATCCATAGCGAGATGAAGGAACATCACCAGATGGAGGACATCCATAGCGAGATGAAGGAACATCACCAGATGGAGGACATCCATAGCGAGATGAAGGAACATCACCAGATGGAGGACATCCATAGCGAGATGAAGGAACATCACAACATGGAGGACATCCATAGCGAGATGAAGGAACATCACCAGATGGAGGACATCCATAGCGAGATGAAGGAACATCACAACCTCGGGAGGACATCCATAGCGAGATGAAGGAACATCACCAGATGAGGGACATCCATAGCGAGATGAAGGAACATCACAACATGGAGGACATCCATAGCGAGATGAAGGAACATCACCAGATGGAGGACATCCATAGCGAGATGAAGGAACATCACAACATGGAGGACATCCATAGCGAGATGAAGGAACATCACCAGATGGAGGACATCCATAGCGAGATGAAGGAACATCACAACATGGAGGACATCCATAGCGAGATGAAGGAACATCACCAGATGGAGGACATCCATAGCGAGATGAAGGAACATCACAACATGGAGGACATCCATAGCGAGATGAAGGAACATCACCAGATATAGGACATCCATAGCGAGATGAAGGAACATCACAACATGGAGGACATCCATAGCGAGATGAAGGAACATCACCACATGGAGGACATCCATAGCGAGATGAAGGAACATCACCAGATGGAGGACATCCATAGCGAGATGAGGGAACATCACCAGATGGAGGACATCCATAGCGAGACGAAGGAACATCACCACATGGAGGACATCCATAGCGAGATGAAGGAACATCACCAGATGGAGGACATCCATAGCGAGATGAAGGAACATCACCACATGGAGGTACATTTAAGAACTTTCCAATTTGATCCAATTTCCGTTTCAGATCACCGTAGACACAGTGGAGAGAAGGCTCTTCGGAAGACGCTCGGTTTTAAACCGATGATCAATGTGAAAAATCGTAAGACCAGGCTTGAGTGTGCGAAAAATCACATCGGCTGGACTACACAGCAGGGGAAAGAAGTATTTGTTCTTCGGTTCTGATGGTAAAACTCATGTTCGTCGTCCTGTAAACAAAAGATACATGCAACCCACGGTGTAGCACGGAGGCGTAAATGTCATGGTTTGGGGATGTTTCAGTTACAGTGGTGTCAGCCCTCTTTATTGGGTTAAAGACATAATTACAAAAGAAATGTACGTGAATATACTTGAGAATGTTACGCTGCCTTATGCTCGTGCTAATCTGGATAGGGGTTTAATTATCAGAAGACTAATGATTCGAAGCAATCTTCGCATATGGTCAATGACTGCTTCGCTCGTCGCAGAGTCATTAAATGGACGAGCCGAGCCAGTCCACTGACCTAAAATCGATCGATAAATGGACGAGCTGAGCCAGTCCACTCACCTAAAATCGATCGATAAATGGACGAGCCGAGCCAGTCCACTGACCTAAAATCGATCGAGAACTTCTTAGGAGAGTTGACAAAGGCAGTGAAAGGCAAAAATGTCATGAATAAGGGGGAGAAATTCTCCCGATTTTAGCAGGCCTGGAACGACATGTCTCTGACCCCTCTCTCAGAGTACATCGACGGAATGCAGGAGACGTATGAGCAGTTATTGCTTCTAAGAGCTTTTCTACAAAGTATTATACCTGTTCAAAACTAATCTCAACAGTTCAACTGGTGATCGTTGCTTTAGAACTCTTTTAAATCGAGTTCATTTTCATTGCCAAAAACGGGTAGTTTTTTATAATATTGTTTTGTGATTACAGTTTATTTAATAGTGTTCCTATTCCCGGGATTTTTGACTCAAATTTGTGTAATCTCATGTGAAATAAATGGTTAGAATTTTCAAAAAACTGGATACGAAATGAAAAAGTTACTGACGAAAAATCAATATTTGATAGAATTTTCCACGGTTCCGTAAATGTTTATTTAATAACTTTCTCTCTAAATACAATAAGCCGAATTATGCTCACGGATTCTCGATCTCTAAAAGTTAGTTTCCGCTTTTTTCCGTATCAAACCTCTTTTGTTTGAGCATCAACCAAATCAAAAGTGGCGATTTCTGAGTTGAGAAAAACATCATCGAAGGTAATGATGAGCGAGTCATTCCAAGACGACGTGAAGTCACTTTGCCGAGTGACTTCCGGAGGAACTCCATGCTGAGTTGTGTACTGAGCTGACCTTAACAGAGACCACTTCAAACAGAGAGTACAGACAGGAGATACCGGAAATAAAAAATAAACCTGCTCTGCGCCGCCTTCCAGGCAATGAAACCTCCCGCAAGAAGAGAGACTCTTTTAGTACCAAACAACTGAAACCAAATCGTTTGCTATCAAGCAAAATTTCTGTATAATTTATCCCAAAACAAAAAAATATGAAATATCGCGTTATGAATTGCCTTAAATATCCAGGCAGCGTAGGTGGACCAGATCATTTGTCCCTTGTCGTACAACACAATATGACAGTCATTGTCGACACCGAGTAGACGGGCATATCTGAAATCCCATACTTAAATTAATTTGAAGTCGTGGGGAAATACCAGTGGGACAAGCTCAAAACTAATCACGGATATCTAACCATTTGTCTATTCATGAGAAAAAAATGAAGAACGATTTCTTTATGAAAAACTTTAAAGCTGCAAAGTATGTTCCTATTATTTCTGTTATTCTTTGTTAGACAAAAATTTTAAAGAAATTTTATCGCTAAAATTCAACTTATTTAACAAAAGAATCTTGTAAATTTTAGACATTTTATGGCTGATTTGAATTGTCAGTCATGTTTATGCTTCACGCCAAACAATTCGATGATTTGAAGTACCTCTGGAATTGCAGAGGATGTACTGGTACACCGGAATGAGAGAGGTTTGTGTGGATAAGTAGTCTCGCAGAGTCGATGTGCTCTTCCTTATACGATTCCCTGCATACGATGATTCTAATTCACCCCTATAATATATTCCCTAGGTCATCTATCACTTAAAAAAGTTCAATATCTAGGCATGATTAATTTTTAACAAGGAGAGACTGATAACAGCCTTTCTCGCGTTTGATTCCGCCTTGCGGCAAGTTACGCATATTTCTGAATTACTATGACAATATCAGTGGCTATTATAAGTATATTAGAGTCTCTATTATTATTCTAGTATATATATTAAAGGCACGCTGATTTAGAAAAAAAGGACAATAGATGAGTAATTGTTGAGTATCGATCGAAGTGCATACATGCTGTGAGCGACGTCATCAGTAGAAGCCTCGAAGAGACAGAATTTCCTCTTCGTGATCATGAGTGTGAGGAGATAGTTCGGGGACACTTCCATGTCAGCCCGTCGAGCCAAATCTTCCTGCTCCGGCGTTGCCTGGAACTGGGCAATTAGAGATATACATATAGTTAGAACAGAAAAACAAGAAAATATACTACCTTTAATGTAATAGCCTCATATTTTGGGAGATTAAGTCTCATTTGATTCTCGACGTTGACTCACGGGACATTTTCTGGCATTGAAGTTCCTTTTTCGCTCTCTTAGTACTATTCTCGTTCCTAAGTTACCTTTTTTGCCTTTAAGGAATAAGGAAAACTACAAGACAAAAGCTAACGAATGAATAAGGAGAAGAGTTGGGGGAGGAAGGACTCCGGATGTTCTGGGAGAAGTTATGAGCCCGCGAGCCCATGACAAGGAAGAGGATGACGGAGAGCAGCATCAGCAGCAGGACGCCGCCCATGACCAGACCCATTGCCATCCCCCGCCATCGGGGCGAATCCCTCTGCAGTTTCACTCGTATTCAACTTCAACTTCTAACGCTTTATATATATTTTGAAAAAAAATTGATAAATGAAGCGCCATCGTACTAAAACGGCTTTTCTTGCTGTGAGCTTTTTCTAGAAAGCTCCGCTTTAACGCCTAGATTAAACTAAACTTCGAAACTTAGAAAAATCAAAAATAATTCAAGTTGAATTTTAAATATCTAAAAATCTATTGGTAAAAAATTCACTCATGTATTATATTCAGTATGAATAGGATGAATCTTAAGGTTCTTCGTGTGAGAATGCAAGATTTTGTTTTTGTTTAAAATTTTGATACGGTTCGAACTCATGAGGCCGTACACACAGTGAATCACTTTTCTTCGAAATAGGAAAATGCAATTCGTGACCAATTCGGGTAGTTAACTGTTTGCTGGACAAAACTCTTTGTTCCTCGAATGTGGAATGGTACGTACATAACGAAATTGACAGATTTTTAAAGGCAAACGAAGTTTTCTTTATAGTTCTTCTCAAAAAAGGGTCCGTGCAAACGAGCCATGTGCTAATTAACTTAATTTAAAACACCCTATGGCATGGATTAGCAATGTGACCTACGTAGTGTAGTGGTAAAGCGCTCGCGATAGGTGAGAGAGAGAGAGATAGAGAGAGATACAGTGAGAAAGAAAGAGAGAGAGAAGGAGAGAAAGAGAGAGAGATAGTGAGAAATGGAGCGAAAGTTTGAAACTATTCAAAAGTGTCATTCAATTACCTAATTTGCATTTTTTGTTGATACTCCAAATAAGTTTTGTGTTGTTGAAATTTTCAGACATTTCTATGTATTTAACATCAAATTCAAATCCTCATATGGAACAGTTACTATAGCTATTCCGGTCAGCTATTCAGACTATTTCCTCGGCTGATTGCAATCTCAGAAGAAAACTCTTCTTCCTTTACCTCCTTCTTCATTTGCCTTCTATCTTCAGCTGATCTTAACTAAGATAGCGACTAAGTTCATTCGGGGTCAACTCTGCCCAGTCGTTTTCGCTTCATGTAAACCAATTCTTTTTCAAAAAGCAATCTTCAGTTGTTTTTTTTAAATTTTAGTACATAGAATAATTCTCACTTCTCTTCTAGATACTTTTGTTCTATTTCTATAGAATCATAAGAGAGAAGTTAAAAGAAATTATGTGAAGTTTGAAAAGAGCTGAAGTTGTGAAATTCAGAAATGCAAAATCAAAATTAAACTTATGTTTTCTATTTCAGAACCTTGCAGAAAGGTGAAAAGAACTTAAGCGTCATAGATTGAGATGACGTCATAGATTGAGATGAACCGAGATCTCCTTAATTTCTTTTGACCCAAATTATGTCTCAATGTCTATTCCAATTGATTTCATTAGCTGTGCTTTTTCACTCTAATTGTATTTCTCTCTCTTTCTCTTTTTCGTTTCTGCTGTAATCTTTCTGTATTCCACATAATTAATCACCGAATGAGTAAGCCTCGGTCCACTCACCGATGCTCTTCTCTTAAAAAATAGCTCTATGATTGCGCTTTTCAGTACAATTTTATCGAAACTTTATAGTAGACACTCAACCCTCCTCTCTTTCACTTTTTCTTGGAATTTTTTCTCTTTATATAAGTCTGTTCGTTTGTCTGCTTGTTTAAAATTTTAAAAAAGGATTTTAATAAAGGACTTACAGTTTGATGAATAGCTATATGAGTTGGTTTGAGTGTCCCTCGAAGTGTCATCGGAGGAGGATACGAAGGCGGAGAAGGCGACGAATCTGTCGCCGTATTCGATGGTGAAGGCGGATTCTGAGAAGAAGAAAAAACCATGTTTTATGTATTCCGGTGTTTGAACTTGTGAAGCGCAAGCTGAAAAAACAAACATAAAGAGAGAAAAAAATCAAAACGAAGTGTTGGAAAAAATAACAGGGAAGAGATGAACCGAGTTACAGATGGATAAGATAATGCAATACTAAAATTCAGAATGAGTTTTATGAGTCGATTTTTATCAGTGTTATATTTACAATAGTCAAATTTATGAACTTTATCTATGCTATCCAATCTATGCTTTCCCAATTCAGCCTTACTAATTCATTAAGTGAGTCTAGCAGAGAAGGAGAACTTTGAAGCCTTTCCCTGACAATCAAACTTCAATCTTCCTTTGAGCTAAGTTTCAAAAAAATACAACAATGAAGCTTTGTAACAGAGTTAGTACAGTAGTGAGCCGTTTCTGTCATGATAAAGCAAATCACATTAAAATTGGAAGACTTGGGACGCATTCTATACTTCAAAACAAACTCAAATCAAATGCAGACCAGATACTTGAATTACGAAATAAAGATTTTTTTAAAGATGAATCAATACTGCTAGCTAGACAGATGACGAGGCCAACTAGAGGAGGAGGATACTGCTAGCTAGACAGATGACGAGGCCAACTAGAGGAGGAGGACATCTGAAGATTCTCTAGCTAGACAGATGACGAGGCCAACTAGAGGAGGAGGACAGATGACGAGGCCAACTAGAGGAGGAGGACAGATGACGAGGCCAACTAGAGGAGGAGGACATCTGAAGATTCTCTACGACATTCAATGTACACATGAGGAAAAAGCAGGAAAGGTTACGAGAGTGGAAGATAGAGTGTTTAATTAATGAGAATGCAGAAGTTGAGAGAAAAAGAAGAGTGTTGACCATTCCCAGATCAGTTATCCCTGCAGAAGTTCTCACTTCTGACGCAGAATCCCTTTCTCCCCGCTTCTCTCTTACTCCGTGCTTCCCTCTATCTCTCTCTGTTTCTCCTCCTCTCTCCCCTTCTCTCTCTTTTTCTCTCTCTATTCTCTCTCTCTCTCTCTCTCTCTCTCTCTCTCTCTCTCTCTCTCTCTCTCTCTCTCTCTCTCTCTCTCTCTTACTCTTGCTCTCTTTGTTTTTGCTTCGAGCTACCGTTTATGTTCGAATTTTTTTGTTAACAAGTTTCGAGGAATGTTTCGTCTGAATTTGTTGGATATGCTCAAAATTGTGAACTTTTTTTCTGTTACTCTAAGTTACTAGGCCCATACTTTGCCTCAATCAAGAGTCTTCTAGTGTATTATAGAATTGAATTTTTTGTGCTTTCTGTAGAGCACAATACTACTTTGCTTCATTGAGCCTTCTCACCCACACAAAGCAAAAAGCTTGCATGTTTCTCTTAGATGTGCACAACGAAAGCTTAACAATAATTTTTTTCGTACTCTAAGTTTTCCAGAGTTGATGACCGTCCTCCGCCTCTTTTCTCTGTCGCTTTCTCTAACTATTTCTCTCTATTTCTCACGGAAATCTGTAATGAAGCATCGTAAAAACCGTCACACTTTGCTTCATATACACACATTTTGTCACATTTTTTTTGCCTCTGTCACATTTTGAGAGTGACCTTACCCCTTCGAAAATCCCCAATCAAAAAGAGAACTCTTTTCTCTGCCTATTTCTCATAACATTTTTCTCTATGATCTTGACTCTTGGAACGATCTTATAAAATCTTGCTTTTGATTCCTCTTGCCTCTCTCTGTCTAGATCGATATCCTCCTCGCCATCCCCTCTACGTGTCTCTTTTTAACAGACATTCATGTATGTATATGTAATTATAGTATGTTTCCTGCATGGAACATTATGAGCTACTGTAATCGGGAACGAAGTTCAGAGTGTGGAAATAAGTACAACTTGTTGTTGTACGTCGAAAAGAAAAGAGATAAGTTGAAGTGGAGACAGATCAAATGAATGGAATTAACGATGAGTAAGTTAGAGAAATGGAGAGGGAAAGAATATTTGTTAAACCTTAGAGAGTTAAAATTATGTAAATTATCATGAATTCAAGCGAAACCAGGTTTTTTCTCCAGAAGTGATAATCAATCAGGGAAATGGTTAAAATTAATTTATGAAAATGACGACAAAATGAAAAAGAAGTGAGTCATGGCTTTTGAAAGTCGACTAAACGCTTAATGTTTAATTCATAGTGAGACATGTTAAGCTTTCCAAAAAAAAGTCAAATGTTATAAAACTCACCATTGCACTTTGCCTAGTGCTATTCTTTTGACCGTAGAGATAGTCAGGGTCTTCGTACTCCTTTGCTTCCTCAATGAGTTATTATTGACTTCTAAAAAAATTTGTGTATATGAATCTCAACTAATGAATTTTCTTATGAATCATTATAATGTTATTATTCTTCCATACGAACAACTTGAAACCTTTGAAAAGATCCAATTCCGTTCATATACTGTTAGAGAAATTAGAAGCTTTCAATAATACGGTGGACATAAATCAATATCGAGTCACTGAATATGGAGAGAATGGAAATAATTAAACTATTCAGATATTTTGAACTGCTCAAGATTTTTTTGTAATTTATATCTTAGATGATCTAATTAGACCAGTTGGATGAGTAACATTAATCGAAGCTCTAGAAATAATGGCTCCAAGTTGTCTCAGTTTCAAAAGCTCACCTCATTAATAGTGTCGATGGTGTTGTAGGTGGTAGATTTATTGGAGAGGACGGACGGCTGGCGAGTCACTGTGATAAGATGCCCAGGGGGTATCCATCTTTCCATCTTAACGCACTTTTCAACCTCTCAGCTATAATTTTGAAATTACAAATATTGAGTTCGAATCATAAATAACATCGTTCATTATATTTCAGTGCAAAGTTTCATACATTAAAGATTCCAGGGTTTATACCTTAAGCTGTAAACCATCTCTTCAGAAGTCTCTCACAAGTTTAAGCCAACGAACGTAGCTAGTCGAGTTAAATTTCCTATCACGCCTTGAGAGAAGCAGAAGACAGAGAAGTGAGCATTCAATGTAAAGTAGTTTCAGTCTTTTTGTACGTGATGCCTCATAAGCTAGACCAAATGGGTCTTCTTGTACGTGATGCCTCATAAGCTAGACCAAAGGGGTCTTCTTGTACGTGATGCCTCATAAGCTAGACCAAAGGGGCTCAAATCGGTAGAGGTTGTGGACCATTTGGAGTCATCGAATCGAAGTGAACTGAGTGATTTATATGTAGTGCAATCACCGCACGAAGCCTTGTGATATCGATTATGGCAAGGTTTTCTCTTTTTTTCTGACCAGCTTCTTACGGGTAATCGTTTGAAAAAAAACATCCTTTGAAAAACTTTAAAAAGAAACATTTGTGGAAGTAAAAAAAGTTAATATTTAGGTTACATCGTTGACTTTCTCGTCCTGAACAAAACTTTGCCACAAAAATTCCAAGCGTTAATTGAGAAAAAAACTCTGTGAAGAATTTAGGCCGCTTGATTAATGGTACCCTGATGGTTACATATGAAAGCGAGTTGTAAATGTATTCCTCAGATAATCGCGAGAAACAAAACTTTGTAATATATAACCGAAAGTAGTTTTCGGTTTTCAGAAGCTATTTGAGGGTGGGGAAAAAGAGTTCTTTGTCGGCGTTCCTTCGATCTCGAGTACCGAAAAGTATTTATAAAAACTCTCCTTATGCGTAATTTGAAACGGCGAGGTGAGCTTATGTATGTATTTCATAAAACTTGTATTCACAGAAAAAACTTTTGTAAAATATTTATTTTTTCATATACCCATCGAGCCAGCGCCACTGCGCATTGAAATATTCGAAATTCTTCATGTAACTAATAACTAGACAATACATTGGATTCGCATGACGAATTTAGATAGCTGAAAGAAAAGTCTGAATCATTATATATTGTATTTATATAATCAAAGTAAATATGTTCAAAAAGTTTAAGAAAACATCAAAAAACCGAATATATAGTTTGAACAATACTATTTATGCGAGAAGTAAAACCATGAGCTTCAGTAAACCAAGGCGTTTTGAAATCGAAAACTTTAACGCGCTACAGTAGAAAGCTGTCGAGAATCACAAAAACAATGAGTTTTAAAGTTTCGAAAAGGAAAATGAAAATCATCGAAAGGTTTAGAGATTAGTTATATGAGGTAATCCTTGATACATATGAATTTCGCTACTACGTATAGCGAACTCTTCCAACTCTTAAATGCAAAGCTTTTTTAAAACTCATGATTGAAATAGGAAAATCTTCTCATTACTGAATTTGTACCATTCGTGAAAAAGGTTTTACCGTTTAAAAAAAAATCAAGAAAAAAAAATCATCACTAAATGATGAATGAATGATTTTAGCTTGATACGTTGGATAAGACTGGTATTTACAATATCTGCTTTCAAACTTTACCAAGTCATTAAAAACACTTGAGCTTCAAATGAAACTAAGAGGAAATGGGAGAAGAGAAGTGAGCATTAAAAAGAGCGGAACTCAATGGATCCCCTCTTTTCGCTTTTTAGTCTGCTGAAGGTCAGCAGGAAAAGAGTTAAAGAGTAAAAGAGTACAATACTGTTTGAGAGAGATAGAGAGAGATACAAATAGAAAGAGGAGGATGTGAAGATTAAGAGAGCGAGATATGAAAAGAGAGAAATTAGAATGAAAACATGCGAGTACTTTTCGCTCTGACCTAAAAAAGAGATGAACTAATGAGTCGGTATTTGTAGATTACACCTTCACTTCCGTGGATTATTCCCACAGTTTCGTGAATCTTATCCCTCACAATATCAAGACTTTTTTTTTGCCTGAACACAAAGCTGAATAACATGACACACATGGATGGTAAAGTTTGGCAAAAGTTCGGATAAGCTTATCCCTTTGTCTTCATGATGTAATATCAATCAGCTATATTTCCCCGTGGCAACTGCATCAATTATCCATCATCACTATCGACTTGGTCGAATCCGGGATAAGATGATTCCAAATTCTGCGCCAGCTCTTCCTCTTTCACATACACAATCTGCAATCAATCATTCGACAAATCTCCCTCTTTTCCTAACCATGTACGAATTCTAGTAGATGGCCATCTAAAAGCATTGTTAGACCAAAAATAGGCATTTGTGAAATTTTTTAAAAAAAATTTACCTACAGCGTATTCTGAGAGAAGTTATTTTACTTTTGTTCTCAAAATAGGAAAACATTAACTTGTTTTGAACTTTCAAATTTTTGAACTTCAACTTGTTTTATAGACCTTGATTCAAAAAAACCCCGAAAAATGGTTAATTCAAACCAACATCGCTTCTGTACTCTTGGCTTTCTTGGAAGTATGTCGGGTTCCTCCTGCTATAATATGCTTGAAACATGAACTTGGGCACTTTCTGGTTTGCCTCCAAGATGTACTGAAAAAAGGATAATTCTTCTTGACTGCAGAAATTCTCGACTTTCTATGAAAACACGGTTGCTAATGAGTTAGTTTGTTGCAAATACTTGTTTGTCCCCGTGAGCATTTCATTGTTTATCTTTAAAAAAAGATAAACATTAAAGATTAAAAAGAATACCTTCGGCTTGCTCTTCCGAGTAAAAAAAAAACTTTTTTTATCGAAATAGTATCAAATAATGACTTACTTTACCAAGTTCTGCGACGTAGTCAAAGTCTTGCGGATGAACAAAAGAAGTGCATCTTCCTCGGTGTCCTAATCTCCCCGTTCGCCCACTGCGATGAATGTAATCTGCGAAGACTTGCGGGCGATCATAGTTGATCACCTGCAATTATGCATGATATTACCACATTTACAACATTCATTGTGTTTAAAACCTTTTGGAAGTAACAAAAATGAACACACAAGGTTTCTTTGAACGCACACTCCATTCAAGATATGAAAACATCCCTAAGACGCTTTACTTATTAGTCCAGTACAGTTTCAACTTTGACAAAATAAGCACTTTAGAAAAATTCAAGAATGATCGAAACTATCTGACGATTCCTATTTCTGAGTGAAGACCGCTGAAGAAATAACACAACAGTTCTTTGGAAAAAACCAAAGAAATAAATCGAACACGAGATTTATGATCGAACTACGACATGGAGAAAAAGGTAGCTTACAAGGAGGGATTGAAATCAGCGAGCACTTCCCTCTGACATTTATTGGATTTGTCTCGGCGAAGAAGAATCTCTTTTCTTTTCACGTTTACAATTTTAAAAGAATGATTTTGGTCTCTAGTGGAATTTGAAAGTTTTGAGGAGTAGTTATTATCATTCATTTAATACAGACTGAACACTCTCCGACTAAAAAGTAAGTTGAATACGAAATCGTAACTATCAATAGCGCTTCATATAACACCATTGTGTGTGTTTGCAGAGGAAGCTAGAGATTTACCACTACAGCGGACACATCGAATTGAGCGTTTAGAGAAATCGAATGTTCTAACATGAGTGATCTTATCGAGATCGTGCCCTCTGGAGAAGGAATCAGTCGCGACAATAACGTGCTTCTTTCCCTGCTCTATCAGTTGCACTTCTTCTTTTTGGTCTCTCAACGAACGGTCACTGAACGAGTCTCGTCATCGATAAAAAACTCATACTAATACTCTTGGAAATTCGATACTCGAATACGAATCAATAAAACCCTATCATTCTTACTCCCCCTCTTACTCTCTGATGGTCGTCCCTTCTACCTTTCGATATAATGACCAATATTGGCGTCATGCAGCTCTTTAGAATGATTCATCCTCGTCTCCTATCTATTCATCGCTCGAAAATTGACAACATTCTCCGCAGTGTTTTTGAAAATCGATCATCATCTTGCTGTTATACTCCAAATGTTAGCAGATGAGTCTTGTTAAATCATCCCTCGTTAAATAAAGGAATTTGAATTTGAATCCGATACATTACCTACTTGCAGAACACATTTCTATAATGAATATTTAGGGAAAAACAGTACAAAAACTTTTCTTTCATTCCAAAATCTTGTTCGAGAGAGATTTAGAGACTAACCTATTTATGAGACCAACAGAGAAACCGCGTTGTGTCAGGTAGACCGCCAGCAGATTAGACTAACCTATTTATGAGACCAACAGAGAAACCGCGTTGTGTCAGGTAGACCGCCAGCAGATTAGACTAACCTATTTATGAGACCGACAGAGAAACCGCGTTGTGTCAGGTAGACCGCCAGCAGATTAGACTAACCTATTTATGAGACCAACAGAGAAACCGCGTTGTGTCAGGTAGACCGCCAGCAGATTAGACTAACCTATTTATGAGACCGACAGAGAAACCGCGTTGTGTCAGGTAGACCGCCAGCAGATTAGACTAACCTATTTATGAGACCGACAGAGAAACCGCGTTGTGTCAGGTAGACCGCCAGCAGATTAGACTAACCTATTTATGAGACCGACAGAGAAACCGCGTTGTGTCAGGTAGACCGCCAGCAGATTAGACTAACCTATTTATGAGACCGACAGAGAAACCGCGTTGTGTCAGGTAGACCGCCAGCAGATTAGACTAACCTATTTATGAGACCGACAGAGAAACCGCGTTGTGTCAGGTAGACCGCCAGCAGATTAGACTAACCTATTTATGAGACCGACAGAGAAACCGCGTTGTGTCAGGTAGACCGCCAGCAGATTAGACTAACCTATTTATGAGACCGACAGAGAAACCGCGTTGTGTCAGGTAGACCGCCAGCAGATTAGACTAACCTATTTATGAGACCGACAGAGAAACCGCGTTGTGTCAGGTAGACCGCCAGCAGATTAGACTAACCTATTTATGAGACCGACAGAGAAACCGCGTTGTGTCAGGTAGACCGCCAGCAGATTAGACTAACCTATTTATGAGACCGACAGAGAAACCGCGTTGTGTCAGGTAGACCGCCAGCAGATTAGACTAACCTATTTATGAGACCGACAGAGAAACCGCGTTGTGTCAGGTAGACCGCCAGCAGATTAGACTAACCTATTTATGAGACCGACAGAGAAACCGCGTTGTGTCAGGTAGACCGCCAGCAGATTAGACTAACCTATTTATGAGACCGACAGAGAAACCGCGTTGTGTCAGGTAGACCGCCAGCAGATTAGACTAACCTATTTATGAGACCGACAGAGAAACCGCGTTGTGTCAGGTAGACCGCCAGCAGATTAGACTAACCTATTTATGAGACCGACAGAGAAACCGCGTTGTGTCAGGTAGACCGCCAGCAGATTAGACTAACCTATTTATGAGACCGACAGAGAAACCGCGTTGTGTCAGGTAGACCGCCAGCAGATTAGACTAACCTATTTATGAGACCGACAGAGAAACCGCGTTGTGTCAGGTAGACCGCCAGCAGATTAGACTAACCTATTTATGAGACCGACAGAGAAACCGCGTTGTGTCAGGTAGACCGCCAGCAGATTAGACTAACCTATTTATGAGACCGACAGAGAAACCGCGTTGTGTCAGGTAGACCGCCAGCAGATTAGACTAACCTATTTATGAGACCGACAGAGAAACCGCGTTGTGTCAGGTAGACCGCCAGCAGATTAGACTAACCTATTTATGAGACCGACAGAGAAACCGCGTTGTGTCAGGTAGACCGCCAGCAGATTAGACTAACCTATTTATGAGACCGACAGAGAAACCGCGTTGTGTCAGGTAGACCGCCAGCAGATTAGACTAACCTATTTATGAGACCGACAGAGAAACCGCGTTGTGTCAGGTAGACCGCCAGCAGATTAGACTAACCTATTTATGAGACCGACAGAGAAACCGCGTTGTGTCAGGTAGACCGCCAGCAGATTAGACTAACCTATTTATGAGACCGACAGAGAAACCGCGTTGTGTCAGGTAGACCGCCAGCAGATTAGACTAACCTATTTATGAGACCGACAGAGAAACCGCGTTGTGTCAGGTAGACCGCCAGCAGATTAGACTAACCTATTTATGAGACCGACAGAGAAACCGCGTTGTGTCAGGTAGACCGCCAGCAGATTAGACTAACCTATTTATGAGACCGACAGAGAAACCGCGTTGTGTCAGGTAGACCGCCAGCAGATTAGACTAACCTATTTATGAGACCGACAGAGAAACCGCGTTGTGTCAGGTAGACCGCCAGCAGATTAGACTAACCTATTTATGAGACCGACAGAGAAACCGCGTTGTGTCAGGTAGACCGCCAGCAGATTAGACTAACCTATTTATGAGACCGACAGAGAAACCGCGTTGTGTCAGGTAGACCGCCAGCAGATTAGACTAACCTATTTATGAGACCGACAGAGAAACCGCGTTGTGTCAGGTAGACCGCCAGCAGATTAGACTAACCTATTTATGAGACCGACAGAGAAACCGCGTTGTGTCAGGTAGACCGCCAGCAGATTAGACTAACCTATTTATGAGACCGACAGAGAAACCGCGTTGTGTCAGGTAGACCGCCAGCAGATTAGACTAACCTATTTATGAGACCGACAGAGAAACCGCGTTGTGTCAGGTAGACCGCCAGCAGATTAGACTAACCTATTTATGAGACCGACAGAGAAACCGCGTTGTGTCAGGTAGACCGCCAGCAGATTAGACTAACCTATTTATGAGACCGACAGAGAAACCGCGTTGTGTCAGGTAGACCGCCAGCAGATTAGACTAACCTATTTATGAGACCGACAGAGAAACCGCGTTGTGTCAGGTAGACCGCCAGCAGATTAGACTAACCTATTTATGAGACCGACAGAGAAACCGCGTTGTGTCAGGTAGACCGCCAGCAGATTAGACTAACCTATTTATGAGACCGACAGAGAAACCGCGTTGTGTCAGGTAGACCGCCAGCAGATTAGACTAACCTATTTATGAGACCGACAGAGAAACCGCGTTGTGTCAGGTAGACCGCCAGCAGATTAGACTAACCTATTTATGAGACCGACAGAGAAACCGCGTTGTGTCAGGTAGACCGCCAGCAGATTAGACTAACCTATTTATGAGACCGACAGAGAAACCGCGTTGTGTCAGGTAGACCGCCAGCAGATTAGACTAACCTATTTATGAGACCGACAGAGAAACCGCGTTGTGTCAGGTAGACCGCCAGCAGATTAGACTAACCTATTTATGAGACCGACAGAGAAACCGCGTTGTGTCAGGTAGACCGCCAGCAGATTAGACTAACCTATTTATGAGACCGACAGAGAAACCGCGTTGTGTCAGGTAGACCGCCAGCAGATTAGACTAACCTATTTATGAGACCGACAGAGAAACCGCGTTGTGTCAGGTAGACCGCCAGCAGATTAGACTAACCTATTTATGAGACCGACAGAGAAACCGCGTTGTGTCAGGTAGACCGCCAGCAGATTAGACTAACCTATTTATGAGACCGACAGAGAAACCGCGTTGTGTCAGGTAGACCGCCAGCAGATTAGACTAACCTATTTATGAGACCGACAGAGAAACCGCGTTGTGTCAGGTAGACCGCCAGCAGATTAGACTAACCTATTTATGAGACCGACAGAGAAACCGCGTTGTGTCAGGTAGACCGCCAGCAGATTAGACTAACCTATTTATGAGACCGACAGAGAAACCGCGTTGTGTCAGGTAGACCGCCAGCAGATTAGACTAACCTATTTATGAGACCGACAGAGAAACCGCGTTGTGTCAGGTAGACCGCCAGCAGATTAGACTAACCTATTTATGAGACCGACAGAGAAACCGCGTTGTGTCAGGTAGACCGCCAGCAGATTAGACTAACCTATTTATGAGACCGACAGAGAAACCGCGTTGTGTCAGGTAGACCGCCAGCAGATTAGACTAACCTATTTATGAGACCGACAGAGAAACCGCGTTGTGTCAGGTAGACCGCCAGCAGATTAGACTAACCTATTTATGAGACCGACAGAGAAACCGCGTTGTGTCAGGTAGACCGCCAGCAGATTAGACTAACCTATTTATGAGACCGACAGAGAAACCGCGTTGTGTCAGGTAGACCGCCAGCAGATTAGACTAACCTATTTATGAGACCGACAGAGAAACCGCGTTGTGTCAGGTAGACCGCCAGCAGATTAGACTAACCTATTTATGAGACCGACAGAGAAACCGCGTTGTGTCAGGTAGACCGCCAGCAGATTAGACTAACCTATTTATGAGACCAACAGAGAAACCGCGTTGTGTCAGGTAGACCGCCAGCAGATTAGACTAACCTATTTATGAGACCGACAGAGAAACCGCGTTGTGTCAGGTAGACCGCCAGCAGATTAGACTAACCTATTTATGAGACCGACAGAGAAACCGCGTTGTGTCAGGTAGACCGCCAGCAGATTAGACTAACCTATTTATGAGACCGACAGAGAAACCGCGTTGTGTCAGGTAGACCGCCAGCAGATTAGACTAACCTATTTATGAGACCGACAGAGAAACCGCGTTGTGTCAGGTAGACCGCCAGCAGATTAGACTAACCTATTTATGAGACCAACAGAGAAACCGCGTTGTGTCAGGTAGACCGCCAGCAGATTAGACTAACCTATTTATGAGACCGACAGAGAAACCGCGTTGTGTCAGGTAGACCGCCAGCAGATTAGACTAACCTATTTATGAGACCGACAGAGAAACCGCGTTGTGTCAGGTAGACCGCCAGCAGATTAGACTAACCTATTTATGAGACCGACAGAGAAACCGCGTTGTGTCAGGTAGACCGCCAGCAGATTAGACTAACCTATTTATGAGACCGACAGAGAAACCGCGTTGTGTCAGGTAGACCGCCAGCAGATTAGACTAACCTATTTATGAGACCGACAGAGAAACCGCGTTGTGTCAGGTAGACCGCCAGCAGATTAGACTAACCTATTTATGAGACCGACAGAGAAACCGCGTTGTGTCAGGTAGACCGCCAGCAGATTAGACTAACCTATTTATGAGACCGACAGAGAAACCGCGTTGTGTCAGGTAGACCGCCAGCAGATTAGACTAACCTATTTATGAGACCGACAGAGAAACCGCGTTGTGTCAGGTAGACCGCCAGCAGATTAGACTAACCTATTTATGAGACCGACAGAGAAACCGCGTTGTGTCAGGTAGACCGCCAGCAGATTAGACTAACCTATTTATGAGACCGACAGAGAAACCGCGTTGTGTCAGGTAGACCGCCAGCAGATTAGACTAACCTATTTATGAGACCGACAGAGAAACCGCGTTGTGTCAGGTAGACCGCCAGCAGATTAGACTAACCTATTTATGAGACCGACAGAGAAACCGCGTTGTGTCAGGTAGACCGCCAGCAGATTAGACTAACCTATTTATGAGACCGACAGAGAAACCGCGTTGTGTCAGGTAGACCGCCAGCAGATTAGACTAACCTATTTATGAGACCGACAGAGAAACCGCGTTGTGTCAGGTAGACCGCCAGCAGATTAGACTAACCTATTTATGAGACCGACAGAGAAACCGCGTTGTGTCAGGTAGACCGCCAGCAGATTAGACTAACCTATTTATGAGACCGACAGAGAAACCGCGTTGTGTCAGGTAGACCGCCAGCAGATTAGACTAACCTATTTATGAGACCGACAGAGAAACCGCGTTGTGTCAGGTAGACCGCCAGCAGATTAGACTAACCTATTTATGAGACCGACAGAGAAACCGCGTTGTGTCAGGTAGACCGCCAGCAGATTAGACTAACCTATTTATGAGACCGACAGAGAAACCGCGTTGTGTCAGGTAGACCGCCAGCAGATTAGACTAACCTATTTATGAGACCGACAGAGAAACCGCGTTGTGTCAGGTAGACCGCCAGCAGATTAGACTAACCTATTTATGAGACCGACAGAGAAACCGCGTTGTGTCAGGTAGACCGCCAGCAGATTAGACTAACCTATTTATGAGACCGACAGAGAAACCGCGTTGTGTCAGGTAGACCGCCAGCAGATTAGACTAACCTATTTATGAGACCGACAGAGAAACCGCGTTGTGTCAGGTAGACCGCCAGCAGATTAGACTAACCTATTTATGAGACCGACAGAGAAACCGCGTTGTGTCAGGTAGACCGCCAGCAGATTAGACTAACCTATTTATGAGACCGACAGAGAAACCGCGTTGTGTCAGGTAGACCGCCAGCAGATTAGACTAACCTATTTATGAGACCAACAGAGAAACCGCGTTGTGTCAGGTAGACCGCCAGCAGATTAGTTGTCACCTCAAGCAAAACAACTCAGAAAAAAAAGTTTTTTGTGATAATTTTTGCGAAACAAACACGATTGGTCTATCTCTTACGGAATTTTTCAACTAGAGTATAACATAAATATGATCTACTTATCCGATTCCTATACTAATACTGAGATCTTATCCGGATAAGAAAAAGTGCTTTAGTCCTTTCCATGAATGAATAACAACGCACCTTCTTCTGGGTGGAAACTTTCACCGCAAGCCTCACGTGGTATAACCAATAGCTTCTCCTTTGGTTTACTTTCACTGCAAGCCCCTGATTAGGGATACCAGGCTCACGTGGTATAACCAATAGCTTCTCCCTGGGTTTACTTTCATCGCAAGCCCCTGATTAGGGATACCAGGCTCACGTGATATAACCAATAGTTTCTCCCTGGGTTTACTTTCATCGCAAGCCCCTGATTAGGGATACCAGGCTCACGTGGTATAACCAATAGCTTCTCCCTGGGTTTACTTTCACCACAAGCCCCTGATTAGGGATACCAGGCTCACGTGGTATAACCAATAGCTTCTCCCTGGGTTTACTTTCACCACAAGCCCCTGATTAGGGATACCAGGCTCACTTGGTATAACCAATAGCTTCTGCCTGGGTTTACTTCCACCGCAAGCCCCTGATTAGGGATACCAGACTCACGTGATATAACCAATAACTTCTCCCTGGGTTTACTTTCTTCGCAAGCCCCTGATTAGGGATACCAGGCTCACTTAGTTTAACCAATAGCTTCTGCCTGGGTTTACTTCCACCGCAAGCCCCTGATTAGAGATACCAGGCTCATGTGGTATAACCAATAGCTTCTCCCTGGGTTTACTTTCATCGCAAGCCCCTGATTAGGGATACCAGACTCACGTGGTATAACCAATAGCTTCTCCCTGAGTTTACTTTCTTCGCAAGCCCCTGATTAGGGATACCAGGCTCACGTGGTATAACCAATAGCTTCTCCCTGGGTTTACTTTCACCACAAGCCCCTGATTAGGGATACCAGGCTCACGTGGTATAACCAATAGCTTCTCCCTGGGTTTACTTTCATCGCAAGCCCCTGATTAGGGATACCAGGCTCACTTGGTATAACCAATAGCTTCTGCCTGGGTTTACTTCCACCGCAAGCCCCTGATTAGGGATACCAGGCTCATGTGGTATAACCAATAGCTTCTCCCTGGGTTTACTTTCATCGCTAGCCCCTGATTAGGGATACCAGACTCACGTGGTATAACCAATAGCTTCTCCTTTGGTTTACTTTCACTGCAAGCCCCTGATTAGGGATACCAGGCTCACGTGGTATAACCAATAGCTTCTCCCTGGGTTTACTTTCATCGCAAGCCCCTGATTAGGGATACCAGGCTCACGTGGTATAACCAATAGCTTCTCCCTGGGTTTACTTTCATCGCAAGCCCCTGATTAGGGATACCAGGCTCACTTGGTATAACCAATTCATCGCAAGCCCCTGATTAGGGATACCAGACTCACGTGGTATAACCAATAGCTTCTCCCTGGGTTTACTTTCACCACAAGCCCCTGATTAGGGATACCAGGCTCACGTGGTATAACCAATAGCTTCTCCCTGGGTTTACTTTTATGTAGTAGTAGTAGATTGCCCGCCGTAGGTCTCCGGCTGGGTAGACGAGGTCTTCTTTGACATGGCTCAGAAAACAATAACCTTACTTACATCATTTATCTAATTACATTTATTTCTCTTTCTCTCTCGGGGTTTATTTGTTTTTTTTTGTTGTTTTTTTCCCCCTTCATTTTTTTGTGTTTGTTTTTGTTTGTTTGTTTGTTTTTTTTTGAGAGAGAAAGGAATCACTGGTATAAGAACTTAACAACAGACGTCGGGCTATTCCACAAATCTATACTTCTTAAAAGTGTGTGGTCACAGCGACACGAGAATAAATGACTAGTTGTATGTGGCTCTTCTAAACATTTTGGGCAGAGAGGGGATTGGGCAGCTCCTATTCTGTGTAGGTAGCTGTTAAGGGAACTTGCATAGCCGCTACGTAGTTGCGATAATGTTATTTGTTGTTCCCTGGAAAGTTGATTCGTTGATTTATGGATTCTGGGAGGTTTCTTACCTAGAACAGGGTTAGGGGAGCAGGAGCTAATGAAATTTCTCACAGTCTCAGTATGTATTCTTTTGAGTGCGGCTTTCTGATCACTGTCTACTAACATCAGTTCTAAGTCCTTGGCATGTTTACGAATAGTTCTAGGTGGTTTGGGTTCCATGCATCGACGATGGGAGGGGTGGTTTGGGAGGAGTCTTGCTCTTGCGACGAATTGTTTGGTAAGCATCGTGTTGTGCTCCTTTAGGGGTAACATTTCGCTTTCTAGAGCTAAGTGCTCTGTGCCGGCCATTGTTAGGTTTCCTGTTGCTATCCGTATTGCTTTATTTTGGTTTGCCTGTAGTTTTTTTCCAGTTCGTCTCGGCCAATTGAGGGGAGTAAATTGGTGCGGCGTAGTTGAGAACGGATCTGGTCATTGTTTTGTAGGTTGCAAGAAGGGTGTTTTTCTGTTGGCCCCATGTTCTTCCTCCGAGAGCACGTAGTATATTCAGTCTTTTGGCCGTTCTCTGTTTAAGGTATTCTGCGTGTTGTCGAAAGGTACCGAGTTGGTCTAAGACGACACCGAGTATTTTGGGTGTTTTAGTTGTCGGCAAAAGGGTTCCATGGATTTCTACCTTGGGTTCTTTTTTACATTCGCCTGTATGGGTTGTGAAAAGAGTGACCGTTGTCTTTTCTTTGGATATAATCATTTTTCGTTGTTCCAATTCTTCTACGAGTTTGGGTATGAAGCGGTTGATCTGATCTTCACAGGTTTCAATACAGGGGCTTGAGGAGAGAATTGAGATGTCGTCGGCGTAGGCTGTCATCTGCGTGTTTCCTATGGGTTGCGGGAGGTTGCTTATGTAGAGATTGAATAAGAGGGGACTGAGCACTGCTCCTTGTATGACACCAGATCTGCATGTGAGACGTCGACTGCTTTTTCCTTGGAAATCTACCTTGATTGTACGGCCTCTTAGGTAGCTGGACATCCATCGGACGATGGCTCTTGGCATATTCGTTTCAGTGAGTTTCTTGCAGAGAAGGGATATGTTCACTAAGTCATATACTGCAGTGAGGTCAAGGGCGACCATGAGAGGTCCGGGGGTGGTTTCCGATTGAAGCCGTTTGTTATTTTCCCGGTTATTTCCAGGAGTGCGGTAGTGGTCGAGTGCTCTTTGCGGAATCCATGTTGCCAGTCAGCGATTTGAAAGCCTTCCGCCAGGAATGGTAATAAGACCCGTTCGAATGTCTTGGCTATAGGTGATAATATTGATATTGGTCTATAGCCGTTCAGGTTGCTCGAGTTCTTTCCTGGTTTAGGTAACATTATCACTCTTGCATCTTTCCATCTGGACGGGATAATACCGGTTTGCAGCGTGTTATTGAAGAGGATGCAGAGACATTTTCTGAAGTTTTCACCGGCCATTTTGAGTAGTAGAGGGCAGATGCCTTCACTGTCTGGGCATTTGGAACCTTTGGTTTTCTTGATTGCTTCTTCGATCTGTGCCAGGGAAATTTGGGGAGCGTCTGTCCGTTTGAGGCCTTTAATTAGTCGCGTTGTGCTTCTTGCTGATTTGTCGACCTCTTTAGGGGCTTGTTTAGCTAATTTTCTAGCAAAAGCGTTTGAGGCTGATGTTGGGCATAGACTTTTCCCTTCGTGGTTGATGGTCAAGTGCGTCGGTTTTATTGATTTGCCGTCGATAGCCTTTATCGTTTTCCAGAGTTTGTTGCCCGGTTCGTTGTGGCTAATTTCAGATATGTACTTTTCCCAAGCCTTCCTCTTTTCGAGGTTGATGCGGAAGGAGATTTTTGCCAATATTGAGGGGAGTGAGGGGTCCGTAGGATTGTCCCTCCTCATTTGGTCCCGTTCTGTAATCAGTTTCTTCACATCTTCGCTCAAGTGAGGCGTGTATTTTGGCACCTTTCCACGGGGAATGTTGTTCTTCGCCGCTTTGGTCAAGGTGGTGGTCAGGAATTTGTGCATCTGAACTGAGTTGCCGGTGAATGGGAAATCCATGAGAATCTTGTTGATATCCCTTTCGAAGCCTTCCCAATTCGCTTTGTTGTAATTTGTATAACAACGTGCGTTTGAGATGTTGGATGGCTGTGTTTCGACGTCAATCAGGCATGGGAGGTGGTCAGAGTTCATTATGTTGATTGTTGACCAGTTGCAGTCAATGGCTATGTAGTTCGAGACGAAAGTGATGTCTGGTGATGCTTTTTGTCTTGTGGGCATCTTTGAGTTGCTGAGACATACAAGATCGCTGTCGTCAATGAAGTCGCATAGTTCATCTCCTCTGTTATCCTCCGTACCTTCACTCCAAACTTTATTGTGTGCGTTGAAGTCTCCACCGACAATGAATGGTTTCTTCTGTGTTAGGAGTCTGTTGAAGTTCGGCGCGTATGTGTTGGGGCAGGACGATCGAGGTGGGATGTAAATGTTGCAGATTCTTATGGTTCCTTGGTCAGTTGGCACGTCCGCGCTGAGTGTTTCGGCTGTCTGGTCCGTCGTTGGGAAAGTCACGTTAGCATAGCGAATATTCTCTTTGACTAGTATCGCAAGTCCGCCTCCAAAGTTGGAGCGGTCTTTTCTTATGATCGTGTAACCTACGATATTGGGAGATGGAGTACTAGCATCAATTTTGGTTTCTTGGATGAGTGCTACGTGAACATTCAACTCATGTAAAAGGTCCTCTAGCTCGGTTAATCGGGCTCTAAGTCCATTAGCGTTCCATTGGATTATCCTCAGGTTCGCTACTGTCTGGGAGGCAGTCGGCTGGATCGGGGCTCTCTTACAAATTCTGCATCTCCATTGGGGGTTCCAATCATTAAGATTGTTAAGGTTGGAACAGCGGAAATGTACCCATTTCATACATTTACTACATTGAACACAATTCGAAGGCGCGTTAAGAGAGCATACAGAACAAGGCCATCTTGGGCCAAAATCGGAGTAATTGCTTAACACCTAGAAACACTATTTCCTACCTCACTAAGGATTTCCTTATCTACTCGGTACAGAGATGAGTTATTTAGAGATGAGGATGTCTTTTGGTTCCTCTCCTACCTCAGACTCACCTTCATATTGCAGAAGACCACGGTTCTCTCTTCGAATGCCAAGTCCAGATCGTCTCTCAAACCACGACGCTGGATAGCCAGGTCCTCCTGGAAGATAGTCATATAACTGAAACTTTACTTCACTCGAGTTTTCTTGCTAGCAAAATACCCGAAGATGATCAAGAATACGTACAGTCCTTTAATTACTACGAGAAATATCAAAATATGGAAGAAGCAGTTATAATTTTGGTTGAAAAGTAGAATTTGCAGCAGTTCACGGACACATTTTTTTAGTTAGCCTTAGGTAAACTCGCCAATGATAGCGTTCCTTTAAAAAATAAATCTACCACAAGTATCTGAAAACCCATGTAAATGCTATAAAAATGTATTAAAAAGACAGTTTTACCTTAAGAAGAGCCATCAGAATGACCCTTTTCATGCAGGGAAAAAAGCGAGAAGAGTCGATTACACGATGCTCGATTACTGTATGAAAACACTATCGATTATTGTATATCATTACTATCGATTACTGTATAACAGTATTCTCGATTACTGTTTAAAATCAGTTTCAACTACTGCTCAACATCACTCTCGACTACTGTATAACAGTGCTCTAGATTATTGTATAATAGAACTTCTTGTAATGTAAAAAAAAAACCTCGACTACTGTATAACAGCACTTTTGATTGCTATAGAACTGGAATCTCTCGATTAGTGTCAAATAAATATTATAATGTCTATGGCTCCTGGTATTCACTGTTGAACCTAGGGTTTTCCAACTTCTACAGGTCTGCTTTAAAAAAGAGCGAAACAAACCAAGCGTGTGTTCTTTCACACGGAAATACCGTAGAGAAGTTTACAGACAGGATGCGACTCTCACTGTGATGCTTTGAGATGGAAAAAATTCCGAATTCACACTCTCTCCCAAATTATTATATATATATTTTATCTACATCTTTCGATGCAAAAACACACAAATTTAATCACAATTGAAAACGAGGAAAGAATAGATTATCTCAAATATTGTCAAATAAGTAAACAAGTTCTATTACAAAAGCGATACAGCAATAAAACTTTTATATATCGAATTGAACGGGGGAAAAAACAAACAAACAAACCTATATAGAGCGATTTGAACGACAAAAAAAAGAAATTTAGTTCTAAATTCATGAGGAGAGGAGAGTAGATAGAGCACCACTTTTTAATTGGGACTTTAAATATTTCAGGTTCATACTATTAATCAAGTTTCGAGGTAGCTTGCTGAAAAGGCGAGATATTCGCATTCCATAAGAGTTATTTATAGCTGTATTCTTACTACCCTGAACTAAAAAGCCATTTATATTTGTACGCGTTGGAATAGTCTCTTTGAAAAATCGTCTTTTATCTATTATCGACAGTCCATGAAAGATCTTGAAACCCATAACTAAGTCAGAAAATACCCTCCTCTCGGAAAGAGGAACGAATTCAAGGTGGGCAAGTCGATTCGGGTAAGAAGGAAGAGACCTCGTATTAACTTCATCAACCCATGTTTTGAATGACAATTCTTCTTTTGTGGCTTTTTTCTGCCCAGAGGTCTCATCCATAGCTCACCAGAAGGTATTGAAAATAATTTTGCGGGCGGATAAACAAGCGACCCTTGGTGACCGGAGAGGAGGGAGAGCGGATAAACAAGCGACCCTTGGTGACCGGAGAGGAGGGAGAGCGGATAAACAAGCGACCCTTGGTGACCGGAGAGGAGGGAGAGCGGATAAACAAGCGACCCTTGGTGACCGGAGAGGAGGGAGAGCGGATAAACAAGCGACCCTTGGTGACCGGAGAGGAGGGAGAGCGGATAAACAAGCGACCCTTGGTGACCGGAGAGGAGGGAGAGCGGATAAACAAGCGACCCTTGGTGACCGGAGAGGAGGGAGAGCGGATAAACAAGCGACCCTTGGTGACCGGAGGGGAGGGAGAGCGGATAAACAAGCGACCCTTGGTGACCGGAGAGGAGGGAGAGCGCGGAAGGCAACAAAATATTTGGTCTGATTAAGGAGTCAGTTTGATCTTTTATTTCGCGTTGCAAAGGCCGCAGTTTGAAATTCCACATTTTGTTCACTTAAGAACATTTACTTTTTTGAATAAATAATTTCGTGTTATATTTTCTTCATCTTCAAAATTTTTTCTGGGAGACGGGCGGATGACCGAGAGGAATTTGACAAGTTTGGTGAACTATGGTCCCATAGAAGTCTTCCGAAGCAGTTTGGTGAGCTATGGTCCCATAGAAGTCTTCCGAAGCAGTTTGGTGAGCTATGGTCCCATAGAAGTCTTTCGAAGCATTTTGGTGAGCTATGGTCCCATAGAAGTCTTTCGAAGCAGTTTGGTGAACTATGGTCCCATAGAAGTCTTCCGAAGCAGTTTGGTGAGCTATGGTCCCATAGAAGTCTTCCGAAGCAGTTTGGTGAGCTATGGTCCCATAGAAGTCTTCCGAAGCAGTTTGGTGAGCTATGGTCCCATAGAAGTCTTTCGAAGCAGTTTGGTGAGCTATGGTCACATAGAAGTCTTTCGAAGCAGTTTGGTGAACTATGGTCCCATAGAAGTCCTCCGAAGCAGTTTGGTGAGCTATGGTCCCATAGAAGTCTTCCGAAGCAGTTTGGTGAGCTATGGTCCCATAGAAGTCTTCCGAAGCAGTTTGGTGAGCTATGGTCCCATAGAAGTCTTCCGAAGCAGTTTGGTGAGCTATGGTCCCATAGAAGTCTTTCGAAGCAGTTTGGTGAGCTATGGTCACATAGAAGTCTTTCGAAGCAGTTTGGTGAACTATGGTCCCATAGAAGTCTTCCGAAGCAGTTTGGTGAGCTATGGTCCCATAGAAGTCTTCCGAAGCAGTTTGGTGAGCTATGGTCCCATAGAAGTCTTTCGAAGCATTTTGGTGAGCTATGGTCCCATAGAAGTCTTTCGAAGCAGTTTGGTGAACTATGGTCCCATAGAAGTCCTCCGAAGCAGTTTGGTGAGCTATGGTCCCATAGAAGTCTTCCGAAGCAGTTTGGTGAGCTATGGTCCCATAGAAGTCTTCCGAAGCAGTTTGGTGAGCTATGGTCCCATAGAAGTCTTCCGAAGCATTTTGGTGAGCTAAGGTCCCATAGAAGTCTTCCGAAGCAGTTTGGTGAGCTATGGTCCCATAGAAGTCTTTCGAAGCAGTTTGGTGAGCTATGGTCCCATAGAAGTCTTTCGAAGCATTTTGGTGAGCTATGGTCCCATAGAAGTCTTTCGAAGCAGTTTGGTGAACTATGGTCCCATAGAAGTCCTCCGAAGCAGTTTGGTGAGCTATGGTCCCATAGAAGTCTTCCGAAGCAGTTTGGTGAGCTATGGTCCCATAGAAGTCTTCCGAAGCAGTTTGGTGAGCTATGGTCCCATAGAAGTCTTCCGAAGCATTTTGGTGAGCTAAGGTCCCATAGAAGTCTTCCGAAGCAGTTTGGTGAGCTATGGTCCCATAGAAGTCTTTCGAAGCAGTTTGGTGAGCCATGGTCCCATAGAAGTCTTTCGAAGCAGTTTGGCGAGAAACTTTTCAAGTCTAAGAAGTAATCTTCGTTGATACCAAGAGCTTGTTTTCTGATAACGCTGAATATGTGTAAGTGAGTCTGAAAGAGGCTGACATCTGTTGACTGGGACGATGAATGCACAGTAGTTCGGCCGGTGAAGACCCTCGAAGTCTTTCTCGAACTCTGTCATCGTCGCAGTGAAGAAGCCACTGCACAACTCCTGAAGACTCTCCTGAAGAAGATCAATCTTAGATGGAGGACTTGAGAGAACCGAAGGAGGACCAACAATCCAAAAGGGAAGAGAATCTAGAAAGAGAGGGAAAAGAATACTTGAAAGAGTTGAAAACGAAAGAAAGGGAGAGCCATTAAGGGAAGAAAGTAAGAAAGGGAGATGATGATTCGAGAAAGGAAGAAAAGGATAAAACACTCGAGTCATTGGGGGGCATAAGGGATGAAGGAGAAAGAAACCTTATTTTATTGCTGGGTTTAACCTTTTCTATGGTCTCCTTGAGGAATAAGATGTCCTCCTTAAATGACCCACTTGAGCACATCTTGTCAGCCTCGTCGTATATAAGATACTGTAGTCGATCAAGACGGATCTAAATTTTCGTTTTCGGAGGGTTCTTCACTTTTTTCAATCCCTTTTCAACATTTTATGAAAAGTTCATTTAATGAAAAAATGCAAAAAACAAAAAAATGCAAAAAAAAAGTTAAAGTTTATTTAATGAACCTGTTGATATCGACTTCTGACGCCTTCAAATGGTTTAAAAACGAAACAAAGACCCGCAAAATATTGAGGGATCAGTTGACCGTTTTATCTCGGATGTACTCTGCAAGTCTGCCGATGGTAGCGACCACTATGTCCACTCCCTCGTTGAGATTCCGTCGCACTTCTGACTCTTCTGTCCCACCGATAACGCCTTCCACAGACACGCTCGTATCTGTGCCAGCAGATAAGAGAGAGAGAGAGAGAGAGAGAGAGAGAGAGAGAGAGAGAGAGAGAGAGAGAGAGAGAGAGAGAGAGAGAGAGAAAGGAAGATAGCTGAAGAAGTATAGAGAGTCAGAGAAAGAGTGAACAAGAGACAGAAAGAAAAAGATAGAGGAATCACTGAGGAGAAGAAGAACTGTACAAAAGTGAAGTGACGTAGCTAACTTCTGCACAAGTGCTTCGCTTCTCTGATTAGCTGCAAACATAGAAGTCTTGTGTTGGCGATGATTAGAGCGAGTGGTCGGCCCGCTCTTTCCTCTTTCTTGTCTTCTTCTCTCCTCTTTGGTTCAAGCGGTCGCGTCAGAATCTGACGATGAACTTCTGAACTTTTTCTTGATGACGTCAGAGAACGTCTTCTATTCCGGGATACTTCTGAACTTTATTGGCACTTTCTTTCAATAAACCTACATACATGTCGACTCATTTCAAAGCATTTCACCATGCTGAGAAAATTTCAAATGAATAATAATCACTCTTTTCGGGTAAAAAGTCTTTGAAAACTCATTGATCGAGTAAAATTTAAATATAAATACTATGCACCTGGACTTTCGTCGCACCCTGTTATAACATGAGCGTCTCTAACCTTTTTGATGATTGGAAGGAGAAAAGCGAGTGTTTTACCGCTCCCCGTCGGAGCTTCTACCACCACATCTACGATTCCTTCATCAACAACGAAATATTAGAATCGGCAAGCTGGTTTTAAAGAGGATACCCGGACAAACCGAGAAATATCAGTGAAGCCGCCGTCGCAGAATGAATTCCTTCTTTCGGAATGGAGAAAGGTTTTCATTTTTGATTCTGTCATATTCATTTTTTTGTTGTGATGATCACGGGTGAGCGAAAAAAAACCACAAAAAAATTTTGATTTTAAAAACAAAAAAAACGGAATTTATTCATTTGAATGAAACTTTTTTCATTTTTGAAGGGTTATTTTATAATGTTTCTCAAAGTTGTAATACATTTATTTATTTCAGATGATCATTGTCTATAATTCCTAGTTTACAACAATCAAACAATATGAAAATCACCGTTGAAAGCTAAAGTCTCGTTCAGCAAAAACAACAACAAACAATTTATAATCTCTGATACAAGAGCGAAAGAAAAAAATTATAGAACTACCACATTCTTCTTATAACCTCCTTCAAATGAAAGGTTCACCTCGAAGAAAAACCTAGACGTATTTAGGCCATTCTCAAAAGTATATGTGCTTGAAAAAGGTTTATAATCAAAACCAGAACTCATTCCTCACATTATAAGTTTTACAGGGCGGCTGAACACTAAAAGCATACCAAGTACACAAGCATAGCTATATATTCAATTCACTTTGGAGCACGGGCTAGTTTGGTGAGAACTCTTTCTAGTCCGGAAATTTTTTTATCTGTTTACACTCGCACCACAGTTTTTTCTCTTCCGGTTAACGGATGGGTCCCTCTTCGCAAGACCCATCCGTTAACCGGAGAAGAGAAGAGGCTATTTTTCTGGCGCCCCGACTCGACATTGCAAAGTATGGGGAGTAATGGCTGATGTTTTAACCGGTGGCATGCCCAGGCCAGTTCGGCATCGCCCTCATTTGACGAACTATACTATCCAATTTTGGATAGTTGACGGGAAAGCCCGCTATCTCCAATGCACTCTCGAACCCCTCCGATTGTAATACAGCCCGCGACTTGACTCCACACCATCGAAGGGACCGGTTAACCCTATCCGGTATCGAGCGCGTCCTCGGGTGGCGGATAAAGGAATGACTTCATGCACGTAAGCATCAGAGGTAGCGGGCTTGCCCGTCGCGGACCAAAAATAAGTATTATAGCTCTTCAAAGGATGGTTATGCCAGAGTGGCCTGGGCAAGCCCCAGCATTAAAGATCATCAATACTCCGCTATACTCTAACGGCGAGTCGAGGCGCCAATAAACTAACCTCTTGCCTTTCTTTGATCGGAAAATGTCAGAGCTCTCGACTCCCAAACAAAACAATGCTAGGCTGGATCGACCACCCATACAAAAGCCTATTGCATGAACAAGTTGCTACAACGATGTCCGCCTTCACAAGGTGCAGCATGACAGTCTCAGGAATGCAAAGGACATTAACAACCTTCTCCGGCATCTTGCTCAGAAAAATGTATCTTCGATGGAAGCTGCATACCGGAAACAACAACATATATGTCCGCCACCTGTGGACGCGCTCGGTACCAATGAGGATGAACCGGTTTCTTGCGATGGTGTGACGTCGTCGGTTGCTGCACTATCGAAGGCGAGACGGTGCAATAATCGCAGTACGGAGAAAAATTAATTTCCCCATACTTGTAAAAATTGAGCTAGAGATTAGAGAATTGAACCAAGAAACAATCAGTTTCAGAGCATTCTGATGCAAAAAAAAACAAACAAAAGTCGCTCAGTTATGTTGAGCGATGTGGCACATTTGAAATTTGTCCAGGTATTTCTTCTTTTTAAATCTTTTTGAAGACGGATACTGTGTTCTTATAAGAGATCAAGCATTGATGACCTGATTCTAAGGCCGGCAAAGTGAGCCGCTGAATAGGCAGAAGTTCGCGCACATTCAACGCGTGCACATTGGATGCCAAGACTGCTGGGAGGACTTCTTCGAGGTTACTGCAACAACTAAAATTCTTCAGCTGTCAGACAAGTATAAATCTATGTCCAAAGTCGTTTTTCAAGTCTGTTAAAAGAGGCACCAGAGACGCGGAAGACTTTTTCGATTTACCAGTCCATCCAAATCTTAAATTTTTCGTAATAAGCTCTAAAGCTTGCCAACTTTTATAATAAATTTACACCCGTTGGCCTAGAATTCTTTTGGAAGGTATGTACATTCCAATGTATAACCAGGAGGGAATCGGCTGTACTGAATGATGAATTAATCAACATAAACAATTCATGATGTATAGATAAATGTTTACCTGGAAACACTTTTTTCCCAGGGCTCGGTTCCACATCGCTTGACCAGGTTGATTCCGTCGAGTTGTTGCTGGAAGCCCTCGCCTTCTTCCCTCCTCCCACGTCTATGGTTTACGACTTGGGACAAGTTATACTTTACTCCTATAAAACACAACATGGATTGCTCACTCCTTTCTATTCTGGACACATGATCATATCCAGCTAGAGCTCAGTATTGCTGTTGTTGCCGGATTCGAATAACGTCTGTATTCTCCTTGTTGTTGTCTTGCCCATAGGTTCTGTCGAGGGGAGTCCTTTTGGGATAGGTTGGTGGTGAGGATCCTTCTGACTCCGGAGAGATTTTCTCCGTCTACACTCGCACCGCAGTCGGCGATCCTCTTGGCGAGACCCATTCGTTAACCGGAGAAGGGCAAGAGGTTATTTTACTGGCGCCTCGACTCGCCATTGGAAAGTATAGCGGAGTATCGGCTGATGTTTTGTCCGGTGGCATGCCCAGGCCGGTCCGGCATCGCCCTCTTTTGACGAGCTATACTACCCAGTTTTGGTCCGCGGCGGGATTTCTCCCGCTACCTCCCAGCACGAATTCTTCGTAGGAAGGCGTCCCTCTATCCGCCACCTGAGGTCGCGCTCGATTCTGGACTGGATAATCCGGCTCCATCCGTGATAGGCTCTTAAGGCTGTAGAGTCACGAATGGCCACTGTTGCCAGTGTGTTTTGAGCTGTATTCTCCTTCGTTTAGCTCAGCATTGCAAAATATATTCGCTCACAGATTGATGTTTTTTGTGCACAAATTAGTCTGCGAATATTTATATTAAACTTCCATAATCATGCTTTGGAAAAACTTGAAGAAAATTTTTTTTAAAGGGTTAAAAAGATGTTGATAACTAACGACCAAGAGGCGGATTTGAATAGACTTTTTCTTCCATTTAGTATTGTATGAAACAGCACAAGAATTCGCTGATTTTGTCAATTTTCTCCAGTCAGTTGGAATTGGCGTTGTAGCGTGCGAACTCGTTTTTGGCGTTGAGAGGTTCAAGCGCTTCGACTTCTAAATGCTTCGAATTACCCATTTTGAGACGCGGTTGTTTTTTTGTCAGATGTGAACTACAGTATGAATTTATTCTCTCTCTCAATTTTGTTCTGTTCATGTACTCTTCTAACTGAAGAAGACAGATAAATAGAGCTTGCAGCGAGTATAAATCCTTACCTTTCCGGTTGTCTTTCAATTCGAAAACATTAATTTGTTATACAATGAATAACAAATGATTGCTAGAGTTGCCATGAATTTGACAACAGCCTTGTTTTGTCCCAATTATTGATTAAGCTTCCAAAAAAATTTCAAAATAAAACATTTTGATCATAACAGATGCCTTTTTCTCTTATTTTTTGTGAAAAAAACATGAGAGGTAAGGTTTATGAACAATTTAAACAGAAAAAAAAACGATTGAGCATACGAAGAAATATTCATGTGCAACGATAAATACAGTAAACCGAGTCAAGGTCTTAATTTTATAAGAGATCCGTAATCGGCAGAAAATAGAAATCACGAAACCATTGTAAACTCTATTCCCGCTTTCTGAATCGAAAATTGTAAGTAATACATCGGCCTACCAGTTCTGATACATAATTAACATGCACTGGTTTATTGAGAGCAATGTGAACATACAAATTACGGTAATTTGTTGACTGCTATAATCTTTGAGATTCAATTCACATACATAACTTCCTCTGATTTCAGAAAAAAAATTTACAGACAGAAAAATAATTCTATCAAATAGAACTTCTTCTAAATTTTAATTGGACATTAAAATTTATGCTTAAAACAATTCTGTGTACACTTTACGCTCAAAAAATTATGTGTCTTTTTTACAAAAAAATATGATAAATAGAAAATATGATAAATAGAAACGAAGATGTGAAAAACAAATTTATAAAATGAGATGAAGTCGTCCAAAAATGAAAAGAGAATTCTCAAATGAAGTTGAACTAAAATAGAATTGGAAAAAAATGCGAAAAAGTAATATTAGAAAATGTCAAGTGAAATGAACGCTTTTGTTAAAGCTTAAACCCGTCGACCTTTACTGCTATATATTATAGATTTAAACTAGGTTTTACATTAGATGGAGTCTCGTATCTATCGTTTCGAAAGCAGAGATAAAATACACTTGTATGACCCATTCGAAACTCTTTCTATTCCTTCTCAACAGGTCGTGAAGACTGATTCGGTGTGAATTGCAGGACTGTACTCGGCACAAAGGGCGTAGTAGAGATCGGACACGCAACCAGGAATTGAGACATCGTTATCTTCCAAGTACTGAAAATACTTGATTGAATTACCGTATTTCGACCAAGACCAATTACCGTATTTCGACTAAGACTTGAAAAGGCAGCACTAAGAACAATTATAATAAAGTTTTCGAGATTCTGAGGGTCTTTTTTCCAATCCGAAGACAGTTCTTCTCGTTCGAAAACCAATAGCACTCTATTTCATATGTTTTTGGCTTGCTTCTGTCTTTTTTTAAATGTTTATATAACCGTTGACCACAATTTCAAAAGACTGACTTGATAGAGTGAGGAGATCCTTTCCGGTGTGACATCAGTGCTCTGAGAGAGGAGGATCGTACACTTTCGATGAGTGGATATCATTCCAAAGGAGAAAGCATAGGAGGACAAAGCAGCCAGGCCGGAAAAGACGACCACCTGCAATAGAGGAATGAGTAAGTTTGACAACTCTCCGCCCGTCAATAGGTGCGCCGTCTGAGAGTGACTCATATACCCGCAATACGCATAATAACGGGCTACCTTCCATCTTATTATCAAGTAAACGGGTTTAAACAATTGAAAAAAGAACAAAGGCCTGACGAACCGCGTTTTCTCCAAGATTTTCAAAAATTATTACAAAATTCGTTATTTTCGATGATAAAACCACCTTTTTTTCGAAACAAATAAAAGTTGTCTTTTTGCAATACTTTCGGATTTAAGAGCTTGGTTTAGCAACTTTAAAAAGATTTAAGAGCTTTCTAAGATTTAAGAGATTTAAGAGCACAACGCAAAACGTAAATTACTTGTCGTCATTTACTCCTCGGTCTTTCTTTTCAGTAGTTATCTATGAATATAATAATAAACTTCCTCGCGCTTGTTCCCGCCTCGCGGCAGGGTACGCGCTCCCCTGAGATGCAGGACAGACCTATCCTGGTAGAACCAGTGGCTGCCTGCTAGATCACTGGTAGTGTGATTAGCAGCAGTGGGGAGAGTCAGATTCGTGCATGAGCACTACCAACATTTCTTAACCCCCTTGGTTTGGATGGATCTGTCTGGGGTGGGAGTCGAACTCGCGACTCTTCGCACAATAGTCGAACACAATACCAGTATGCCACGCCCGGACTAGCTATCTATGAATATACGATAATTAATCAATAGAATTGAGGTCCACATATCGAATTTCGTTCCGTGGCATTCCATGACTTTTATCAATATACTACACTGTCTACTCACTCAATCTAGATGCACGAACAAATCCGCAAACAAATAATGGCATTAAAAAAAACCCATCGCACGGGCAAAAATTGCTCTCGGCCGGGACCGAACCTCCGTTGCCAAACTGGGGCTTTTAGAGCGTTACCAATACACAAACCGAGCACACATTGTTCCGATTTATTGCTATTTCTAAGGCACAATGACCGTTCTTTCTAAAAAAATTAATAATGGCATGTTTCTCACTCACCTCTCTGACGCTTGAAGCGAATATATTTTTCCCTGTTTCTCTGGTACAAATCGCGAAATCGACGCCTCCCATTCTTATTTTTCGGTATACTTCAGAATCCCGATCACTGCAACATCAAATTTGAAAGACATCTTTATTTAGAGGCCCCTGAATTGAATTTCATATTCTGAGAAGTAGGAAGCGAAAAATTAACTTTTTGACGACGACGCCCTTTTCTCCTCCTTTTCCTCTTCTTCTCACCAACAAGTAGCTCAATAACAACTCCGCCTCGGCTATGCTCTCCACGTAAATGAGAAGCAGTGAGCGAGATAGTCTCCCTGAAAACATTACTTTCAAAGAAGATACATTTTAAATTTTAAGACTTCTGCAGAATTGGTAAAGATCTTCAAAAATTTGGTAAAGTTTGATTGTCTAGCAAAGAAAAAATTCTGAAGAAGTTAATCTTCGCTACAATGATGTTCGCCTTCACAAGATGCAGTATGACAGTCTAAGGACTACAAAAGACATCATCAACCTTCACGATGAACTTTCTCAAAAACTAATCTTGGATTTGAATTAATTGCCGGCAACAAAAATTTATCCTTCGGGTTTTAAGCTATTCAAGATCAACTTCTAATTTTCTCTCTTCGGTAATTCGAACCCTTATCCAACAAATAAAGTGTTATTATTCATCCCTTATCCAACAAATAAAGTGTTATTATTCATCCCTTATCCAACAAATAAAGTGTTATTATTCATCCCTTATCCAACAAATAAAGTGTTATTATTCATCCCTTATCCAACAAATAAAGTGTTATTATTCATCCCTTATCCAACAAATAAAGTGTTATTATTCATCCCTTATCCAACAAATAAAGTGTTATTATTCATCCCTTATCCAACAAATAAAGTGTTATTATTCATCCCTTATCCAACAAATAAAGTGTTATTATTCATCCTAAGTTTTGATCGTTTCAAGAATATCTTTCTTATCTCTATTTTTTCGTAACAAAAAACGAGTCCTTTGTAAAAAAAAAACTGCCAACAGGCGGCAAACTAAATATTCGAGGGCGACCGACCTATCGACCCTCTCACTCAGAATGAATATATCAAACTTTTCACCATAGAGCGTTTCATTTGCCATAACTCATCCTCAACCGGTTTCGTAGAGTTGAAAGTGAAACTTTTAGCCTACTTTAGCGATCGACCTATTGAAAAATCAAGACATATTTTACCTATGTTTGTCAACCACTAAGCCTTATTTAGATTTTTTTAAATTTAATTTTTGCATGGGACAATGTGTGCTCGGTTGGTGTATCGGTAACGCTCTACAAGCCCCGGTTAGGCAACGGAGGTCCGAGTGCTATTTTTGCCCGTGCTATAGATTTCTTTCATTCTTAGTTTTTTTAGCATTTAAGAAATTTTTTTAAGTGAAACTTTTACCTCGGCACCTATCTTGCAGTTGTTGGATCATCTTCACAACATGACTTCTTTTTTGACGAGAATCTTCAAACTGAAATCATTCAATAATTACATCTTCTTAAGACTTGAGAAACGAGAAAGCTTTCTTTTGAATACACATTCTTTCTTTTGAATAAACATTCTTTCTTTTGAATACACATTCTTTCTTTTGAATACTCATTCTTTCTTTTGAATACTCATTCTTTCTTTTGAATACACATTCTTTCTTTTGAATACTCATTCTTTCTTTTGAATACTCATTCTTTCTTTTGAATACTCATTCTTTCTTTTGAATACTCATTCTTTCTTTTGAATACACATTCTTTCTTTTGAATACACATTATTTCTTTTGAATATACATTCTTTCTTTTGAATACTCATTCTTTCTTTTGAATACTCATTCTTTCTTTTGAATACTCATTCTTTCTTTTGAATACTCATTCTTTCTTTTGAATACTCATTCTTTCTTTTGAATACTCATTCTTTCTTTTGAATACTCATTCTTTCTTTTGAATACACATTCTTTCTTTTGAATACTCATTCTTTCTTTTGAATAAACATTCTTTCTTTTGAATACTCATTCTTTCTTTTGAATACTCATTCTTTCTTTTGAATACTCATTCTTTCTTTTGAATACACATTCTTTCTTTTGAATACTCATTCTTTCTTTTGAATACTCATTCTTTCTTTTGAATACACATTCTTTCTTTTGAATACTCATTCTTTCTTTTGAATACTCATTCTTTCTTTTGAATACTCATTCTTTCTTTTGAATACTCATTCTTTCTTTTGAATACACATTCTTTCTTTTGAATACTCATTCTTTCTTTTGAATACTCATTCTTTCTTTTGAATACTCATTCTTTCTTTTGAATACACATTCTTTCTTTTGAATACTCATTCTTTCTTTTGAATACTCATTCTTTCTTTTGAATAAACATTCTTTCTTTTGAATACTCATTCTTTCTTTTGAATACACATTCTTTCTTTTGAATACACATTCTTTCTTTTGAATACTCATTCTTTCTTTTGAATACTCATTCTTTCTTTTGAATACTCATTCTTTCTTTTGAATACTCATTCTTTCTTTTGAATACACATTCTTTCTTTTGAATACTCATTCTTTCTTTTGAATACTCATTCTTTCTTTTGAATACTCATTCTTTCTTTTGAATACACATTCTTTCTTTTGAATACTCATTCTTTCTTTTGAATACTCATTCTTTCTTTTGAATAAACATTCTTTCTTTTGAATACTCATTCTTTCTTTTGAATACTCATTCTTTCTTTTGAATACTCATTCTTTCTTTTGAATACTCATTCTTTCTTTTGAATACTCATTCTTTCTTTTGAATACACATTCTTTCTTTTGAATACTCATTCTTTCTTTTGAATACTCATTCTTTCTTTTGAATACACATTCTTTCTTTTGAATACTCATTCTTTCTTTTGAATACTCATTCTTTCTTTTGAATAAACATTCTTTCTTTTGAATACACATTCTTTCTTTTGAATACTCATTCTTTCTTTTGAATACTCATTCTTTCTTTTGAATACTCATTCTTTCTTTTGAATACTCATTCTTTCTTTTAAATACACATTCTTTCTTTTAAATACTCATTCTTTCTTTTGAATACTCATTCTTTCTTTTGAATACTCATTCTTTCTTTTGAATACTCATTCTTTCTTTTGAATACTCATTCTTTCTTTTGAATACTCATTCTTTCTTTTGAATACTCATTCTTTCTTTTGAATACTCATTCTTTCTTTTGAATACACATTCTTTCTTTTAAATACTCATTATTTCTTTTGAATACTCATTCTTTCTTTTGAATACTCATTCTTTCTTTTGAATACACATTCTTTCTTTTGAATACTCATTCTTTCTTTTGAATACTCATTCTTTCTTTTGAATACTCATTCTTTCTTTTGAATACTCATTCTTTCTTTTGAATACTCATTCTTTCTTTTGAATACTCATTCTTTCTTTTGAATACTCATTCTTTCTTTTGAATAAACATTCTTTCTTTTGAATACACATTCTTTCTTTTGAATACTCATTCTTTCTTTTGAATACTCATTCTTTCTTTTGAATACACATTCTTTCTTTTGAATACACATTCTTTCTTTTGAATACTCATTCTTTCTTTTGAATACTCATTCTTTCTTTTGAATACTCATTCTTTCTTTTGAATACTCATTCTTTCTTTTGAATACTCATTCTTTCTTTTGAATACTCATTCTTTCTTTTGAATACTCATTCTTTCTTTTGAATACTCATTCTTTCTTTTGAATACTCATTATTTCTTTTGAATACTCATTCTTTCTTTTGAATACTCATTCTTTCTTTTGAATACTCATTCTTTCTTTTGAATACTCATTCTTTCTTTTGAATACTCATTCTTTCTTTTGAATACTCATTCTTTCTTTTGAATACTCATTCTTTCTTTTGAATACACATTCTTTCTTTTAAATACTCATTCTTTCTTTTGAATACTCATTCTTTCTTTTGAATACTCATTCTTTCTTTTGAATACTCATTCTTTCTTTTGAATACTCATTCTTTCTTTTGAATACTCATTCTTTCTTTTGAATACTCATTCTTTCTTTTGAATACTCATTCTTTCTTTTGAATTTTCATTCTTTCTTTTGAATACTCATTCTTTCTTTTGAATACTCATTCTTTCTTTTGAATACTCATTCTTTCTTTTGAATACTCATTCTTTCTTTTGAATACTCATTCTTTCTTTTGAATACTCATTCTTTCTTTTGAATACTCATTCTTTTTTTGAATACTCATTCTTTTTTTGAATACTCATTCTTTCTTTTGAATACTCATTCTTTCTTTTGAATACTCATTCTTTTTTTGAATACTCATTCTTTCTTTTGAATACTCATTCTTTCTTTTGAATACTCATTCTTTCTTTTGAATACACATTCTTTCTTTTAAATACTCATTATTTCTTTTGAATACTCATTCTTTCTTTTGAATACTCATTCTTTCTTTTGAATACTCATTCTTTCTTTTGAATACTCATTCTTTTTTTTGAATACTCATTCTTTCTTTTGAATACTCATTCTTTCTTTTGAATACTCATTCTTTCTTTTGAATACACATTCTTTCTTTTAAATACTCATTATTTCTTTTGAATACTCATTCTTTCTTTTGAATACTCATTCTTTCTTTTGAATACTCATTCTTTCTTTTGAATACTCATTCTTTCTTTTGAATACTCATTCTTTCTTTTGAATACTCATTCTTTCTTTTGAATACTCATTCTTTCTTTTGAATACTCATTCTCGCTCGCAACGTTTTTGGCTCGTCGAAGAACAAATAAATGAAAATAATTGCCTGTTGTGAGCCCTGCTGCTTGTCCATACATTCTTCTGATACAAACTATTTCAACCCCAACCCACTTCTCCATTTAAACAAGCCTTGAAATTAAGTTACCATCAGAACTTGATGCTGGATAGACGCTGCTGAGTCAACTGAGATAATCTCTGGTGGTGCAGAGAACAGATTGGTCGACCATCCACAAGGATCAGCAGTCACCACACAGGTACACACTAGGAATCCCTGAAAACATATTTAGCTGACTTAAGGTCATTTAAATACGTAATCAGCTTCTGAGTGCTTCCGAAAAGGATGCATTTTTTCGTAAGAGGGTAGGTTCCAACGGAATACTAAATGTCCTACTTAATTTGTGTCTCTTTCCACACCCTCGGGGTGTGAGTGGGGTCGTAAAGTTGGTCCGCCATTAACATTTAGACAAACAATGGGCCTGAGGTACCGAGGGAAGTTATCGAGAGCAGAATTAGTGAGGCATGACGGTAGTTTGCGTAACAAGTGCGATTTCCCTCAAAGCCAATCCCCTAAAACCAAGAGAGTCATGAATGTTTGAGGGGCTCGCACACAATCTTAAATCCAAATCTGATTTTTTACTAGTAGCCAGTCACTGGTTTTTAACAGGGGTTAAATAGTCATGTCCGACCTTCTGTCGGCGGGACTCTGTTTTTCCAAATCATAAGGGGGACCCTTATGTGAAACAAAAAAACATTTTCTCTCGGGTCTCTGTTGGAAAAAACGTAAAAGGAAAACTTATGTGAAATTGTTTCCGCTTTTGGCGGGCGTCCGTTTCTTTTTCTTGGTTTTGAATGGTTGCGTCTGTTTCTCAACTCAGGGGGTACCGTAGCGCTCCGCGACGCAAATATGAGCGCGAAAAAATACCCACAGCCTTCCTCCTGAGCTGGACGTGGTTGTGCAGCAACTCAACGCTCTTCAAAGAGTAACGCTCCATTTGAGTGTACACAACGTATCGCAAGTTTGACAATCCTATCTGAAATTTCTTTGTCTCACAAAAATTAATAACTCGAGACGCAGCTACTGCATATAAACCAACATAAGATCGAGCGATTCTTTAAATAAACTTTTTTTTAAATGGAGCGCTGCTTGTTATGGAATGTATTGTATAAAAAGTCAGTTGAGCCAACCAATCAACACTACTCATGCGATAAATAGTACTCAAGCCTCGAGAGAAATTATTCGAACCAAGTGCATACATGACTGAACTAGCACACGGAATAAACCTAGTCCAAATGGTTGAATCGAACCCAGCCATCTTTCATATCACTGCCCGAGAGTGCGAGCATGTTACTGGAAATTTAAAACAAGTGAACCTGTTGATCCCATGGCATTTCGCACCACGAAATTTCGAAAATTGAAAAAAAGATCTAATTTTGTGATTATTTGGCTGGTTGTCACACAAGGTCTCGTAATAAGCTGTACGGACTCGTTAGCGTAAACTTAACTAAGCCTATGCAGAAATTTCAAAGATAAAAAAATGCAATATTGCGAAATTCGGGTGTGAAATATCGTGGTGCGAAATGTCGTGTTACCGTACCTGTTTGTTAATGACAGCATGAATGAGAGTAGAAATGGAGGCAATCATGACTGCGGCCTTCTGATGCGAATGGATCCTTGTCGTGTGCGAGAGGGAGACGACGCTCACTTCCACCTCTTAACAACTCCATTCAGCTCACAGCTTGTATGACAATATATTTCACTTGCAGAAAGAGCATGGATATCAAGATCATGAGAGTAAGGCAGGCCTTTAAGAGAGCGCGATAGCATCTGGTTTAAAAGAGGGGATGCAGACTATCAGAGCATTTTATCACTAGCTTTCTTGGATAGCGCATAGAATTAACCCGCATTGCGGGATCGAGAAACACAATGTTGCATGTATTATCGCCTCAAGCGATGCACATCACATCGGGTACCAGTAAGGATGAGGGTGTATATCCGTTTTTCTTGCTGATGATCCCTGTCCCTTTTTCCACGTTTATCTGATGATCCCTGTCCCTTTTTCTACGTTTATCGCACCCCCAGTAGGATGCTATCAACAGCAACAACATCAACCAAAACCATATTGAGGGCTCGAAAACCCTATTTCATGCGAAATAATTAATTATCTTACGGCCGGACCGCCCCAGTTGAAGACGCTTAGAACTGAGAACATTGAAGGATGCAATTCCACTCTAAAACTACTCGATATCGTCCTGATTGAGAACCTTTGAGGAAAAAAAACATTTGTAAGGGCTCAAAATCTGTCTGGACATTAAAAGAAGTTTGTTTTCGACCCCGCCCCTCTTTCGCGATTCCGGCATAATGAATATATTCCCGGAATGAATTTTCAGAACATTTGAACTAACGTTCAGCGATGAAGTCTGCGAGAGAATCCAATTCCGATGCCATTTCATCGTCAGCGACCACAATCACCGCGTACGGCGACACTCGGTTTCTCCACAAACTTTTGGGCGGTAATTCGAATGTACTTGCCTGGAATGGGAATTCTTAGAAGCAGAGAGCTAAGAAGTTTTTAGAAACTTCTAATTCTAGGTGAACTAGCGAGTTGAGATTCCCGCCAACCCAGAAAATATTCCAAGTTTAAAAACGACTAAAAATATATAAGATGAAAAACATTCCATTGTGCAGATAGCTGAGATGATTACCAATGAAAAACAAGTTTAAATGAGGAGAATAATACAAATTGAACGTCTCTTTGGTGCGTATTTGATGGTTACAATCCCGAAAGTCGATTCTTCCAAGTTCTCAATCAAGACGAGTCTTGACAGCCTTACCTTTTGTATAATCGGAAGAAGAAAGGCGATCTGGGCTGCCCGACTCATCGAAGAATGGATAATCATATCGATGCCTTCAATCGGATTAATTTATGATAAAATCCTATGGTTTTCTCAACATGAACTAACAAAAGCTCAGTTACAAAAGTGTAATAGAAATAGAAATGGCAGCTTTCGCCCTTTTCCGTCTTCAAAAATTCCGCGGGAAAGAATCTCACCTAGTAAAATCAAATCTCTCATCTATTCTTCTGTACCCTCTGGCTGTAAAATAAGGCTGCATAATCAACCTTAAACAACTTGCGACCAGTCTGTGATGAACCGACCAGCTGCTAGGAGAGGAATCGTGATGACAGCAACTGCCGGAAGCGTAGAGAAATCCCACACCCGCAACAGTGCTTGAAGAGGAGGAGAAATGCATTTTAGTGAGTTTTGTCTGTAATCATGCATGACCGGAATAAAAATTTCTTATACTTGTGAAGGGTGAAGTGAACATCCTTGATTGAACATCAGCTTCTCTGTACCCTCACTCAAATTGGCCGAACTTATTCGAACGGCTTCTCTCCAACATCACCTATTATACATAATAATAGTGGTAAGACAGGTCGACAATGATACTATAAATGATTGTATCTACCGATTTCCTCCTTTGCTGATTGTGAGTCTTAGTGAGTCCGAAAATAACAGAGGATCACTGAAAGTGAAAATTAGCGTGAACAGTGAACCACGGGTGGCAATAAAAGTAAGTTTCCTCAAGAGAAAACGGATTTCACGTAAAGTTCTGCTTCAATAACGTGAGCAGAGACTCGCAAACAAACAATAGAACTTGACTTTTCAACTCCTGGTCTCATGTAAGTTACCCATAGTGAGTATTAGACGTCAAAGCGGTTAGTTTTACAAATTATTCGCTAACAAATAGTCAGCAAGACACTCTATTTTGATAGATGAAGGGCAGGCAAACTGAATTTTTCAGTGTAAGGTTCGCATTATTACTTTTCAAAATCAATAATATTACTATTTATTTCATGTGGTCTCGTTCCTAAGCTGCGAGGCCTAGTTATAATAAACTTTTCCTAAGCAAATTTCAATGAAAATGTACATGGCATAAGAAAGTGATTCGTTAAATTGTTTGAAAAAAGTACGATTTTGGTGAAAAACAAGGAAGAAGTAACGAGTTCAAGCCGAGTTGTTCACAGTAAAGGCCACTCGTCATTATGCGAGACAGTCTTTGACTCCGTGTTTCTGGTGTTTCATCTGCTTCTAAAGCCAAAAAAATTATTTAATAAAACAAACAGTCTTAAGCCATGCATTTATTGTAATATCTAAATCAGACTTGGGGTTCTTGAAAGCAGTTTCAATTGTTCCTGTTCAAACAAATGCGAAAGTGGGACTCATTGCAGAGAAACTGGAAAGTTGAAGATAGCAATAACTTTTTTAAAGAAGACATTTAAGTTAGTAATCGCACGGAAAAAAGCTGGTCCAACGGGCTGGATCGAACCCAGCCATTCCTTCTCAATCTGGGAGCTCGCGCATTACCATTACACAACGGTGACACATTATTATTCCGTGCGATAGTACTATATATAGAAGGCTCAATTATCTTGCTTTCTTAGTCACGGATGCTCATGAAGCAAAAGCGTCGTTTGCTTTGCTTCGAATGAAGCATAATTCCTAATTTACAATCAAGACACTAGAATGATAGTAGATTGATGAAAAATCTTCAAATGCTCAGTTGCACAGTTTTAAAGCAGTGCCTTTGCTTCCGAATTGAGAAGACATGTCTGGGTTCAATCCAGCCGGTGAACCAGTTTGTTCCCGTGCGATGGTATATTAAATTGTCCTCTTAACTAGGCGTCACTGTTTTTGAAACTGATAAACTAAGCATTTGATTATTAGATTTCTTTCATTTTCTCTTTTTTTTCTTCAATAGGCTATGTAGTTGCGTAGTCAATGTAAAGTTCATTGGAGAGAACAAGTAAATTTATCTCAAACTTGGACCTCTCAGACAGGTGCGAACTTAGGTTACCAAGGGGTACAAAAGACCTCTCGGCCCCCCGCCCAGGAGGGAAATTTTGATTCTCACGTTCATAAGATTTTATCCTTTGCAGATTTATTTCCTTATTTTTCATCATGGTGTTTGTATTGTTAGATAAAGTATGAAGCAGTCCATTTACCATTTTATTTGAGTTGAAGAAGTTACGGTCAAAAATCATTTGAGAAATCCCTTTAAATAATTTTCTAATTCAAATTTTTTTCATTACTTGAATGTATTCTAAGAAAATACAATAAGAAATCGAATTTGTACACAAAACCCCGCCCGGCCCCCCGCCCGCGAAAATTTTTCTGACAAATTTAGGTGACCTATGGGTGCGAAACTTCTGAGCAAAGAAATCTTTAAATATGTGGGAATTATGGCAGAAATTCACTTGGAAGGGGGAGGGGCACTCTTCACTTGGAAAAAGCTTTCTTTTCACGAAGTAAGTGAACTAAAACTGCAAAAAAAGAAACTCTTGAGAAATTTGGCTCTGCTTGAAACCTAAGTGTAGCGTCAGACCGTTCAGAGTTTTCTTTGATCGTCTACTGTATGTTGATTGTCTACTGTCTCTTCCTGATATTTCAACTCTTATTATTCACTGCTTTTCTGTGATGACCTCACGCTTTCTGCAATTTACTTTATGAAATCATCTACAAAGCTTAGGACAAGTCAGCCTAAACTCTAATTCACAAACCTAAGATAACATATTTTTCAGGTACTTTTCATGTTCTTTTCTGATTAGGCAAAGGTTACGGTAGCGGTGCCGTACGGCTTGGGAACAAGATTTATGTCCGTATTCTCAGTTTTCGGCATCTTGTCCAATGTTAGAAATGACCAGCAGAGCCACAAATTTTTTAAATGCTATCTCGTTTCTGAGCCGCACGGCCTCGTAACCTTAACCTTTACCAACAACAAAAATACCTTTAGCAAATCGACCGCCTTTCCTTCTTACCGTTTTAACCACACTGAAAGTAACTACTTTCTCTGATTTATCAACTTTGCTGCTACTCTGGCTAAAAAAACTACCAAACGACACCGAAAGTCAACTTTTCTAAGATGTACTGATAAATTTTCTGTGATTCACTAATTTAAGAGGCAGAAAGGCAGGTGAGAAGGGAGGCCAATTATTTTTTGCTGAAGGATTTGCTGAAGGCCAAAAACAGTAAAACATACCAGAAAACAGCTAAACAATTTCTTCAATCAGAATGGTTCAGACAGCACTGTTGTGAATAACTGTTTTAAAAAGGCTTTGTTCCTAAGCTGTATGGTGTCTTTCCTAAGCCTTAAACTTTACCTAAGCCTTAGGAAGAAAAAACCCTGAAATAGTACCTTAACCTCCCCCCAAGTGAAGTGCGGCCCCTCAAATTAGAAAGAACCGAGATTATTAGGATTGCTTGTACGCGATTTTAGAGAAAATCATTTTGAAATACCCGGACCTGTGGATAGGTCGCTTCTTGAACTTTGCCGAGACGAAGCGTCGACCAACTGAATAAAATAATTCACAACATCTTCGTAGAACTTCATCAAATTAGCTTCAATCAAAAGTCAAACATTGCGAATACGCAACAAATATGATTGAACTGACCTCTTCGTAAGGGTTTTTTTCAAAATCCTTCTCACTGGCGGGCTCTGGTGTATAAGGCTTGAATACGCCTACAACAGAAACAATTCACTCTACTCAAACGTTTTAGAGTGATACGGAAGAAAAATTTCCTTTCCAGAGAAAATGTAAAAACAAAATGTATCGAATGGCACACCTGGATTCAGCAAGACTGCTTCTTCGCCTTCATAATGTAGGTCTTTCATTAGGTCTGGTTTCTAGACCTTAACAATCATCAACGGAGAACCTCTTTGTGATTATTTCTACTACTTGATCCAGAAACAAAACATGATTTAATGTCGAATTGTAGGCTTTCAGTCAAGTTTTTATGGATAACCAACACTTTGTATCCGCGACACTTGCGTAATCTCAACCTAAGCCTGAGCCTAAGCGAGAAAAAAATTAGAAATAATAATAAATGGCACAGTTTGCGTTTATGCCCCTCCCCCCTACCAGAGGTTCCATGGGTCACAAGGGAGTGGCATTTTTCTGATACGGTCTCGTTAGCGTAAACTTTTTCTAAGCCTAAGCGTTTTTGGCACTTTTGAACTTCAGGGCCCCCCTACCAGAGGTTCCATGGATCATACTTCTGACTCATTTAGATTTTCGAAAAAAGTTATTTTTACACTAAAAAAATTATTTTTACATTAAAAAACTATTTTTACATTAAAAAAAACGCCTAGGCTGAGTAAAAGTTTACGCTAACGAGGCCGTATTGCTTAGGCTAACGAGACCGTATCAACAAAAATGCCACTCTCATCTAACCTAATTGAACCTCTGAGGCCGTATGCATGGAGCAAACCAAAAGGATTATGAGCTTGGATTAGAAGTTATCCAAATACATTTCACTAATCCGGTATGCATGGAAGCTATAATACTTTTGGATTAGAGATAATCCGACAAAATTCGTAACCCTACTCCGGAGGTGGGTTAGTGAGTAATCCAAAAGGATTCTCGGCTCAATTTGACCCATTCCGTTCATGTTGCTCTTTTTGAAGTGTGTAGTGAATTAAAACGGAACGGAAATTTTTTTCTAATTTGCTATGATTTAATGAAAGTATTTATTGTATATTTATTTTTACATCAGAAAGCGCTTAGGCTTAGTGAAAGTTTACGCTAACGAGGCCGTATCAAGAACATGACCCAATTGAACTGACCCATGGAACCTCTGGGAGGGGGGGGAGGGGGCTAAAGTGCAGAAGTCCCAAATAGAGTACAACGATTACTAAAAATCACCTTTCATCTAACAGATTGATTTAAAACAGGTTGAAAATGTTCATATTAATATTTTATCTACCAATTCCATCAAATTTTACATTCAACATTCAACTCGGTTTTAACAACAACGAAAACAACGAAATTAATTGAAAAAAACTGTTGTAATTATATAACAATGCTAATATTCGACAATTATAGTGTTTAGAGTGTATTTAGTTTTCGACAATTATAGTTTTTAGAGTGCATTTTGATGCATTTTAGTGCTTACGCTGCGTCCTTTTTGACAATAATCAAGTTTAAGAAATCTGACATCCATGCATACCGATTTTCATAATCCTAAATTTTTTAAAACTTTTGGATTTTGTAATCCTTGGATTATATTTATCCAGATTATTATAATCTGTTTCCCATGCATACGGCCTCTGCTGTCGTAAACTCCATCCGTCGTCTCATATAACCTTTGTTTGAATACACCCGCCTTCGGGATGTACAACACTTGACCGCAGTGAATAAACCATGAGCGTAGACAAAGGTAGAGAACGTGCAGTAGTACTTCTTTCTGCTCTTAGTCCTAGAAAGTACATGAACGGAATGTGAATTCAGACGCTGCCCTTGTTTCACAGAACGTTTTCAGAATATAAGCGCCTGTTACTATTCTATTCGCCCTTTTCCTGTAACAAAATGCATCGCAAGAGAAACTTTTTTTCCCTTCCGAAACCTCCTGTAATATGGGATACATTTGCCACAAGGTACTTTCAATAATACATTTGATCTGCACTTTGTTCCGCAAGTAAACTTTCTTTTTTATTTTATTATTTATTTGCAGTGGGCGATTCCACCACAAAAACGTGCCAGCCTTCCCCACACCTTCAGAAACCAATGTGTTAACGCTACTCATTTCTACCATCTCCTTCTTGAGCGACACTTCTCACCATTAACACATGTGCGAACATGTCTGCCACCGGCAACCGCCTCTTTGGTGCCCATCCTCTAAATATCTGCTTCTTAGTGCTCCAGTCATCTTTTTTTTTCCACTCGACTTTGTAAATCTGCTTCCATGTTCTACTCTCTTACAACCGCCCTAATATACATACAATACCGAATTCAGCTTGTGCAACAATCGCACTGACAATCTTGTGCAAGTCTGCCCTTTCACTTTCTTCCTTAATCCTGACGACCATCACTTGGCTGTCTCATGTTATCTCCATTATAGTACCTTTCTTTCTGACCTTCTTCCAGTGGTTTTCACTGGAAACCGAATTGCCTTCAATTCTCGTTTTGGCTAGGAAATTCTTTCTTCTTCTGATATATTCCACCCCTACTCTGCAGTCGACTCGTTTTTAGAAGACGATCTCTTACGCTACTTTCAATGCATCAAATCGGTTGGTTATGTCAGCCAACAACTCTCCTTCTCGAAAACTACTGATCGGTTTACCTTCGAATCTATTCTCTACCCAGCGTCACAACTCACCTCTATCTTGTTCCGGAATTTCAATATTTTCTTTCTCCTGTCTGCCTGTTCTAGCTTCACCCCTGACCGATTCGTCATGTGTTGACATCAAACTCGCTTTTCATCTTATCTCTACATGACATGCATGTATTGCACCAAGTACTTCTTATATTTATTTTGAATTCCGGCCGTGACTCCCCGGCAACGTTACTTAGCCCCTCTAATTCATTACGGATTCTTCTCTCAATCCATTACTGATCACATTTCCAATTTTCCGATCAATCTGATACTCTGATTACGAATCCGCTGTCGCTTGGACTTGTTCTTTCGCAACACTTGTACCTGCTTGTTCCAGGTCCTACTCTTGTGCCTGCTTGTTCCAGGTCTTACTCTTGTGCCTGCTTGTTCCAGGTCTTACTCTTGTGCCTGCTTGTTCCGGGTCTTACTCTTGTGCCTGATTGTTCCAAGTCTTACTCTTGTGCCTGCTTGTTCCGGGTCTTACTTTTATGCCTGCTTGTTTCAGGTCTTACTCTTGTGCCTGCTTGTTCCAGGTCTTACTCTTGTCTCTGCTTGTTCCAGGTCTTACTCTTGTGTCTGCCTGTTCCAGGTCTTACTCTTGTGGCTGCTTGTTCCAGGTCTTACTCTTGTGCCTGCTTGTTCCAGGTCTTACTCTTGTGCCTGCTTGTTCCAGGTCTTACTCTTGTGCCTGCTTGTTCCAGGTCTTACTCTTGTGCCTGCTTGTTCCAGGTCTTACTCTTGTGGCTGCTTGTTCCAGGTCTTACTCTTGTGCCTGCTTGTTCCAGGTCTTACTCTTGTGCCTGCTTGTTCCAGGTCTTACTCTTGTGCCTGCTTGTTTCAGTTCTTACCCTTGTGCCTGTACGTTACCGGTCTTACCCTTAATCCTTCTTGTTACACGGCTTATCTCGTCTGCCCTGAGGCCTTCGATCACACTTCCTTCTCACACAATACCACCATCCAAATATACCCCAACTCCTGATACTCTTCAATCCGAAATCCTGCTAAGCTAGCAACTAATGCCGTGATTGCGAACTAATTGCTCCCGCACCTCCTCCTGAATCCTACTTGATGGACACTCTCCGGCCCAATGACGCGAACACGTTCAAAAACTTCACTCACAAAATTTTTGTGCGATAATGCCAACAACTTACTCGGGAGTGCTCAGTAACTTACCTTTTCATTCTCATCTTTTTATACATAGTTCTGTCCACTTTCTACTATCATAGAAATTCTCACTCGCTACATATGAACAACTTTCTCTTTCAGACTTTTCAAGTCAAAAATTCTTTCACATTTCCTTACGCAATACATATCCTCAAAAACTCTAATCAACTTCTCTCCACAATTAAATTGAATTTTAATACTGGAATACGGCTATGAACACCATGGAGTTTTGATATCAAAACTATGTGTAGTCGGTGACTACCCCTTTTACTCAATGACCCTTCGCTCACGGCTCGCTCCGTTGTTCTTTGACTGCCAAGCACGCGCGCTCAGTCTAGCTACGCAGCTAAATTGTCTCGGTCCACATTATGTAATAGCACAAACGAAACTCACATCCGTGACTATCATTCACTACTCTGTACGATTACCCCGATAAACAGAACTGAGACAAGCAATCAGCGAATAACGCGAACATATCCGAGAACTTAAATGACAATGAGAAGGATAAACGGCGTGCCTAGACGCAAAACTCGACCTTCACAATCTCACTCCTTGCAAAACTCGATCACCACAATTTCACCCATAACTTTAACAATAATAACGAGTAATTCAGCTTTCAACTTACACTGCGCAACTTTAAGCGTGATCAAAGCCAAGCAATCGGCGATTCTTAGCCGAATAGACATTCATTCACAATCATATAACACACAACCTACGTGTTCCAGAACCTAACACTCTTCTTGACGATTCACGTCAAATCTGCGAAGACAATCAATCAACAAAAAAAACCACTTCCCTCTCCACCCCCCGTCAGACGACCACTTTCGATAGACTAGGCCAGCCCGCAAAATTTTGATAAGGATGCGCAGGCACGCACGCGAGACGCAGTCGCGCACGTAAGACGCACTCTGGTACTCTTTCGAGGGTGAGAGAATTCATGTCAATTCATGTATGCTCTACTCGCCTGCACTCTCTCTGGTTAGTGTGTTCTCTCTCTTTTTCTCTCTGTCTAACTCGTCAGTGTTGTCTCTCGCTCTCTTTATCTCTCTGTCTAACTCACTACGCTTAAAGTTACATTTAACCAGCATAAAATGGTACTTGCCCAATGCATATGCATATACATTGCGAATCGCAAACAAAAATGTGAAAAAACGGCCCTTATCGATTTTTTTTTTAAAGCGCGCTCTTGCGCGCTCGCACGCACACGCACGTGCGCACGCGCAGCGTGTTTTAAAATTATTTTCAAATCCGCCGCCTTTTTAGCTACTTTAAGGCGGGATCGTTTGAAGTAATAAAAATTGCGTGCAAACTTAATTCCTCCTTCCTCCATTGTGTGACGGGGTGTGCCTCTCTCGTCTCCCCGTATGCTACGCATACGCAACGCACCTACAGTACACTCCCTAAGGCGCGTATTCAAACACTAATTTTACTCAAAAACGCATTTCCCTCGCTAAATGTTTTCCCTGAATTGGTGTTTGAATACGCGCCTTAGGAAGGGAGCGTGCTCTCGCGTGGAATTGTACGCGAGAGGTGTTAAGAGGGAGGGAAGACATTCTACGTTTTTCGTGTGTTAGGAAGTGGTTGCAAAAGTGTAGTGTGGAATGTGTGATTTTAGAAGATTAAGTGGTTGCGTGTTTAGTCGTTTGAGCAATTTGAGAACTTAGTCAAGTTATTTCTAGTCGTTTGAGCAAGTAGAGAACTCAGTCAAGTTATTCCCGCGTGTACGCGCATACGGCCTCAGATTGATACTGTAATTGCTTTGCGTTTCGTGTTGCGTCATTTGTAAGACGCAACACGAAACACAAAGCAATTAGTGAAGAATTTCATTGCATTTTTTGTTTATGCTTTATTTTGAATGGCAGTGGTTTAAAACTTCCTTATTATTTCTGAAATATTCGTCTTTTTGCTCTCGTCACTACACAAATCGCGGTTTTTCACAATGATGGGAAACAGCATCATATTTACTTACGTTTTCTTGTTTTCTGCGACTGTATGCAAATAAACTTTTCGAGGGGCCTAATCTTCTTCCGAGCAGACCACGTGCTCTCTGATTGTACGCGCTCTGAATTTACTCTCAGAACTCCTAAAAAGTTCATTTACTCCATTTACTCTGAATCTCTGCCTAATCTTAGGCAATTTTTACGATACCGAGGTCATACGGCTTATAAACGAGATCGTATCAAACGATTAACAACAGCATAATATATCAATTTTAGTATGGTCTGCCCGGAAGTAAAGTTGATCCTTTCTCGGATTTAATTGTCATGCACGAAACCCTTGTTTTAAAAGGTATCATGAACTCCTAAAAAGTTCGTTTTCTTGAGCAGCTTATCGACTCATTAAAGAGCAGCTCAGGTTGGTTAGGCTTTACAACTTTTCAAATCGTTTCGATAGAGTCGCCATCAGAGGCCGTATGCATAGAGTAATCCAAAAGTATTATGAGCTTGGATTAACAGTTATCCAACTTTATTTGAATAATCCGGTATGCATGGAAGCTATAATACTTTTGATTTACTGATAATCCGACGAAACCAGTAACCCTACTTCTGAGGTAGTTTATTGCGTACTTTTTTACCTGGTTTGGTAGGGCGGAGCCTCCGGGGAAGGGGCGTGGCCAGTGCGCTTACTGCGCGCGACTCTGCTCTCCTAAAACACGGCCTGGCTCTATTAAATTCTTTTTTCTTGTTCTCGTTCTTTTCTTTTCCTTTCTTTTTGAATTCTTTATAAATTCTGGGGAAAGGAAAGGGGGAGGGGGGTTTACCTAAGCAGGGAAGGGAGGGGGGCCTAAAGGAGAAAGAGGGCCCTACCTAAGTAGGGGGGGGGGTAGGGGTGGAGGGGGTGTAGCTACGCTACCTTAGACTACAAACTATATTAAGTTTAAATAGTTTAAAGGGCTTGCACATCATACTATTAAAGATACGGTATTACATGGCTTACGCCATCCTTGAAGCTATTTACTTGTTTAGTTATTTTATTTTATTTTGTTTTGTTATTCAAACTAAACAGAGGTTTAATTACCCAAGTTTGAGTAGGTAAAGGCGCGCCCCAGCCAACCCTTCCGTCCCGGTCCTCTTCTCCGCTCTCTGCCGCACATAGCAGCTCCGGTTCAAGTTTGTTTGTTTGTTGTGTGTTTCTTAAATTCTTTGTTGTTTTCTGTATCACTTTTCACTATTAATTAGAATTAATTTCTTGTAGTTAGCCTTAGTTGGTGTAGAATATTCTCGTGTGAGTTTTGGGTTGTGTTTCGATAAATATTTAATTGAACCGCGTGGCAGGCTATCCTTAATTCCTTATCAAACCGATTGATCGGTTAGTTACTGATACAGTGTAATGGGCGCAGTACGTTTTATGCTTTTCATATAAATCACACAAACTGTAACCCACTTTTTCACTCATTCGCTTATCGAACAGCACGATTTTTTATGAAGCTACCGGTCAAACTTCTCAGGATTCAAACAATTCAGGGCTTTCGTGTTAATTTGGCGTTGTGTGATATTGTTGAGGTCTTAAACATCAATATCAGACTGTGAAGGTCGTTCGCTCACTGTGTTTGTTTGTTTTTTTTAAAATTTATGTTTTTACTTAATTTAATTTAAATTTGTCAGTAGGAGTCTTCCTCGTGTTGTCACATTGCAAAATGTACTTCAAATAAATAAATAAATACACAAGGGGTTACAAGAAAGAGCATTTATCATTGACATGGTGCATCGGCCGGGAAACTTTCTTCAGATGATGAAAGAGAAGCAGAGGGAAGAGAGGACATGGAGGCGGTCTCTGCAGGTGGCCCAACTTACGAGTCGGAAGTGATCATCCCTACGGCCGCAGACCGCGAAGAAGAAGAGAGGATCCGCGAAGCTTTGGCGAAGAAGTGACAGCTCAAGATCTCACTCAAAGTCCCACCGTTCTCTCTTCAAGCCGCAGAACAAACCACACAGAAAGCTCCAGGCATCCAGATCAAAAGCTCCCATTCCTCCGGAAGCAAAGAAAACCAGCAATTCAATCGTGATGCTGTCCTCGAATCAACCATCGCGTAAGGGGGAGGCGAACCAGCGATACTTAGCGACTCTCGACCGAGCTGTGCAGGAAATCACGGGCATAGATAATGCCAGCCTCAAGTCCTTCACGGGAACTATGTCGTCGACTGGCCGAGATCTCAAATTCGACGTGGACAGTCTGGCGCTGTTCAAACTAGTGACTTTCCCGCAGGATTCCATGCCCGAGACTGTTATGGATCTTGTCAACGTCACAACGCTAGAACTGATGGGAGTAACCACAGTCAACCCTGTCGTCATCGCCCAACATGCGCTCGGCCTACTCCTGACCAACATGGGGGTTCTGGTCCCAAATGTCAATCCTGTGCCGTTCAGAGCCGCAGTCGGGAAAAGATATTCTCTCTCGCTTTCTTTTCACTCTCGCTTTCTTTTCACTCTCGCTTTCTTTTCACTCTCGCTTTCTTTTCACGACCAGTGCGGTCTGATATCGATTTCGTCTGCAATATGCCTATCACAAGAGCGAACAAACGTCAGAATGCCCCAAGTCCACAAGCAATATCTTCTCCTTCCAGTCCGAGAAGTATCACCAGTATAGTCAACGATACTCTCTCGTTCGCCAACAGTGAGGCTCCGCCAGGTGTGCCCAAAGGTTTCTGGGACTCCATTTCCCGGCTTCTAATCAGCTTGTCTACTACCATTGAACAACTCTCTTCATCGACGTCAATGTGTAAATGCTCATCGGTCACTCTCACGCCTGTTCCGGACCCAGCTCAAGTTCTTCAGCCGTCTGAACCTGATATCGAAAGACACAATCGCCTCAGGTCCCTAGTAATCTGTGGATTATCTGAATCCAGTGATCCCAACCCGTCTTTCCGTATGGAGCAAGACGAAGTAAACGTCGCTTCTCTTCTGGCCGCACTAAATCTTGAAGTTCGCGCCCAAACTGTCTTCCGAATGGGAAAACCGAGTGATCGTCCTCGTCTTCTCAAAGTTCTTCTCCCTACTCGTGGACACTTGCTGAAGGCTCTGCAAGCGGCTTCAACTCTGAGATCATCTCCCGCGTGGAACGGCATCTTCATCAGGAAGAGCATGACAACTTCTGAGCGAGACGACTGGCGGAAGATGCGCGCCGAGCTAGCTTTCCTGAAGAAAAGTCATCCGGAAGAAGGCTGGGTGATATACCGAGATCAACTATGGAAAAAAAAGGACATCGCTGCGAATAAGAAGAATTCAAGCCCATCAAACTAGTAAGCCCAGGTCGCTTTTCAAATACTTCTAATTTTTCTTCTTCTATATCTAGCCTAAATTGTGTACTGATTAATGCTCGGTCCATCAAAAACAAATTACCTGCATTGCACACTTATTTATCTGTATTCAAACCCGATGTATTTCTCATTTGTGAATCTTCGTTGAATAATTCGATTGGCGATTCTGAGTTGATTGCGGGCTTACCCTACCAGATTTCCCGCGCTGATAGAACCAGCAAACGGGGTGGAGGTGTTGCTATTTTGTGCAGGGATTTCTTACCAGTCTCTGTTGTAGAAATTAATGAAAAACTTACTTCCGATATTCTCGCTATTGAATTCAATGTGCCTGAAACTAATTCTTGTATTCGTTTGGTTCTAGTGTATAGGCCACCAAACACAAATACACAGCATAATGAACTCCTATTTCAAGTCCTATCGAACCTGTTTTCTGTCAAAGAAACCGTTGTTATGTGCGGTGATCTTAATTTATCAGTTGATTGGGAATGCCCAGCTTCTGCTACAGGTCAAGAAAAAGCCCTAGTTGATCTCGTTCACGATTTTTCCTTCTATCAATTCGTTGATACTCCGACGCATGATGATAATGTACTTGACGTAGTAATTGGAAGACCTGAAACGATACTTAATTGTAGAACTTCAGCCCCCCTCGCTGCCACTTGTGATCACGCTAGTGTCCTATTTTCGATCGACCTGTTTTGTGCAAATGTTTTACAAGAGCCGCGCTTTAATTATTCGAAATGCGACTTCTCGTCGCTAATAGAAGATTTTTCTAAAATATCTTGGATATCTCTTTTTGATGATTTCATTGACATCAACGATTTATGTGCTCGTTTTCTTGCTACTATACATCCCCTTATCATTGCTCACACTCCTATTGTTAGAAGTAGGATGCCGTTTGAAAAATATCCATCTCATATCCGCCATATGAAAAATATCCATCTCATATCCTCAAACACAAAAACGAACTCTTCGAAAAACTTCATTGTAAACCTGTTTTCGATGAGTATGTGAGGATTTGTAAAAGATTGAGCGAAGAAATAGCAAAGTTCAATATTTCGAAAGAGAAATCACTTCTGAGCTCGAACAAAAAACTGTATAAGTTCATAAATTCTAAGTTTAAGAAGTTCACGAAGATTGGTTGCATAGCTGAATCTGGAACGTTTCTGGTCTCAGACATGTCAAAGGCAAAGGCTCTAGCGGACTTTTTCTCATCGGTTTTTAATTGTGACAATGGTGAACAACCTAATCTATCCTCTCGTAGAATTGATCTTGCAACAACAAACTGCTTAATTATGCCTCAACAAGTGTTCTACTATCTCAAAAAATTGAAGCCATCTTGTTTCTTACCGAGTGATCATGTTCCCGCCATAATTTATCGAAAATGTGCTCAAGTACTAAGTGAACCCTTGTCTTATTTGTTCAATATTTCGTTGTCGTTAGGCACGTTTCCAGAGTTGTGGAAGCAAGGAATAGTGATACCCATAAACAAAATACCCGCGCCCAAAATGTCCGAGCATTATCGACCGATAACGATTTGTCCGGCACCCTCCAAAATATTTGAAAGAATTGTCTGTGCTCATTTAACCCGCTGGTGCAACCGTTTCATGCTAATCCCTGAAAACCAGCATGGTTTTCGGAGACACCGCTCAGTGATAACGAATCTTCTGGAGTCGACAAATTCATGGCATAGAGACCTAGATATGGGCAAAGCAGTTGATGTATTGTATTACGATTTCGCAAAGGCGTTCGACACCATTTCGCATACTAAACTGCTCTATGTTCTTGACAATATGGGGATCAGAGGTGAATTGTGGAAATGGTTTGCGTCATTTCTTACTGGGCGATCATGTAGAGTAAGAGTAAATAATACTCTCTCCCATAGCTATCCAACACCATCCGGAGTACCGCAGGGGTCCGTACTAGCTCCCATTCTGTTCTCGCTTTACATATCCGAACTATCGCTGAAACTTTCTATTTTTCCGATGGTAAAAGTTCAACTATTCGCTGATGATTTGAAAATGTATGCGTCATACAGCCCTAACAGCTATGATCAGGCTTATGCCCAATTATCTAAGGTAACAAGAGTCATCAATGAATTCTGTGAGAATTGGCAACTTGCAATAGCTACGCACAAATGTAATGTCCTCCACCTCGGTAAGAGAAACCTCAAACTTTCTTATTTTGTTTCGAACTCCCCTCCAACCGCATTCAAAGTCTCAGAATCGCCAATTCGTGACTTAGGAGTCTATGTTGATACTGAGCTTTCTTTTGTATTCCATATTGAACAGGTGATAAGAAGAGCATTGAAAATTGTGTATGCAATATTTAGATCTCTCTCGATAAAAGTAACAGCGCCGTATATTACATGCTTCAAAACCTATGTTCTACCAGTGATAGAGTTTGCATCAGTGATCTGGTCTCCTCATAAAGTTACTCTGATTAGAAAGTTAGAAAAGGTTCAACATGTGTTTACAAGATTACTACAGTTTCGTTGTGTTCCACATATGCAAGCGATTGATTATGAGAATAGAATGATTAGATTTAACCTGAGATCCTTATATGCAAGACGATTGGAAGCTGATATCTGTTTTGCCTTCAAAATTCTCAAGGGTTACACTGATGTTCCCGTTTGTAGATTTTACACTTTCAAACAGTGTAATGGGCGCAGTACGTTTTATGCTTTTCATATAAATCACACAAACTGTAACCCACTTTTTCACTCATTCGCTTATCGAACAGCACGATTTTTTATGAAGCTACCGGTCAAACTTCTCAGGATTCAAACAATTCAGGGCTTTCGTGTTAATTTGGCGTTGTGTGATATTGTTGAGGTCTTAAACATCAATATCAGACTGTGAAGGTCGTTCGCTCACTGTGTTTGTTTGTTTTTTTTTAATTTATGTTTTTACTTAATTTAATTTAAATTTGTCAGTAGGAGTCTTGTTGTGTTGTCACATTGCAAAATGAACTTCAAATAATTATCTGGAGTTCCTCCCATACTTCATCGAAGATCAAGCGCCACCTTTCACCGTCAGCAGCTTGAAAACCATGGCGCCCAGAGACATTCTCACAGACAAAAATGACACATATTCTGTGATCATGAAATATCTGTCGACCACAGACGACTCGTTTTTTTTTGGTAGCAGTTGGAAAAATGTTTTGTTGGGAGAGAATTTGAACTCTCTTCGTTGTTATGTATAGGTTGCAATATTATGAGAAGTTGCTGCAGAATCTCGTTTGTTGTAGGATGCAAATGAAAAAAACACTGAATTTGCAGAAAAATTTATTGCGAATAAGGTCATTTCTAGAATAGGTTTTACGGTGCGAAATAGGAGACTTTCTCGGACAAACGCCTTTGTATCACTGATGCGACGTTGTTGTGCAATTTCGTTGTTGAATAAAAATGAATGTTTTCGATGCCAGTCTCGATTAGAACTTTTAAGAGGTCTAAACCTCGATGTGTATTATTTTTGAAAAGCTGAAGTTGAGAGAGAGGGGAAGAGAGACGTAGGTCTTATTTTTGAAAGCTAAAGATTAGATTTGATCTTTCTAAACTCGGTTAGTGCTCGATGGTACTGCGTCTTCCAAGATATCAGAGTATTCCTTTGAAGAACAAGGGTTCCTTACGATCATCTGTCTAGACAATTGAATTGTTTTTTCTGTTCTAAAAGGCGAGACAATGCCAGCTCCTCAACTTTTAATGTCAGGCGTTCTACAGGTATTAGGAGCTCTTCTGTATCAGCCCATTTTTTCGTCAGAAAATATAGTTTATTTAATTTTTTTCCATTGTCAAGTGAATTTTGTTGAACTGAGATAAAGACGTCGCAGTCACAATTTATTGAAGAATACAAACCGAGAACAAGAGTCTAAACAGCATACGACCAAACAAAACAAATGAATCAAGACATATTTCACCTATGGTGTGTAACTAGAGAGAAGTCAAACAAGAAGGGGGAGGATTAGCTACTGATGAATACTGGTTTTCCACCCTTACAACAAATAGAAGTTTATTCAGAGACAACACCCCTCCCCCACTCTTCGCCTTGTATTCCCGACTCTCATCTTGCGAACCTGCAAAAAAACCTTTCTTGCTCGAATTTTAAATACATTTCAAAAGTGAGGTAGAGTTTTTAAAATTAGTTTCTGCGCTGTTTTGAATTTGATTTTTCAAGATTAATTCTCGCGCTTTTTTGAATTTGAATGTTCAAAATTAATAGTCGCGCTTTTTTTAAAAATTTGAATTTTCAAAATTAATTGTGCGGGTTGGGCCGCACTTTACACTCGAATTGGGCCTTTACACTCGGTTTCTTAACTCGCTCACACAAAAAAAGGTCTCCAAAAAAAAGGTCTCCAAAAAAAAAAAGGTCTCTTAAAAAAAAGAAAAAAAAGGTCTCCAAAAAAAAAAAGGTCTCCAAAAAAAATAAAATAAAAAAGGTCACCAAAAAAATTTTTTTGCATTTCGCGCAATTTTTCAAATCTATGCGCACGAAAATCTTGGCGCGAATTCAAAAATCTATGTGCAAATTTTTTTGGTGCGGGTTGCAAGAAACACCCTGCAGACGAGGATATAGTGCTGGCCAACGCTGTCCTACTGGCGTATGGCATGCTACGCAACTTGGCCCGACGCACCAAAAAGACTACTGCGTCTTTCAAGACCTGCGCCGATACATATGGGTTTCCTCATGTGCCATCACAGCGTTTCATCGAGGTCTTCATCAACGAGGCAGCGTCGGTAGCTCCCTCTGTCGCTGTTCTGACAGCTTCTGTGGAGTGGACCACCCTAAATGATGAAGCGTTCACTAAGTTTGGATCGGAGGTAGGAGTGCACCTTGTAGTGCGGCTCGGCTGGGCCAAAATGTCTGCAGTTGCATCTGCTGTGAAAGTCGCAAAGTATTTACGCACGACGATCCCTATCTTGGCAGACACCACCCTCACGCGCACGATTTTCATGTCTTGGGCACATGTAATAAGCGTATTGACGCTCTGGAAGCAAGCGCCAGCCACTCTCAAGGAGCCGTTACCATCCTTAGTCCCGTACGCCCGCATTGTCTCAGATCGATTCTTCGGTCAGACTTCTCTCAGAGACAATTTATTCTTTTGCACCCTGATGCATTTTATAACGACGACGAATCCGGTGGAACGGAAGGCATATACGGCCCAGGGCGGGTTTACTTTGGCTCCTCGAATTGTGGCCATGATCGATGTTGCAGTGGCCCGCTTTCAAGAGGAATTCTTCGGCCTTGTACCTGGCGGGGGCGAACCTGAGACAAAATATGATGAGCGCACTGATTATATCAGTGAGGCCTTCAAAGAGCAAGAGTCGAAAGCCAAGACCGTCAACCTCAAATTCCCTGCCTACAAAGGGACTCCTCAGATCATCCATCATCATGCCGACCCAAGGTATGACCGCTCACCCGCCAGGAAACGCATCAGGCCGGCGGCAACTCCAGTCTTGGAGGCATTAAAAGAGGCGACAGGGGAATTCAGAAGGCAGTCGAAACTCGTGTCAGAGGCGAATTGCAATTGAAGGAGAATTGAAGATGACTCCGACAGGGAAGCCTTCAGAGCGAGCTCTGGACGAACCAGGTCTCGATCTCCACCCATCCGTAGAAGTGATGTCCACTATCAACGCCAGCCACCGCAGCATCGACGGCCCGCGAAGTGCATGTTCTGCTCGTCCACTTCCCATCTCACCTTCGGCTGCAACTACGTCGATTCGTCTACAGCCAGGAAGAACTGGCTCATCAATGCACATCGATGCCCGGTGTGTACTCTTCCTGCGGGGCCTCGTCACATCTGTGTTCCTCCCTCCTGTCTACTCTGCAATAGACGTCACCATTACATTGTGTGCGATAATCGCCCATAAATGAACTCGTCAACATGTGCTTTTGATGCCTTTCGTTGTAACTGTTTTTTTTGTGGTCATCGCCGTTCATGAGATCATAATTGTTTCTTTATTGAAGTATCGATATCTTGTGCCTTGGCTCGTTTTGCATAATTCTAAGTTCAAGCCTTCCTATTTGCTGAACTTTCTCTTCCTTGTTATCCTTTTCCCCTTCCTCGGTTGGACTCTCTGGACCTGGTCACAAGCTGGTGCGAGTGGGCACCTTTAGCCCACTGCTCAGGGTTGCCCGTCCCTGGCCTACGCTCGTTACTCTCCTCCGTGCGAAAGGGGCTGGTGAGTGATCAGGAAAGGTTGGGTCGATCCGATGCCTACCCCCCTCTGGCGGCCCCCAATGTAGCTACGCTACCTTAGACTACAAACTATATTAAGTTTAAATAGTTTAAAGGGCTTGCACATCATACTATTAAAGATACGGTATTACATGGCTTACGCCATCCTTGAAGCTATTTACTTGTTTAGTTATTTTATTTTATTTTGTTTTGTTATTCAAACTAAACAGAGGTTCAATTACCCAAGTTTGAGTAGGTAAAGGCGCGCCCCAGCCAACCCTCCCGTCCCGGTCCTCTTCTCCGCTATCTGCCGCACATAGCAGCTCCGGTTCAAGTTTGTTTGTTTGTTGTGTGTTTCTTAAATTCTTTGTTGTTTTCTGTATCACTTTTCACTATTAATTAGAATTAATTTCTTGTAGTTAGCCTTAGTTGGTGTAGAATATTCTCGTGTGAGTTTTGGGTTGTGTTTCGATAAATATTTAATTGAACCGCGTGGCAGGCTATCCTTAATTCCTTATTAAACCGATTGATCGGTTAGTTACTGATACACAAGGGGTTACAAGAAAGAGCATTTATCATGGACAGGGGGCCCTAAAGGGGGGAAGGGAGTTTTCATGAATAAAATCTCTTCCTGAGACAAAGGGCCGTGGCTAAAATCTCTTCCTGAGACATTGCGCGTGGAACGCGCGGAGGATTGTGCGCGAAAGCGCCCTACCAAACCAGGTAAAAAAAGTGCCGTTTATTGAATAATCCAAAAAGATAATTATAGTGTTTAGAGTGCATTCGGTATTCGACAGTTATAGTGTTTAGAGTGCATTTTGATGCATTTAGTGTGCATTTTGATGCATACGCTTGTCTTTCCGCGTCGTTTTTGACAATAATCCAAGTTTAAGTAATCTGACCTCCATGCATACCGATTTCCATTATCCAAAAATATTAACTCTTGGATTTTGTAATCCTTTTATTATAATAATTCAGATTATTATAATCTGTTTTCCCTGCATACGGCCTCTGGTGGGTTAAAAAACTGTTTTGGGATCATATCAGGCTCTCTTAATCACTCACCGAGTTCTTGCTTGAAGCAATTTTTTTGTTTAATGTGGAGTTTCTTAATATGACTCCTGAAAATAAATTCTTCGGAAGTTTCCCTATTCCTTCTTTAAAGATATTGAAAATTCGGCTCTCATTCTGTGTCTTGTCTTGCAGACATTGGGAAACTTTTTCACTTTAGCACCCCCTCCTCCCAGAGGTTCAATTGGGTCAGTTCCATTGGGTCATTTTCTTGTTACTGTCTTGTTCGCCTAAGCCGTACGGCCTCGTTAGCGTTGACTTTTTCCTAAGCCTAAGCGTTTTTCAATGTGAAAAATAATTTCTTTAATGAAAAAAATTTTTAATGTAAAAATAATTTTTTAATGTAAAAATGTTTTTTGTAAATGTAATTAAGTCAGAAGTATGACCCAATTAAACCTCTGGCAGGGGAGGGGTGACTGAAGTGAAAAAGTGCCCTTGAAGTTAAGCCTATTCAACAACAGCATGTGATCAGTGCGAATTGTAACTTGTTAAGGTGAGAAACTCGACTGCCCGCCGCATCGGATGGACCGTGAAGACCACCAACAAGCATCTGGGTGTTGAACCTCCGTGCGGAGTGCTCGACCCCGAGGAGGCCGCCCTTATCGCCGTCTGTTGTGACGCTTTCGTTTACGGCCGAGAAAACACCATCAACGACCAACGACCACATGACCATAATGTGGACAAAACCCCCTAAAAGAGCGATCAAGGAGTTCAGGAGAAAATGGTTTGAAGGAAAAACCCAAGTTCGAATGAAGAAAATGAAAATCGAATACAATCGATGAGAAACCGCGAAAAATATACCCCTTTTCTAATCTTCTTCGGCATCTTCGATAAACCTGTCGCCATCAATGGAATCGTAAAAAATTTATTGACCACGATTTGATTTTTTTAAATAAAAAAAGCATCGATGATTCCGCTGACGTACACAAATGTCATTGAATGGATTACTCAGTTTCTTTGAGAGAGGATAGGATTTTAATCGAACGGTTATAACACTGTTATTGCTTTTTTAAGTTCAAGAATCTTCGACCTGATACATTTATTATAGTTCAAATTCAAGTTTTCAAAACATTGAACACTCGTTATAACTTAATCAATTGAATTTTGGTTTTTATATAATGATCCTATCATATGCGATCTCTTCATACTTATGTATAATACACGTAACAACAGTGGAAAAAAGCAACAGTGAAAAACATTTAGACATCCAAATATGATTAATCTTAGAATGCATCGAGTATCATAGACTTAGCTTGGAATATAATTTCTCGAAGATAGATTTCACGTGATTTCAATCTGGACACTCTCGTCATTCTCGTCATTCTTCACTGTCAACACAATCAGCGGTGGCTGAACATAACCGTGTTGATGCTCGAAATGCTCCAGCTCTCTGCAGATATCACTTTATTCTACAACTATTTAGTTCGCCTTGTGAGGACACTTCTCGCTAGACAAAAACTGAACCACCACAAATATTGGCTACTTAGGCAAAAGCTTCCTTGACCTACCTTCCTGTAAATAAAGTTTATTGAATTTAAGAGGATGACTCCGAAGCTATCTCGGCTGATTTTTATTTGATTAGCGATTAGGTATGTCGAAAAAAATGAGATAAGGTTTTTTTTTTAGATATAAAGTTCAGAGTATTGACAAACTAAAATGAAGAGTTACTTTTGACAAAAAGTTTTAAAAGTTATTGACAAAACTAGAATGACTAGAATCTTTTGCCAACAAAAGACTTTGGCTTGACAAACCAACCTCAAGGCGAGTAGAATGAGCGCTGCTTGCAAGGCCCATACGCCCGGTGAAACAAACTCAAAAGCAATGAAGAGAAGGTTTTCTTGGTTCGCATCGCTTGGCCAATTACCCATCCAGAATCTGATCGGCCAAGTGAATCCTCTGCAAATCTTTCTGTTCTTATACTTTGATCGACTTTTTCCAGAAAGAGCTTTGAGCCCTTTTGAAGGTACTGTTAAATTTTACGTTCAACTTTGACAGGGACGAGAAAATTCCTAACAGAATAGTAAAATACTCAAAGGTAATAAATCAGGCTACTTTTTGCGTTTCCACAATTATTATGCTTGAGAGGGGACGAAGAGATGGTTTGCGCAAGCTTTGACTATCGGCACCACGGTGAAGTAATATTTCACTTTCCTCGGTCGGAGCAGAAATTTGTGTGATGCCTCGCTTAGCTTTTTTTCTCATAATTTCTTCGACTTTTCAACTCGCGTCAGTTATTTATCGGTCAAAGCAGAAACTATCAATGTTTTTCTCAGCCTTTTTTTATTCCATCAGAGAAATAAACTCTATGAACAGTGAGCCCTTTACATGAATGTTATACACCAAAACTCCGCATTTCGTTTCAGAAGGGCGATGCCGGATATGATATAAGATATCATTTAATCAGAGATCTGAATTGGGTGTCTACTTGAAGAAGCAAGGTCGGAAAGAAGTTCTGTTCTGGCATATCATAATATTTTGAGTCGTCAGTTAAACTTTTGGAATCATACTTTTAGTTTTTTTCTTTTAATTTATGATCAGTTCTAATGTACCATAAGACTTCAGGATTGAGGTAATATGTATACTATGAACCTGAGAAGAACGAGAATTAATTGAAGAAGTAGACAAGGAATAGTCAAGCTCTTCTTTCTCGTCCAAAGAGCGGCCCCCAATCCAAGGACTTCTGTGAAAATTTCTCCGAAAATACGCGATATCTGGAAAAACGAAATTCGAAAATGGTTCAGTTGTCTCCCATCAACAATAATTGGTATCATTAGCACAGTATAAAGTTAAGACCAGTGTAATATGTATTGAATTTTGACATGTTCAGCTCACCTTTCGGGATCGAACACAGTCACCTCTCTCTCTCTCCTTTTTCTCGTTCTCTCCTCTCTCTTTTTTAAATCTCATTGTCTATCTCTTTTTCTCTTTCTTTGCATCTCTCTATCTCTCTCTCTGTCTCTCTCTCTGTCTCTCTCTTTCTTCCTTTCTATATTTTGTTGAGGGCGAGCACATTACTCCTATACCACGTTACCACGAATTGTAATGTAGAGAATCGACCAGAATCGTTTTTGAAGAAAGAAAAATAATTGCACATTGTTCAACAATAAATTCTTGTGTAAGATATTTTAAACCACTAACCAAGTAAGATATGTCAAATGTGCCCATACTTTCATAGAAAGACCATGTATTACGGAACTCCTCACCATCTTCGCCCTCCTCTTCTCTGCAAGGTTAATTTGTTGGTAAACTTACATAAAAAAGTATGTAATTGTCATCTTACAAGGCGTCATTGACTTTGAACTGTGTAACTGAAAATTTGAGAATTTACAAACTTATTCTTTTCAGATATTTTTAATTTCTGTTTTGAGCAAAATAATGAGCAACCAGAGAGTTCGGCACAATTTTACTTAAGGGGGGGGGGGTGTGCCGCCCGCACTTTACTTGCAAGGGTGTTTTTATTTTTATTTTTTGACAAATTTAGTCATTGAATCGACAAAATTTGATGATATGAGAATTTTTCCAAGCGTTCTCTTTCCTAAGCAGTAAAAGCTGAAAACAGCTAAGCCAAGTTAGTCAATTTGACTGGATAAAACTGAAATATTGTGGGTAATTGTTCCACGACCACATTAGCATACATTTTAACTAAGCTTAAGCGAAAGAATAGAATAACTATTTGGCTATATGGTGAAATGAAACCTGAGCATGTAGGCCCAATGAAATATGTCGAGTACACATAGCACAAAGAATGATGTTTTGAGTAGCAGTAGCTTTCTCAGTGGTGAGCATCCGATAAGAGAGCGTAGCCTCTCAACTCCTCCCTTCAACCGAACAAATACTTCACCAAAAATCCTTGTTTTATTATGACAAAAAAAATAAACCAAAACTTTATTGTTATAATCCCCCGCTATATGTACTGCTCACATAGAGAAGCTCTTATCTATTTCTCAACTTCTTCAAATACAGAAGAATGATTTTTGTTCTCGAATTGAAGATTATAATCCCCCGCTATATGTAACAGTAATTTAATATTTTCTTAAAATTTCAATGCTGATTGAGCCTTGTGCCTTCAATGCGCCATTTAGCGTGCCCCCATTGAGTCTTCAATGGTGATTGAGACTTGAATGGTTGATTAGTTGCAAAACTCTTAAGTTTAATAGTTTATGTTTTTTATTTGATCATTTTCTCATTTGCACAAAAAAACCGCAAATTCGTGCACTAAGTAGTACAAATGTGAAGTTAATGTGAAATTTCCAATTCAAACGTTTCCGATTTCGGAGGGGAAAGCATCACATATTAAGCATCTCTACGGGTAACAAGAGGAATTCGGAGGGGAAAGCATCACATATTAAGCATCTCTACGGGTAACAAGAGGAATTTTTTTCTCGGATAGTTTAATTTCTTAAGTTCTGTATGTAGCTTGATTCAATAAAGCCCGTCAGACGAGGTTTAGGAGGAAGAAATAAAATCGAAAGCTGACTAGTCTAGAAAAAGTCCAAAATTTATTTAGATTACTAATTAGGGTCTTAATTCATTGTTTCAAATCAAGTACACAACCTAAAAAAAAGTAAAAGAATAACCCGGGAAGAGTTGGTTATGGCGTGTCCATTGGCAAACTCTTGCTGAGTTGAAGTAGGAGCTGCGGATGGCAAAAGATTTCTTTGCGGACTTCCCATTATCTTACACTCCCTTATCGTATCATCCGCACATTGTGCGGCTTTTTCTCCCTGTTTTTTCGTTGTTGAGAAGAAATCAAGAAGTAGGCCTGAGTTTGGTAAGGTTTATCACACTTTGTTCGTCACATGCTCATTTTAATAGACGACTGTTCCGATTTCTCGTAAAGGGTTAGAAATGGGTTTATTTATTCAAAAGTATTCCAGCTTTTTAGCTAGTGTTGGTTAAAAAAGCGGTTATACGAGACACAAATTGAACAATTATTCTTGCGAATTATGGCTTAAACTGAAATTAAATACTGTTTTCTTTTCTTTTTCATATAACAATTATGTTGCATCACTTATTCGCTAGTGGATTCTGATCTTATGAAAACTTTTTCTTTTCTTTGGGAGCGATCGATATATGAGCCTCTGGTCTCTCCAACCAAAGCTTTCAATGCATTGTAACTCATTATTACTATATGACTATACATTTCCAATAAGATGTAAATCATGAGAATAAAACTTGATTGCGGAAACTCTCTAGTATTCTTGCACCAAAATCAGTCGATTCTTTACGCGAAGCATTCTAATATAAATGCGAGTTCTTTGGAGTGAATAAATCCCATTATCAAGATAAATATATTTAGGTAACTGTTGATCATATAACTGAAAAATAGCGAGTGAGGCCGTTGAAAGGAAAGAGAATTCGATTTGTATTAAGATTTGAACGACACGGTTTCAGTTCTTCTGAAAACCTAGTTCAACGATTTTAATGATTAAAAAAAACTTAAAAACGGAAGATGAGAATCAACCACTTTTTTGGTTTGAAAATATGAGAACCAAACTGCCAATTTGATATTTTACGTACATAGTGCTTTAATCTTTAACTTGTCGTGGGCAAATTGAGACAAATATTGATTTTCGTCACAAATATTGATTTTCGTCACAAACCTTTAAATGGAGTGCTTAAAAAATTTTCAACTGATTATATGTTTCAACATCATGAAAATCACCTAATTATAGAACTAGTTCGTATTTGCTCCAATTCTTATAGGGCTTTAGTGAAATGAGGAATAAGATGCATGGCTGGAAGATATTTATCGGCCCAGAACACTCCTTTAATTGCTTTTGCCTTAGTCCTGTGAATTCGTCACGATTCTTCGGTTTTTTTTAGACAGACTCCTGCGGTTTATTCTTGAAATAGTTTTTTTTTAAACCTTTTGATCTAAAAACAAGCGCCGAGCGTTATGTTTCAAATAAAACATTCAATTAGTTCTTCAACTAATGATGCATGGAAAGTTCTGAATATTGTTATGTTTCTCGTTGCCAGTGACTCTCAATAAAATAACCATTTTCGGTTGGGCACGCAACTGATAATTTATGGGTTACAAGACACAGAAAGTGCTCTTTCAAGGGTAACATAAAACAAAAAAAGGTGATTAATCTTTGTCTATGCGAAGCTAGAATGTATTGGGTACATGTGGTAGAAAAAGCATAGTTCCACAAACCGATGAAATTAAGCAACTTCTTGGTGCATAGAATTTCGCTTTTAGATTAATTGGAACACGATAACTTTATCTGAAATAAAACGCAGTTTTCAAAACAAAACCTTTTTTCTTCAAAATATTGTAGATGAACGTGAGTTAGAAAAGAATAGGACCAAAACAGAGCCATCACTTGCGAATGTTGTAAGTAGTTACAAGTTTGTTTTTTTTGCAATGCTTCTTGCTGACAGCCACTGTATATCCTTCTACTCGAAAAGACTTCAAGTTCAAGCTCACGATTTGTTGTTTTAACAAATCATTTGAAATGCTTCAAGTTTTTTTGTTGTTGGGAAGTTTATAGTTAATCATAAAAGTAGACTAAGTTCCTCAGAGAGGTGCTGGAGTTAGAGAGTTGAAGACCAATGACTTGCTGGAGTTAGAGAGTTGAAGACCAATGACTTGCTGGAGTTAGAGAGTTGAATACCAATGACTTGCTGGAGTTAGAGAGTTGAAGACCAATGACTTGCTGGAGTTAGAGAGTTGAAGACCAATGACTTGCTGTAGTTAGAGAGTTGAAGACCAATGACTTGCTGGAGTTAGAGAGTTGAAGACCAATGACTTGCTGGAGTTAGAGAGTTGAATACCAATGACTTGCTGGAGTTAGAGAGTTGAAGACCAATGACTTGCTGGAGTTAGAGAGTTGAAGACCAATGACTTGCTGGAGTTAGAGAGTTGAAGACCAATGACTTGCTGGAGTTAGAGAGTTGAAGACCAATGACTTCTAACCACAAAACTCAAAGTCATCACCTACCACTATTATTAATATTTTTATATGAAAATCTCTACAAAAAAAGGAAAAACGCGGAAATAACTAGGAAGGCGGGATAAAACCCAGTACGGATACGTCGCAGAACATAATGGAATAGAGCTGAAGTTCCGAAGGTTTTCCACAGCAGCTTGATAGCAAAGCGACATGCGAACTCTTCCTCCGGAGAAGGAACTTACCAAAAGACTATGGACATTCCATCTAATACATCAAAAACATTCTCTTTCTCTCTCTATTCTCCTCTCTATTTCTCTCTCTCTCCCCCTCTCTGTCTGTCTGTCTGTCTGTCTATCTCTTTCTCTCTCTCTTTCTCTCTCTCTCTTGTTCGTTCTCATACCTTTTTAACTTCCTCGGTCTTTCTCGCTCTCTCTATTTCTCTCTCTGCTTCAATCTCGTATCCCTCTTTTATTTAACTCTTGTTCTCTCCTATTTCTATATTTCTGAATTTTCGTGAGTTGACACTACTTTAGCCAATAAAAATAACAAAGTGAGATTTTTTGGTTTTGTTTTAGGAAAGCATAAACGTAAGGGGCTCGACTTGGTTGAATTGAATACCCTTTTTCTCAATCTTCCCTGTCTCCGAACCGCAGTCTTGCTCAACTATCCGCATTATTTGTAACATCATCTTATTGACGCAAGACGGTATTTCAAAAAGTTACTGAGATCTTTTGAAGCCTTGGCTTGGCTCAAACATTATAACAAAACAAGAACAAAGTTGTTCATTTATGAATGTTGCTTTCAAACTATGCTTCAAAATCAGAATATTCACAGAAATGTCGGAATTTCGTTGAAAATCAAACAAGTCTCATTTCCTGCCTTGCTTAGACTGAGAAGCGCGAACGATGTTAGCCCTTAATCTAAAATGAAAAGCGCTGTTAGTGCTTAGGGTGAATTTTGCCCTAAAAAAGGCTGAGGTCGTTTTCATTTCCGAATTTCGAGAAGTTTTCCCGTACGCTTTGGATGACAATTGCGAGATTTATAACTAGATCGAATGAATTTAAGAAGTTTTGCAAAGTTTCGAAGTTTACAAGCGTTAGATTCAATTCTTTCTTTCAGATTCTCCGTGAGTTTCGGATATATTTGAAAAGAGAAAACAGAGTATGAATAAGATGAATGATTCATAGATTACCAATAAGATTGAAAAATTGAAAGATTAAGAAAACTAGTGAGGATAAAAAAAGCTCGCTAAACTTGAATGTGCAAGGTTGTCTGGATTTTCCCTAGAAAAAGTGCAGAGATGGTGATCTCGAGCTGAAAGATGAATTTGACCTGATGAGTAAAAACAAGGAGAATAGCGCATCTGAAAAGCAAAAAAGAGACGATAATATGTATTTAAGACCAGCTGATGAAAACATGGGAGAAAAAGGGAGCGAGAGAAAGAGAAAAGAGAGAAAAAAGGGAGCGAGAGAAAGAGAAAAGAGAGAAAAAGGGAGCGAGAGAAAGAGAAAGGAGAGAAAAAGGGAGCGAGAGAAAGAGAAAAGAGAGGAAAAGGGAGCGAGAGAAAGAGAAAAGAGAGAAAAAAGGAGCGAGAGAAAGAGAAAAGAGAGAAAAAGGGAGCGAGAGAAAGAGAAAAGAGAGAAAAAGGGAGCGAGAGAAAGAGAAAAGAGAGAAAAAGGGAGCGAGAGAAAGAGAAAAGAGAGAAAAAGGGAGCGAGAGAAAGAGAAAAGACAGAAAAGGGAGCGAGAGAAAGAGAAAAGAGAGAGAAAAGGGAGTGAGAAAGAGAATAAATAGAGAGAGAGGATAATCGGAATCCAGATCCTGGTAACCCGGACAACAAGTCATGCGAATAACAAAAAACGACCTCATTTTTCGTATGTATATGAAAAGTTGATTGCGTTTTTATTCGACGTCTTATGCATTAGGCTCGAGCACCTAAACAATCTTTTAACGCTGAACTTATGCTTTGTGAACTGATTCTGAGAACGTGAGGAAAATTTTTCTGAATGCGTTTTATCAAGTTTAAAGTGTGGTTAAAGGCATCAATGACTTAACGGTTACTCTTCCAGAATGCTGTACATCGCAGTAATACAGATTGAAACACATTATCCTGAACACGCGAACATTGACTAGAAATGAAGAACATATACATAATGGAGGCGGAACAGTATTACAAGATGCGCTACATAAACGGGAGAAGAAAGGGCGATAATGAATGGGCAGTGAATGCTAAGGACGAAATCGGGAAAGAATCGGCTGGGCCAATATTCAGAATAAGTAAGTACATCTATAAACACTAGCGCTTCAATTATAATTTCTTACTCAACCTAATCTCAATATCCTAACATGTTTGGAATTGGATATACTAATATGAAACATCAGCTTCTTTTAAAATATTTTTAGAGGCTTTTTATACAAAAATTAGGGAAATTTGAAGGTTTTTTGAGAAAATATCATCTGATAATTGTTTTAATTGAAAAGTTGAAGAAAATGAATGCTAAAATTTTTGTCAAACCCATTTTATGAAATCGAATCGTAGAACGTTTTTAAACCGAATTTCTCTGCCAAACTTCCGCGAGAACGAAAGGGAGGTTGTGATGTAAAATATAAAAAATTTAAAAATATAGTTTGAAGTTTAAAAAATTAAGATTTGCTTGCAAACGACTGCGAAGGCTGTTAGAAATAGAAAAAAAACACACTAAAAAGAGAAGGCTGTTAGGAATAGAAAAACACACTAAAAAGGTCATGAGGATTGAGAGAATAGAAAAAAACATGGAAATTGAAAATGAGTAACCGAACATACGACAAGAGTTCATACTTATGGGGAGAAAAGTTTTGGAAAACGGTGACATAGGTGAGAATTTTAAGGGAAAGTACTTGAAGAATACCAAATTAGTACATAAGATATAGGAAGTTGGTACATTCCATAACGGCGCTCTCTAATTGGGATCAAATCAATAGCTGCAAAAGTTAAAGAGGTCGAGCGATGGATCCAATGGAAGCTGGGGTGATAATTCCTCCTAAGGAGAGCTTCTAAAGAAAACATCGAGAAGTTGATTCAACAACTCACTAGTCTATACACGTGTAGAAAGAGTTTGCATATCCTGTTGGGGAAGAAACTTTTGCTGTATCCTCTCTTTACTTTCCTAACTGTTTCCCCCTTCTCATCTCTTCTTTCTCTCTTTTCTCTCTTCTCCTCTCTTCTACCTACTTTCCTCAATCCTACATATATATCCCTCAGAAGTTGATTATGGATATGCCGATACTGCGCATTTATGCGTAACGCAAGCGAAAGAAGAAAAGGGAAAAACTAAAAGAGAACGACGGTAAGAGAGAAAAGAGAGGAAATGAAATTATGAAACAGAGATAGAATAATAAGTAAGACGGTGCAGGAGTAAACCCAAAGTGTAATAAGAAAGAGAATAGGGAAGAGAAAAGAGGCCGAGGGAAAAGAAAGAGAATAGGGAAGAGAAAAGAGGCCGAGGGAAAAGAGTAAAAAGTTGTCTGGATTGCCGGATGAGCCGAATCCTCTTTTTATTTCTGCAATCAAAGACTCAAGTTATTTCCCTGTTTCCATCGACGTTAGAAAGAGTTCTATAGATCTAGGTGCGAAGACTTGAATACTAAGTAAGGATCTCTCCCATCTCTAAATAACCCCTACTTCCTGACAGCTAGTACCCCAAAGTATTTCCGTTAATCCTGTGAACTAGGGTAACTTTCACTTCCTTAATAAAGAAAAAATTGCTTACTACCTATTGTTGAGTTTAGCTTCTTCCCTTTATGATTGAGGAAGTTTATTGCGAGTTTGCACATCATGTCTCAATTGCATAATTTACTTGAGAGCAATCTCTCAGCAACTTATTATTCAAATTTTAGGTATAAAATTGATTTTCAAAATGAGTTTTGAATAGAGAATAAGTAAAATTTAGTTTTGTCAGGTTGATCATCAATTGAGAAAAGAAATGAACTTGCCGGTTTCAGGCGGAGTTGTCTCTCTGTTCTCCTTCCAATTTTGTGCCATTCAGAGAAGCCGACAGCTCCAGGATAATAATATACTTCCATCACCCATTTCCGGTGCGAATCTCGGGAAATTATCTTCAAGTTATAAAAGAAGATTTTCAAATAAGAGACATATTTTAAAATTTCGGAAACTAAGAAAAACTGTTTAAATAAAAATTGGAGTGAAAAGTAACGAAAAATGGAACGAAATGTATCGAATACAACAAATGAGGGTAAAAGTGAAGACAAAACTTTTCTGGGCGACTTCGCGTAGCGATCTCCAGGAAACTCCACGAACAGAGTCCAGTATCCTTTACGACGGACCTGTCATTCAAATTCGCATTACTGAATCTAGAACCAAATTCGAAAACTCGGAAGTTTTGTGCTTTGCTGATGTTTTCGAGGTTTTTGATGTAGCGGCTTACCTCGAAAGAGTGCTCGAAGGTGTCTCCGGACTTAACGATAAAGTCCGCCGTGTTATCCACTCCAACCAATCGGAAAAAGGTCGCGTCTGTCACATTGTGGTTCCTGAACAGAAACAGCAAACTTTGGAAGTGTAAGAACTCATATAACCGAACTTTTAAAAAATCAAGTTTCGGAAGTTCTTTTTCTTATTAATTTTTTTGAAAAAATTTGTTCAAAAAGCAAAAAAAAAGTTGTAAAACAAATAACCTGATGAAAAGGGTTAGTTCGTATCTTCTGCCTCGCATATGTGGGTGATGTCTTTGTTTTTGCCCTCCTGAAGCATGTTTTGTCTCCCAAATTTCAAGATTTTAGAGGTACTTTTTTCCCGCTTACAGCCATCGTTTTTGTGCTCATGAACTGATGTTCTTTATCAAAAAACGGTTCTCTTTGAGAGTACTTTGACGTATTCAAAAATTTTAAATGCTAATTCAAGTTTCAAAGAATTAGTTTTTGATCAATTCATCGACTAGAACTCGATTGGAGGAAAGAGGGACGGACCGATAGGAAAAACAGTTGCAGTGAGGGAGAAGACGATGGCTAGAAGTCTCTGCACTCTCATCCCTTGCGTGCTCTCTCTTCTGCTCTGGCCTCAGCTCCTTCCCGCATCACTTCACCCACTAAACGACGAGGAACTAGACCACTTCTGCAACACCCATATCTCGAGAGCATAATACTTAGTACATATAAGCTTTTAAGTTGTTTCGGAAACTCATCTAGATATCGGAGAATAACCAGTGACTAATCCAGATATTTGATAAACTGCCATTGGATAAAAAAGAGCTTAGTTTACAATTGTCTTAGCTACGATCAGATTGTTTTGGTGACGCAGACAATCAAGGATTTAATAATAATAAAAAACAATCATAAAAACATCACCGTGTCCAAGAATGTTCCCATTAGACATTTTTTGGATGAGGAAAAGCAAGTTCGAGGTAGAGTCGTATTCAAAAAATAGAGTTAAGGTTCTTAACTAAGAGTTGCTCATTAACTCAGTTTGAAGGCAGAACGGCTAATTGAAACGGAATATAGATCCACTTTGTTATAGTTAGAAAGGGAGTCCACGGCGCGAATCGAACTCAGCTGTCTTTTCTATGCACTTACCGGGATAAGAGCGTCTCCATTACATATACTACCGGGTCACTCTGGTAACCCGTGTATTAGCATTGTTTTTTCACTCATAGTACTCTACAATAACAATTAATACAAAGAAAAGTTTGTCTCTCAAACTGCGCGATCAAAATTACTAAGAAGAAAAAAACAGCGAGCATCGCAGCGTCTACAAAAGTTATCATACATTTTCCGGATTTTTGAGTACGATTATTCGTTCGGAATACTAACGACTAGAAGACAAGAAGCAGAAATACAATAATAACTGGAAATCATCGAAACAAAAAAGGAACATTATGATACCGGAAAGATAAATTGCAAAATTTATTTCTCCCTCTCTTTTTTTCTCCATTTCCTTTTCTCTCCGTTTTTTGATTTTTCATTTGTATCTCTTTCTCTCTCTGTCATTATATTTTTATATTCTACCCTGTTTCTCTCTCTCTCTCTTTTTGAAACTAACTTTTTCTGAACTCCATAGCTGAGAAATGGATATCTTAGCTATGAATGAATACGAGAAGGCAGCTCTGGAACAACAAACATATAGAAAAAGTTCAGGCGAACTACTTTCTTTAAACAAAAAGAGAATACTAAATATGAAAAGAGAGCACAATTCAGAAAGAAACTAGGCTAACTTGCTGTATTGTTAACAATATTATGAATTTATCAGTTGAAACGTAGCGAAGCTTTCAAAATTTGATTTCCAAATTTCTATTCGTTGAGAGTCTAGTTAAAAACAGGGTTAAAAAAACTTCGGAAAAATCCTTGCCATTTTTCTGATTTCAAAAAAGGTCTTATTGATAAAAAAATTTATTTTCTTTACATGAATATTCTTCGAATAAAGAATTCATGATAATTCAAGACAAAAAACCTAATTGAAGAACTTAAAGTAAATAGAAATAAATCTGACCTTTCAAGAATTTCGGCATATACAAAATAACACAAAAGTAAGAATGAAAAAAGTTTTGAAAAATAAATGCCTTTTTAAAACTTAAAAAAACTTGATGGTTCCGTTTTTTTTCCGTAGTATACTATTTTATTCGTCAGATTAGTCGCTTTTGACTCTTTCCGACCTCTTTCAATGTGTGCTATGGAGGCAGTTTGAATGAAAGAAACCTTGAATGGCGGTTCCGTTCTTGTTTTTTCTCTCCTTAAAATGTTTTCGAGCGACTGTGAAAAGCTAACATTGTCTGAATCATGGCCGCCTACTCAATATCACGTCTTCAAATGTCAATAAAAGTGACAGGGTGCACTAAAGGAATCGCAGAATCAAACATGAATAAAGCTCGTGATTGAAATCAGAAAAATAGCTGAAAAACTGAACTATAATAGTTCCTACCGAAGACACAAGCGGGAGATTCGAGGAAGAAACGAAGAAACAAAGAGAAACATACGAGAAAATATTCACAGTGAAAGCCGAAAATGTTATCGAAAACGTTAGATAGTGACTAAATCTTAAAGCCTGCTCGAGCCTGGGCACAAGCCCATGATTTATCATAGAAAATACTGATACGGTTACTCGCCTGCAGATATCCTTGTGGTAGTCGAAAAATACCCCAAGCAGCTCTGAATTACCAAATGTTGTGATCTGGAAATTTTTCTAGTCTTTGAAACAACAAGTATTATTTACTAAATCACATGAATAAAAATTTAAACTAGCTCTATATATTATTTTAAACTGAATTTTGTGGTGCGAAAAATGTTATCTTATTTTCAGCATACCCTGCAGGTTATGAAAAGAAGACTTATAAACTTTTGTATTTTAAGTTTGCTTGGTCAACATCAGAATAGAAACACCATCAGACCGTATTGTGAGATATCTATTCTCCATTCTCGTATTTATAGGTGTTTTTTTCCTCTAAACTACATCAGAAACACGCATAATAGAGAGACTTCCGAGTTTGGTATAAATTGTATTGCTTCTGAAATCGATCTTAAGTCCAACACACACTAGAAAAAAAAACAAGTTGTATTGTTTTCTGAACTTATCAAATTTAAATGGACTTAAATCTTCTCAGCTAATATTTGTCATACATAAAAAATTATATCTCACAAAAACGACATTCAAAAAGTAATAAAGACACTTTTTCAAAAAAACTAAAGCTAAAACTTTGAGCAGGAAGAAAACTGAGTTGAAAAAATGGAAATAAATAAACGAAGTAAGACAAAATAAGAAGAAGAAAAAGGAAAAAAGAGATATAGAGATAAAAAAACGATAAATATAAAATAAAGACAAAGAAAAAGCAGCTAAAGACAAAACACGGAGACGTTCCGTTCCCGCGAGCATCATTGCTAATGCAGAAAAGGAAGGATGAATGTTGTTGTGGAATAAGCCCGAAATAGGCCCGAAATAGTTTCGAACATGTAAGAAGTACTGAACAAGTGTGCAGGAAATTCAGTCCAAAACTAAGGCGAACAAGACAATTTTCTTGTAAGAAAGAAGAAACATCTGAGCCATACAGCACAAACTGGATCTTACCTCATAGAGTGTTTTCAAATGATCACGGATCTTCTTGTTCGAGAAATAATTTGAATTACCTAACTCTAGATAACTCAGGCATCTCAAGTTTTTTTGAAATAAAGTCATGAGATGAATACTGTCTTCTCGGGAATATTTCAAGTGTGAAAAAAAAACATTTATCTAGTTCTCGAATGCATCAAGTATTCCTCCTCGCAAGCTCATAACTCACATTATGTCTTTTCAAAGTCGAATAGTATAGAAACGAGTCAAAATCAGCCATGTTTCGAGTTTTCAGCTAGGAAAAAGGGGTTGTGAAATAATTTATCGATAATGGCAGCAATAAAATTTTTTAATTACGATAAAAATTGCGATTTTCGTTTCAAAAAGTGACTCAGTCCGTGTCCAGAGTCATATTCAAGATTATGTGAATAAATGAGAGTGAAGTCTTTCAGCTGTAAAATTTAAATCTCCTTACAGATAAAATGTTTTTATGCTCGAAAAAAATTGAAAACATTGCATGAGTTAGGTTAGTTCCAGCTCAGCTAGATTGTTTAAGGCTACCGATATATACCTTAAAAGATCACGATCGTACACAAAGCCTATGCCTTAGCATCATATAACATGGAATAATTGCAGCGAATTTTTTTTTACCATGTTGAATGGTTGGATTTACGGTTTTTTCTCTTCAAAGTTGCACACTGGATTGGAAAAAAAGTACTAGACTTGTCAATTTATTTGTTTCTCATTTCGAATGAAACCTTTGGTAAGATTTGCTGATGCAGATTTTCCATAACTTTATTTTCGGACAAAAGTTCGCTGAAAGATAGACTTTCGATCAGATGATAGTTCATGGACGACTACTCACTACTTTGAATATTCTCTAAACCTATAAAGTAAATCGCAGTCGAGTCAATTTAAGTAATAATTTTCACAAACCGAACAATTTTGCCCTAGAAATGGTTTCCGGTTCAGTCACGGAGCAATTTCCTGTGAACGATAGAGAAGCAGACTTGAGATGAAGATGGGAAGGGCGGAGGATAGATAGGATATAAACATTGCGTGTGAAGAACGAATAGCGAAAAAAAGTAGACAAGCTTATGTCAACAATGCGAAAAAGGAAATTGAGCCGAGCAAGAACTCGGCACAACCTTTATTTGTTGCCGCGCAAAAAAAGTGACAGGCCTATTCGAAGTAACGAGGGCCAAACTGAATAAGTGGTTTCGCAACTACGAATGTGAGCCTTGTACCAAATGGTTTCCTAATCATTCAAACTGTGTAAAAAACATCTATTGGTTTTTTCCGGAAGTTTCCGAGAAAAAACTAGGGAAATAAGCACGAGGAGATGAGTCGAATCAAGATTCGAAACAGCACAGTTTGCAGTTTTCTTCAGAAAAGGTGGTCGAGAAAAACGCTTAAAGTCAGTGAGGGAAATAAAAGAACTAATAAAGGGGTGAAACTCCCGTTTCAACGTGCAGAGAGTTAACCATTCCGGTAGGCTTTCATCGTTTCTTCTTTTTTGAACTGTTGTTTTCGTAACTTTCATATTTCTCTCTCTCTTTCTCTCTCTCTTTCTTTCTATTTCTCTCTATCTATTTCTCTGTCTCTCTCTTATTCCTTCTTTATATTTATCTGTATCTTTCTCTTCATATTTTTCGCTTTTTCTAATCTAGATACATTTTCTCTCACAGTCTCTTTTGCCTAAATTGCGGCTTCTTCTTATTCTTATTCCTCTTTGAATATATTTTCGATTACACTTGTTCTTTTCTCTTATTTTAAAACTTTTCCCTTTTTTCATCCTCTCCTTCTGTGTCTCATTCTCTTGAAACATCTAACTTTCTGTAACGCTCTAACATTCCCCCCATCACTTCTTTCTACGCATTTAATATCATTAGACTCATTATCTTCGCTGACAGTTAGCTGAGAAGAGTCTGTTAACAACTGAAGAGAATTTTCGTAACCTGAATAACATAACTATGGTATTATTTGAGGCCAAAAATCGGTATAAAAGAAAGCAGAGAGACATGGAAAGTCACCGGCAGATGAAAAAAGAGAGTGAAGTTGGAAAATGCGCACATACATATGATGAAAATTAGAATGAGAAAAGGTCCAATAGAGCACTAGCGAAAGCAGTTCAAACATACAAGAAGTAATCGGGTTTTAAAAGAAACATGTATTTAGGAACCTCTGAGAGACTTGCTTTGGAAGAAACATTAATGAATTACCTCTTTGAAGAAACATATTTGAGAAAATGTGAGTGGGTTCTTTTTGGTTTTGATAGCACATGCGGGAAGGGGGGGGGGTTCTAGGTGCCCGCTGCCGATACAACCGGTTGACTCCAGTCGCGAGAAGGAGAGAGGGGGGTGCAAAGTCACGAATTGCCTTCTTACTTCGTTAATCTGCCTTCTTCTCAGGTTCCTATTTCCAAAAAAAGGAAGTATTGGTAGAATCCTGTCTCTATCTTCTCCTCTCGGTTTCATTTTCTTTCTTTATCTAATCATCCTTTTTTTCTCTTAAACTACCCTTTTTCTCCCTTCTCTTCTAGTTCATGTCTTCTCCCCTATTCGTTGCATTCAAAACAAGAACACTACTCTTTATTCTTTGTAATGGAGTCCACCGCCGGAAGTTGACAAAATGTTTCCATCATTCAAAAGACGAGAAAAAATTCAAGTGGAAATGTACCTGGATTCACCTTAATTTTCTCAAGTCTGAGAAAGTTAGGGGAAACATTCGAGAAAAAAATCCTAGTTTAGGACAACAATGGATTTTCGCAACAAAAAAAAACTGAGATTGTCCTATGAGTTAAAAAGAGTAGTACGTGATTAATTGAGATTTTTTCCCTTAAACAAAAGCAGGTAGAATACTTAGGAGTTTAGAATAAACATCATTAAAAAAAGAAAGTATCGAAGAAAATTTTAAAGTGCACGCGAAAAAAAGCTAGAAGTTCTTGGAATATTTACTCAAAAGGTGGTAGAAGAAACAAGGATGATGAAAAGATCGTGTGGAGCGTAAAAACTTCAGAAAAGATACTTCATTGCGATTTTAAAATAACGGTTTTTCGAGTTTGAACAGCATATCAAAATTGGAGAAAAAAAAATTAAAGGATGATTTTATACTTAAAAAAATTGAATTCGCTAAGGTATATACGTATTTGTCATACTTTTATTGGATTATATATTAAAGAGAAGTAAATGACTCGGATAGGGCGCGCTTTGTGATACTCAACTGGAAGAAGATGAAAACATCTCAAGGGAGGAAATGGCCCCCTGCCCGTCGGTTTCTCTCAAGAAGAAGAGTACGCACACTCAAACAACACTCCGCGCAGCTGTAGATATTGTCCCGGGCAACCGGGAGAACAACGGAATTTCAATGGAACTTAAGAGACAATTAGAGAAGAATGAAGGAGGGTTTAGGGCATTGAGAAGAGCTATGGTGTGAGGGGAGTATGAAAAAGAAGAAAGAGAGGAATAGCCTGATTCAGTAGAAGGAAGATGGTGAGAATTACTCAATGGTAACATAGCACACAATGTGCTGCTTCAAAAATTATTTGATTGTTACGGAAAGCGACAATTCGGTTGTTTTCGGTGACACACCCTCGGAATGAGAGACCACACAAAAACAGCGAACGGAAGGATTGGAAATGAATAGATTGAATTATATAGTGAAAAGAATCAGAAACTCAGACAGAAGAGATCGCATAGGTAAAAAGACAGTGAAAATCACATTGGAAACGCAAGAGAGCGAGAAAAAGAGAAAGAAAAAGATACATAGCGAGAGAGAGAAATAAAGAGAGACGGTATAGAAAGAGACGAGAGAGAGGAGAGAGGTAGGAAAGAGACACGAAGAGAGAGTGAAAGAAAGAGAAAAAAGTTGGGCATAAGAGATAAGTTTGTACATGAGAAAAGAAAGAGATAGAGGAGTGATAACAAAGCCTAAACAGTACAAAAAACATGCAGAAGAGAAAATTATGCAAAGGCCGAATAATAAAAATGAAATGGGAGACGAAAGAAATAAGAAATTAGTAGAAAAAGGTTTTAGTCAAGGAAAAGAAGAATGAGTTCAATTTTTTTTTATATTTTGGAAATGCCAAAAAAACAATAGTTCTGCGTTATAAGGTAGTTCTTTTATTACTCATGGTAGAACAGATTTTTTGGAATAATTTTTTAAAAAATCATAAGAATATTACGGGGAAAAAGAACACAATTAACTAATGTTTATTTTCAACGGGACATGCAAAGAGGTGAAGACGGTAAAGAGTCAACAGAACGAGATCAGAAATCAATTTTACGAGCAAGGATGTTTTTCTCATACATATCAAACAGCGAAGGGTACCATTATTTATTGTGTTACATGCTGAGATGTTTGTATAGGGTTTAGAGAATGTTGGGGAATGACGGGAATGAGAAAGAGGATAGGATGAAATCGCAATAGAGGAAGATAGAAAAATACAGAAAACTAAAAATAAGAGTAATATAAGTAAGGCTTAGTAAGAGGAATGAAAAAGAAGGAAAAAACGAAGAAAAGAACTAGCGAGCAAGAACTGAAAACGGCGAGTTGGTCTAACCAAAATATTAAAAAGAACAATCAACAATTATTTTGGAATTCCGTGGGAAAAGCCGATTCTTTTACTCATAAAAGCTTAACTGAAATAGGAGGAATAAGAATGGAGGAAGAGTGGGCTGTATTCCTTTCTCTTTCTTCATCTTCAGATCTGAGTATATCCATTCTCTCCGTCTTCTTTCTATTCCTATCTTTCTTTGAAACCTTCCTTGCTCTCTCCTTTTCTCTCTTTCACTCCCTTTCTCTTTGTATCTTTCTTTTTTATCATCCCTCTCTCTTGCTAATCGCTCTTTTCTTTTTTCAGATCTCTCTATTGAACTCCGTCGCTCTCTCTATCGAACTCTCTCTCTCTCTCTCTCTCTCTCTCTCTCTCTCTCTCTCTCTCTCTCTCTCTCTCTCTCTCTCTCTCTTACTTTGGAATTCCTAACTTAAGCGCAACGCTGCATGGCTGGAGAAAATCTTGGCGGATGGAAGTAGCAAATAAATTATAACGGGGTTTGAGTGAGTGACCCAGTCCTGACTCGCTTGCTGCCTCAGAGCACACGAACACAATACGCAAGAACATCATGGAAGACTTGCAAGAACCTTCCAGCAAGCTAAGAGCTCAGTTTCAACATTTTTCACTTCATAATGACAGCCCACAATGGATCAATCTATCGCTCAATGTCATAGACAGGGAGCGCCATAATTCATACAATTCAACTCAGTTCTTTTACTATTCAGGTTTCTGATAAAGTGATAGCGAAAACTTTAGAGACCCGAGGATGCAAAATATGGTTTAAATAAATAAATATATATATATATTTATATATATATTTATTTACATATATATATGTATATATATATACATTCAGAGGTGTTCAAATCTTGCCAGAGAACGAACTCAATTATGTTGACATGAGAACCGAATACGCGACTTGAGAGCTTTTCGAGTGATAGTTTAGAAAATTGAGCCATCGCATACTCCCAGAGCTTAGTAAGGGAAAAGAGACAATATTTAATGATTAACTGTAAACAAGAACTTCTTATCCAGAATGATGGATAATCAGCATGCTTGTTCTATACTATGAGTTACATACATACAAGCCAATTGTATGGAAGAGAATGTGATGCGATGAATAAAAGAGGATAAAAAGAAAAGAATAGTTTGGAAAAATAAAAATAAAAACAGAGAAAGAAACAAAACAAGAGTGGTCATTTCTGAATCATGAAATGGAAAAGATCAAGAGGATCTCAGTATTATGAGAGATCAAGAAAGAGATGGATAGGTTCATCATCTCTCCGTCATATCTGCATTACAACTGGTGACTCCGATTCTCGCTCCCAGGAAAAGAGCATCATGCACTAGAAATTTGTTTCTTCATTGACTTTCACCCACTGCATATGACTTAATAATCGTTTCTAGTTTTTTCTTCCGTTGGTAAGTGTAGTGTAGCAGTGGCATAAGAAGATTGCTTAACAAGAATTGATAGAAATCCTGTTATGCTTAAGTGATCGGCCCATCTAATCACAAATTTTCTTGTAAACTTATCTGACTTCGAGTTTTAAATTGCACGAATTTTCGGATTTCTTCTCTTTTCTGAACAAGCTTTTCTCGTGAAAAAATTACTCGAATCATTTAGAAAAACGATAAAAATGATCTTCTTTATTTTAAGCTTACTCGGACTCAAAAAATTGCGGAATAGGAAATTGGTCGGAAGAGATAGTAGTTAGGCGAGGCAGTAGATCAGCAGCTCACTGCAGGGCTGCAGGGCATAAAGTAAGCAACGCATGAAATCGACATGGTCGAGTACAATGAATTGGTCGAATTTTTGAAGCAGTCAGAGGCGGCCGGTTCGATGGTGCAAGATATACACAGTCTGTTAATGCTTTTCAAAGGGGATTAGTCTTGTTATCTCTCTTAAACTCTTTCACTCTTTCCATCTTTCTCTTTTTCTCTGTCTTTTTTTTATGTGTCTCTCATTCTTTCTCTCCATCTCTTTTAACATTATTTGCCTTTATACACCCCCCTTTTCTCCAATTTTTTTCTTCATTTTCTAAGATGTCTCTCTATTTCTTGTACTATATTTTGTTTCTTTTTTGCTGATGCATCTCAGTTTGTCAGTCAAAGGATCTTTCATATGCAAATGAGAACTGTGAAGAATTCAAAGAAAACGAAAAAGAGAAAATAGGTCAGAAAGTTGTTGAGCTCAAGAAAATACAAAAATTAGAAATGATTATAGGAAAACGAAAAGCTTTGTTCAAATTTTTTTTGAAAAATATTCAAGTGAAAAAGTTTACAAAAAGCTTAGTTTTGACTAATTGAAATGGTATCTGTTACTGGGTTGTTCTTATGCAACCTCTCGCATAAAAATATTGTAGTTTAGAGAGGAAATTAAGTAGTTCCACCATTCCCTTAATTGAGCTACTTCGTTTCTTCATCCTTCTCAAGAAGCACTGACTACGACTGCTCGGCATAGCTGCGATTTCAAGCAAATTGAACGTCATGCGACAGGGTTGATTCAGTGAGAGCTAGAAACAACTTCATGTTGCTTGTTCTCTTTGCTTCTCTATGTCTTTTCCCTTTCCTCTCTTTCTCTTTCTTTACCTATAAGGTCAAAATTAGAGAAAAATTCCAGCTCGGATACTTTTTTTCAAAAGTCTTATCAAAAATGGGATAAGCAAGAGCTCAAAAAAGAATAAATTGTTTTCAATTATTTTGATCAATTATGTTCTACATATATTATGATTACCTGATATGAGCAGCTTATCTTATTTGCGTCAAACGTAACTTCCGTTCAAGAGAAATCGCTCTTGAGGCAGCTCCGCTCCGACTAAGATCGTTTTTATGGGAGTTCCTCTAAAAATAGAATCGTTCATGCCCCGTACTCAGTCCCTCCTAAGAAATCCAGCTTCAAGTGGAAGTGGTTATGAGTGAGTCACGTCATTAGATTATTAGTGAGCTCTGGAGCACTGTCTATAGTTGTTAGCAGAAAATAATAAAAATTTTAGATATGCATAGGTAAAGTCGGAAGCTAAACACATAAAAACAGAGAAAGATCAAAAGGCAATCACTGTTAGATGACAACTAACAAGAACATACATACAACAATCTTCTCTTTCTCTATACTAGTAATTAATTCTCTTCCTTTTCGCTCTTTCTCTGCATTTCTTCTACATTAATATTTTCGTTTGCTTGTTTACTCTCTCTATCTTTTTTCTGTCCTCTCTCCCGTCCGTCTGCTTCCTTTTTCTGTATGCTTCTCTCCTTTCCCATTCTCCATTCTTTCTTGTGTTTTCCATGCGTTCTTTGCTGGTTTGTCTAGCATACCTTATCAATTCTTTCTCCCTCTCTACTCCGTTTCTCCTATGTTTTCTCAGCAAACGATTCTCTCACCCGTCCCGTTTCATTCTCTCTCCCTTGAAGTTCGTGCCGAGTTAGTCTCCCAATCGAAGTATTTCACTTCCTCCCCAAAAAAGCCAACCTCTCACCCTTGGTTCAATATGATAGGTACTCCGTACTGTTCAAATGCTGCCCCTATTCGTTTACTCTCTTCATGAAGAAATGGCAAAAAACATTTATTCCTAAACACTCTTTTGCTCTTTTCAGCAATTAGTTTTCTGTTTATAAAAAGTCTTTCAGTTCGTCTTTTGCTGCCGAATTCCATGTTTTTGCATTGATTTGCTTCTACCCCTGAAAAGTTTGCATTGTCTTGTCCTTCTCGGCTTGTCTGTGTACTGATGATCTGCAGAGTATTCGAGAAATACTCAGAGATAAAAGAGAGAGAGAAAGAGAGAGGAAGATAAAGAATGAGAGATACAGATTAAGAAGAGAGAGAGAAAGATTAGAAAAAAGGAGAGAGAGATAATCGGAAGGATGGAAGTATACTGAGAGATAATCGGAAGAAGTGCGATAGTGAGAAAGTAAAATAACATTAGGTCAAGGGAAAATGAGAAATTAGGGAGAGAAACGGATGAAAGGCGAGCAGGCAGAAATAGTGAGAGTGATATAGATAGCGAAAGGCAGTCGAGAGAGGCGGATGAAGAGAATAAAAGGACGGATCTGAAATTCGGGAAAGTGTCTAGGCAAAAAAAATTTAGATAGTGGAGACTGATCGTATTTCAGCTATGAAGTATTCGATTCTGTTTGCTGATTAGAAGAAACATTGGCCTACAATTCCTTCATCTTATTGACTTCCAAAGGAAAAAAAGACAACTTTTGTTTTCTTCCAAGCTTCTTCGTGTTTTAAGGTTTTAACTCCCCCCCTAAACAATGTGTTCGTTGCGTAAACTCGAAGAGTTCTTTACTCTGTAGAAAGCGTCTTTACGAGCGTGAATGTGTAAAACTTAGGCACCTCCTTGGCTCTGAAAATTTTGATTAGAAAGTAGCATTGAAAATTATGAACTTGAAGTTCTTTTCTTCCAGGTATGAGGATCAAAACAGGGAGTACAAGAGAAGATGCCTCTCCCCATTCTACACGCTATTGCGGTTACTCTCCGACCTTTTTGTTCTCCTTCTCGAGCCGCCAACTCCTCTCCTCCTCCTTCTTCCTCTCCTTCAGCGCCCTCGCCCTCTCCGTTCTCGCGGGTGTCATCTTCCATCGTAATCTCCTCTTCAATTACTATTGGATGTGCGAGGTTGATCCTATTTCTCCCGCTCCTACGTGTCGAGATGACTAACTTTAAATTGCAGGACCGGAGAGAGGGAAATGACTCTTCAATATGTAGAGTAAAAACGTGTTCTCGAGTACTATGGCAAATAATATTTTTTTTAAATTGGAATTTAAGAACTTGCGTCAGCCAAAGTTTCTTATAACAACCTTTCTACATTATGAACAGGTAAATGATTATTGTTCAGTTTCTTTAGTTGTTCCAATAGTCTGTAACGGAAAAAGACATATTTCTGAAGAAAATTCAAAAATTCTACGAAAATGAGAGAGCAAAAAGGGCCTCGAGGAATTCAGGTTGTGTATCTTCCTTCATTCTCGCGTTTGATCAACATTTCTCTAGTGAGACTTATGTGGCAACTTCCCATTCTTCTGCATATTCCTTCTCGATGTCTCGCGCTCTTCCTGTATTGTAAGTTTTAAAAAATTAAATCGTTTTGCAGTTCAACATATCGGCTAATTTGCAAAAAAAGGTGTATTAGTAATGCTTTTCAACTCAAGTTTATAAAAAGCTGAACTAGATCCATTTTCAAAAGCTGAACTAGAACCAGATCAAAAGCTGAACTAGATCCAGATCAAAAGCTGAACTAGATCCATTTTCAAAAGCTGAACTAGATCCAGATCAAAAGCTGAACTAGATCCAGATCAAAAGCTGAACTAGATCCATTTTCAAAAGCTGAACTAGATCCAGATCAAAAGCTGAACTAGATCCAGATCAAAAGCTGAACTAGATCCATTTTCAAAAGCTGAACTAGATCCAGATCAAAAGCTGAACTAGATCCATTTTCAAAAGCTGAACTAGATCCAGATCAAAAGCTGAACTAGATCCAGATCAAAAGCTGAACTAGATCCATTTTCAAAAGCTGAACTAGATCCAGATCAAAAGCTGAACTAGATCCATTTTCAAAAGCTGAACTAGATCCAGATCAAAAGCTGAACTAGATCCAGATCAAAAGCTGAACTAGATCCATTTTCAAAAGCTGAACTAGATCCAGATCAAAAGCTGAACTAGATCCATTTTCAAAAGCTGAACTAGATCCAGATCAAAAGCTGAACTAGATCCATTTTCAAAAGCTGAACTAGATCCAGATCAAAAGCTGAACTAGATCCATTTTCAAAAGCTGAACTAGATCCAGATCAAAAGCTGAACTAGATCCAGATCAAAAGCTGAACTAGATCCATTTTCAAAAGCTGAACTAGATCCAGATCAAAAGCTGAACTAGATCCATTTTCAAAAGCTGAACTAGATCCAGATCAAAAGCTGAACTAGATCCAGATCAAAAGCTGAACTAGATCCATTTTCAAAAGCTGAACTAGATCCAGATCAAAAGCTGAACTAGATCCATTTTCAAAAGCTGAACTAGATCCAGATCAAAAGCTGAACTAGATCCAGATCAAAAGCTGAACTAGATCCATTTTCAAAAGCTGAACTAGATCCAGATCAAAAGCTGAACTAGATCCATTTTCAAAAGCTGAACTAGATCCAGATCAAAAGCTGAACTAGATCCATTTTCAAAAGCTGAACTAGATCCAGATCAAAAGCTGAACTAGATCCAGATCAAAAGCTGAACTAGATCCATTTTCAAAAGCTGAACTAGATCCAGATCAAAAGCTGAACTAGATCCAGATCAAAAGCTGAACTAGATCCATTTTCAAAAGCTGAACTAGATCCAGATCAAAAGCTGAACTAGATCCAGATCAAAAGCTGAACTAGATCCATTTTCAAAAGCTGAACTAGATCCAGATCAAAAGCTGAACTAGATCCATTTTCAAAAGCTGAACTAGATCCAGATCAAAAGCTGAACTAGATCCAGATCAAAAGCTGAACTAGATCCATTTTCAAAAGCTGAACTAGATCCAGATCAAAAGCTGAACTAGATCCATTTTCAAAAGCTGAACTAGATCCAGATCAAAAGCTGAACTAGATCCATTTTCAAAAGCTGAACTAGATCCAGATCAAAAGCTGAACTAGATCCAGATCAAAAGCTGAACTAGATCCATTTTCAAAAGCTGAACTAGATCCAGATCAAAAGCTGAACTAGATCCAGATCAAAAGCTGAACTAGATCCATTTTCAAAAGCTGAACTAGATCCAGATCAAAAGCTGAACTAGATCCAGATCAAAAGCTGAACTAGATCCAGATCAAAAGCTGAACTAGATCCAGATCAAAAGCTGAACTAGATCCAGATCAAAAGCTGAACTAGATCCAGATCAAAAGCTGAACTAGATCCATTTTCAAAAGCTGAACTAGATCCAGATCAAAAGCTGAACTAGATCCAGATCAAAAGCTGAACTAGATCCATTTTCAAAAGCTGAACTAGATCCAGATCAAAAGCTGAACTAGATCCATTTTCAAAAGCTGAACTAGATCCAGATCAAAAGCTGAACTAGATCCAGATCAAAAGCTGAACTAGATCCATTTTCAAAAGCTGAACTAGATCCAGATCAAAAGCTGAACTAGATCCAGATCAAAAGCTGAACTAGATCCATTTTCAAAAGCTGAACTAAATCCAGATCAAAAGCTGAACTAGATCCAGATCAAAAGCTGAACTAGATCCAGATCAAAAGCTGAACTAGATCCAGATCAAAAGCTGAACTAGATCCAGATCAAAAGCTGAACTAGATCCAGATCAAAAGCTGAACTAGATCCAGATCAAAAGCTGAACTAGATCCAGATCAAAAGCTGAACTAGATCCAGATCAAAAGCTGAACTAGATCCAGATCAAAAGCTGAACTAGATCCAGATCAAAAGCTGAACTAGATCCATTTTCAAAAGCTGAACTAGATCCATTTTCAAAAGCTGAACTAGATCCAGATCAAAAGCTGAACTAGATCCAGATCAAAAGCTGAACTAGATCCAGATCAAAAGCTGAACTAGATCCAGATCAAAAGCTGAACTAGATCCATTTTCAAAAGCTGAACTAGATCCATTTTCAAAAGCTGAACTAGATCCAGATCAAAAGCTGAACTAGATCCAGATCAAAAGCTGAACTAGATCCAGATCAAAAGCTGAACTAGATCCAGATCAAAAGCTGAACTAGATCCATTTTCAAAAGCTGAACTAGATCCATTTTCAAAAGCTGAACTAGATCCAGATCAAAAGCTGAACTAGATCCAGATCAAAAGCTGAACTAGATCCAGATCAAAAGCTGAACTAGATCCATTTTCAAAAGCTGAACTAGATCCATTTTCAAAAGCTGAACTAGATCCAGATCAAAAGCTGAACTAGATCCAGATCAAAAGCTGAACTAGATCCAGATCAAAAGCTGAACTAGATCCAGATCAAAAGCTGAACTAGATCCATTTTCAAAAGCTGAACTAGATCCATTTTCAAAAGCTGAACTAGATCCAGATCAAAAGCTGAACTAGATCCAGATCAAAAGCTGAACTAGATCCAGATCAAAAGCTGAACTAGATCCATTTTCAAAAGCTGAACTAGATCCATTTTCAAAAGCTGAACTAGATCCAGATCAAAAGCTGAACTAGATCCAGATCAAAAGCTGAACTAGATCCAGATCAAAAGCTGAACTAGATCCAGATCAAAAGCTGAACTAGATCCATTTTCAAAAGCTGAACTAGATCCATTTTCAAAAGCTGAACTAGATCCAGATCAAAAGCTGAACTAGATCCAGATCAAAAGCTGAACTAGATCCAGATCAAAAGCTGAACTAGATCCATTTTCAAAAGCTGAACTAGATCCATTTTCAAAAGCTGAACTAGATCCAGATCAAAAGCTGAACTAGATCCAGATCAAAAGCTGAACTAGATCCAGATCAAAAGCTGAACTAGATCCAGATCAAAAGCTGAACTAGATCCATTTTCAAAAGCTGAACTAGATCCATTTTCAAAAGCTGAACTAGATCCAGATCAAAAGCTGAACTAGATCCAGATCAAAAGCTGAACTAGATCCAGATCAAAAGCTGAACTAGATCCAGATCAAAAGCTGAACTAGATCCAGATCAAAAGCTGAACTAGATCCATTTTCAAAAGCCTAACTAGATCCATTTTCAAAAGCTGAACTAGATCCAGATCAAAAGCTGAACTAGATCCAGATCAAAAGCTGAACTAGATCCAGATCAAAAGCTGAACTAGATCCAGATCAAAAGCTGAACTAGATCCATTTTCAAAAGCTGAACTAGATCCATTTTCAAAAGCTGAACTAGATCCAGATCAAAAGCTGAACTAGATCCAGATCAAAAGCTGAACTAGATCCAGATCAAAAGCTGAACTAGATCCAGATCAAAAGCTGAACTAGATCCATTTTCAAAAGCTGAACTAGATCCAGATCAAAAGCTGAACTAGATCCATTTTCAAAAGCTGAACTAGATCCAGATCAAAAGCTGAACTAGATCCATTTTCAAAAGCTGAACTAGATCCTTTTTCAAAAGCTGAACTAGATCCATTTTCAAAAGCTGAACTAGATCCATTTTCAAAAGCTGAACTAGATCCAGATCAAAAGCTGAACTAGATCCATTTTCAAAAGCTGAACTAGATCCTTTTTCAAAAGCTGAACTAGATCCATTTTCAAAAGCTGAACTAGATCCATTTTCAAAAGCTGAACTAGATCCAGATCAAAAGCTGAACTAGATCCAGATCAAAAGCTGAACTAGATCCATTTTCAAAAGCTGAACTAGATCCATTTTCAAAAGCTGAACTAGATCCAGATCAAAAGCTGAACTAGATCCAGATCAAAAGCTGAACTAGATCCAGATCAAAAGCTGAACTAGATCCAGATCAAAAGCTGAACTAGATCCATTTTCAAAAGCTGAACTAGATCCAGATCAAAAGCTGAACTAGATCCATTTTCAAAAGCTGAACTAGATCCTTTTTCAAAAGCTGAACTAGATCCATTTTCAAAAGCTGAACTAGATCCATTTTCAAAAGCTGAACTAGATCCAGATCAAAAGCTGAACTAGATCCAGATCAAAAGCTGAACTAGATCCATTTTCAAAAGCTGAACTAGATCCAGATCAAAAGCTGAACTAGATCCATTTTCAAAAGCTGAACTAGATCCATTTTCAAAAGCTGAACTAGATCCAGATCAAAAGCTGAACTAGATCCAGATCAAAAGCTGAACTAGATCCATTTTCAAAAGCTGAACTAGATCCAGATCAAAAGCTGAACTAGATCCAGATCAAAAGCTGAACTAGATCCATTTTCAAAAGCTGAACTAGATCCAGATCAAAAGCTGAACTAGATCCAGATCAAAAGCTGAACTAGATCCATTTTCAAAAGCTGAACTAGATCCAGATCAAAAGCTGAACTAGATCCAGATCAAAAGCTGAACTAGATCCAGATCAAAAGCTGAACTAGATCCAGATCAAAAGCTGAACTAGATCCATTTTCAAAAGCTGAACTAGATCCATTTTCAAAAGCTGAACTAGATCCATTTTCAAAAGCTGAACTAGATCCAGATCAAAAGCTGAACTAGATCCATTTTCAAAAGCTGAACTAGATCCAGATCAAAAGCTGAACTAGATCCAGATCAAAAGCTGAACTAGATCCATTTTCAAAAGCTGAACTAGATCCATTTTCAAAAGCTGAACTAGATCCATTTTCAAAAGCTGAACTAGATCCAGATCAAAAGCTGAACTAGATCCATTTTCAAAAGCTGAACTAGATCCAGATCAAAAGCTGAACTAGATCCAGATCAAAAGCTGAACTAGATCCATTTTCAAAAGCTGAACTAGATCCATTTTCAAAAGCTGAACTAGATCCATTTTCAAAAGCTGAACTAGATCCAGATCAAAAGCTGAACTAGATCCATTTTCAAAAGCTGAACTAGATCCAGATCAAAAGCTGAACTAGATCCAGATCAAAAGCTGAACTAGATCCAGATCAAAAGCTGAACTAGATCCAGATCAAAAGCTGAACTAGATCCAGATCAAAAGCTGAACTAGATCCAGATCAAAAGCTGAACTAGATCCAGATCAAAAGCTGAACTAGATCCAGATCAAAAGCTGAACTAGATCCATTTTCAAAAGCTGAACTAGATCCATTTTCAAAAGCTGAACTAGATCCAGATCAAAAGCTGAACTAGATCCATTTTCAAAAGCTGAACTAGATCCAGATCAAAAGCTGAACTAGATCCAGATCAAAAGCTGAACTAGATCCAGATCAAAAGCTGAACTAGATCCATTTTCAAAAGCTGAACTAGATCCATTTTCAAAAGCTGAACTAGATCCAGATCAAAAGCTGAACTAGATCCATTTTCAAAAGCTGAACTAGATCCAGATCAAAAGCTGAACTAGATCCAGATCAAAAGCTGAACTAGATCCAGATCAAAAGCTGAACTAGATCCAGATCAAAAGCTGAACTAGATCCAGATCAAAAGCTGAACTAGATCCAGATCAAAAGCTGAACTAGATCCAGATCAAAAGCTGAACTAGATCCAGATCAAAAGCTGAACTAGATCCAGATCAAAAGCTGAACTAGATCCAGATCAAAAGCTGAACTAGATCCATTTTCAAAAGCTGAACTAGATCCAGATCAAAAGCTGAACTAGATCCAGATCAAAAGCTGAACTAGATCCAGATCAAAAGCTGAACTAGATCCATTTTCAAAAGCTGAACTAGATCCATTTTCAAAAGCTGAACTAGATCCATTTTCAAAAGCTGAACTAGATCCAGATCAAAAGCTGAACTAGATCCATTTTCAAAAGCTGAACTAGATCCAGATCAAAAGCTGAACTAGATCCAGATCAAAAGCTGAACTAGATCCATTTTCAAAAGCTGAACTAGATCCATTTTCAAAAGCTGAACTAGATCCATTTTCAAAAGCTGAACTAGATCCAGATCAAAAGCTGAACTAGATCCATTTTCAAAAGCTGAACTAGATCCAGATCAAAAGCTGAACTAGATCCAGATCAAAAGCTGAACTAGATCCAGATCAAAAGCTGAACTAGATCCAGATCAAAAGCTGAACTAGATCCAGATCAAAAGCTGAACTAGATCCAGATCAAAAGCTGAACTAGATCCAGATCAAAAGCTGAACTAGATCCAGATCAAAAGCTGAACTAGATCCATTTTCAAAAGCTGAACTAGATCCATTTTCAAAAGCTGAACTAGATCCATTTTCAAAAGCTGAACTAGATCCAGATCAAAAGCTGAACTAGATCCATTTTCAAAAGCTGAACTAGATCCAGATCAAAAGCTGAACTAGATCCAGATCAAAAGCTGAACTAGATCCAGATCAAAAGCTGAACTAGATCCAGATCAAAAGCTGAACTAGATCCAGATCAAAAGCTGAACTAGATCCAGATCAAAAGCTGAACTAGATCCATTTTCAAAAGCTGAACTAGATCCATTTTCAAAAGCTGAACTAGATCCATTTTCAAAAAGCTGAACTAGATCCAGATCAAAAGCTGAACTAGATCCATTTTCAAAAGCTGAACTAGATCCAGATCAAAAGCTGAACTAGATCCAGATCAAAAGCTGAACTAGATCCAGATCAAAAGCTGAACTAGATCCAGATCAAAAGCTGAACTAGATCCAGATCAAAAGCTGAACTAGATCCAGATCAAAAGCTGAACTAGATCCAGATCAAAAGCTGAACTAGATCCAGATCAAAAGCTGAACTAGATCCAGATCAAAAGCTGAACTAGATCCAGATCAAAAGCTGAACTAGATCCAGATCAAAAGCTGAACTAGATCCAGATCAAAAGCTGAACTAGATCCATTTTCAAAAGCTGAACTAGATCCAGATCAAAAGCTGAACTAGATCCAGATCAAAAGCTGAACTAGATCCAGATCAAAAGCTGAACTAGATCCAGATCAAAAGCTGAACTAGATCCAGATCAAAAGCTGAACTAGATCCAGATCAAAAGCTGAACTAGATCCATTTTCAAAAGCTGAACTAGATCCATTTTCAAAAGCTGAACTAGATCCATTTTCAAAAGCTGAACTAGATCCAGATCAAAAGCTGAACTAGATCCATTTTCAAAAGCTGAACTAGATCCAGATCAAAAGCTGAACTAGATCCAGATCAAAAGCTGAACTAGATCCAGATCAAAAGCTGAACTAGATCCAGATCAAAAGCTGAACTAGATCCAGATCAAAAGCTGAACTAGATCCAGATCAAAAGCTGAACTAGATCCAGATCAAAAGCTGAACTAGATCCAGATCAAAAGCTGAACTAGATCCAGATCAAAAGCTGAACTAGATCCAGATCAAAAGCTGAACTAGATCCAGATCAAAAGCTGAACTAGATCCAGATCAAAAGCTGAACTAGATCCAGATCAAAAGCTGAACTAGATCCAGATCAAAAGCTGAACTAGATCCAGATCAAAAGCTGAACTAGATCCAGATCAAAAGCTGAACTAGATCCATTTTCAAAAGCTGAACTAGATCCATTTTCAAAAGCTGAACTAGATCCATTTTCAAAAGCTGAACTAGATCCAGATCAAAAGCTGAACTAGATCCAGTTCAAAAGCTGAACTAGATCCAGATCAAAAGCTGAACTAGATCCAGATCAAAAGCTGAACTAGATCCAGATCAAAAGCTGAACTAGATCCAGATCAAAAGCTGAACTAGATCCAGATCAAAAGCTGAACTAGATCCAGATCAAAAGCTGAACTAGATCCAGATCAAAAGCTGAACTAGATCCAGATCAAAAGCTGAACTAGATCCAGATCAAAAGCTGAACTAGATCCAGATCAAAAGCTGAACTAGATCCAGATCAAAAGCTGAACTAGATCCAGATCAAAAGCTGAACTAGATCCAGATCAAAAGCTGAACTAGATCCAGATCAAAAGCTGAACTAGATCCATTTCAAAAGCTGAACTAGATCCAGATCAAAAGCTGAACTAGATCCAGATCAAAAGCTGAACTAGATCCAGATCAAAAGCTGAACTAGATCCAGATCAAAAGCTGAACTAGATCCAGATCAAAAGCTGAACTAGATCCATTTTCAAAAGCTGAACTAGATCCATTTTCAAAAGCTGAACTAGATCCATTTTCAAAAGCTGAACTAGATCCAGTTCAAAAGCTGAACTAGATCCATTTTCAAAAGCTGAACTAGATCCAGATCAAAAGCTGAACTAGATCCATTTCAAAAGCTGAACTAGATCCAGATCAAAAGCTGAACTAGATCCATTTTCAAAAGCTGAACTAGATCCAGATCAAAAGCTGAACTAGATCCAGATCAAAAGCTGAACTAGATCCAGATCAAAAGCTGAACTAGATCCAGATCAAAAGCTGAACTAGATCCAGATCAAAAGCTGAACTAGATCCAGATCAAAAGCTGAACTAGATCCAGATCAAAAGCTGAACTAGATCCAGATCAAAAGCTGAACTAGATCCAGATCAAAAGCTGAACTAGATCCAATTTCAAAAGCTGAACTAGATCCAGATCAAAAGCTGAACTAGATCCAGATCAAAAGCTGAACTAGATCCAGATCAAAAGCTGAACTAGATCCAGATCAAAAGCTGAACTAGATCCAGATCAAAAGCTGAACTAGATCCAGATCAAAAGCTGAACTAGATCCATTTTCAAAAGCTGAACTAGATCCAGATCAAAAGCTGAACTAGATCCATTTTCAAAAGCTGAACTAGATCCAGATCAAAAGCTGAACTAGATCCAGATCAAAAGCTGAACTAGATCCAGATCAAAAGCTGAACTAGATCCAGATCAAAAGCTGAACTAGATCCAGATCAAAAGCTGAACTAGATCCAGATCAAAAGCTGAACTAGATCCAGATCAAAAGCTGAACTAGATCCAGATCAAAAGCTGAACTAGATCCAGATCAAAAGCTGAACTAGATCCAGATCAAAAGCTGAACTAGATCCAGATCAAAAGCTGAACTAGATCCAGATCAAAAGCTGAACTAGATCCAGATCAAAAGCTGAACTAGATCCAGATCAAAAGCTGAACTAGATCCAGATCAAAAGCTGAACTAGATCCAGATCAAAAGCTGAACTAGATCCATTTTCAAAAGCTGAACTAGATCCAGATCAAAAGCTGAACTAGATCCATTTCAAAAGCTGAACTAGATCCAGATCAAAAGCTGAACTAGATCCAGATCAAAAGCTGAACTAGATCCAGATCAAAAGCTGAACTAGATCCAGATCAAAAGCTGAACTAGATCCAGATCAAAAGCTGAACTAGATCCAGATCAAAAGCTGAACTAGATCCAGATCAAAAGCTGAACTAGATCCAGATCAAAAGCTGAACTAGATCCAGATCAAAAGCTGAACTAGATCCAGATCAAAAGCTGAACTAGATCCAGATCAAAAGCTGAACTAGATCCAGATCAAAAGCTGAACTAGATCCAGATCAAAAGCTGAACTAGATCCAGATCAAAAGCTGAACTAGATCCAGATCAAAAGCTGAACTAGATCCAGATCAAAAGCTGAACTAGATCCATTTTCAAAAGCTGAACTAGATCCAGATCAAAAGCTGAACTAGATCCATTTTCAAAAGCTGAACTAGATCCAGATCAAAAGCTGAACTAGATCCAGATCAAAAGCTGAACTAGATCCAGATCAAAAGCTGAACTAGATCCAGATCAAAAGCTGAACTAGATCCAGATCAAAAGCTGAACTAGATCCAGATCAAAAGCTGAACTAGATCCAGATCAAAAGCTGAACTAGATCCAGATCAAAAGCTGAACTAGATCCAGATCAAAAGCTGAACTAGATCCAGATCAAAAGCTGAACTAGATCCAGATCAAAAGCTGAACTAGATCCATTTTCAAAAGCTGAACTCTAGATCCAGATCAAAAGCTGAACTAGATCCAGATCAAAAGCTGAACTAGATCCAGATCAAAAGCTGAACTAGATCCAGATCAAAAGCTGAACTAGATCCAGATCAAAAGCTGAACTAGATCCAGATCAAAAGCTGAACTAGATCCAGATCAAAAGCTGAACTAGATCCATTTTCAAAAGCTGAACTAGATCCAGATCAAAAGCTGAACTAGATCCAGATCAAAAGCTGAACTAGATCCAGATCAAAAGCTGAACTAGATCCAGATCAAAAGCTGAACTAGATCCAGATCAAAAGCTGAACTAGATCCAGATCAAAAGCTGAACTAGATCCAGATCAAAAGCTGAACTAGATCCAGATCAAAAGCTGAACTAGATCCATATCAAAAGCTGAACTAGATCCAGATCAAAAGCTGAACTAGATCCAGATCAAAAGCTGAACTAGATCCAGATCAAAAGCTGAACTAGATCCAGATCAAAAGCTGAACTAGATCCAGATCAAAAGCTGAACTAGATCCAGATCAAAAGCTGAACTAGATCCATTTTCAAAAGCTGAACTAGATCCAGATCAAAAGCTGAACTAGATCCAGATCAAAAGCTGAACTAGATCCAGATCAAAAGCTGAACTAGATCCAGATCAAAAGCTGAACTAGATCCAGATCAAAAGCTGAACTAGATCCAGATCAAAAGCTGAACTAGATCCATTTTCAAAAGCTGAACTAGATCCAGATCAAAAGCTGAACTAGATCCAGATCAAAAGCTGAACTAGATCCAGATCAAAAGCTGAACTAGATCCAGATCAAAAGCTGAACTAGATCCAGATCAAAAGCTGAACTAGATCCAGATCAAAAGCTGAACTAGATCCAGATCAAAAGCTGAACTAGATCCAGTTCAAAAGCTGAACTAGATCCAGATCAAAAGCTGAACTAGATCCAGATCAAAAGCTGAACTAGATCCATTTTCAAAAGCTGAACTAGATCCAGATCAAAAGCTGAACTAGATCCAGATCAAAAGCTGAACTAGATCCAGATCAAAAGCTGAACTAGATCCAGATCAAAAGCTGAACTAGATCCAGATCAAAAGCTGAACTAGATCCAGATCAAAAGCTGAACTAGATCCATTTCAAAAGCTGAACTAGATCCAGATCAAAAGCTGAACTAGATCCAGATCAAAAGCTGAACTAGATCCAGATCAAAAGCTGAACTAGATCCAGATCAAAAGCTGAACTAGATCCAGATCAAAAGCTGAACTAGATCCAGATCAAAAGCTGAACTAGATCCATTTTCAAAAGCTGAACTAGATCCAGATCAAAAGCTGAACTAGATCCAGATCAAAAGCTGAACTAGATCCAGATCAAAAGCTGAACTAGATCCAGATCAAAAGCTGAACTAGATCCAGATCAAAAGCTGAACTAGATCCAGATCAAAAGCTGAACTAGATCCAGATCAAAAGCTGAACTAGATCCATTTTCAAAAGCTGAACTAGATCCAGATCAAAAGCTGAACTAGATCCAGATCAAAAGCTGAACTAGATCCATTTTCAAAAGCTGAACTAGATCCAGATCAAAAGCTGAACTAGATCCAGATCAAAAGCTGAACTAGATCCAGATCAAAAGCTGAACTAGATCCAGATCAAAAGCTGAACTAGATCCAGATCAAAAGCTGAACTAGATCCAGATCAAAAGCTGAACTAGATCCATTTCAAAAGCTGAACTAGATCCAGATCAAAAGCTGAACTAGATCCAGATCAAAAGCTGAACTAGATCCAGATCAAAAGCTGAACTAGATCCAGATCAAAAGCTGAACTAGATCCAGATCAAAAGCTGAACTAGATCCAGATCAAAAGCTGAACTAGATCCAGATCAAAAGCTGAACTAGATCCATTTTCAAAAGCTGAACTAGATCCAGATCAAAAGCTGAACTAGATCCAGATCAAAAGCTGAACTAGATCCAGATCAAAAGCTGAACTAGATCCAGATCAAAAGCTGAACTAGATCCAGATCAAAAGCTGAACTAGATCCAGATCAAAAGCTGAACTAGATCCAGATCAAAAGCTGAACTAGATCCATTTTCAAAAGCTGAACTAGATCCAGATCAAAAGCTGAACTAGATCCAGATCAAAAGCTGAACTAGATCCATTTTCAAAAGCTGAACTAGATCCAGATCAAAAGCTGAACTAGATCCAGATCAAAAGCTGAACTAGATCCAGATCAAAAGCTGAACTAGATCCAGATCAAAAGCTGAACTAGATCCAGATCAAAAGCTGAACTAGATCCAGATCAAAAGCTGAACTAGATCCATTTCAAAAGCTGAACTAGATCCAGATCAAAAGCTGAACTAGATCCAGATCAAAAGCTGAACTAGATCCAGATCAAAAGCTGAACTAGATCCAGATCAAAAGCTGAACTAGATCCAGATCAAAAGCTGAACTAGATCCAGATCAAAAGCTGAACTAGATCCAGATCAAAAGCTGAACTAGATCCATTTCAAAAGCTGAACTAGATCCAGATCAAAAGCTGAACTAGATCCAGATCAAAAGCTGAACTAGATCCATTTTCAAAAGCTGAACTAGATCCAGATCAAAAGCTGAACTAGATCCAGATCAAAAGCTGAACTAGATCCAGATCAAAAGCTGAACTAGATCCAGATCAAAAGCTGAACTAGATCCAGATCAAAAGCTGAACTAGATCCAGATCAAAAGCTGAACTAGATCCAGATCAAAAGCTGAACTAGATCCAGATCAAAAGCTGAACTAGATCCAGATCAAAAGCTGAACTAGATCCAGATCAAAAGCTGAACTAGATCCAGATCAAAAGCTGAACTAGATCCAGATCAAAAGCTGAACTAGATCCAGATCAAAAGCTGAACTAGATCCAGATCAAAAGCTGAACTAGATCCAGATCAAAAGCTGAACTAGATCCAGATCAAAAGCTGAACTAGATCCAGATCAAAAGCTGAACTAGATCCAGATCAAAAGCTGAACTAGATCCAGATCAAAAGCTGAACTAGATCCAGATCAAAAGCTGAACTAGATCCAGATCAAAAGCTGAACTAGATCCAGATCAAAAGCTGAACTAGATCCAGATCAAAAGCTGAACTAGATCCAGATCAAAAGCTGAACTAGATCCAGATCAAAAGCTGAACTAGATCCAGATCAAAAGCTGAACTAGATCCAGATCAAAAGCTGAACTAGATCCAGATCAAAAGCTGAACTAGATCCAGATCAAAAGCTGAACTAGATCCAGATCAAAAGCTGAACTAGATCCAGATCAAAAGCTGAACTAGATCCAGATCAAAAGCTGAACTAGATCCAGATCAAAAGCTGAACTAGATCCAGATCAAAAGCTGAACTAGATCCAGATCAAAAGCTGAACTAGATCCAGATCAAAAGCTGAACTAGATCCAGATCAAAAGCTGAACTAGATCCAGATCAAAAGCTGAACTAGATCCAGATCAAAAGCTGAACTAGATCCAGATCAAAAGCTGAACTAGATCCAGATCAAAAGCTGAACTAGATCCAGATCAAAAGCTGAACTAGATCCAGATCAAAAGCTGAACTAGATCCAGATCAAAAGCTGAACTAGATCCAGATCAAAAGCTGAACTAGATCCAGATCAAAAGCTGAACTAGATCCATTTTCAAAATTTGAATCAATTATTTCACCCCAATTCCATTAGAATTTGTTCAGAATCTATTTTTTCGCAATAGTTTTGCAATAAATTTTTTTTTCTCAACGCCGGACGAAGTCAGTGGTGAACGGTGGTAACTGGATTGCAGTTCAGAGTGAATTCCGTTGATGTGCTTGCTCTAAAAAAAATTAAAGCAAATAAAATACAATGTTTCTGTTTCTAGATTTAAAGTTTCTGCAAGAGCGTAATCATAAATCGAGTACTGTATTACGCGGAGTCTTCGTTGTGGGAACTATTTTGGAGATCACCTTGCTCGCTCTTCTCTCTATTATTGCAGAACGGGAGAACGGAGGTTCGTTATTCGCCACTGACAGGAAGTTCAAAAATAGTTGAAATAGTATTTTGAAAATTAAAGTAATATTAAATTTTTTATGGTTCAGATGTGCATATGTTTCTCTTTATTTCGTTCGTTCTCGCGACTTACGCTGGGATGTGTTCATCGTTCGTTTTATGTCGTAGAGGGAATCCTTCAGTCAGTTTTTCCCTCCATCTCATAATATTCATTTCTTCTACAACTTTAACTTTTTTTGATTCTCAAACAAGACGTTCGAGCTCTCAGATACCTTTTATTTTTTCTTTTCTCAAAAAAACAAACAAAATCAGATGGTCAGCTCGTTCGTGTGATGTAAAATACAACATACAAGTATTTTAAAACTTGTAAAAGAACTCCTTTACAGAAACTAAGCCTACAACTGAAAGCTGTAAGTATATTGGTTTTCACTGTGGCTGTGCCTTTAATGACAATTGCATTCTACTCATATCAATATTACTGCGTGCCTTACGGTTATTTTTGCAAACTTCTATTATCTAAAACAGAATTTTAAACTAGCATTACTATCATCATGTGTTTAATCACGTTTTCTCAGAAAGAACTGTGCCTAGGGTAACGAGAAGGGTACAGGGACATACATATAATCGTACCACTTTTTATAAATTTGTAACAGGCCCTTTTTTAAGCCGGGGAGTCTAGAATAATGAAAAACTCCCCTTTCTCTTCACTCCATTCATTCATTCATTCATTCATTCATTCTTTATTCCGTGCACACATGATATTAAAACAAAGATGATTGCGGATATGCATGGACTATCTTTCTAGTGGCATTTCTCATTTTCTAGTGGCAGCTCACTTCTCATTATACCCCGCTCAAAAACCGGTCGTTTTTCTTTGAAAAATTTTAACAATTGCAAGTGAACTTTTTTGAGCTATGCTCATATGCGCTTTGAAAAATTTCCCAGTTTTGCAGCTTACGAGTCCTTTGCTCTACTGGAGTACACAACAATCGTGAGCATCTTCATTTATCACGGGAGCTCCTTTCTCGACCTCTCGTTCACATGCGATCTCTACAATTATGATCCTCTTCCTTCTAATCTCAACTCATTGCAATAAAGAGATTCAATTTCACTCAGACACGAGAACAAAAGGTTTTTGTTCCATCAAACGAGTAACAACGCTCAAACACAGCACTTAATTTTTTTTATCGCTTTTCTATCTTCAAATTATATTTATGTACCTGGCGGTCTTACTCTCTTTCGCTCTTTGTCTTTCATTCTCTTCATTTCCCTTTTCCTTTTTGCTCTTTTTTTGGTATTGCACATCTTGTCTCGTTTTTTCTTCTTTTTTTCGTAGAAAGTGAGTGAATGGGGTCGAAAAACCTGTGACAATAAAGCAACTCGAGTATGAATGTGAATAGAATCAAACTTCATCAGGGAATCACTAAAGTTTATTCACATGGGACAACAGAAGATGTTGACTCGTAGTATTTTTTCTTCGAAGAGCTCAGGTTTCGTTTGAGCCTTCCCTAAGGGCTCTGGCTGTTTTACAGCTTGCATCAACAGCTAATGCTCTGGTGGAATTTTCCAGAGCTGTGACAATTCTGTGGTCAAGATCAGCCTCCCACTCATCGGATGTACTCTTGCAAGTTCGGTCGCTCAGGATTGGATTTCCGGTGTAATTCTCGCCGGAAAAGTTGTCTCCACCGCTGTTTCTCTCCTGTCTTTTGTACATTTTCATTCACAACGTCAAAAAAATTCTCCCGGCAATTTATGACGATACAGAAAATAGTGAATAAAATAATGTCTCGTAATAGATAAACAGCGAACTCAAAAAAATCGATCAGAGCAAGAAAAATACCAATTTTGTTGTAATTCAGTTGCCACCAGGCTTAGTTAATAAAAAAATTAGAAGCTCAATTCAATCAAAACATTGAAGATAAGGGAAGTGGCTAAACACGTAATTGTTTTGAAACATGGGACGGAACCTGTGATAATCTTCTGTGAATCTCGACACCTTCATTCACAGCTGATTGGTCCTTCTGTATGTGATAGACAAGACGACACGGCGGTCTTTTCAATTTTCTCGCCAGCAACAACATCGTGAGCAGAGTCAACAAGAACATGCTCCAACCCCCTCCTAAAGTCATCGTGAGCAGAGTCAACAAGAACATGCTCCAACCCCCTCCTAAAGTCATCGTGAGCAGAGTCAACAAGAACATGCTCCAACCCCCTCCTAAAGTCATCGTGAGCAGAGTCAACAAGAACATGCTCCAACCCCCTCCTAAAGTCATCGTGAGCAGAGTCAACAAGAACATGCTCCAACCCCCTCCTAAAGTCGAATCACACATCCTTCTGCTGCTTTCATGAGATCTTACATAGTTCTTGGGAAATCATTTTGTGAGACGAAAGCTCTTCAGAAACAAGAAAAAGAAAAATCGCATAAAAACTTAAACAAATAAAAATGTTCTGTTGAAAAATGCTTCAACACCAATCTAATTACTTCTCTCTTGTGTGAAAAAGTTTCGTTGTAGCTTCAATGCTAAGAGAATAATAAAAACTTGTAAACTTTTACAGTCCGGCATAATCAGCATAATAGGCTAGCTGTTACGTTCATTACTACTATTTTGTTCATTACTACTATCAGGCACTGTAGTGCAGGGGTGAAAATGCTTGACTTAGAGTAGTTCGGCAGGAATTCGGATTCGCTGTGATGAATTATTTTTGCAACATTTTTATTTTTACATCAAAAATTATTTTTCCATCAAAAAACGCTTAGGCTTAGAAAAAAGTTCGCGCTAACGAGGCCGTACGTATTAGGCGAACGAGACCGCATAAGAAAATTTCTCATATTCTTAATTTGGTCAATTCAATGACTTTAATTGAGCCAGGCCGTTTTTTTAAGCCAGCCGATTATGCCAGACTGCAAAATTTCACAAGTATGATAAAATCGAATCTTTTTAAAAAGGGACCAAAAATGAAAATGACTCCATAGTGATCAGGATGCGATGATTCGGCGACACTGAGAAGTAGCTCAGATGCGAGCGATTGATCAAACTAAATTTTATCATCAAGATCTACAATACTTTTTTTATCTTGAAAGTTCTTGAAAGTTTGAAAGTTTGAAAGTTCATCAAGATCAAAAATCTACATAAGAGTTCGCGCATTATATGATAAATCCAGCAAGGATCTTCTCAAACAAATTGATAAATGGAATAGGCATTGTCAGAAAGTAAAACTGGTCAAGTCGCGTGACTTGTATAGACATATAGCCTCCTTGATCAAACCTAAGACCTGTCCTCCTCGTGTTCTCATTGACTCTTCGGGTGTTAATGTTCTCGACACATTTCAAAAATGTGATCTATTAGCGAAGGAATTTGTTTCCTCGTTTACTCTCGACGATGGACTGTCTCCCCCACTACTCGGTCCTTCCATTCAACAACAAGTAAGTGACTTTATTTGTTTTCCATCTACTGTAGCTCGGTTGTTATCAAAATTGAAAGGTACTTGCAGCACTGGTGCTGATGGGATTCCGCAAATAGTTTTCAAAAAATGCTCAAAATCTCTCGCTCTTCCATTAGCACATATTTATAACTTCTCTTTATCTCTCGGTGTTGTACCTGAAATTTGGAAGCATTCTTTGATCACTGCCATTCCTAAATCTGGTAAAGACCCTTCTCTTTCATCGTCTTACAGACCCATTTCTATTCTTTCTCCAGCTTCAAAGGTTATGGAACGGGTTATCAGGTCTATTATAATAGAGCACGTTTCTCATTTTGAGATACTCCCCTCAAGTCAACACGGTTTCCGGGCGGGCGCTTCCATAGTTACAAATTTACTCTCATGTGAAAATGATTGGACGAAGGCTCTAAGTGCAGGACTCTCCACCGATGTGATTTATATAGATTTCTCTCGTGCATTTGACACAGTATGTATAAATAAATTGTTAAGAAAATGTACTCATTTCGGTATACCGAGTTTAGTTATAACTTGGTTGAAGTCGTTCCTAACAGATAGAGAATTTTCCGTTCGTATGAGCGACACCTTATCAACTCCACATCCTGTTACATCCGGTGTCCCACAAGGGTCTGTATTGGGACCCTTGCTCTTTGTCTTATACATATCCGACTTGAATCAAGTTCTTTCTTCATTCACTAACGTTCGATATCAAGCATATGCTGATGACATAAAGTTGTATCTGTCTTACAACAAGAATAACATGACAGAACGTTGTCTTGAACTTCAAGCTTCTCTAGATGAAGTATCATTCTGGTGTACTTCCAACCAATTATCTCTCTCTACCTCTAAAACAGTTCATTTACATATCGGGTCTACGGCACTTACTCCTACCTATTACATAGACAATACTGCTTTGGAGTGTGTGAGTCGAGTTCGTGATCTAGGTGTACAAATAATCCCTTCTCTTCGGCGTAATATCACTATATCTGACCGAGTATCTAGAGCTAATTCTGCTCTATATTCAATGTTAAGAGCCGTGAACATCAATGATGCCTCTATCTTGGTGAAATGCTTCAAAATTTATGTCATGCCTCATTTAGAATTTGCTTCAAGTTTCTGGAATCCGCACTTCAAAAAAGACGTCGAAGAAATAGAGAAAGTTCTCAGGTCTTTCACGAGAATCGTATTCGCTCGCTGCTTTCCTAACTGTAGCTATCCTCACGGAAATACATCTTATAAAAGTAGACTCTCTAAGCTAGGTCTCATGTCTTTAGAAGAGAGACGAGTATATATGGATTTGACCATGGCATGGAAAATAATCAATGACAAAACCATCATTAAGAAACAACATTTTTTCCAAAGAACCAAAGAAACGCGAACTAATTCTCACGGAGTTTCAATAGAAGTAACGAAGAACAGTGCTAGGTACAATTCATTTAGTCTGAGAGTAGCCCGTTGGTTTTCTCGTGTACCAGAAATGCTTGACATAACTTCTTTCAAAATGTTCGTAGAACTGCTTAAAAATAATAATGTGATGAAAAACCTTGCCATTACGAACAAAGTTGACTGATTACAGCCTTTTGCGATTTTTGAACAACAGACGACGCAACAGCAATAGTTTTCACTCTTGAAATGAAATCTCGCTTCTGTTCATCATACGTTTATCCAAAGTCGAGATCTCGAAGTTCTTCACGGAGACATATATTTCCAATCATCATCGAAGATACCCTTGTTCATCCTACCCAAAAAGTCCAAACCATCAATTATTAATTCTTTGCCAAGGGCAGCCGATGGGAACCGGGGGACTTGGTCGGTGAGGAGCAGCTCCTCCACTGCTGATGCCCACTCAGTCAAACCAAGTACCGCTCAAGGTAGCCGCTCTCAAATCACTCGCCAAAGCTATCCTTCTGTACTCCTCCCGATCCAATCACGGCCTGGTCCACCGCTATCAAAAAACTCAAACACGCGGATTCGTCACCCGCATGTTCTCTCATCGATCTTGAACTCTGGAAACCGTTGGGCACCCAAGGCTCCCTAGCTCCCAAACTACCCTACAATTGCATTTTTCGAAATGTAGATAAAATATATATATATACTAAATTTTAATTTTATCACATTTAAAATTTATTATTGTAGATCTAATTGTGAGAACAAGTTTTTTAACGCCTATTCGTCTAGTTTGAAACAAGTTTTTGACAGAAGCTTTCAGAATGAAAAAGAAAAAGCTTCAACGAACTGAAAAGTAGCAGTGAATGAGCAGCACAACCGCTCTCCGCATTATAAACAACTAAGAGTAATGCTAAACTAATCAACCTTCTATTTCGACAAATGCTGTTTTTTTCTAAATGTTTTCAATCTCATGATTTCTTTCTTCACGTTACCAGTCACTTCGCAAGTTTATGAGAAGTGAAATATGAACATTAAAAATCATTTAATGTTATATGAAATGAGGAATCGAATGTTCCAGACGTTTGAATGGAAATAAACTGATTCAAATTCAGCGATGACTTTTTAATCCTTCCAGCAAAAACAAATTTCACATAAAAAACTTGTGTCGTTTCGAACCACAACTTCGCGAAATATTAGTTGGTCACGTAAATGTTTTGTGTAGAGTTCTTTATGAAAAAAAAACTCTAACTGTTTCTGCGGTGCAGAATATGCGATACGCGATTGCATTCATAGCTTCCCCCTATTTTTGATGTACATAGTAAAAAAGAGCTTCGGAGCCATATTTTTCGTTTTATACTCTGAAATCGAAATTTGAAAGTTGTAAACTTTATTTGTAAATCATCTTCACCGTTTCATTGAACAAGTTCAAATAAAATACAGGATGTGAATACTTGTTAATATTGAAAAGTAGTTAAATTAGCTATACTCAATCACTTGGGACTTGATAGTCACAGATCAAAACATTGAAAATTTGGCGGTATGACCTGAACAGGAAGTTCTATTCAGTAGGATAATGACTAGATTAGCGTTTTCAATAGTCAAAACATCTTGGAAAGCTGAGATACCCTGATAAGTACACGTATTTTTTACATGACATCGTTTGCAATAATGTTATCTCTCTCTCTCTCACACACACTAGCTGATTCACCTCTCTCTCTCTCTCTCTCTCTCTCTCTCTCTCTCTCTCTCTCTCTCTCTCTCTCTCTCTCTCTCTCTCTCTCTCTCTCTCTCTCTCTCTCTCTCTCTCTCTCTCTCTATCTATCTATCTATCTATCTATCTATCTATCTCTTCAAAACCAGTAAAGCGTTCGAATTTCAGTAGCTAAAAGTTGCCGCTTGAAGTTCGGGTCATACTTTGCTTGCCAGAATCGCGCGTTCAAATTCGATCCTCTTGTACCTCAAGTAATTCATTTATGCGAATGCAGTTAGGATTGTCAGCACCGCATTAAAATGATATAACTGAGTTCGATTCCACACGCGTACTAGCTTTGCTGGTGTTTTAGTTCAGTCATACGTCATACCAAACTGTACTAACTTTGGCTTGAGTAAGAAGATAGCGATCGCTGCGCTCAAGGCGCAGTACATAACCCACGTGTCGAGTGCCACTGCAAAAAAGTTCATGTACAGGGGTAGGCAGATTTATTGCAATTTGGTTATTAACCGAATTCTCGAACGGAAAAGAGTATTTCCAAAAGTTGAAATTTCTTTCGAAACGGGCTCTTCGTTTACAAATTACGGTCTTCAGACGTTGTGGGTGTTTGGCTATAACGGTAAAAGGCTACTCTGGGAGAAGATCGGCGTAAGCTCTCTTCAGAGACGATTTCAGGGCATCGACGCTGTGGTGTGCTTTAGCACAGACTTTGGCCTGCATGTACCCCTGAATGGCAAAGTCAAGGGGGTTCAGGTCGGGAGAGTAGGCCGGCCAGTCTCCCTTCGGAATGAAGCCCAGAAAATTGGTTGCGCACCATGTTTGCACACCTCTTGCTGTATGGGAAGGCGCCCCATCCTGCTTACACACATAAGGAACTCCATTAAAATGAGCATCTGCCCAAGGTTTCACTACACCCTCCAGTATGTTTTCCAAGTAACTTTGGCGTTCACTTTGGCTTTCTCTTTCGAGAGCGTTGACTTGCCGGTCAAGCACACAGCCCGAAACACCATGACTCTAGCTGGGTGTTGGGTCAGAATCTCCCGTTCTGGTCAGCCTCAAGAGACATAAGAGCAAGTACGCGTCGGTTCTGACTATTGTGCTCTTCTTCTACAGTGAAGATAATCTCGTCACTGAACATGGTCTTATCCAACTCGCAACCATTTATCCGAGCTAAGAGCTCGCGCGCTTTTTCGACACTTGCGTTCTCATTTCGATCCGTGAGTATGACACACTTTTGCTCCGGAAGGAAGTGAGTCCTAGATGCTCGTATACAACCCTTCCGATCGAGCGAGAAGAAATTTTCAGTGACTCGGCCATTTTTCATGCTTCTCCTTGGATTGTAGGCCACTCTTTGCCTCACCTTGCGTACGTTTCCGGTTGCAGTAGCAGTTCGTTTTCTAGCTCTGCCTGGTCGAACGTGGATCCCTCCAGTGCTCTTCCTTTGTTTTATGGTACTACAGACGATGGATGGGCAGACTCCTATTGTTCTGGCGATTACGGAATGCTTGTACCCGTGGCTGTGTCTACCGAAATTTGGAGTAAGTTGTCTATTGGCTGCTACCATATTTTTGAGTGAACCGAATTTCACCAAGTTTTGACGTAATGTTAAAAGATTGTCCTTCAAAAATGATCAATCCAATCGTTTTTTGAGTGCAACTGTTGCGCATAATAGGTCAAACATTTATTGCAAAAAAACTACCAAACCTGCACGTGTACATGTATGTATTCACTGCATTTTCCAAAAAAAATTTTTTGAACAAAATCTTTAATTTCATGACTTCAACTGCCAAAATCATATTTCATAAATTTCTGACCAAAATAGGGTTAATAGTGGAAATTCATTATAAAATTTGTTAATGTTGGTGGAAATTTATTATGAATGAACAACGAGTGGAAGTTTATCAAAGTCAGTTTGCCGTCTTTAACAAGAAACTACATGTTCATAACTGACACCAGTAATTGAGAGAGAGCATGGGACCACCAGTTGATCCATCCAAAGTGTACACCAAGGAAGTCGCATTGCGAGCCAAATTCATCGTGTACACCATTATGAACATCATCAACTGCCTGCGAAGTGAATTTGTGATCATGAGGAAAAAGTTAACACAAGCAACAAAAATAAAAAAATAAAAGGTAGCTTAGTTGTAAAAAGCATCGCTAAAAAGGGGGAACGTGGTTTCTGATCCCACACAAAAAAAGGTTTTCGAACGAGTTTTTGCGAGTGTTTTCCGTTCCCCAAGTTTTATCTTACATTAAAAAGAAACAAAGAAAACTTTGCTGACCCCCATATAACGAGAACACCAGAAGAAGTCGCTTCCTGAACAGGAAAAGTGATCTCGATGCTGATTTCGATTCCGATGGGGAAGACTGGAATGGCGAAGAATCCAAGGGCCGAGCAGAGAAGCAAAAGTGCAAATGGTTCCAGGTAAACAGTGGTCGGCGAATGGCGCAGGAACTCAAATAAAACCAGAGTTACTTGATTCGGGACTTATTTTTACACTTACCTTCAAATATTTTAACTTCGCAATGAGGGAATCTAATTTTTTTGCCTTATTGGTTAGAATCTGAGAACTTGGGCACCAGCTTTTGGTCAAATTGGACTTTATGGAAACTAATCGTCATCTAGTTAAAAATATTTCATTGAAGACGAGTGTTTTTTGTAATTTATTATAGAAAAAGTGAAGCTGGTTGCTTCTTGTGAATCAAGTGTTTTTATTAAGTAAAAAATCCATAATATACAGTCTCCAATCATATGAAAACGAAAGATTTTCTCAAGAGCTTTCAATTAAAAAAAATTATTCACTCTAAAATTTTCCAAGAGATCACCCTAAACTGAAACATAATCAATTTAAATTTATTCTATGGCTTTTTCGAAATTTGAACAAAAATTCTCACGACATCTGTGCCGAGGGCGGTGAAGAAACAGCCGGTCACACAAATGACAATAACCTGAACAAACATTTTGAGCTATGAAACTTGTTTTAGGACGAGGTTGGTTTTCTTTTGCTCTGGTAGAAAAGTTGAAGAACTGACTCTTTTGAAGTTCTTCGTCTTATCGACATAAACACCGGCTGCAATCGAAGACGCACAGCCAACAGATGAAGCTGCGACCACCAAATACGCTGTCGTTGATTCCTGCAGCCGATTCTATTGACCTGCCAATATGTTTCTTAAATTTTAAGAAGCTATACTGACAGGGTAACCGAGTTCATTGCATAGCTGATCGATGCCGATGAAGACGCTCCACATCAGGGCAAACGAGAGAGCGAAGACGAACATCACCACCCAATAGCTGAATGATCTGCGCACCACAACATTACATCAGCATTCCCATCGACTAAAAAAAAGGGAACACAGCGTAGACACTCTGAGAAATTAAGCAGCTGAATTACAGGTCGTCAGAAAATAGCAAATTGGCCAGAACATTGGAACGTACTGCTTTCATTTCGCTTGCTTGGCGTCTCTCCAACATTTTGGCTACTTCTCCTTCTAAAAACTCCCACGTTGCTTTACAAAGAATTTGGAACGACGAACGCTTATTTGAGCGATGGATTTATATTAAATCCATCGCTCAAATAAGCGGTCGTCGTTCCAAATTCTTTGTAAAGCAAAGCTTGCTTAATTATAAGCGAAAGAATATGTAAACTTTCTTATCACTAGATTTTTGGATCTCTATTTTATAAATCTTGTGAGAAAAGAATTGTTCAACTTTTTTCTGATCATCATGCCTAAATTTGAATGTGAGGAACTAACTTGAATATGGTGCAGAGGGCTTTAATGAAGTCGGGAGCCACGTGGTTTTCAGTGGAGGGTGAGGGCGGAGTGGGCGGAGAGGAGCGCGAGATGAAAAGAGACGCCATGAAGACCGACACCGCCAGGATGCTGAAGCCGATGTTCTGAAACGATTCGAGAATCTCATCATCCGAGGCAATTTATTCATTCAACCAGCTTTCACAATATAGTATAGTGCTTACTTTTTTCCGCCGCATGGTATTTTATTGCTAGTAAGCTTCATAAACAAGGTAAAACTTGTTCAGGATTTTGGCTAATATGGTTGTCAGAGTTGCTTAGAGAATACTATGTAGGAAAGATGAAAATTATGATTAGAGCTGTGAAGGATCATAAGTGTTTTATAAATAGATGTGGGAATGAAAATGAGAAAACATCAAATGAAACTGATTGAACATATCGGAGAATCAACTAACGAGGTAGAGAAAGTCATAAGCATTTGAGGAGGAAGTTGATGAGACGATGAAGGTGGGAACAACTGATCCGACCGCCACCCCGAGTGGATTGGCTGCAAAACGCGAGTTTAAATCTGTCTTCAAAGAACCATGAATCTCTTCTCAATCTCGTTAACTCGACTCAGTCAACGACAACTTTTCAGAAATTCTGACGAGCTCTAAGTGCTACAACGATGTCCGCCTTCACGCGGTGCAGCACGACAGTCTACAGACTGCAAAGGACATCAACAACCTTCTCCGGAAGCATCACGCTTTGAAGAAACTACAAGAGAGCCTCTCTGTCTCTCTCTCTCTCTCTCTCTCATCTCTTCACTACACCTCCGTCTTCGTTCTTTTTTTCGCCTGAGGGACAGTCCGATCCGGCTGGCCTGTCCCAACTACTTCTCCTATTGGCCGGAGACATCGAGAGTAACCCAGGACAAAGGATGTGGCTGTGCACTACATGCAAGAGAAAGGCGAATACTAACTGCATCCAGTGCTCCCACTGCTCAGAGTGGGTCCACACTAAATCGACATGCAGTGGCCTCTCCTCACTCAAAGAATACATCCATGTCGAATACCGCTGCCCGTCATGCATAACATCAACGACTCCGCTGACGACCACGAACACCAGGCAAACTCTCTCCTCTGACCCCACGTCCAACAGCAGGAACCTCAAGATTTTGCAATACAACTGCAATGGCTTCTCTGGCAAAACGACGGAACTCCATGAACTCGTCACTCGTCTGAAAGTCGATCTATTTCTCATCCAAGAAACTAAGCTAACGAACCGTTCCAAATGTCCACAAATTCCTGGATACACTATCGTAAGAAAAGATCGTGAGAAGAACTCCGGAGGCGGTCTTATTACCGGAATCAGCGAATCGCTGTCCTACACTGTAATGCCCTCTCCGACCGACACACATTTGGAATCTCTCACCGTCCGCATATTCGATGCCGATGGGAAGTCGCTCGATGTTACCAACATATACATACCACCGACGAGCTCTTGCACCACTGGTTACACGCCCGACCTCACTCCGTTCTTACACAATCGCGAGAGATCCATCATACTCGGTGATCTTAACGCTCATGATGCCGCATGGTTCTCCAAATCTTCAGACAGCAGAGGCTCTCACATCGCAGAAACGATCGATGCTTCAGAACACGCCGCAGTAAACCGTGACACGCCTACCAGAGTACCAGTCAACGGAAGACCATCTTCTCCAGACATCTCCATTTGTTCGCTGGACTTACTTTCTCAAGTCTCATGGAAAACAATACCATCTGGAAGCTCCGACCATCTACCCATCGTAATCGTCCTTGAGGGTTCCAACTACATCCGCACGCACAGGAAAGTCTCCTTCACCAACTTCGGAAAAGCGAACTGGAAAATCTTTGAACAGCTCGTCGAAGAAAAGTTATCCACGACACCTCTTCTCGACCTCCCCGCCGCCCAAGCTGAGCCCTTCTTCCGGAAGATCCTGTTATCTGCAGCCGCCAGCTCAATCCCACGCGGTCGCATCAAGAAGAGAAACGTTGCCTTAACACCAGAAATCCGAGATTGGATGACCAAACGAGACGCTTTACGAGAATCAGACCCATCAAGCCAAGACATCAGCACTCTCAACATGAACATCAGACGAGCCACGGACAGAAACAAAAGGGACATCTGGAGAAACTTCATGGAGACCTTTGATCCCAAACTAGACAGCAAGAAACTGTGGAAAACGATCAAGATGTTGAATGATAAAGGACGTCCCCCACCAAACTGCGCCATCGACTTCGGGAAAGGACCCCTCACATCCTCCTTTGAAATCGCGAACCAGTTCAACAAACGCTTCACACGCCCAGTCGACTACAAAACAAAAAAGGAAAATCGGAAAACCATGAAGAAAGTTCACAACATACACGCTAAAGATTTTGTCGAGTACTCAGAGGCCGCAGTGAAATCAGCTATTAAGAAGACAAAGAAATCAACAGCCCTCGGACCGGACGGACTCGCTCCAATACTCTTCCATTATCTCGGGAACAGAGGTATAGCCGCCCTCACAAAGCTCATCAACGACTCCCTCAGCTCTGGCAGAATTCCCATGATTTGGAAATCTTCAGTCACTCTCCCACTCCTGAAAGCAGGAAAAGAGGCAACGGATGGACCAGGATACCGACCGATCTCCTTACTCTCACCGATGGCGAAAATCATAGAACGACTTCTGTTGGAAGAACTCAAGCCGTACGTAAGAGTAGCTGAGCACCAGCATGGATTCACCACAGGAAGATCCACCACCTCTGCCCTCCTCACTCTTTCAAAAGACGTAGCTGCAGGCTTTAACGCGAAGAGACCAGCTAAACGTACAGTGATGTTGGCAATCGACATGTCAAAGGCCTTCGACAGCATAGACATAGCGGTACTCATAGATCTCGTCCTACAAACCGACGCCCCAAACTTCGCAAAGAAATGGCTAGCATCGTACCTCAGAGGACGAACGAGCCGTACATCCTTTCGCGACGTCCTCTCAAGCTCATCCCTGATCAGAAGCGGAGTCCCTCAAGGCAGCGCACTCTCACCGCTTCTTTTCAATTTATATCTAAGCGATCTTCCGAACAACGATCCAAACATCAAAATCGTCTCTTATGTTGATGATATAACGCTATGGGCGTCAGATCCGAGCATTTCCACTGCCTCGCTACACATACGATCCGGGCTCCCACACATCGAAAAGTTCATCCACGATCGTGGACTATCTATTTCTCCTGCCAAAAGCCAGCTTCTACTCTTCACACCTTACAGCAAAGAGTACAAGACTATCCTAGATGTCTCGATCGGAGGTCAGAGCGTACCCACCGTGAATACCGCCAAAATCCTTGGAATTACATATGATTCTATGTTCACATTCAGTCATCATGCGAAAGACATAGCAGGCCGAATGTCGCAACGTAACAATGTACTGAAGGCGCTAGCCGGCAGTACGTGGGGCAACCAAAAGGAGACACTCCGTCTCACGTACAAAGCCATTTGCCAATCCATATACAGCTACGCAGCTCCAGCCTGGGCCAGCTTTCTCTCCTCTTCAGCACATACCAAAATTCAAAGAGGACAGAACAATGGCCTGCGTATCGTAACAGGAAACCATCAAATGGCCAGCGTCGACCACATACATGCTGAAGCTAAAGTTATGAGATCGAAATCGCACCTTCACATGCTATCAGCCCAATACTTGGCAAGGACCTTGAGCCAAACTCACTTCCATCACGGATTATTTCTCCAAGGACCCCCACCACGCAACATGAAAGCTGATCTTTACATCGCATGCAGAAGCACTGTTGAAAGAGCCCTGTCGGAAACAGCAGAGAAGAACAACGGGAAAAACGTCGCCAACCGAGTCCACACAAACATGGTCTCAGAAGAAAAGGAAACCATCCAAGGTCCAGTCATACTGGGCGGCCGACCACCACCGGACATAAATGAAGAAGAAGTGGACCTCTCGAGAAACGCCCGCTGCACGCTGAGCCAACTTCGCTCAGGCTACAGCAGGTACACCAACCACTACTTACACCGGATCGATGACTCGATACCTGACTACTGCCCTGACTGTCTCAAAGGACCTCACGACGTGGCCCATCTCTTCAAATGCGCTAGACGTCCAACAAGACTCACGTTGGAAGATCTCTGGATGAAACCAAAAGAAGTAGCCTCATTTCTGAGACTATTGTGAAGGAAAGAAGAAGAGATGTATTTAAAAAAAAGAAAAAAAAGAGAGGAGAGAGAGAGGGAGAGAACGGTCCTCCATGGCCAACTCTCTTCGACGCGAGACGTTTGCCGGCAACAACAACAACAACAAAAATTCTTATTTAAAGAACTCGAATGTTATATTTAGAGAATTATTTAATTCGGAGTAGCGCTCGGTGAACATCTGGTCAGGCAGCCAGCTTGCGTGGCATAACTTTGAGCTCACCACCAAATTGAACATTTTCCGATGTTTTAGAAGGCGCAACAAAAAAAAACAAACAGCCATGGAGTTGACTACGCAAATAAATAATATGACCCACTTGACAACCGTAATATAGTTTGAATGGAGCATTTCCCGCCAAAAACCGTAAAATCGACTATGGCATAACTATGAGCTCACTTTTTAAAAAGCTCATTTCAGATGTGTTTAAAAATTTTTTTTATATTTTCAAAAAAAGTTTTGTTTTTGCAGATTAATGCCGAGTGCAACGCAACTTTCTCAAGTCGAAAAGGGGGAAATAGACGTGTTATTGGCGAATAAGAAGAGCAATCGTGAGATTGCACGCCAGTTGGGTCAGAGCCCTAATTGTGTGAATAATTACGTCTCTGGTCGACTGAAGACGACTGCACAGAAGAAGGGTGGGCGACCACGAAAGTTTTCGACTCGGGATCGACGCGCAATCGCGAAGAAAGCGTCAAATGCTGCCAAGTCACTGAAGCAGATCGCAGCCGAAGCAGGTGTTCCAGCTTCTAAGAGGACGGTTCGTCGCATTCTTTCGGAAACTGGACATTTTGTCAACTCTAAAATGAAGCCGGCACCTCGATTGACAGAGAATCATAAAACTCGACGCCTGGAATTCGCAACCAGAGAGCACAAACGTGACTGGAGTAAGGTGAGAATCATGACATTATTTGGCTATTGATAAAAAACATTCCTCGGTGCAGGTGGTCTGGTCCGACGAAAAGAAGTGGAATCTGGACGGATGTGACGGCCAACACTCGTATTGGCATGATCTTCGCAAGGACCCGCTGCTCTTCAGTCCCCGTGGACATGGAGGCGGTAGTCTCATGTCTTGGGGTGCGTTTCACGCCGGCGGAACCCTCCCTCTGCAGTTTCCTTCCATGCGAATGAACTCGGATGAGTATCAGGAAGTACTCGCACACGATTTGGTACCGTTTTTCCGTAGCCCAGTTAACAATTTCATGATTTTAATGCATGATAATGCATCCATACACACAAGCACCTCTACAAAATCGTTCCTTTTGTCGAAAAATATACCCGTTTTAGAATGGCCAGCTGTTTCCCCTGATTGTAACCCAATAGAAAATATCTGGGGGTTGTTAGCTAGACGTGTATATGATGGAGGAAAGCAGTACTCCACAATCGCTGAGCTTAAAAGTTCCATTGAGCAAGAATGGTCTTCTTTGCCTGTTTCTTACCTTCAAAAGTTGTCAGATTCTATGGATAACAGAATTGTCCAGCTTATGATCAGAAAGGGTGCAGCTTTCGAATACTAATTAGTTTTATTTTGTTTGTTTCTTAGGAGTTTTTCAAATGAGCTCAAAGTTATGCCACACCACATTTTCCGTTATTTTGAATAAATAAGGTTTTTTTGAGCGGAGTACGGCACTTTTGTGGTGAATATTATTCACTTGAGTGGTCGACTCTATGGCATTTTGTATTTTTTGTTGCGCCTTATAAAACATCGGAAAACTTGCAATTTGGTGGTGAGCTCAAAGTTATGCCACGCACTGATGGTAGAGAATTATATCTAGAATACAGAAAACTTAAAAACAAAGAAAAGGATAATATCATCAAATACACTCTCACTAAAGAACTCTTATCTCTCAAAAAACACTGATAAAATAAGAATAACCAGTACAATATGTGACTACTTCTGGAGGAAACAAAGGGAACCCAATACAAAAGACAGTACTTATATCAACATCAAACTACCTTACTATGGTAAATATATGGATAACATACCCTTCAACCGCATCTTTAACAAAGCTTCTATCAATGGTTTAAAATTGAAAAGTCTAATTCTCAGACCATTTACATTCCGCACTACATATATATAGTTTAACTGAACCATTCAGTAAAAAAGTTTCCAATTATAACAATTTTCCTTAAGGAACTTAATTATGACAATAAGAAAAACATTTTAGAAAGCGAATGTTATTGCTATAAATACCCTGAACTTATAAACAATACTTTTGGACACATATGCAGCGGAAATACAAAAATCACTTATGACTCATTTCTACGTCAAATTCTAGATCGAGGTACAAAATATCGCATTTGTGAAAATGTTGATAAAGATACAATTATTTTAGAAGTGGAACAATCCATCAACCAGACAGTAACGAAAATGACCAAAACATTCCATCTTAATCAATATGATCGTATTATTATTTACAATACACTCCAAAAACAGTGCCTTCCTCTAATTTCTAGATATCTCGATAGATTCCACTATTTCGATTCCACTAATTACAAACAAATTTACAGAAGCATTTTTGAAATACGAAAAAATTTCATAATAACCCCTATTGATAAAGCTAGTAACAACTATGCATTCACTTGCAAGAAATTATATCTTCTATTTATGAACGAAGAGATTAATACAAGCACAGAAAATACTAGAACCTATCAACCAATTCCTTCTTTAAACACCCTTAACATAATTAATAAACACTTGGAACTAACTAAAGAACTCAAAATTCCAATTCCTTTATCTAACATATACAACATACCAACTGTATATGGTATACCTAAAATGCACAAAACTCCTGTTAAATTCCGATTTATTACCGGAGCTTCCAACAGCAGTCTCAAACCATTATCTCAAGAACTTCAATTAATTCTCAAACATCTATCCAGACATTTCAAAAAACATTGCAAAAAACAAGCGAAAGAAATGGTACTAATCACCTTTTTTCTATTCTTAACACTAAACCCGTGCTTCATGAGCTTAGACTATCGGGGAATCAATCAAAAGAAATATACTGTGCTGACTTCACTTCTCTTTTTACCAACCTCCCACATGACATAGTTAAGATCAACATAGTCTATGTTACATAGATAGAGTTATAAAAAACTTGTTTCAAAAATTGTGGATTCCAAGCCATCAGAATTAAAGGTAAACAAACCAGTTACACTAATGAAACCAGTAAAAGTAGAACTTACCTTCCCTTTCAAATATACAAAATGTTTACTTATATCTTAGACAATAGCTATGCCCTTTATAGTCAAATTATCTATAAACAAAACAAAGGTTTACCTCAAGGTAATAACGCGTCTACTCAAATCGCTGACTTAACACTAGCTATGATGGAATTTCATTATATTAACCAAAACATAAAAGGAACTCACCCTTTAAGATTTTCACTTAATTGTACCTTCCGATACATTGATGATTCAATTCATATATCACACAAACTGAATGAGTTCATTTCTTTTACAAAAGAAGTATATCATAATTCTCTTACTTTAGAACAAACTAATCAACAGAGATACAAAGCTGAATTTCTTGACCTAGACATAGAAGTCTTAGAAGATGGTACTACAAAGTTTAAACTATACAACAAAACCGATGCATACAACTTTAAGGTTATAAAATACCCTCACTTTAGCTCTAATATACCTATCAACATTGGTCTTAACACCATATACAGTGAAACTTTACGTTTTAGTAATAACTGTAAACACATAGAAGACTTTCTCAACAGAATCACTATGTTAATAGACTCTTACAGGTCAAACCAATTTCAAGATCATATAATATTAGGTAGATTAATTAAAACTATCACCAAAAACCCATCAATATCACTAAAATATAACACAGTACACATTAATATCAATCAAAAGATCATTGAACAGTTCCAACACATTGAGTATCATCATTGATCACTCAATTCCCTTCCATCCCCATCTCTTTTTCTGTTATTAAATATCTCATCACTACTTCATACGCTATTGACATTCCGTTTTTAGGAAAATTCCTTTTTGTTTACGTTTTTTGTTATGTATGTTATCGTTATTTAAATTTTAGTTTAATAATTAAAGTTTGTTTTTCACAATTTATTTATTATTTCTCTATCACGGTCTCTCTGGGAACTCACTGAAGAGCCCCGCCCAGAAAAAGCGAAAGTCTGTCTGGGCTCGGGGGCGAAACAGACTTTCGCATTTGTTATTCATAATTCAAAGCAGAACTTTATCTTTTAAATACTACGCAATTTTTCTTCAAAATAAACGCATTATGCACTTTCACAATCTTTCTCTACTCTAATACCCAAGGATTAAAAAAAAGCTAACCAATAAAAGAGAGGACATTAGCGAGAGCTCTCTGGTTCTCGGGAAACCAGAACTCGGCAACCTTCGGGGAAAGGACCAAGAAGAAAGGCTGCGCAGAAGCCGCGACGATTGAGCCTGTCATATTAATCAATTGGTTCATTACAGTGGTTGACAAGGATTGCATAGATACAGGGTGCACCAAAAGTCCAGGTGGACGACTTTGTCACTTTGTGTCTTCTTTGTTTGGTGTAGCGGTTGTGTGATTTTTCGCTTGTGTATTATTCATAATGTTGCTAACAAACCCTGAGAAAATCAGAATGAAAACTCTTTTCGTTTTCCGGTAATGCTCTATGATATGGACCGAGGCTACATTCTGCGCTTGAACCAGTCCGGGCACGCTCAAAAACACATGGCCAGAACCACTGGATTCTCCCGCAGGACCATTGAAAACACAAAACGTCGCTTTCTTGAGACTGGTACGACGAATGAGCGGCAGACCAGTGAGCGCGACCACTTCCTTCAACGTGAGAAGCATCCGAGACAAGATTCGATATAACCCCAATCAGAGTCTCAGAAAAGTCGCAAAGAAGCTTAATATCTCGGATAGTTCTGTTCGTATGATCGTCAAATCTCGCATGGGACTTCGCCACATCAAGCTGCAGAAGAGTCACGCATTGACGGATCAGATGAAGGCGACGCGTCTTCAGCAATGTCGTGAACTGTCAAAGCGGTTCAAGCTGGTGGACTGTTTGTATATTCTCTTCACCGATGAGAAGTTGTTCAATATTGAGCAGTCTTTTGACGACCAGAGCGAAAGGGTTTGTTCGCAATCGGTCAACGAGGCCAATAAGAGTGGCTGTTACGTCTCGAGAAAGGACCATGCCGCTTCTGCCATGGTCTGAGCCGGGATTTGCGCGACTGGAAAGACTCCATTCGTTTTCGTCAAGCAGGGAGTCAAAATGAATGCCAATAACTACCTGAACGACATTCTCATAAAGGAAGTACTTCCCTGGAGCCAGGCTCACTTCGCGGGAGGCAAATGGACGTTCCAGCAGGACTCTGCGCCCGCCCACTAGGCTAAAGGTGCAAGACTGGTGCAAGAACAATTTCCCCTCCATGATTACCTCCGCCGAATGGCCTCCGTACTCACCTGATTTGCATCCCTTGGACTTCTCTGTGTGGTCGGTCCTTGAAAGCAAGGCCTGTGCTTCCTCACACAACAATTTGGAAAGTCTGAAGCGCGCCCTACAGAAGGCGTGGGAAGATCTTGACGTCGCTGTCAACCAGGGTGGATCCCAAACTATTTAAACAAACTTTGATGATCCACCCTGGTTGACACGTCGTGTCAACCAGGGTGGATCCCAAACTATTTGAACAAACTTTGATGAAAATTTTGTTTGATTTGCTCAATACGTGAAGTTTTTTCGAAAAATTACTATCCACCTAGACTTTTGGTGCACCCTGTAAATACTTTTACAACCTCTACCTGAAAATTGCACTCAAATTCCAGAACAAAAGATATTATATCTGCTTTATGCTGTGCATATAAAGATCAAGTTTTCAGTCCTCAGTTTACAGTGTCAGCAGATGAATCCAATCAGGTTCAAACAAAGTTGAATATTCATAAAAATAGATGCGAACCAATGTGAAGGATACCAGAGCGATGCTGTAATGGAACGGCGGGGACGGAGGAAACAAGTCGGATGATTGCACCCATCGCATTTAGAGAACAGCCGAAAATCGCCTCAACTAACGATTTTATCAGAAAATTTGAATGAAACCCACATTTATGGTATTCATCTTGCCCGTAATGTGAAATCTATGGGCAAATTTACGTTCTCTGCATTAAGCTAGCGATAAGAATTTTACAAGCTTCCTCTTGGGAGCGTGCCGTTTTCTCATCAGAAACATTTTCATTTACAATTTTTTGGATGGTGGTTAAAAACAACTTGCTTACAGTGCATAACAATACATTTGTATTCGAGGACGAAACAACTTTAAAAAATCTTACCGATAATTTGATCCCGTGCCGGTCCGTCACATACATTCCCATGATTCCAAGAACTGTTCCCATTATCTGAAAAGCTGATATATTTCTATATAAATAGACAAAGTGCATTTTTTCATCAGTACTCCAGATTAGGAAAAAGAAACTTCACTTAAAGTTTTGATAAAAATGAATTGGAAAATACTGTGATACGGAGCTTCTACTCAATTTAATAAAAAATATTTGTATAACTGTTTGGCTCTGAATGTTTAACAAAACTCCTCAACAGTCAAGTGTGCATGTTTTACCGATTTGAAAATTTTTTTAGCCATGACTATGAGCCATTTATCTAATTTTTTGCCTGCTGACATTCAGAGCAAAAAATCATTAATCCTAAAAAAGCTACTGTTCAAAATCATTCACATCTTAACCTAATCAGAAAAAATAAATGTTTTGCTTTTTTGATTATGATTTTTTGCTGAAATGCTATGTAATTTGCACAGAAAACATTTGAAAAAATTATGAATTAGAAAAGGGAGAACCTGGAATATCTGATTCGTGTAAAGAGAGATGTCGCATTCTTGGTTTTTTCTCGAGGGATCACAGTAGAAAGTTCGAGTGGCTTTGGATAAAGAGACGTATGTTATCCACATCTGGAACCTTTTCTCAGTCACTTAGAAATGAAAGACTTTAGCCACATCCATGCGCTTTGGCTCGTTCTCGATGATCTTGAGAGACCTTTAAAGCCTTATTCTCTAGTGATGTGTAAAAATAATGTTCTTTTAACTCCTAGTTGGTTCATGAGTCATTAGAAGACGGCTCTTGTGACTTATTTTTTGTCAAGGCTAAAGGGTTTCTCGCACATAAATGAAAAGGTTTTTATAAATAAAAAAACTTTAAACAACAATTCACTATCTTCAGTGAAACACCATATTTTTTCTGTGAGAATGTCGTATACTCCCCTCCCCTAGAGTATAATTCTTGCATTCTTTCCTGAGTTTTCTTTGTGCTCCTAATTTCTATGCCTGCGAAAAAAAACTTGCATCGAAAAGTGATTTCAAACCATAATGGTGGTGAGGAAAACTAACGGTAGCATTAGAGAGAGCAAGCAAGCAAACGATGGAAAGGATATACCATCTGAAAAAAACTGTGCTTCACCTATTTATTATGATGCGGAGCATTGATATACGGATGCCACTTTCTGTAATTAAAAACTTCTTCAACACTCACTTTTCTCCGAAATAACTCATAATTTATTTTCGATTTTCAACTCCGTTATTCAACGCTTGTTGATTAAAAAATTGTTTATTCGTATTTGGAATATTTCAGTTTGTCTTTTTGACCTTAACACGGTTGAAGAAATATATCTTATAACCCATTTGGTTAGCAGCTGTTCAAGGTCAGAGCTAACAATTAAATGTCTAGTGACAGGAAAAAGACGAGAACTTTTTCACGGTTAGTTTTGGGTAAGAGCTATTCTTATCCGGCAGTGATGAGACGTTTACAGGTTCCAGGTTCTTGAAGTAAACTTCTCGCTCACATTGTTCAAAGGGGCCGGATATTCATTAGCAGATCATTAGCAGAGAGCTGTACTAGGCTCATTAATAAAGAGAAAACATAGATAGTAAATTCACAGGAACTCTACAAGGCGAAAGTGACCATTGAAACTAATGCAGTTCAAAATTGTTTTAAAACGCCTAAATGTTAATGACAGTCATTCTTTTTATCGAGTATGTTTTGAATAAATTCTTCTTCATTTAATGGTTCAACAGAGTGTTACTTATTCTTTGAGTCGTCTAATTTCAAAGAAAAAAAAAACCTCTCAGAGTAAAGTTTGAATGGTAGATGAGGAGAATCGGAAGGCCTTTGCCCTTCGTACATAGTTATCCCCTTCCTCTCCGACCCAGACGCACATGTCTAAAAAACAATTATTCTTCAATAATTTATTAATTATTCTCCATTAATTGGAATCAAAATTTATGCTTTCTATACATCCGAAAACTTTTTTATAAAAGATGAACTTTATGACCTATAAAAATTGAGAAGTTTAAGAACTTATGAAGCATTGCAGAAAATGAAGACGAAAAAAGAAAATTCAGAAGTTGACAACGATTACGTTTTGAAGAGCATTTCCTTTATATAATTTTTGTTAGTAAATTTTTTTTAAAGTAAATTTTTTTAAAAAAGTAAATGTAAGCCAAATACACATAATTCCATGGAACAAATCAAAGTAAATAAGAAAGAAAATCAACCTTTTTTATGACAAATCCTGCGACTCCAACAACGAACAAAGATATGAGTAACACCATCGGAATAACTCGCACTCGAATTTATCGCAGTGTTGGTGCTTCCCTAATACTTAGAAATAGAGAAAGAGAATATTCAGATGATATTCTATGTTGTAGAAAACATACTTGTTAAAAAGAACGCAAAGAAAGTGAGAAAAACGAGAGCAAGTGTGAGAGAGTCAAAAAAGAGACATAGAAACAATAAGGGACAGTAATATTGATAGAGTCAGTGAAATAGAGAGAGGAAAAGAAGGGGAAATAAGGTATGGAGAGAGAAATCAAAATTAACAGGCGGTTACAGAAGTTTATGAAATAGCATAGGGAAGCGAAAGGTTTGGCAGTAACCAAAGAGTGTTCAGCGAAAAGCAAAGTTTGGTGGAGATCAAAAGACTGTTTAGGAAATTTTTTTTATGTATTTCGGCCCGAGACTGCTTCATTAGACTAATCAAGAAAAGCCGTCAAGTAGTAGAAAAAATTTCAGTTTCTTGTGATGAACTGCATTTGCTCTGTTTTCGAAGTTAACAAAAACTCGCAAAAGTTTCTCAGTTCATGGGACGTATGCAAGTACCATGTTTGTAGAAGATGGTAAAGAAAACTGCCTTAACTGCGAAAAGGTTCAAATTTTCTCTGCACGTTTTTCTAGAAAAACTGTTTTCTTCTAACTTTACTGTTTTCCTGGCCGAAGAAAGAGGAAAACTGTATTTTTCCCGAAAACTGTTTTCGAGGGGAATTTTCTCCAGCATGTGGCTGTAGAAAGTTTCGAAACCAACAGACAGGAATGTTTGGCTCTTATATACTCATGGGCATACCAGACGTCAGACAGTGCAGAGTGGCATTTTTGATACGGTCTCGTTAGCCTAAGCCGTACGGCCTAGGTAGCGTAAGCTTTTGCCTAAGCCTAAGCGTTTTTTTAAAAATTAAATATAAATTTTAATAAAAAAATAGTTTTTTTTTTCAAGAACCGGAGTCTCTGATTCTCAAAATGATCACATATGAAGAAAAATTTCGGACACTGTTTGCTTTTAACCACCCGCCCCCTACCAGAGGTTCCATGGGTCAACCACCCGCCCCCTACCAGAGGTTCCATGGGTCATACGTCTGACTTATTTACATTTACAAAGAATTTGTTTACATTAAAAAAAGTATTTTTAAATTAAAAAATGTTTTTACATTTAAAAAAAACGCTAAAGCTTAGGAAAATTTTTAAGCTAACGAGGCCGTACGGCTTAGGCTAACGAGACCGTATCAAGAAAATGCCACTCTCATCTGACCCAATTGGACCTCTTATAGGGGGGGGGGGGTGGTTAAACGCAAATACTACCAATTTTCGAAACCGTAGTGTTTAAAGCCGATTTTTCGTTTAGTATTCTAATGTCTGCAAGACAAGACACAGGTGCCCTACAGGGAATAAGAGCCGAATGTTTTGTATAGTAGTGAGTTGAAGATGCTAGAATTCATACGATGAAAATTGAATATGTATGCGTATAAAATTAATTTTTAGTTACATTTAATTTGCGGACATTCATTTTCAGCATTTCCAAATCGAAGGCGAGGGAACTACAGTATTCAGGGTGAATTGTTTATTGGGTCACACACTTATCACATAGTGGTCTCATTCTCAATCCTTGCGGCCTCATCAGCTTAACCTTTACCTAAGCCTAAGCGAAAAAAAGTTCTAAAAAACAAGTATTTAAATTACAATACACAGAAAATTCAAAAAGTTGCCTGAATTGATCCTGAATTTTGTAGTCCCCTCACCTACTTTCCTCAATTGCCTTCAAAAAAACATATATAGTAGATCATTTTTAACGGCTTATGTCTTGATATACAGTCAATACTTGGAATCACGTTTCACTTGGGCCTCAGCAAGACAGGTATGAAGAAAAACGAACTTTTTTGAGTGATAAGGTTTTTGTCGAAATGTTTTGTACACTCGGTTTTCGAAACGCTCAGCTATTAGATTTCTCATAAAAAAGTAAATGAAAGTAACAGAAACAGGCTAATAAGTAAGTTTCGGGAAGTCCCGTTCACCCTCACCTTGAAAAAAGAGAGCCCTTTTTCAAGGTGAAGGGTAAGGTCAAATGGGTTTATTAGTAAAAACTTTCACTCCAAGTAAGGTTATGAGAAAAAATAACTTGGTGAAGCGGTTGCCGTTCGCTGAGCTCCAGATGTGAATGAAGTCGAGACATCGCAGATTTGGCAGAGATTCAAGTTTTTTCAAAGAATGGATGTCGAGAGCGCAGATCAAGAGATAAGCACACACGAAGTTTGCTTCTGACTTCTACGGATCTCGGAAATAGAGAAGGGAAGAGAAAGGGAAAAACAAAGTAAGCGAGAGAGTCAGAAGGGAAAGAGACGGAGAGAACGAGAGGGTGCAAGAGATAGATACAAAGGGTGAGACAGAGGTAAAGAAAGATAGCCAGAGATTAGGAGGATGTTGATACATCTCCCTCATATCATTCTCTCTCTTAGTCTCTTTTTCTCTCTACCTCTCTCTCATATCTCTCCCTCTCTCTTTCTCTCTCTCCTTCGCTCTCTCTCTCTCTCTCTCTCTCTCTCTCTCTCTCTCTCTCTCTCTCTCTCTCTCTCTCTCTCTTTCTTACTCTTCAGGGCTCTCTTCCCATCCTCCTGCGCCTTTGAGTGATATCATAACAGATCCACCCTCTCCTTTCTGTTCCAGTATCTTTCAACTTCCAAGTTTTACATGATTTTGAACTCGTAAGCGATACGATCAACATCTCAAAACATTACGGGAAAGCGCAAATCAACACCAGAGAGCTTTGAGAATATGAACTTTCTCTACATGTTTTGTATTACGGTACCCGAGAAAGGATTTGTACATGAAAATTCGAGAAAAATTTCATGCCACTTTTCATGATGTAAATGAAATATTTCAATGTTTATCTTCCTCTGACTAGGCTTGCAACGAAAATCAGAAGCTTTATCTGAAGTTCAGATTTCGAATGATTTTTTGAAGTGGGTGGGGCATTATCAACCGATAAAGAATCCATTGATTGAAAACGATTATGTTTAACAACGACTCTGAGTCTCTTCGGAATCTTCCTCCCAGTCTTTGGAATCTTCCTACTCAGTTAACAATGCATTCGAAGATCAAGCTTCTCATTTCAATTTTCTCTCTAATCTGAAATTTAAAATGCTTTGAATTTCGAGTGGTTGATCAAAAAACTTTTCTTTAGTTAGCTATATCGGGCAAAAAGACAGGAAAAAGGAAGTCTGAAATCGAGCATTTTCAGTCTCAAATAGAAAAGAGGAGGGACGATCAGTGGAACGAAAGTTGAACAATTAAGAGTTGATGAATAGTAAGACATAAATCGAACAGCTCGCGTGAAGGATAACTCAATCTTGAGAGGAGATTCGAAAAAAACAAAAATGTTGGGGACTGAAACGAAGTATAGAGCGAAAAAGTATCCGGAAACAATCACAACAAGACATGCAGAAAAGATAGGGTATGTTACAAAAAAAAACATGAAATAGCCCAGAGCGGTATTCAAGTTAAAACCACCTCAATCAAAACGAATCGATAAATATTCAATGAGACAGCATCACTCAGCAGTGATATCACTTCCTTAAATGTTAGTAATAGATAAAACATGACTTACGAGTGTGGTTCAGCTTGCGTGTCTCTACTCTTTTCTCCGGTGCCTGTAGTCACTTCTTCGCTCTCTGAAAATTAGTAAACTGGTTGACATAGGATTCAAGATTCGTCATTCGTGATGAAAAAGTAACGTATTATATGTCTTCGGGCTAATCTCTGTTAAAGCAAAGATGGTATATTAAACAAAATTTTTTCGCACTTAGTGCAGTAACACAGCATATAAGCCAAAAACGATGTTATAGTAGATGTTCTATCTATGTATAAGGCACTAAGGTCGCTTCTCCTTTGCTCACAAAGCCGTTAAGCGCTGCCTCTTTTGCTCTATGAAACACTATTATTCTTTCGCTTTCTCTTTCTTCTTCTCTCATCCGTAATTACTCTTCCCACAACAAAAGTTTTTGGAATATGACCCAAACAATATACATGTCGACGTCTAATTACGCATTTTTCCTACTTGGTTTTTAGTCCCTGGGATTTTGATAGTGAGAAAAAAACCGCCTACGTGCCTTCTCATTCGTACTTTCAATGCCAGATACGGAAGAAAAAAACTCGATAAAAAGTGGTTAGATTTTTCTGCGCGCGATAAAAAATAGAAGGACATCAGAAAGGTTCCGCATTGGCGTATCATAGAGTACCGTAAACTAGAATTCTAAGTCGGAAATTTGTCTCTCTTCTTTAATACCCTTTTCAAGTGATTGGGGTTGACTACAAGTGTGTCTTTAAGAATCTAAGGCTTGATCTTGAAGGCTCTTAGGACCAAGATTTTATACCTTGAAAGACACGTTTGGTTCAAAGCTGACTGATAGAAGGTTCTTCCTCTTCTCTCTCCCAATGCAACTCGACGCCTTCGACTTCTTGCATTTTCTCTTCGCATCGGACGCAAAATCTCAAAGATATTATTTCTCCGGTGCTTCAAAAACGGTAGTTTTTAAACAATGTTCGAGCTCAAAAAACATTACCTAATCATGATTTTGTTTTAACTGTAATTTTCAACTAAAAAACTTTCTGAATTTTTTTGGTTTTTTTTCTTCAAAATTTGCAAAATAAAAGCTTCGGAAAGTCAACTCCAGAAAGCAGAAGCAGTCGATGCAGTAGAATGCAGTGCACCCTTCATTAGCGCAGCCTCTTATGTTGCTTAAAAATATATACTTCATTAGCTTATTCTTAAATCTCTTCAGACTTGTGTATTTCAACACAAATTGCATTCAGTTCCGAGTATTTTGGCTAGAGCCTCGTTTGATTATACTGTATGGTGCAAAGTAAGAAAAAAAAACTAGAATACTCATACAAGCGGCACTCAGAAAAACAACTTTTCTTTCGGACAGCGATTAATGTTAAGAGCATTTTATGTGTTTTTCATGTCTTTAATGAATATTGAACTATAATATGATGAATTTCAACAACCTGTAATCAGCTATTCGCATATCCTGTTTGGTGCAATTTTCACATTGGACCATGACGAGTCCTCTGCTTTGCATCGACTTCCTTGCTAGTCTCTCGTGTCCGGCCATCTTCTGCACTGCCAAGTCGACCTCAATTTACCAGAACTGAGAGCTTCTTTACAGTCTGTACGTAACACACCCCTTATCAAACAAGAATTGCAATTTGTACCGAATAGCTAAGAAATGGAAGACTAACACTCTTGTTTTTGATTATCCCAGCGAAAAGATCTCTTCTCCTCTCTATGATAGAGTAGTACAGAAAGAGGGCTCGAGGCCTTCTGCGGGAGGGGAAGAAGACCTCCGCCAACAGAATCATCCCACGATTCAAAAAAACCTTCAAAATTTAAGGGTCAGAATTTTGTTTTGATCCAATAATGAAGCCGAGTAAACGCCAAAAGTTGAAGATAATTTTATGGCAAATTTTTTTTATACTGTGTATATGTTATGGCTAGCATTGATCAGGCGCTTTAAATTGAGCAGAAGTTAGTTTTTTCTATTTTTACATTGAATTTATTTCATAAGAAAACTTCTCATATTCAGCCGAAAGAGCCATCTGAAAGCCAAAAAAAGAGATCTGATCAATTTAAAGCGTCTGATCAATTCTGGCCATAACATATAATATATTTCATTGTTTCACTTACGAACCTGCATTCTGATAAGAATCAGTGCTAAAATGAACAAAGAGAACATTGTCCAAAAAAGATCGTAGTCTGGGGGAGACGGCTCGTTGAAGCACATTCTCCATCTGAAAAAGAGGCTTGCACTCGATAGCCAATTGAAGAAAGGGTTATAGGAAAAACTGTGATAATGTTTAGAGATCAACTGAAACAGCAACACAAATGGATGAGTTAGTTCTTACTTGGAGTCACTATCGAGCAAACTCTTCCTGATTGGTTGAAAGATGTCCAATATTCCGTTGATTATTCCCGCTATCGTTCCGTTCCCCGAAACCTGGAAATTCAGAGAACAAAGTATAAAATATTTAGAATGGTTCATAATTTATCATATCAACCTTGATTTCGTAGTGATCAGGCACGTCTAACTTTACCACATTCAAAATTACGTGACCCGCATAGAGAATCTGAAATTAAAATTTTAGTGTTTTCTCTAATAAAAATTTATTAAGTGTTTTCTTTTAGTGTTTTCTCTAATAAAAAAAATTTATTCCGTGCAAAGTTACTCATTTACAGTTAGTAGACTCTACAAATCAGTGTTAGGCTTTTGAAAAAAAGTTCGTCTATTTTGAAACTTTAATTCAGTAAAATTATATTTGAGTTTTTCAAAACATCTTCAAGAACCGACATTCACAATTTTATTTTTCTCTTCACAAACCAAATTAAACCTTTTCTTCTTTTCAATTATGTACATATCTTGGTAATGTATGTGAGATATTAATTATTGTGTGCATCACTAAAAAAACAGACAAGGGAGATTGAAATAAACTCGTCTTAGACATCAACTAAGTTTGTAAAACTTAAAAAAAACCTCGTAGACGAGGACGTCGATCAATATGAAGGTCGCTGGTAGGACAGCTGTCATGAAGCAAGATACTATCTGAAAGTCATCGAAGCATTTGAAGACTCCGATTTGCAGTCTAGGTTTGATAAAAAGAATAATACAGATCTGCAAAAAGAATTTGAGGCTACTTTAGACTCACCCTGAAGACAAAGATTCCCTTCTCAACTTTGGACATCTTCCATTTCCACAGTTTGCAGTACTGAAAGAGGGATTGTCTTTTAACTCTCCCTTCGAAAAATTATTTTACACTATCTTATTATCGTAAGGTATAATTTTAGAGGAAAAAAATGAATCGTGGTCAGAAAAACTCGGTGAACGGTTATGGCTCAGAGAAGACAAAAACCTCGGCCTTTCGTTTCAAGGGCGGGAGCTGAGACCACTTAGCCACTAGCGTAAGCAGTACTTGGTACTAAAATGTCCCATGTTGTATAATCCTGTGTCAAAATACCATTTGCTTTTCGGCGGGCGTTAGGGGCATCACCCTAGCGTATCCTTTTAACGCTCTGTCCATATCGATCCGAATGAATTCCCCCGTGATCAGATTGTTCTTGTAGTCCTCGCGACAGTTGAAGTAGTAGACGAAGCACATTGTCTGTCAATTTTTTTTATTTTTGCTATTTGAATACCTTTGGCGAATAAAGTGAATTGAATTGACTCTACGTGCCTCATTCGCTCGATCTTCCACCAATAAAACGTTCGTTTTTTGCCACCTCTTTACAGACTGTTCTGACATTTTGAATCAGCCAGTATGTGAAATCGCTGATGATAAGAATTAAGTTTAGCTGTAGAATCTCAGCACAGAACAAACTAAACAAACCCTCTTAACAAAAGGGTCAAATTTCGTGTTATCTGTTTAGCTCTCTTCTTATTGCTACCCTCCCCCCCTATTCTCTGCCCTCGATCTTTCCTGTCGCCCTTTTTCTCTATCCTTCAAATGGCCGATATCATCCGTTATCATTTGTTTCGTCCGACATAATATGTAATAGTGATTTGACAGTTATGGTGTTTTTCTATTTGTTTTGACATGTTCACGTTTTTTCTCTCGGGATTACTGCTTTGAGTTTCTGAAGTAAAAAAGAGTCCGCCAAGTTTTCCCCTCACAATTCGCAGTTAAAATCATTGCTGGAAAAACATTTTAAACCAAAACCATTGCTAGTCTCTCACGTTTGTCACCGTCGGCGAGACGCAGCTCTCTGGTTCAAATAGCTCCTGGTTTCTTTCTTTGTTGAGTCGTGAGTTTATGTTGTCTTATTGGTTCTTTTTTTTAAAGACACTTTCCGTGAATGAAAAAAGTTTGGCCGGCGAGCCTTCATAAGTGGTTTTCAGGCACTTTTCATAATATTTATCATTAAAAAGCAAATGTTTAAATCCCTCCTGAGCCCCATATATATATATCAGTGAATGTATCATGAAATTCTGAATCGAAATACCTTCAATAACGATTAAGAAGGACTGAGCCAAGCCAACTTTGAGCAGAGGGAAGAGGATGGTGAAGGGCAGTAGAATGTAGTGAATCACCCATGAAAAGGCCGCGCTTACTGTCATAAAGCGTCGCATTTCACCCTTCAATTTGCTCCGCAGCTCGTCTTTGTTGAATGCCACTTCTCTGCACGAGTTTTGATATTATTTAGAAAAAATGTTTCTGCTCTTATTGATTGTCAATTGGTTCTCAAAAAAACCATCCAAATTTTTTTGTAGCTTCAAACGAATATCAGATTATCAATGACAAATTCATCTCAGTCAAGCTCGCAAAAATTAGATTCACACCTTTCAAAATTGCCCGTGTCGTTAACAATAATAACCATTTCATGAACATCTTTCCACTCGTTTTTTGCCTGAAAGTGAAGAGACTGAACTTTGTTTTCTATGTACATACCTCCATGATGTTACTTGAACTCGACTAGTGGAGTAACCTGATTGAGATTAGTCAGCAAGTGGAATCCAAGTGTGTTCTTAGCGACTTGCATGATGGGCTCAGTGCCTTTTCTAGCAAAAGGAACTACTCCTTCCACTATTCCCTGAAAAAAAGCCTTATCTCATTTGTTACAAAAGAACATCGCTGGTTTCATTGAAGTTTCGATTTTTTTACAAAAAAAAATATAAATATAGAATTATCTTAATGTTTGGAGCAACATTTACAACTAACCCACAACTTGTTTATCCGTACAACGAATATCAATAAAACCTTTTTGGTTTCGAATAATAAATATTTTACGTGTATATTTATATAAATATTTATATATTTTCTCACATTCTTGATGCCAGTGGGAAAGTTGCACACCGCATCTCCCAATCCTTTGCCTGCATCGCAAATCTTCAAAAAATTATATTGCTTAACTTTCCGATCGATCACTTATGACCCTTCTTCTTATCGGGTATCATCAATGAAGGAGACTTACAAAGTGTAGATCATTCACTGAGTTGCAAGCACCTGTGAAGGGAGTACGGTATTTGCACTCTTGTGATGCCACGAAGAAAGCATTCATGCACTGGAATGTACAGTATGATTCTAAGTCACACAGTTAAATCTTTGAAGACTCATCGAACTTTCGGATTGAGTGAAAGAATCTAAAAAGTTTTGAATTTTCATAGTTTCGGCTAAAAACTCGACACTGACAGTTTTATATGGTTTCAAAAGCGCAGCCTGACACTCCTTGGAGAGATTCGCCATTGCCCGGTAGTGACTTTTGATGGTTTCCGTCATCCTGGTAATGTTCAAAAGTTTGAGCGGTTCTAGCTGTAATCCAAAAAAGTCAACCTTGTGACAGTCTTTTGTAAAAGCCTCAAGCGCTCTCTGAGAGATACGAGCGCACTGCCAACTCTTTTCAGCAGCTTAGCCAGTCTCGTGTCGGGAATCTACAGATTGAAGCCTTCCAGTATACTTTTACGTATTTTTTGAACCTTGTTTTAAACTTTTTGAAAATATCTTTCGACATATTAGAGTGATCAAAACTTTTATATGAAAACTTTAATTATTAAATTCGATCTCACCGCCTCGAATCTTACCGCCTCTAAAACTAATTAATACCTAAGAGAATCAACGAACTCATGATTGAATGGATGAATGAATGAATCAATGAAAGAACAAGTTAATAAACAAATAAATTATTGACTCACGGCATCAATTTTCTCTTGAAGAGAGTCTCTCATCTCCGCACTTACTCCACTCACGAGACCTGCGACGCAGTTCACACTCTCAGCTACACCCGCCATGTTTTTAGTAGTGTTCATCGCTGGCACCTTAGAACTTCTAGAGATAAGGGTAAATGATATATATATTTATTGGTAAAATTCAGCGTCAGCTGAGATACTGATTGATAAAATTCGGTCTTAGCTGATATATATTATGTGAGAGTTGGTGAAATCGGTTTTAAGATGATAAATTAATTGTTTTGATCGATGTCGTTTCAAATGACTTCAAAGGCCATGGCAAGAATGACAAGTAGAAGAATAGTCGCGGTTCTTGTTGCGATCACTCGGTAGGTGTAGAGAATGAGAACCTGGAAAGAGAGATCGGTTAGTCTTTGTTAATTTTCGGTAGAAACTCAAAGAAACCTTCATCAAACAAGGGCAGAAGAGTAGAATGACGGAGAGGAAATGGATGAAAATCGAGATGAAAACAGCCCACCTCAAAATTTTGTACAATCAGTTAGGTAAAAGTTGAAAGTGCAAAAGATTCTCATGGTATAAATTTTGGATATGAATTACACGTCTACCTATTTAAGTGAAAGGTCTACCTATTTCAGTGACACGTCAACCTAATTTAATAAAACTTTTATCAAAAAATAGAACGTCCACCTTTTTTGTGACATTTCAAGCTAGTTTTGAAAACATTTGCAACTAACAAGTTTGCTTTTTCTCTTCTTTTTCAGATGAATAATTTTTACGAAGGTAATGTTTTTTGAACACGGAATCTCGATATAAAAAAATTTTACCTAATAATTATAATTCAATAAGCAAAGATTTATGGAGCGTTAGAATATCACTTTTCACTTTGCTAACTGATTTTCTGCTATCTGGTTTTTTTGAACGCTCCAATGTCTCACCACGAAAACATGGACTACGGTAAAAAGAAAGAACCTAAAATGTGTACAATTAGTGAGAGAAATATAACGTTCGAGACATGAGCAGCGATGTCTTTTTTTCTTGCAGCGAGAGAGTTCAAAATTTCGCTTAAAAATGCAAAAAAAAACCAGATAGCAGAAAATCAGTTAGCAGAGAAAAAAAATCAGTTAGCAAAGTGAAAAGTGATATTCTAACGCTCCATTAGTTAGATGCGTGTAGAGGGGGTTTTCTGAGCAGAAAGGGGAAGGCGCCATGAAGGAAAAAAGCGGGGCCCTACCTAAGCCTAAGCAAAAGTGGGAGGGAGAATAGAGGGAGAGGTGCCCTTTTGAGAAACAGAGGGCCCTATGGGGTTAGGAGTCCTAAGGAGAGGTAGGGTAGAACTAAAAAAGAAAGCACTCTTTCAGAAACACTGTAACGAAATTGGATGTTGCTTATTTCACCAATAAGAGCCTTCGTTACTGATAAGCTGTTTTCTTCACGCCCTCTCGAAAATAACTGTTCATGATGGATCTCTTTGAATCTTGTCTGCTAAAAAGCTAGAACTTGGAGCGATTTTTTGAAGCTGAACATCTGTAACTTATTTCACAGGCCATAGGAGCCAAATAAGCTATACTACAAATTTTATTGAAATTCAAAATTGCGCGAAAAAGGAGTGAATAGGTATCACGACCGACACGCATCATTGCAACTCACACCCTAAAATTAACCATCTAATTACTCCCATGTTTTTTTTTATTGAGATTTGTGTTTAGGCTCAGGTGAAGATTAAGCTAACGAAGCCGTCGGCTTAGTACGAGGCCTTATAAAACGACCAGCCACAGAAAAATGATACGGCCTCGTTAGCGTAATCTTCACCCGAGCCTAAGCACAAATTCCGATGAAAAAATACATGGAAATAATTCGATTGTGAAATTTAGGATGTGAGTATTCATGGTGCGAAACATCGTGATACACAAGAAAGGAGTCACTACACAATACCAGATTTAGCTCATTTAACCTCTTGTCGGTTCACTGGTGATTCTGTTCAGATCGAGCAAACGGAAGTATAATCGAAAATGTAAACCAAGAAGTTCTAACTTGTGATAGTGATAATCAAACTCTCAAGACTAGAAATGATAAGACAAATCAGAGGATGACTTGGGGTCACAAAAATAGATTTCTATTTGCAACGGACCTTGGAAACTAGATAGGCTAGGCTTAAATGTTTTGCATTTTGAAAATTGAGAGTGATTTGAGAAAGAGAAGCTATCCGCATAGCTGATAAAAGCAGACATAAGCAATACCTTTTCTCCTTCGAGTGATTTTTTCCCTTACACGCCTACAACCAGGGATGGTTGTTTTGTTTTAGAATTTTTCGATTTCTCGAATTTTTAAATTTCTTTAAAATAAACTGTTTTCCACAAGTCGGAAAAATTCTCGACAAATCGAATTTATTTGAAGTCGTTTCTAGTAATACATTTAATTGCTTACTACGAAACAGGATAGTTTTTATTTATTAACATAATACACAGTTATCACGTTTGCTCCATTCTTTTCAATGCTTTTCTCACGCGTTTTTAGAACAATTAAATTTTTCGAAGCGCAACTGGACTTTTAGGGAAAAGTAATTGAATGCGAGAATGAGGCGCCTTTTCCTTATTCAAAGGAAACGCATTGTTAGACTAATCCTATAGTGAGCATTTTTAGAGTGAATTTTGAGATTTTTAATTTATGAAACAGCTTATAATACCGAATTCTTTCAAGAATTTCCTTTTTTTTCTTCGAGAATTTACATTTTGTTGTTTATTTTTCGAACTTTTTCAAATATTCACCCTCATAGAAAAAAGGGCAGCATTGGTGAGTAACACTTTTTTAACTCTATGCTTTAATAATTGTTTTTCATCTCTTTGTTGGTGTAAAAAACATGCGATGACCCTATAAATTCTGGAAGAAAAAAGTTTTCGAGAAAACTTTTCTGGACATGTTACCACCCCCTTATGATTTTGAGGAAAAAAGACTTGTAAAAGATAACTAGAGGCTCGCCGACAAACAGTGTGACATCACACGAGATTCATTTTTTTGTGTTGAAGTTTCATTATAAAAAGGTAGGTGTTTTGCTCAAAAAAGTTGAAGTTTCACTAATATAGGTAGACATTTTACTGAAATAGGTAGACGTTTCACTGAAATAGGTAGACGTTTCTTTAATATCCAAAAAAATTTCTGAAATTAAAAACTCATGAGGTTAAAAGAACATCTGTATGTAGTTTGCCTTCCCGTAAGCTTTGTTTTGCCCAAGAGTTCACTCTCATACCCGGAAAAAATCTCGAGACAGTTTTATTTGATGGTAAAAGAGCTTTGAGTCGCTTTCGGGACTACTACTACTACTACTCTTTTTTTAATTGATCGTGTTGTAATATAACAGACGGGTACCGGGATCATAGGTCAACGGTCAATACTTTTCAGTTCCTAAAATACCTACCTCCCTCTTACTCAGGTTCTTGTAGAATTGAAAGAAAACTAAAAGTTTCTCTAAGCTACGAAAAGTCAAAAACAGGTTTTTCTTGTTTTGAAAATGAACTTAAAAACAAGACAACCTGGGTGGATTCTGTGAGTATTTTAGTCCCATCAGGGAATAGATGAACATTCCGAAAATCTCCATGAGAAAGAAATTGCCGATAAGTTGACAGAGATTGTTCTCCCTTGAAAATAGTTGTCCTCATGATATCAAATTCTACAATCGAAAAAGGATGAAAGTTTTACGAACCTTGTCCCTCTCTCAAAGAATGCCTCGTATCGAGTTTCAGCTTTGAAGTTTTTCCTCCAAAAAAGTTTTTATAAACCGAAAATTTTTCCATCACACTTCTTGAATCGAAAAAAAACGTATGAACTGTTTGAACAAGAAGTTGAAAAGGAGTTGAAAACCGAAATGGTGGGTAGACGTCTTGGAAGGACTCCCGGAGTTGCTCCGGGATTGTCTGGATCTGCTCTTCTCCTCTGTGCTTTCTCCTCACATTTTCGAGGGATAGTCTGAATTTGCTAACAGCAGAAACCGCTGCAGTTCTGCCTTTGATTATCTTGCACACTCCCATTACTCAGACGGAAAATCTGCAAAAAGAGGATTCTCAGAAGATGAATTCACAAAAATTGATGCTCATAATAGCTTACCTACATTCCTAAAAAACTGAGAAATCCGGAGATAAGATTATAATAAGAAGCGAGCAAATTTACATGGTCTTGATTTCTTTTATTGCCGAAACACCTCAACTTTTGAAGTTGTGCTTCCTTGTCCGAGTGTAACAGATTGACGATTATTTGTATTTACATACATATGTATGTAATGGACACAATCTTCTGCTTATAAATAACTATAGACAGCTATTTCATATCATTTTTTTTCTTAGGTGATATTTGGATTAGTTGAATGCCATTCAGCACTTTTGAATGATTGTTTTTTGTCTCCCTATCCTACGCGTCCATGCTAATTGGAACTACCATTCATAGTTGTATTACAAGTTGTTGTTCTTGCATGGAATAAATGAATTGAATTGAATTGATTTGAAAACTTCTATGGACTTCTCCTCTCACAAACTTCCTATTTTTTTAATGTTTGTTTAATGCGCAAGTGATTGAAGTTAATAGTGAAGTAGAACATCCTCTTTTCGATGGCTCAGACTTACATACTAACTATGAAGATTTGTTTTATTTTTATTTCTTGAGCTTTGATGGAAATAACAAACGATGAACTCCTATTGAGGAGAAAATTTGCTAATATTTCAAATATTTCTCCTAAACTATCTAAACTATCAATTAATGAAAAAAAATCTGACCGAATCGAAAATGTGCGTCTTCCGAGAATGAGAAAACATTCACTGCTATAGATTAATCTTTAAAATTGTTTGTTTTTCAGTTCATGTCTTTCCATTGTAATACAATTTTTAATCGACTCGGTTGCTGGGATAAGTTCGAGGTAAAAACTAGTCCGTTCTCTCTTTTTTTTCCGATTACATTAAAGTTGAGAACTACAACAGAATGTCTTCATTCATAACTCCCTGTCGTGAATCCAACAAGACTTTGAGAATTTGAAGCACAATGAAAATTGAAGAAATGCTTTTTAGAAATGCTAGAAGTACTGGTTAGAAGGAAATATGCTTTTCACTTGTGATGAAAGAACTAGCAACCGTTCCATCTCCATACCAACTAAGACAGAATGAGACCAGAGAACCTTCCCAGTTTGATAGACACAGACTGAAAGAGCTATTCAGTCGTGTGCTAATGTCGGTTGAAGGAAAACGCCAGATCACGGAGGTGAAACTCGTCCATTTTATCACCGGCACATTTGGCGGTTTCTTTTCGATTTTAAGCTAAAATTTGTGAAACCTTGTATTTCGAGCAAAAAAAAATGCTATAGAATTATGTTACCAAAATGAAAATGGATGAAAAAAAGACGTAAGAATGAGAAAAATGTAACAACAAGGACATATCGGAGTGACCTTTGTGTCTTTCAAAACCAATGATCCTTAATTAAAATGACAATACAAATAGTAAAAGAGCAACGAAAGATACTTATCTTATCATAGATATGTTATTAACTGATATATGTAAAATTATAGAAAAATCTAATCAAAAATACATATTACAATGGAATGTGTCCATTTTGCAAAGTATACACAACTGCACCCAACTACTTTTTTCGTATATTTTTGTTCAAGCTATCAAACATGAAATTTATCGAGACCTTTTCGGAGACCACCAGAATGAGAAAACAATAAAAGTTATAAAGTTAAAAGTTCATAGGCAAAAACATCATTTATGTTTTGACAATTTACCAATCATTTTTGTTTATCGGGCTCACTTAAACAAAAATTTTAACAAAAAAACGAGAAAAAAGCACTTTTTAATATCTTAATCTCAATAAATTTGTCTTAGAATTTGTCTTAGAATTAACAAAATAAGAATTTGTTGAACAATTTTTAGGCGCATTTCATTCCTCGTTTCTGGTTCAAAGTACCGAATTCGTTCAAGAAGAAGAACAGATAACCAAACTTCTTTTCGGTTAGAACCAAAAGCGGTTTCTATGGAGGAACTCTGAACCGAATCTTCCTTCCATTTTTAGAGCTCGGAATTTGACGAACTCTTTTTAGATCACCTAGAACTTTTTTGAGTTATTGAGGTCTCACACTATGAACACCCTTCTCTTCATGAATTCATGAGGGAGGGAGAAGAGAGCCAGAGTTTGAGAGAATGGGGGAGATAGACAAAAGTTGGGAGAGCCCCATAAAGACATTCTTTGAGAGAGAGAGAGAGAGACAGAGAAAGAGAGAGGGAGATGTTTTTCTTTGCTCAAATTCTTTCTCTATTAGGAGATCTCTGATAAGATAAATCTGCTGGAAGATCCGCTGTTAAAGCTCTGTTGGTTGTATATTTTACTTAGCCTTTTCCACGCACAAACTATTTCGTTCCCTTAAACTGCTTACTTTTGGGGGTGGGACTTCATATACAGTTGCCTTGTCCCTAGCCAAGTACGTACTACATAGAAGGTGCATTCGTCTTGGAATAGAAAGAGGCTAAGTTAAATAGAAAGAGTCAGAGAAAAAGTTAGAGAGAAAGAGTCAGAGAAAGAGTTAGAGAGAAAGAGTCTAAGAAAGAGTTAGAGAGAAAGAGTCAGAGAAAGAGTTAGAGAGAAAGAGTCTAAGAAAGAGTTATAGAGAAAGAGTCAGAGAAAGAGTCAGAGAAAGAGTTAGAGAGAAATGGTCAGAGAGAGAGAGAGTTCGTGAGAGAGAAAGGGTAGGAAGAGAGAGACGCGATAGACAGCGAGAAGTTTTCATTCATCAACTATAGGGTGATTTAACCCTGTGCATGGCCATCTTGCTGTATGTCGCTGAAGAACGAAATCGTTTCATTGTCCCCCTCCTCCGTTCAAACTTCGCCACTTTGTGTGAAAAACTTTTTTTTATAGTAGTATCCGTACAAGGTGAAGTCATCTTGCGGCCTTCTCTATCCCCCTCTGGGGCGGTTCTCAGCCATTCTCGCTTGTTCCTACCGCAAGAAGCACGAGAAATACGGTAGTTAAAGAACGGAAGAGTCAAAGAATCTGAATTGTCTTCAATGGCACTGGACTTTTTCGCCGGATGCGTCGGAGGTTAAGCTGAATTTTTTTGAGTTTTGTATTTTATTTATTGGTCAGTAGTGTAACTTCAAGATGGCTGCAGGTGCAACGGGAGTTCTAGCGGGCCACCCGCTGGATACAGTGAAAGTGCGGCTTCAGACTCAAGATGGCTGCAAGCCCATGTACAGGGGAACCTGGCATTGCTTCTCCAATATCCTTAAGAAGGAGGGAGTCGGCGGTTTATACAAAGGCTAGTCTATACTTCATCGTTTGAACTTTCGTTGTCATTGACTTTGTGAATGAGTTTCTATTTAAACATTGCAAACAGTTTAACAATAGGAGTACTTTACAATGCTACATTTCAAGGACTTCATGTTATAAAGACTGAGAGAGAATGTGAAGTTCAGAGCCTGTAAAAATGTTATGATTTTGATTGATTTGACGGAACGCCGATTTTCCACTTTTGAGTTACTAAGGTGTTTAAGGTCTACTTTACTTTCGAAATACTTTGTGATATTCTGCTAGATGAAAATATAACAAATCCCGTTCTGGCAGTGATTTTAGGATTTTTTAGGAAATGTTTCCTTAAGGTTTTTATTTATTACAGGATAGAAACCTAAAGTTTTGAATAGTTCTTATAGAGGTTCAGAGAACATTACAGACAACTTGAAGTTTAGAGTTGAATTGATTACATTTGTTCTCAAGAATCAAACATGAAGATACACAAGATCAATTTGAGTAGTTCTCGGTCATTTTTATGAAGTCGTAAGACACTGAAGAATGATTACGTCCATGTTCAGCGAGAAAAGAAAATTGTTTGGGAGACTCATGTTTTTCTTTTATTGCTCACATGTCCGACCGTTGTTTTTATAGAGTCGAGAAAGGATGAGAAAAGTAATTAAACTCGTGATTTTAAGAGGTCTCACAGAAATAAGAAGTTGATAAGCTAAAACTGTTTTAAGGCTAACTTTGTTTATTTTAATCGATGTTCAGCTTTTTTCTACCGATCGCTCACAAAGTTTTTTCACGTGCGAAACCATCTATTTTCCTCATTATTCTATTGAGTATTCGCACAACTTACCGTTTGCTTCAAAATAGAGCTTTTTTTATTCAAACTCATTTATCGCTGTGAGAACAGAACATAGACTGAGACAACCAATTATGGTCCACGGCATAATTAGCTAAGAGAATGAAGGATAAAAGTGAAGAGAATATGACAAAAATCACAAGTAAGAGAATAACAGATTATATGTGAGAGAGCTAAAAAAATTAAGGGAGAGATAGACTGTAAGAAAAAGAGTAAGAGAGTGAGCCAGAAAGTTTGATAAAGAGTATGGAAAAGAGATGAATATTCAGGGATACAAGGTAAAGTAGAGGAGAAAGGTGAGGAGATAAAGGCTAAGAATGATGGAGTGGAAAGGAGAGAGAGAGAGAGAGAGAGAGAGAGAGAGAGAGAGAGAGAGAGAGAGAGAGAGAGAGAGAGAGAGAGAAGGGTAAGATAAAAAGAAATGAGAGTATAGTCAAATGGGATTAGACAAATTTGAGAAAGAAGGATGAAGAGAAAAGAGAAAGAAAGATAAGAAGAGGAAAAAAGAAGAAAGACGAAAAGGAAAGGTGAGTGTGTGATTTACTGCAATGGCAGATATGAACGTTTCCTATCACCATAATGATCAACGTTGCTTTTTGTGCCGTCATGTCCCCTCATTGAAAGATTGGCTATCTATTACTCTCTCACGGCTCTATTTCTCTCCTATTTTCCTATATCTGGTCATTTCTCTGTTTATCGAACTTGCTCAGCCCTCATCTCTCTCTCTCTCTTTCTCTCTCTCTCTCTTCTCTCTCTCTCTCTCTCTCTCTCTCTCTCTCTCTCTCTCTCTCTTATTGCACAATAGACTCTTAACACCTTGCTCTTTCTGTGAAAAGACCAAACATGTCGATGAAAAAAGAATGGTGAGAGAGACAAGAAGAGCTTAATCGAGAGCTGAGTCTAGAGAGAAGGAGATTAGCAGAGAATTAGGGAATATTAGGTGATCTTTTCGCTTTTTAATATAACTATAAAAAGAGAATAAAAGAAATTTATCGAGCGTTTAATAGATAAAAAGGTGTAAAGAAAGGTGGGTTGACTCAAGGGAAAGTGATTCAAAACGGTCAAAGTACAATTGAGGAGACTAGTTCCTTAGAAATCTGCCGATTTCATTCTCTTAAGCAACATTGACGAGATTTTTCGAAGCATAAAACCTCTGAAATACTATGATTGAAACCAACAGAAATGTCAAAACCTATCTTTCTATCACTGATTACTGATCACGAGCACTACTGAGAATTAGAGAAGGTATTTTTATTTGTTTTTAGTCTACTATTCAGTAAGAACATTTGGTCTCTTTTTTTCATTTCCAAGTCAATGAAACACATTTTCAGTTAAGAGAGCTTTCTTTTCACTGTGTATTATATATTATACCAGTTTTTCTAGTTCCATCGCACGAATCTTTCCTTGGTAATCAATTTTGAGTGTTTCTGATTCGAACATTACATAAACTAAGCAGAGAAGCAGCATTAAAGCTCACTAATTCATTTGCTCGCTAGACTTGGATAGTTTCGCATGAAAAATGAAACACTGCTTCCTGGGTACAGAGCATCTCTGAGAATAAGTAGGGAAAAACGAAGAGTGGTCTTGTCGACCAAGAGTTATTCTAATTGAAAAACTATGATTTATTCTCAATTCCTTAAAAGTTCTAAATCTACAGACTCAGCATGTAACTTCAAACAAGACTGATTATCTTTCAGGACTCAGCTCGCCACTGGCTTCTCTCACCATTATCAATGCTACGGTTTTCGGAGTACATGGGAACATCGCGAAAAAGTTTGAAGATCCCAACTCTATAAAGGTTGCATATAATTACCCGTTTTAAAATAACCGCATATAATATGAAGAATATAAAGAATTTTCATTACGATTTTTCTTAAACAGTAAATTTTTGCGTTGAAACTATAACTTTAGAATTTTTTAAAAACATGTTCAATTTTCCATACAAATTTCAATCATTCAATGTCTTCTCGAAGCCAGAGAAAACCGAGACTCAGCTTCAGCTGAAATCCTGCTGAAGAGCTGAAGAGAATAATCTTATTCAGTCGCATTTCTTCGCGGGTTGCGCCGCGGGTCTTGTACAGTCCTTCATTGCGTCACCGTCGGAACGTTTGAAGCTTCTTCTGCAAATACAACAAGATACGACACAAACCAAATTTCGTTCCCCTTGGCATGCTGCCAAAAAACTGGTTCAAACGCAAGGATATGGAACACTTTCAAGGTTGGGATTCATTTTGTTTAAAACTTTGTTTTACAATCAGACTATTATATTTATTACTGAATTTAAGCTCAAACTGCTGACGAAAAAAACTATCGAAAAAGTGATCTATTCACATAAAGATATAATGATTTTCCGGCCGGTTTTTAAAAGACTTTTGTCGAAATAATTGTACATGATTCACTTATGAACTCATCCAAAGTGTTTTAATTAAGCTGAAGCTAGTTCAGCTACCGATAAATTCCTCTCCGTGATATTATTTTTTTAAAGCTTCATAATGCCATAATTATGCAGCGTGATTATTCCTACAATTCAAAATAGTTCTGTTCTTGTTTATGCTCCCGTTGTAAAACGAGTCAGAAGATGGGATTGTATTAGATCCATGAAAATGTATTATATCATTTGGACGTTACGATCTCAAAACGTCCAAATCCTGCTAGAGACCCTTGGTTTGCTTTTTTAATGGAAGAGCTTGAAGAGGTTACATCGCGACTCTGGTGCGTGACACGCCGGCATTCGGTATCTACTTCGCCTCGTATGAGTGGATGACGAGACGGATGAGCAAGGACGGGAAGATGGAGAGTCTCACAGGGCTCCAGTTGCTCTGCGCCGGAGGTTCCCTAATCGATAATCACAATGATTTTACATTTATCACGTGGCGAAAGTTATCTGAACACTGTATTCTGATTTTTTTACTCTCATTAACTACAAAAAGTGTCATTGAAAAAATGACTGAAAATTTTTCCTCTCATACGCTTTTATAAAAAGTCCCATGAAACTTTTTTACACTGGCATTTTGAGTTTTAAGAAATTATTTTGATGAATAACCTTTTTTCAATCACATTTTTGAATTCCTGTTCAGGCTTTGAAGTTTGTGGAATGAATGGAATTAGTTCAGAATGTTTTATAAATCTACTTTTTCATTCTAAACTTATGAAAGCTTCACTTTTAAGGTGGGGCTGGCATGCTGTCTTGGCTTTTCAACTACCCTGCGGATATCATCAAAACACGATTCCAAGTAAATTTCAAAAAGCTTGTTCAACGTTGTTTTTCATTTGTATTTCTAAAGTAAACATGTGAAAAATCAAAATGCAAAACTCAATTCAACTGCAGGCCAATGATTCTTACAAAAGCTACATGGAATGCATCTTGAAAACGTATTCTGAAAATGGGATCAGATCATTCTACGTTGGATTGAACTCCACTTTAATAAGGTGAGTTATCGGGAAAAGCACTGTCTGTTCAGAATTCTTGTACTAACAATTTATATAATTTCAGCAAGCTAAAAAAAGGTTCTTTAAATACCGTGCTTTCGATATAAGTTTAATATTTTTTCCGGGGAATTTCTTTTGCTGAAAAAACTTTTGTCTTCAATTCTATTGCGCCAAAATTATTATCTTGAATGGTTTTTTTCTGTATTAAAAACAGTAAAAGTTAATTAAAAAATACGAGACAGGAAGATAAACTATGCGAGGCAGAAACAAATAATCAGCCGCGAACCTGGAAGTAATCGCTTCTCTCAGGGCATTCCCATCAAATGCGGCGACTTTCTTCACTGTGGAATGGACTTATCGATTGATGCTGGACTATAACCTATTTGGTGCCGCTTTCTCAGAGCAGATCGTCCACTTAAAAGGCTCACCCAATTACCACAGCCACCACTTCCACTCAAAGGTTTGTATTACTTCCACAATCAGCGAAAAAAATTCCGTTGCAAGAGTAAATGTTTTTCTACTTCTCAATGTGATGGAGCGTTAGAATCTAACTTTTCACTCTGCAAAGTAATCTGGGCAAAGTGACCCCGTTAAACGCTCTAGGCCGCATCCCGGCCGCATCCCGTTAAGCCGTTAACGCTCTAGGCCGCATCCCACACTTTGAAGAGATTACTTTGCAAAGTGAAAAGTTGAATTCTAACGCTCTATGAGTTTTTCTTATCAAAAAGTATGCAAACTTCATTTCAAATTTAAATTAGAAAATTTTCTTGCCTAACTTGTTAGAATTAGAAGAACTAGAACAGTGAATTGTTCGAAAGTTTTTGTTTCACAATTATTTAGTCGTAGCTAAATTAGAGGGATTTTTTCTTTTTAAAAAGTTAAAACAACTTGATCACCGCTAAGACAGTACATGCCTTTCTTCAGGTGAAAAGTTAAAGAATTAGAAGTTGACATGAGAAACTGAGCAAACTAAGTCGGAAAAGTTTACCGGAGAATGGAAAGCTTGTACTAAATGTTTGTAGTTTTGCTTCAACTGCTATTTAAGCTACAATACAATGACTTTCTACTTTTGTTTAGAAGAGAGCCGCTAAATTATGCGTTTGTTAGAAAAAATTTCTCGTCAGTGAATTGTTACTCTCTGATCAAATAATAGATTTCTTTCTTAATTAATCTTCATGGTACTTCATCATCATTGAAAATGCAGCGTTTTTCACATAACTCAATCAGTAGCTTCCAGGAGCACAACTTGATGATGAGCGACTTCTGGCATAAAAACTCTTTTTTACTGCCGGAAGCCGGCTCGACATCCATTGATCCCATGCTGCACGGCTGCAGGTTCTTATAAACTCGACCTATTTGGTTTTTTCCCAATCCTCAAATCTCCTTAGTCCACTTCCATCGATAACCACAACGACACAGTTCTTGAACTTCTCCAATAAAATTGTAAATACTCGATAAAATACTGGTTTCGTTGTCAAATGAACTGTTATTCTGAAAGGTAGTTTTAAGTGTACAAAAATATCTATTGACTGTGTTAACGTGAACATTCAAGGCTTAAAGTTGTAAAAGAAAGTTAGAGTGAAACCTAGGCGCCAAAAGCGCAAAAGAAAGAAATTTCTTTGAGTGAATTCGGTCGGCGTAATAAAAAAAATGGTATTCTCTAGCATCAAAACACTATTTATGTCTTTTTTCGTGAGCGTTTGATCTCTTGAATAGTTCCAAACGCGGAACGCTTCTCTCTGTTAAACAGACGAGAAGAACACGCATGAGTAAAGAAGGGTGGGGGGGCTCCGCTTCACTTGGGGGGTACGGGATTGAACAAAATCCGGAGATCCCTGAAAATAACTATAAATCATTCTTAAACCTCGTTCAACTCTGCAGTTATGCAATCATTCAATAAATGTAAACATTTTCAAGAAAAATATACGAGGTAATCGGGAATGAACAAGTAAATATTGAAAACTTTTTATAATAAAAACAGAGATTACTTCTTTCTTCTTGCTTTATTTTATTTTTTTTGTATAATAGAGTTTCGCACAACAATTGTTAAGTCAGAGAATTATTATTCTGTAATTCATGTTTTTATTCATGATCTGAGAGGAAGCGTCTAAAATTGAGATCTATAAACCGAAAATTGCATTAATATACGTACATATGTCAAAAACGGGTCTTGAAATGAATATTTATCTGATACTTGTATTGAACTTGTTTTTTTTTACTTATAATTATCGATGCTTTTGCCTTGTCATGATGAATTGTTTGCAACCCATTCATTTCCTTCTTGCTGGTGATATCAATCATTCTTTCTTTGACCAGAATCTTACAAAGTCATATATGTATGCGAAAACCTAACTGAAAATAAACGGTTATCTAAATCTGTCGCACAAATTTGATCAAGAAAAAAAACTTCTCAAAGCGCATTGCATAGAAGTCACGCAAAAAAAAACAACTTTGAGGTTCAAAGGGTCGTTTTCATTTTTTAAAAAATGCACAGGTTTCTCAGAACGAGAGCTATGGATGTCTTGTATGATTTTTTGAACGGAATCAACTTCCGAATTTTTGATAATGAAACAAATGAGTTTTTCAAAAGTTGTTAATGAAATGAATAAGTTTTTTTGAAACATAGGTAATGAAATGAATCAAACAAGTTTTTGAACGCCCAGGCGTAAATGAGGACATCTTTACTGGCACCTGCTAAGGAATCAAACATTAAACAACCACTGATCAGTATCGGACCGTTCCACAGTTAATTAGCACACTCGAAGCGTGCCAAAAGAGTTTTTTCTCAATATTCTGTTCTCAAATTTTTTATATAGACTTTTGAGTCTTGTCATGACTCATTTCATTCTGAATTCTCGCTTTTATACACACTTTTGAATCTTGTCATGACTCATTTCGTTCTGAATTCTCGCTCTTACCGGAGAAAACACCTGTCTGTTGTTTCTAGTCGAATCATTTACATATATTTATCAGGATAATACTCAAAGAAGTTATTACAATGATTTTTAGAGCTAAAAAACTTTGTTTACTTAATAACCCTCATTTCAATTTTATGACGTTGAAACCCGAGTTGTTATATAATTCAGTAGTAGGACACCGCTAAACTGACGTGTTAAGAAGCGATCAGAAAAAAATTAGTCCACTCGGAAAAAAGGGACAAAATTTAGATAAAAATTGACAGCAATGTATTTCTTGAACTGTTATTCAAGGTATTATCAATGAGGTTCAACTTAATTTATAAAAAAGACAGCCCCACTTTCATCCATGTATCAGATCTAACAAAGTACTACAGATGTTGTAAAGTAACTGGTTTGAGGAACTTCCCAGTTTTTTTTAAAATGAATATATACTTGCTTTTTTTGATGAATACACAAATCTCTACTCAAACAAATCTCTGTTCTGAAAAACTGAATTGTAACTCAAGACTCACGCTACAGCAGCTCGTGCCAACTCACGAACGAAGCGAGTAGGTAAGCTTGACTCATCCATATATGGTGTAGGGGTGTCCTAGAATTTTTGGCTCAGGTTAGGGGGCGCAAAAGTAGTTTTATATTAAATGAAAAGTATTATGAGAAATGAAGTTTTATTGTGAATTTTTCAAATGTTGTTACTTAGTGAAGAGCTTGAGCCCAAGCTTGGTTTTTGCGCTCTATTTACTTCATAATTAGGAAAGATTGAATCTATTCTTAATCAACAACTCTGTTCTGATTAAAACTCATAAGTATCTTATAATTCATTTTATTTTTATCTTTGTTATAATGAATAATTTTGTCTTCGATAAACTACTTTTGTGAAAAATTACAATTTATAAGTTTTTTCTACTTGCGGAATTAAAAAAGTAAAACATTAAGAAAGAAAAAAATTGTGCTGTTCATCTGGAATTATATCATGCATCTCACACCATTTTAGCAAACATATACTTATGATTCGGTCAAGGACTTTACACGGTGAGTCAGTGAGATCGGGCGAACTTCCTCTACTGTAGCCGGTGAAATACTGTAGCCGGTGAAAAAAAACTGTAGCCAGGGTAAAGAAAAGCTAGTTTCCAAACCAGTGGAACTTCGCCTGAGAGGATAGACTGATCGAAAATGAAGGATATTGGTTCCGTCATATCTTTATCACATTCACGAAATCAAATTCTTTATCACATTCTCAAACATCCGATGTCTCAGCGCAGGTGTACTTCGGTAGTTGCAGATAGAATGCGATTTCTTGAGGAAACACCACTGAGAAAGGCATGGGCTTTGTAATCGTACGTGGAAGTGATGATAGGAGTCCGTCATCTTTCACGAAAACTGATTGGAAATGGTCCGTAAGACCTTCAGCTTTGAGTAAATCGCTAGCTAAAGAGGTATGAAATTATTCTTTATTTAACTGAAAGTCTATCTATTTTCAATTCTAGAACCTACATAACTGTAGAATGACTTGGATGAATTCGGGAATAAAGATTCATCTTCGCTGTTCTTTAGAAACTTGGAGATAACCTTATTGATACAAACTCTCATGTACTCCGCACGTTATGGTAAAAGATCTATTTCATGGAAAAGGACGCTTTTGTGCTCGTAAAGATCTAATATCATAGGGATAGTTATCGAAGAGTACTCTACGTTTCTTAAGAGAAACGAATTCTGAAAAGAGAGACTTGATAAAGCTGACAAACCTATCATACATCTCACTTAAATATTCTGAACCTGAAAAGATCTCAACCCAGTCTGCAAAGAAGATGCAATTTCCTATGAATTCTAAATTGGCTTTTTTTAAAGTCATATTTTACAGCGTATCTAAGAAAATCAACCTCAATCGATTTTTTGGAATGAACAGAGTTATGATCTGAGTTCTTGAATGGTGCTCGAAGAGAGAACTACGTCGAAAAATCCGTGAGTGGCTGAGGTTACATTCTGAACAAGATCCATTGCATCGCTGAAATCGATTAGTTGATGCCTGCCTGATCTTTAGAGTTTTTTTTACATTTCCCATATTAAGGTTTAGGTTTCCGAGTAAAATAACAGGACTTGATATGCATACATAGCTATAATAGAAGGGTAGAAAGAACATCGGATAAACGTTCAATCGGATCTACACTCACTACAGGGTAAACCAACGCTAAACGAATATGAATTTTGAGTACTGAGTGACGCGCATCGTGGAGGTTAATTAAACAGTTAAAGTCTTTGTCGTTCCAGTGAAGAGATGCGGTGTGATTTCGTTCAAAGAGTTCGGACGTTTCGCTTTATTTAAAGCATCATCAGAGATATGCAATTACCCTCAAACTTGGGTAATTAAACCCTGAAAAATTGCATATCGCTGATGATGAAATAAAGCGAAACGTCCGAACTCTTTGCACGAAACCACACCGCATCTCTTCACTGGCACGGCAAAGACTTTAACTGGCTAAACGAATAGTTGAGAGATATACCGGACTTGTACCATCAACCACTAGAATGTAGGGAACCAATTTCTCTTTGAAAAGGACTTTGCTGAATTATATGTATATGGTCTTTTATGCTAAGGGCAGCTCCCACTCCTCCACCAGATCTATCAGACCGAACCACTTTATACGGTAAATTTAAATCAGTTAGGAATTCGAAACTTTTGAAGAAAGTCATGTCTCCGTGACTTCAACTCCGCATCTTTATTGTTTTCAAGAGTAATGCTTTGATAGTCGTCTCAAGCAGTTCTCCTTCTAGTGGAATGTTATTCTGTTTTTTAGATGACTCATTTCCAAGAATTGAACTAATGAATCGTGTTGAGTGTATACAAAAAGACCATAATTATATGGCTATTCAGCTTCATAACCAAATGTTGTAGTTTTCTTTAAATTTCTTTACGTTTTGTCTCATTTCCATGATTTATCGCATCTTTTTTCCATAGTTTTTACCTTTTCTCATATACTTCTTATTGTATCACTTCCAACAGTTACTCTCTTAATCCCTTACTCTTTCCATCTCTCTCTTTTTTACCCTTCTTATCTAGTTTCTTTCATTTTCTGTTTCTCTCTTCTCCAATGAGATATCTTTTATAACCCTTCCATGTTTCCCTACTGCTCCAGTGATTTCCATCGCCTTCCCGCCCTTCTTTGTGTTCTGTTGCTTGTTTGAGTAGGCTCTTCTTACCTGCATATCCTATCCCTTAACATTAACCGTTGCCGTGGTGAAGGTTTTGTTGTTTCCAGCAATAAATTTTTCATCTCGAGTTTTACCTGAAAAAAGAAAGGGAAAATAAAGATACGACACCTTTCCCCTCAATCTATCGCCTCTCTACCTTTTTTTCTTCTCAGTTACTTTCTTACAATTTTAACATTTCGTAGTGTTTTGTGGGTTCTTCATAAAAGAAAATACAAACTATCACATCGATTGTGCTTCGACCGAACAGTCTGAGTATCGACTGCGCATCGACCGAACAGTCTGAGTACTTACTGATTGCTCGTGCTGCGAAATTTTTGTACAGAGTGCCTCAAAAATTTTCGCGCCCATAATACGGTATGGCACAACTTTCTTGGATATTTCAACTTATGATATGTCATAAATTTGCGACTTAGATCACTTCACCGTTCAATGATTTTATGTTTTTAAAAAATTTTAAAACCGTAGATTCTAGCGTTTTGAATTGAACGTCAGAAATGGATTTTTTTGGTGTGAACATAGTACATATTATAAAGTTCGTGGCAAAAGCACCTTAAAATCAACTAAAACCTGAATAAAATGCACCACTTGCACAGTTATTGATGAAGCTGTGAATTAAAATTAAATTACTACCCATTGATAGGTTCACAGAAGCTTGCCTACCGTAAGCGTTTCTTCATCACATAAATTTTCTCTTAATCCCTCTATTTCTCCAGTTCTGTCTCTATCTCTCTGTCTTTTTCTATAACTTTATATCTCTATCTATGTTTATCTCTGTCTCTCTGAATAGTTCTCTCTCTTTCTCTATCACACTCTCCTTCTCACTAAGGCAGCTAACGCTTATGAAGTAATTGGCTTGAAACCAAAGCGAAGGGTTACGAAAGCGAGAAGTGTAAATGTGATATCCTGTAAACTAACTCTTCGTTTCTCTTCTAATGGCTTTCTCATCTTGCAAAATCTTTGAGAAAAAACGTTGACATCAACGAGGACGAAATTTTCCATTTTCAGGATGTAGTAAACCTGAAAACAATATCCTATAGCGTTCAAGCTTAAGCTGATACTCCATAAAAGTTTAACATACATATGAGTGTTTTTTTTGGCTGCGAACTGATGCCCATTGAATGTTTGTTGATCCCTTCCAATCTACCACATTCAATCGTTTTACAGTTTGAATTCGAAGAGTCGAATAGCTTAGGATGATTAATATTGAATTCACTCTCTTATCATTTCAATCCTTTCCGTTTCGAATATGCTCATTACTGCTAATTTCAGGAAAAAAGCTCTTAGGTTTTTGACTTTCTTATAGGTTCAAAAATTTGTAACATGTTCTATCTGAACATATATTTCTATAAAATATGTTCATTTCTTTTGAATTCCCGTGATTTGCTCTATTCTATGAAGGAAAAGCAGAGATTAAGAGAGAGGAAGAGAAAGAAAGAGAGAGTGAAAGAGAGAGACTAAGAGATAGATGGATAAACTAAAGGAACTGAAGAGAGTAAAGGAAGGAGAAATAGAACCAATTGTGTGAGGATGAGTAAGTTGAGGAAACACAATCACTTTTTGACGTATGTGTGTAGTTTCACTCGAAAGCACAGAGAAAAATACTTATTGGAAATTTGAAGAAACATAATTATTCCGCTACTGATTTGATAAATCTCACAAGGAAAAATGTAGCTATTGTTTAACAATCGATGAGGTTAGAATCAGGCCTTGAATTTAAAAAAGAATTCTCAATTTTTTCTTAAATTTTTTCAGATCTTAAAAGACTTCTGTCTTGCAAACTGTGGCAAAAATATTTCGCCCAGTAGGTTTCATTTGACTTATCCGTATGAATCTCCAAGAAAGCAACTTTGAAATTTGTAGATCATTGTTCAGAATAGTAATTTTTAAGTGATGAAGCATTCAAAAACAAGTTCTCACTCTCAATCTTTTAATTAGTTATTAAAGAGAGAATTTGATTGAGGTACAGCGAATGCTTTGAAGTTAGAGGTTTTTTGAAGATGGAAGAATGATAAATTTTTTAGCAAAATATTTTTAAGTCTTGCTTTATTCGGTTATTAAAGATTTTTTTAAAATTTCCTAAAATAAATTTTTTTTCGACTGGTCATTCAAGTTTTTTTTATTCAAATTTTGCGATGATATGCTGGTCAAAAAGAATTAGGTATTTGGTTTTTCCGAGTTTGTGAGTATTTTTTCTCTAATCATTTTGAATAAATAATTAAGCAGAATCGGATGCTGAAAACACACGCGGATTTC
>OZ057406.1:18291639-18471627 GCA_964056735.1 Allodiplogaster pararmata
CTTACTATATGTGTACTGCTGACGCTTTTGGGTGAGCCTTACTATATGTGTACTGCTGACGCTTTTGGGTGAGCCTTACTATATGTGTACTGCTGACGCTTTTGGGTGAGCCTTACTATATGTGTACTGCTGACGCTTTTGGGTGAGCCTTACTATATGTGTACTGCTGACGCTTTTGGGTGAGCCTTACTATATGTGTACTGCTGACGCTTTTGGGTGAGCCTTACTATATGTGTACTGCTGACGCTTTTGGGTGAGCCTTACTATATGTGTACTGCTGACGCTTTTGGGTGAGCCTTACTATATGTGTACTGCTGACGCTTTTGGGTGAGCCTTACTATATGTGTACTGCTGACGCTTTTGGGTGAGCCTTACTATATGTGTACTGCTGACGCTTTTGGGTGAGCCTTACTATATGTGTACTGCTGACGCTTTTGGGTGAGCCTTACTATATGTGTACTGCTGACGCTTTTGGGTGAGCCTTACTATATGTGTACTGCTGACGCTTTTGGGTGAGCCTTACTATATGTGTACTGCTGACGCTTTTGGGTGAGCCTTACTATATGTGTACTGCTGACGCTTTTGGGTGAGCCTTACTATATGTGTACTGCTGACGCTTTTGGGTGAGCCTTACTATATGTGTACTGCTGACGCTTTTGGGTGAGCCTTACTATATGTGTACTGCTGACGCTTTTGGGTGAGCCTTACTATATGTGTACTGCTGACGCTTTTGGGTGAGCCTTACTATATGTGTACTGCTGACGCTTTTGGGTGAGCCTTACTATATGTGTACTGCTGACGCTTTTGGGTGAGCCTTACTATATGTGTACTGCTGACGCTTTTGGGTGAGCCTTACTATATGTGTACTGCTGACGCTTTTGGGTGAGCCTTACTATATGTGTACTGCTGACGCTTTTGGGTGAGCCTTACTATATGTGTACTGCTGACGCTTTTGGGTGAGCCTTACTATATGTGTACTGCTGACGCTTTTGGGTGAGCCTTACTATATGTGTACTGCTGACGCTTTTGGGTGAGCCTTACTATATGTGTACTGCTGACGCTTTTGGGTGAGCCTTACTATATGTGTACTGCTGACGCTTTTGGGTGAGCCTTACTATATGTGTACTGCTGACGCTTTTGGGTGAGCCTTACTATATGTGTACTGCTGACGCTTTTGGGTGAGCCTTACTATATGTGTACTGCTGACGCTTTTGGGTGAGCCTTACTATATGTGTACTGCTGACGCTTTTGGGTGAGCCTTACTATATGTGTACTGCTGACGCTTTTGGGTGAGCCTTACTATATGTGTACTGCTGACGCTTTTGGGTGAGCCTTACTATATGTGTACTGCTGACGCTTTTGGGTGAGCCTTACTATATGTGTACTGCTGACGCTTTTGGGTGAGCCTTACTATATGTGTACTGCTGACGCTTTTGGGTGAGCCTTACTATATGTGTACTGCTGACGCTTTTGGGTGAGCCTTACTATATGTGTACTGCTGACGCTTTTGGGTGAGCCTTACTATATGTGTACTGCTGACGCTTTTGGGTGAGCCTTACTATATGTGTACTGCTGACGCTTTTGGGTGAGCCTTACTATATGTGTACTGCTGACGCAATTAGTGGCTAGAGCGAATACAGCAAAACACATCGAAAACTTGTATTAATTATCACTGTTAAGTTTTACGATGTATTTTTAGTGCTATGAATGAACAAGAGATTCGCTCCTCATTTGCTATAAAGCACAACAAAATGAATGAATGCTTGCACATAATTATATAATTCTGTTCTCTTGGTGGATAGATTCTCATCTTGGTTTTTCACAACTTTTCGCAAATTTCATATTTGTTAACTGCTGTAGACAATGTGCTTTTTATACATGATTTATTTGCATTCTAACAGTTTTTCAATAATGTGGTGTCCCATTAATCCAAAGCGTTTTGCTCTCCTGAGTTAATTTGTATAGCTGCGAAGAGGTTTTACTCTATACCAAGGCAGCAATTTCCAGAACTTTGGCCAATGTCTCTAGTTTGTTCGAGTAAATCTGGTTACACTTAGAGACTTTATACGTAAACTTTTAAATGAAATACGCGTTATCAAAATATGAAGGGTCTTTCATGATACAGAAAATCTTAGCGAAATCTGGTCTTTAACAAGTTGTTCATCCTTACACTTAAAGCAACGAAAGTAAACAATTTCTGTGATTTACTGATTTTTTCTGCGACTTACTAAGAAAGGTGGTATGCTTTCTACTTAGGATGGCAGAAAAATTGGTAAATAACAGAAAGTGGTTAATTTCGGTGTTTTGATAGGGAAAGGAAATTTGAGAGATAGGGGAAACAACTTGTTAGAGGCCCGAAATCTGAAGTTAATATGTATGGAACATGACGTGTTTTCAAAAAAATATTTGGTCGCAGAAGTGTGTGAAGACTGAGCCGTCAGGGCGTCAGATGTGCAATGGGCCTCTGCCAGAGTGGAGATGTCGACAAGGAACAGCTTCAGAGGAACAAGGAGATTGAGAGACAGATCAATGCCGACAAGCGGCAAGGCTCTTCCATTGTCAAACTTCTTTTACTTGGTGATACATTGCTTCTCTCTCTCTCTCTAGCTCTCTCTTTCTCTCTCTCCCTCTTGCTCTCTCTTTCTATCTCTCTCTCTTCTCATTCTTTTTTATCTATCTCCTAATTTCACATTTTCTCTATCTTTCTCTTTTAGTCTCTCCATGTTCACGGGTATCGAACTGATCGAACTTTTTCCGGATTTCGGTACTCTATAATATAAAACCAACAATGGCAATATTAACAAAAGCAGCAGGTCTCATTTTTATTGAAAGTAAATTAAAAACGTTCATGTGTGACTGTTTTGTCAGCATTTTATTACTTTCAGCAAGAAGAAAACCCGAAAAGCGAATATTTATTGTTCCCTCGGAAACACGAGACTAATTTAAAAGTTCATCTGATTCAGCAGGATTTTGTCCTGCTGAATCAGATGAATTTAATGAAACGATGAACTTCATTTGTTGTTTTTCGGTTGAATCTTTTTACTTATTAACAAGCTTCCGAGCATTGAGGTTTTTTCAGGAGCTGGAGAGTGTGGAAAATCGACAGTTTTGAAGCAAATGCAGTGAGTTTTCAAATATCCAAAGTGAGAAAAACACGGAAAAATACAGAAACAGTTCAAAAAGGTAATAACAAACTGCAAATTTTTTTGAAAACTTTCGAGCTATTTTAAAAGCTTCCCAAAAATTGAGAAAAGAGAGCCGCCCTGGTTTGACTTCCAGAATCTCTTTTTGAAGTTTGTTAAGGTAATACTAGAAACAATCCTAGTTAGAGCACAAGACTAAGCCTTCGTATGTCTGAATTGCAGAATCTTGCACAGCAACGGCTTCACGGAAGAAGAAGTGAATGAGAAAAAGGGGATCGTCTACAACAACACTGTCTCCTCGATGGCGAATATTCTACGCGCGATGGATCAAACTCTGCACATTCAGTTAGACGACCCTAGTCTCGAGGTAAGCCAAGAACCACAGCCCTTTTCTCCTCTCTCAAAACGCTCCCTCAAATTTGATTCGACATTGTTCTTGAAAGGGAGAAAAATTTCCTTAATTTCATACTATAAAAAGTGTCTAGAATGTAATTTTCGAACGTGTAATTTTGAAACTCATAGTTAGTGTAGGCGAAATCTTCGAGTTTATTGAATGTGACCGAGATTATTGTGTGTACAGGGATTAAAGTGGGGATGTTTTTTTCTATATGAAAAACTATTTACAAATTCAAAATTAAATTTAACTGAAGTAACGGTGAATTCGCTTGTCATTTTGAAATCGCACATGTCGCTTTCAATGTTTCATCGAACAATATTACACACAAAAAAGCGTATTAATAGTCATACTTTTGAAAGCATGAACATGGAACTATATGCTCTAAAAGTATTCCAAATCGTTCCGCACACAAGTGTTACTATTCATACTTTGAAAGTATGAATAGTAATAAAATGAAACTTTGCTAGGGATAATTTGAAAGTATGCTGTCTACACAATGAAAGTATGCTAAATACACATACTTTGAAAGCGTGATATCACAAAATGAAAGTATGTATGCTGTTTCTTGGTTTTTTCATTCAAAATGTTTTCTTTGTCTGTGACTTTCCCGAAAGGCGTACCCGAAAGGCCTTTTTCAAGTAGAGCGCTTCGCAATCAAAAAAAATTTTCCCGATGCCTTTCTTCCAGAATCGCTTGTTTATTAATGATTTGCACGATTCCTATGTGTGCTTTTCCCGTATTAACTAATCGAGATAATAAGTCTATATAGAGCAATCTAAGTCAACCGGGTTTGCAGATTGGATAAGTGCCAAGAAAAGGAAGAGAGCAACCAAGGCATACTTTCAAAAGTATCCCACTCAATCATTGATTGAAATTGAAATTCTTTATTACCATAGGATATATGGAATCATGATATAGGAAGGGAAATAATGGGGAATAAGATAATCAATTTTCGTTGGTGTCCACTTTTGTTGTTGACAACAGAAAGTTCGGTAGGGCTATGAGATTCGAGAGATCGATCTCTTCTAGAGCCTTGCCGAATACTCCGATATCTTGAATCTTTTTGAAATTATCTGTAACTTTATTCCATAAAGCAATTACTCTAGAAAAGACAAAATGTGGGTCATTGTATCGTTTAAAGTTCATCAGAGTTAATTTGGAGGTTCGGTCTGAAGTGCGGAGATTGGTTTCAGTTCTTAACTTCAGCTCTTTTTTGCATGTCTGACAATCCGCTCTATCAGAAAGTAAACGAAAAACTACCAATAAATCAAAACGGATTCGTCGAATGATTAGCGTATGCCCTTTCTAGCATACTTTCATACTCACGCGCGCAGGCATACTTTCAAATTGTTACTATTCATAAATCACATGTATGCCTTTTTAGCATACTTTCCCGAACTCATCCTTTTTTGTGAGTGTGTAGTTTCTTCGGAACCCTGTGTCTTATCGTTTCCTCACAAATCCACTTTTTCTAAAAACTCATCTTCAAACGTATAACTCGTCTTCAGACTTATATTCTCACTATTAAAGATCTTAATAGTCTTAGCTTTCCAGAGTTCAGACTTTTATTGCATTATACAAACAATTCACTCGCTGCTCCTAACTGAATTTTCCCCACAATTAGAGTCCCTAGCTTTTGAAATCGAAAGGAGTTTGTCCTAAGTCGTGCGGCAGGCAGCGTAGCAAAAAACGCGGTAAACGAGATCCAGCTGGGATCGATATCGCTTCCTGGAACAACTTTTGCATATGTATAGTTTACTCACATTCTGCCTTTCCAAACTTTTATATTGAGTGCGTACATGAGCATTAGGTATATTGTAATCTCTCCTTTCATCACTTTTTCTCTTTATTCTCAACTGAAAGATTTATGCTCTATTCCCTATGCATTAATATGCTTGGCTACGCATGATAACCTTCTTTTATCTGTAGTACATGGAGTAGTACATTTAAATAAATGAAGATTTAAATAAATGAAGATTTAAATAAATGAAGATTTAAATAAATGAAGATTTAAATAAATGAAGATTTAAATAAATGAAGAAGCAAATTGGAAAAATAATCAGTTATCAGTACATAAATTGTAGTATTGCAGTAGACACATCTAATTGAATAAGTTGAAAAACTTTTTTATCGTTAGAGGAACAGTTTGTTACTCAAATACTTTCGACGTAATGTCACTCTGGAGTCCATATGTAAGTATTGTACATATCTTTAGCACGACAACATTGACGTCAACTAAATGGATTTTGATCCATTACAGACCTCCTCCACCCCCTTCCTCGCAGCGTAAAATAATTTGTCGATGATAGTTTGACGCCGAAAAAACCTGTGCGTATGAAGGCATCAAGCCTTTGTATCCAAATGCGATTAAACGTTTGCGCACGAATCTTTCGTCAAAATGAGAGTTTTGAATGGGCAGAACTTGTTTAAAACTGAATCTAGACATATTATACACTTTTCTTTATTGATTTAAGAGATCGACATAAAATAAATGGAGTTAGAGCAAAAGAGAAGAAAAAACTATTTAACAGGTGTTATTAACAAAGCGAAATGATCATTGTGTAAAGAATTGGAGTATTCTTTTGAAAAAAACTTTTTTGTAAATTCTGCTTGTTGTTTTCTTTTCCAATTTTTTTGTTGAAAATTTATACTTTTTTCCATCAAAAGATGATATGGCAAGAATTGTCAATTAGCATTGAGAGTATAAAATTAGGACAGGTCCTTGTTCAAATGCAAATTTTTCGAGAGAGACACGTACCTATCATTCGGGTAAGGCGCTGGTGATACGAAATTATTTGACGTGAGAATAAGAAAAGAGAAAACGTCCAATTTGAGTGGCGGTAAGAGTTAAAGTTTTCGACAAAAAGGCTTCATCATGACTGGCATAGTTGATCAAATCATTAAATGATCTTAATGACGCCTTTTTAAACCTCAATGTAATCATAGTATAGCGCGGACGAATTTTAGCCGTATCACGACACTTTGTACCGCGTCACTTTGTATACGACACTTTGTACCCCGTCACTTTGTACCGCGACACTTTGTACCGCGACTTGAGTGAGGCCGCGCGTTTTATTTTTACATTAAAACATATTTTTACATTAAAAAACGCTTAGGCTTAGTAAAAGTTTACGATAACAAGGCCGTACGGCTTAGCTAACGAGGCCGTACGCGGTACAAAGTGTCGCGGTACAAAGTGACGGGGTACAAAGTGTCGTATACAAAGTGTCGTATACAAAGTGACGCGGTACAAAGTGTCGGTAATTCAATTTTAGCACGTGCGGGATTCGAAAACAGCCGTCTATTAGCGTGTCAGAGCGCGTTCATTTCTTCAACGCTTTTTCCTAATCCTTGCGATAGTGTGTTAGGCAATTAACAAAGGGCAATTACCGAAAGGAGGCAAGAGGGAGACAGAGGCATGAGGGAGGCAGTTTTTTGTTTGTACCAACAAGCAACACACTCATAACACATTTTTACTTTTTAACACATTCATAACACACTTACTTTTCAACGCTTAGGCTTAGGAAAAGTTTACGCTAACGAGGCCGAACGGCTTAGCTAACGAGGCCGAACGGCTTAGCTAACGAGGCCGAACGGCTTAGCTAACGAGGCCGAACGGCTTAGCTAACGAGGCCGAGGGCCGCGACGCGACCGCAAAGCAAACAACAAAAGTAAAAGTGTGTTATGAGTGTGTTGCTTGTTGGTACAAACAAAAAACTGCCTCCCCAAAAAAATGCCTCTGCCTCCCTCTTGCCTCCTTTCGGTAATTGCCTTAACAAAGTAAGGCATGAGGCCGTGAGGCATGAAGACGCCTAAAACACGGCCTGGCTGTTCTGCCTCGTTAGCTAAGCCGTACGGCCTCGTTAGCTAAGCCGTACGGCCTCGTTAGCTAAGCCGTACGGCCTCGTTATCGTAAACTTTTACTAAGCCTAAGCGTTTTTTAATGTAAAAATATGTTTTAATGTAAAAATAAAACGCGCGGCCTCACAAAGGCTCAAAAACCTTTTTTTTCGTTTCTGAAATAATCGTTACGGAACCATACGCAGGTTCAAAAGGCGATGGTGATGAAAGTAGTCGAAAACGGAGACGAGTCCGAGCCCATCAGCGAAGAGCTTGCGAAAGCCATCATAGCCTTGTGGGAAGACAAGGGAGTGAGAAAAGCATACGATATGCGTAGCGAGTACCAACTCGTCGACTCTGCCAAATAGTCAGTTTCCTACAAGAACTTTTGTTTTTTGAAAGTCATTTCTCAACTATGTGTTGTTAGTCAGGAGTGAAGAACTCTCTGTCATGAATTGTGTGATGAAAAACCGAAAGTTACCAGCGTTCTTTTTTGCAGTAGTCTCTTAATTTTTTCCTGCCTCTAAGCCGATTCATCATGCTGTTTCCAAAAATGTTTTTGAGTTCTCAACACAAAAAAGTAACAAAATTTGATTTTTTGTGAAGAGGGTCTTAAAAATAACAATTTAAAGAGAAATTTGCAGTTTTTTGGACGCGGTATCGAGAATAATCGAGCCTGGCTATCGTCCGACCGAGCAAGACATCCTCTACTCCAGAGTGGCGACGACTGGAGTGGTCGAAGTCAAGTTCAAAATCAAAGAGCTCGACTTTCGGTTCGCTTAATCGTTTATTCATTTAACCGATGAAATCAGAAACGTTTTCCTATACTAAAGAGTGCACTGGTGGCAAATTGTTCGAACAAATTTGTGGATTCGATCATGAACTATGGTGGCCCAAGCAAGACGCTTTGCGATCATAGTTTGGTGCTTTGTTGTCGGGTAATTTTGTGAGAAAAATTTTTTTCAGGGTCTTCGATGTTGGTGGTCAAAGATCAGAAAGAAGAAAATGGATTCATTGCTTTGACAACGTCGAGTCCATCATTTTCATTACTGCCATCAGCGAATACGACCAGACTCTCTTCGAAGATGAGACTACTGTCAGTCAATTCCTTTAACTATGACAGCTAATTCATGAAAGGTCCATTTTTGTCATAGAACATTTGTTCCGCATTAAGAACCCCTCCCAGCTGTCTAGAGTTTGGTTTTTGCTAAACTAGACTTCTCATTCTTTTTTCTCTCAGCTGAAACAGAAGCTCGCCTCTCTAATTCAACTCTTTTGTGTGTTTTTTAAACAATAACAACAAAAAACAAATAAAATAGTTCCACGCTCACCCCCAGTTTTCTCGTCAAACATTTCTTTTCCTCTCTCTTTCTCTGTCAATTTCTCTCTATTCTCTCTCTCTTACTCCGATCCGCTTCTACTTGTTGTATAGAGTGAAGCAATGTGGTTGCTACTAGTAACTATTATTCGAATAATACCTTTTTCTCAGGCTAACTCGCATCACACAAAACATTAGTGAAGTGCTTTTCAAGTTATTTCTTCAACACTTGTGAAATCGAGGGGTTTTGAATTTGTTTTGTGAATGGATGTAATCAGCTTATAACGTGAAGAATTTTTCTTTGGTTTCCATTCACAAGCGATGAGTTGCAAATTATAGTACATAAGAGATTCCGGGTCGCAATCACTTTTCAAAAAGACCAATCAAGGAAAAATTCAGAAACAGTTCTAAAAATATCAAATGCATTACGGTAAACATTTACCGATCCACTATATCCACTATTTGGTTTCAAACTTTCATGTAATTCTTATTTTTTACGAACTGCAACATGTTTTAGACAAACCGGCCTCAAACAGTCATAATATCGCCTAATATTTTTTTCAGTCTCACTAGTGTACACGAATGTTTTTTTTTGACGTTCAAGAGAATGAAAATTGATCTGTGCTTGTTGACAGAACCGAATGATCGAGTCGATGCAGCTCTTCTCGTCTATTTGTAACTCCACTTGGTTCCTCGCCACGGCGATGATCCTTTTCATGAACAAGAAAGATCTTTTCATGGAGAAAATTCAACGCGTAAACATCACCACGGCCTTCCCTGACTATGAAGGTAAGACGAAGAGCAGTCAACAGGTGATATTCACATCATAAGACATGGAATATAGAGGTGTTATTTATATCTCCAGGCAAGTGCCAAGTCTCTTATAAACCCATTGCTAGATGAGTGATAGGAAAAAGGGATCTTTTATCCAGAAAAGAAAACCTCTAGTTTGAGAGTTGGAACAGTATGGAGTATGTTCGACTTGCTAGTGTGTTTAACTCATATCCAACTCAATCTTAGATCAAGAGTTATAGGTTTCAGAGCAATAAGGTTAATAATACTACTATTGTACAATAATAATGATAATTTTGAAATTTTTACTGCAAAAAGGTGGTTAAAATCTTAATCAACAAGTTATGCCTCAATATTAGGTATTGGTGAGCATGATTTGATGGGAAATTTTCGAAAAACGAGTCAATCGATGACCTCAAACATGAATAAACTGAGTCGGAATTGAATAAAGACCTAAATAAAGATAAATATTTTATTTAAAAATGATTAAGTATCGACTGATTCCCGGAATATTTCCACATTCAAAATCAAGAAACTGAATTAAGGAGGACAAAACTACGAAGAAGCCGTAAATTTTATCAAAATGAAGTTTTCCGAGCTGAACTTGAACCCAGATAAGAAGACCATATACATGCATGAAACATGCGCGACGGATACGAATCAGGTAAAACCTGCTCTCGGGCAATTTAACATCATTCAGACGTTCACGTGTTTGTCACTACTCTTTGGAGAATGAGTTCTTGGTGGCCAATGTAAGCAAATCAAGAAGGAGAAGAAAAAAGAGATTGATTACACTAATATTAACTTTGCAACGGATGATACTAATAACATCAATTTCAAAGATCAAAAATTTTCTACCTGATACAAATTGTGAGATCTGTTTGCGTTCGCCTGGGTGGTCGATAATTACCCCATTGATAGATAGATATTTTAAGGAAATGAAATATATTATCTTTATTAGGTTTTTAAGATAAAAAAACAGAACCAAAAAGACATAGTCTGAGGTTAAATGAATTCAATTCTAATGGTTCCAGGTACAACTGGTCATTTCGAGTGTGATCGATACTATTATACAGAAGAATTTGCAAAAGGCCGGAATGATGTGATTACCCAAAAAGACTCGAAAGCATATCTGCATACTGGAATAAGACTGCGATGGGTCTCAAAACTCTAGCTTATCATATTTGAGAATCAAATCAATAAGTAATTTAGGAAAGCGCCCGATTCTTCTTCATTTGTTTTTTTATTGATAAATATTGTGTTTGGCTTTGAGAAATCCCAAAAATCACAGCTGTTCATTCTTGTAATAATTTTATTTATTCTCCATAATTCATCCACTTAAATATAAATGTATCATAGACGATGTAAATAAATCATTATATTATAACTTTTAAATTTAAAATTACAATTCACGTCGGGCTTCCTGAGAGAGAAATCCCAAACGAATGCTCATTCAGTGTATGTACTCTTTCTCACGCTTTTCCTTCCTATTTTTGAGTCAATTTTTGAAAAACTTGGGCTTCGTTTCACGATTTTGACCGAAAAGAGCCCGCGGTTTATTAATTGTTTATCTTCCAAGAGGATGTCGTCGTTATTAATTTTTACGTAAGCCGAAGCCTTGTGACTAATAATGATACTCTCGAACCGTTTTTCATGAGTAATTTAATTCAATTGTTTGGCAAAATGTTGTGTAAATAGCCCATGTGACGTCGTATGTCTAAAGGAAACTCATTTCCAAGCTAGAGTCGTTTGGAAATCAAGTAGAACCTGACAGGTTGTTATTTTGAGATCATAAAATCGTACATTACATTCGAGAATTATAGTGAATCTATCGTTAGAGAACTCTGTCAATGAGAATATTGACGATAATGTTCATCGTGTTGAAACCGGTTTCAAGCGAAAATTCAGCGAACGTTCTGGATATTGACATAATGTTTTTATAGACTCAAGATGTTAAGTAATGCACCCTTCATATCTCCTCTTGTCGGTTCTCGAAGCGATCTCATTAAGAAATCTTAATGATTTTGTATTTCATAAATTTTTTATCCCAGGAAATAGATCTCCATCAATTCAAAGCGCAATATGAAAATTAGGATATTTGTTATGCTTTGTGATTGATGAAAAGGAATATTATTTTCGTTTAAATTTATTCAATAAACAATGTTCAACAACAAACAAACTATAACAAGCAAGCAAAAAAGGAGTGTAACAACGTTAAAACATATTAACAGAAAACATTTTAGCAAAGTAACGTTACAACACTACAACTTTTTCTAAGTTTTTCAAGACAAGACAATTCATTACGAACCACTCGAGTAATTTATTGGTCCTCCGCACACTCAATGGCTTTGTAATAAGAAGTTTGCTTGTAAATTCTGATTTTCTTCTCTAGTTGCTTGGGATTGTCTTGGAAGATATTCCTCGGGTCTCTTGCCATCGCCTCAATCATAAATAATTTATTAACTATTTTTTCTCAAATCTCATTTGTCAAATAGTTCATCATTCGACAGTTCACATGGCTGCCAAAGCTTAGCCTTGCAACCCTAGCTTCTGACATTATATACTTCAACCTTTTTGTGAATTTCTGCACCAAGCCTTCATACAAGAAAATCTCCCGAGCGAGGACATATTGTTTCAACTATTCATGCTGTAAATACGTAACTGTTCATGCTTGTGGGTTCTGTAATCCTTCATGGTTGTGGATACTGTAACCCTTCATGGTTGTGGATACTGTAACCCTTCATGGTTGTGGATATTTTTAACTCTTCACGGTTGTAGATACTGTAGCTCTTAATAGTTAGGGATACTGTAACCCTTCATGGTTGTTGATTCTGTAATCCTTCATGGTTGTGGATACTGTGACCCTTCATGATTGTGGATACTGTGACCCTTCATGATTGTGGATACTGTAACCACTTATGGTTGTGGAGACTGTAATCCTTCATGGTTGTGAATACTCTAAGCTATCATGGTTGCGGATTTTTTTTTTCCTGACCACCACCTTGACCAAAGCGGCGAAAAACAACATTCCCCGTGGAAAGGTGCCAAAATACACGCCTCACTTGAGCGAAGATGTGAAGAAACTGATTTCAGAACGGGACCAAATGAGAAGGGGCAATCCTACGGACCCCTCACTCCCCTCAATAATGGCCGAAATCTCCTTCCGCATCAACCTCGAAAAGAGGAAGGCTTGGGAAAAGTACATATCTGAAATAAACCACAACGAACCGGGCAACAAACTCTGGAAAACGATAAAGGCTATCGACGGCAAATCAATAAAACCGACGCACTTGACCATCATCCACGAAGGGAAAAGTCTATGCCCAACATCAGCCTCAAACGCTTTTGCTAGAAAATTAGCCAAACAAGCCCCTAAAGAGGTCGACAAATCAGCAAGAAGCACAACGCGACTAATAAAAGGCCTCAAACGGACAGACGCTCCCCAAATTTCCCTGGCACAGATCGAAGAAGCCATCAAGAAAACCAAAGGTTCCAAATGCCCAGACAGTGAAGGCATCTGCCCCCTACTAATCAAAATGGCCGGAGAAAACTTCAGAAAGTGCCTCTGCATCCTCTTCAATGACACGCTGCAAACCGGTATTATCCCGTCCAGATGGAAAGATGCAAGAGTGATAATGTTACCTAAACCAGGAAAGGACTCGAGCAACCTGAACGGCTATAGACCAATATCAATATTATCACCTATAGCCAAGACATTCGAACGGGTCTTATTACCATTCCTGGCGGAAGGCTTTCAAATCGCTGACTGGCAACATGGATTCCGCAAAGAGCACTCGACCACTACCGCACTCCTGGAAATAACCGGGAAAATAACAAACGGCTTCAATCGGAAACCACCCCCGGACCGCACTCTCATGGTCGCCCTTGACCTCACTGCAGCATATGACTTAGTGAACATATCCCTTCTCTGCAAGAAACTCACTGAAACGAATATGCCAAGAGCCATCGTCCGATGGATGTCCAGCTACCTAAGAGGCCGTACAATCAAGGTAGATTTCCAAGGAAAAAGCAGTCGACGTCTCACAGGCAGATCTGGTGTCCCACAAGGAGCAGTGCTCAGCCCCCTCTTATTCAATCTCTACATACACAACCTCCCGCAACCCACAGGAAACACGCAGATGACAGCCTACGCCGACGACATATCAATTCTCTCCTCAAGCCCCTGTGTTGAAACCTGTGAAGATCAGATCAACCACTTCCTACCGAAACTCGTAGAAGAATTGGAACAACGAAAAATGATCATATCCAAGGAAAAGACTACGGTCACTCTTTTCACAAACCATACAGGCGAATGTAAAAAAGAACCCAAGGTAGAAATCCATGGAACCCTTTTGCCGACAACTAAAACACCCAAAATACTCGGTTTCGTCTTAGACCAACTCGGCACCTTCCGACAACATGCAGAATACCTTAAACAGAGAACGGCCAAAAGACTGAATATACTACGTGCCCTCGGAGGAAGAACATGGGGCCAACAGAAAAACACCCTTCTTGCAACCTACAAAACAATGACCAGATCCGTTCTCAACTACGCCGCACCAATTTACTCCCCTCAATTGGCCGAGACGAACTGGAAAAAACTACAGGCAAACCAAAATAAAGCAATACGGATAGCAACAGGAAACCTAGCAATGGCCGGCACAGAGCACTTAGCTCTAGAAAGCGAAATGTTACCCATAAAGGAGCACAACACGATGCTTACCAAGAAATTCGTTGCAAGAGCAAGACTCCTCCCAAACCAAGACTCCTCCCATCGTCGATGCATGGAACCCAAACCACCTAGAACTATTCGTAAACATGCCAAGGACTTAGAAATGATGTTAGTAGACAGTGATCAGAAAGCCGCACTGAAAAGAATACATACTGAGACTGTTAGAAATTTCATTAGCTCCTGTTCCCCTAACCCAGTTCTAGGTAAGAAACCACCCAGAATCCATAAATCAACGAATCAACTTCCCAGGGAACAACAAATAACATTATCGCAACTACGTAGTGGCTATGCAAGTTCCCTTAACAGCTACCTACACAGAATAGGAGCTGCCCTGCCCAATCACCTCTTTGCCCAAAATGTTTAGAAGAGCCACATACAACTAGTCATTTATTCTCGTGTCGCTGTGACCACACACTTTTAAGAAGTATAGATTTGTGGAAGAGCCCGACGTCTGTTGTTAAGTTCTTATACCAGTGATTCCTTTCTCTCTCAGGAAAAAAAATAAAAATAAAAATAATAAAAAATAAATAAAGGGAAAAAAAACCAAATAAACCCCGAGAGAGAAAGAGAAATAATGTAATTAGATAAATGATGTAAGTAAGGTTATTGTTTTCTGAGCCATGTCAAAGAAGACCTCGTCTACCCAGCCGGAGACCTACGGCGGACAATCTACAACAACATGGTTGTGGATACTAAAACCATTCATGGTTGTGGATACTGTAACTCTTGATGGTTGTGAATACTGTAATTCTTCAAAAATGTCGATACTGTAACCCTGCATTATAGTGGATTCTGTAACCATTCATGGTTGTGAACCATTCATGGCTGTGGATACTGTAATTCTTCATGGTTGTAGATACTGTAACCCTACATGATTGTGGATACTATAACCTTGTAGTCTTCGCCGTGTTTGGCCAGCATGTACACGCAGAACTCGATGTCCCTATCGAGCAACTTTGCCTTCCTTCCGATTCGTTTGTTGTGTGCGTTCATGGCATTCGCTTCTGCCTCCAATGCTTCCAATGCCTGAAGGCAAGGTGATATCTAGTATGACGATGGTAAAACTTCCCACTGAACAAGTCTTGAACCCCAATTACTCCCATTGAATAGGTTTATTGTCCTACTATTCTATCCCGAGGAGGTTGTTTTGAACTTGATATCTTAGAAAGCAGTTTCACAACCTTCATTTCTGCACTTCGCTTACTTGGCTAAAACTGACACGGATTTGACCATACACATGGTAATTATTTTCGCGGGTTATAAACAATGCAAACATAGATGGAAAAATTTTTTTTGTTCAAAAGGTCGGTCACTCGAAAAGGTAGAAAGTTTCCTTTTTTAACTGGAAAACCCTGTTCGGCAGAGTTATTGCTAATAAAAAAATTCGTTTCAAAAATCAAAAATCAAGGAAAGAAGGGATCATCATACCCATTCATAAGAAAGGTAGTAGCTCTAATGTTGACAATTTTAGGCCCATAACTCTGCTTTGCTCAATGTCCAAATTATTTGAAAAATTTATTCATTACATCATTTACAATTATTTGGAAGACAATAAGCTGTTAAATTGTTGCCAATCAGGATTCAGACGAAAACGTTCTACAGTGACCTCTCTAGTACAAGCTCACAGTCTATACCTTACACTCATAGCACGAAAGAAGCCATTTGACATATGTCTAATAGACTTCTCAAAAGCCTTTGATTGTATTAACCATAGATTTCTAATGCACAAACTAGCAACATTAGGTATTAACTCCTCCTTTCATAGATTAATCGTATCGTTTCTTACTAACAGAACATCTCGAGTACGAGTCGGCTCTTCTTTATCTGAAAGTAGGTCCTACCCCTGCGGTGTTCCCCAAGGAAGTTCCCTAGGGCCTTTGTTCTTCTCGATGTTCATTAACGATATTGTAGATGTAATACCATAGGCGTCCATTGTTTTCTTTATGCTGACGATGTCAAGTTATTCTCAGAATGTCTTCTTCTACTGCAAAGTGCTATTATTGCAATCGCTGACTATGCTCTCAATTAGTCGCTCACTATCTCCGTTACTAAATGCTTTGTCACTAATTGTGGACCTCTTAACAACAATTCTACTTACTTTATTAATGACTTCATACTACCATCATCCAACATCGTCAAAGATCTAGGCATATTATTTAACCAGAACCTCAATTTCTCTAATCACATTAAATTAACCATCAAGAAATCTACGAATTGCATGAATCTTATTCTACGAGCTTTCAAAACTTGCTCATTCTCAGTTTTATTAAGAGCTTACAAGTCGTATATTCTACCCCTGTTAGAATATGGAAGTGAAATATGGTCTCCTGTCTCCATTGGCCTCGTTAATGCCCTTGAACGGGTTCAGAGAGCTTTCACACGTCGCCTACTAATGAGATCCGGTCTAAGTAACTTGAGCTATACTAATCGGCTTGCTATACTCAACCTTTCCACATTAGAATACAGGAGATCAATCGCTGACCTATGTTTTATTCATAAATGCATTCATCGTAACATTGATATTGATTACTCTTCCCTGTTCATTGTTCGTCCATCTCCCTATCAGAGTCGATCTTCACACTCTTTGAGAATTATTCTTCCTTTAACTCAAAGCATTCTAACTCCACGTGCGCCTCTCGAGTAATTGAAATTTGGAATAATTTGCCTGTTAACATTGTAACGTTAACTTCATCTAACACGTTCAAAAAAACTATTTCAAGTTTGCCTGCGGAAATTGTCGTTCCCAGACCAGTTCTGCAAATTTAGCATCAAGTTAACATATTTACTCTTTTCAGTGAATATTTTCTTATTTTTATGTTTTTTCTGACCATTGTACTAAACTTCTATTTCCTTTTGTTTTTTTTAAACACTGATCTCACATCCGTGGCAGTCATCCATTGTCATAACTTCTACATGTACAACTGGAATAAAGAATTGAATTATTGAATTGTATTTTAAATTAAATTATGCCTCGAAAAACTCTGTCAAAAAATTTACGTTACGAAGGAAAGGGGACAGTAGATAAGCCGCAGTTTAGAGAGAATTTTCGAGATTTAGCAGTTTACCTATGAATGCAAACGATTCTATCTGCCGGAATTAGTGGTTGAAGAAGCAAAAACGCATGGTTAAAGCGCCATATAGCTCGCTAGATTCTTCTTGTCTATCATTTGTTGTCACAAATGAAGATGCATTTCTGCTACCCATGAAGGTGTTGATAGCAACGCTAATCATGCTGATTCAGACTAATTATTTTACGCAGAAAGAAGTTCTTGTGAAAATTAACAGAGATATGTATATAATCTGCGTACATATCATAGGTAAACGGCAAACTGGCAAAAAAGTTTATAGGGCGACTGATCCACCGAACCTCTCCCTCACTAAACTCTAAATGAATTTTCGATAAATCTTCAAATTCTAAGTTACACAGTTTAAAGGCAGTGACGCCTGGGGCCGTATCCACGAATGTCGCGGGAAGCTAAAAAAGCTTCCCGAGCCTTCCCGCGGGTAAAACGGAAGGCTCGGGCGAAAGTCCGTATCCACCAATTACGCGGGAAGCTCCCGCGCCTTCCCGCGGGCAGCTCTTACCTTCCCGCACCTTTCCAAATGTTTAGGTGCGGGCCAAACCTTCCCGCGACTAATTTCTTCCATAGAAACCGTTATTATTCTACTATTTTTCAACTTTTAAATGTCAAACTTCAATCTAAATTTGTTTTTTTGCTCATGCGACGGATTATATGTCGTTTATTCAAGTAGGATGGTTAATTGTTCCTTTTTTTTTCTTCGATGAGTCCTTTTTTCAATGGAGTCCTTTTTTCTCGAGAAAATTTGGATAAAATAATTTTTCGTTTGAAATAAAAAATTTCTCTGTGCTCCGAACTAAAACTCTGAAAACTTTGAAAAAAAAAGAAGATTTTCTTCATCGGTTTTTTTTACATAAGGGGTCACGCTTTATAACATATTAACGCATAGTGATGTTGAAAAGCTCAAAACTTAAATATTATATCCTTTCTCTTAAATTCGTATTCGCTACAGCACTGACCCCTTTATGTAAAAGAAAGCCTTTTTTGAGAGCCGTCTTTTTTGTATTCGTCGCATCAATTGCTTTTAATAACTGAATTCAATGTTGCATAATAAGATCCGCGCTTTATTCGAGAGGGCTACCTACACTTGGGAGAAAAGTGAAATTTTTGTTTTACATACTGAAAATAGCGATTTTTTTCTTCTTTGGAATGAAAATCTAAGTTGATATATTTCCATTTGCATCCAAGAATCAAGCATCGGCTCTCTTTCAAATGAGGGAACACGCTTTATAACATATTAGGCCATAATAATGTTGACAAGCTCAAAAGTTGATTATTATTCTTTGATTATTATTCTCGTAAATTCGTATTCGCTACAGCACTATGCACACAAAAAACGCAAAAATTTCTTTTTTTTTCCCCCAAGAAAAGAGAGGCCCCTCGATTAAAGCGCGGTAAACGAAACACACAAAATAAACGAAACATACAAAAAATATGAGTGCCATCAAATTAAAGTTTGTGCCAAAAAACTCGAAAAATAAAAATCTCGATAAGAGAGCCAGTGATTTTTAATGTAAAAACATTGATAAACTAAATATTAAAAAATGCAAGGTGAAGCATCGTGAAAATTTAAATTTAAAATTTCTTCCAAAAAAAAAATACAAGTACGCAAGCCTTTGGCCTTCCCGCGGGAAGGCTCGAAAAGCTTTCTTCCCGCAGCTTCGTGGATAGTGTTTTAGAACGCGCGGGGAAAGCTTCTCGCGGGAAGCTAATTGGAGCTTCCCGCGCTGGCCCTTCCCGCGACATTCGTGGATACGGCTCCTGGTTAAGATGAAAAATGATTGAACTATCGCACATAAAAAAGCTAGTCCGCCGGGAGGGATCGAACCCAAATCATCTCGACTCAAACAGGGAGCGCGTGTTACCATTTTTCGATGGTTTTTTAAGGTATTATTTTTTGAAAATTTTAGTTTTTTTTTTAATTGAAAGTTTAATTAGCCATAAATCCCAAACAGGTTTTTCCAAGTTAGAAGAGGCAACTTTTGAGCGGTTGGCCTATTGAAAAATTAAGACATTTTTCATATATGCTTTATATATACAAAAATTGCATGGGAATTTTGTAACAGCGTTATAAACTCGAATTTTCTTTCCTAAAATTTTTTTAAAAAGTTTTACACATACTTATGATAAAGTATGGTTATTTTTCACCTGTGACAAAACAATTAAATCAGTTTAGAAAAAGTTTTAAGTTGTACTGAAGGGAACTGGGGTGTTTTCTCTGGAGGGAACTGGGGTGTTTTCTCTGGAGGGAACTGGGGTGTTTTCTCTGAAGGGAACTGGGGTGTTTTCTCTGAAGGGAACTGGGGTGTTTTCTCTGAAGGGAACTGGGGTGTTTTCTCTGAAGGGAACTGGGGTGTTTTCTCTGAAGGGAACTGGAGTGTTTTCTCTGAAGGGAACTGGGGTGTTTTCTCTGGAGGGAACTGGGGTGTTTTCTCTGGAGGGAACTGGGGTGTTTTCTCTGAAGGGAACTGGGGTGTTTTCTCTGAAGGGAACTGGGGTGTTTTCTCTGAAGGGAACTGGGGTGTTTTCTCTGAAGGGAACTGGGGTGTTTTCTCTGAAGGGAACTGGGGTGTTTTCTCTGAAGGGAACTGGGGTGTTTTCTCTGAAGGGAACTGGGGTGTTTTCTCTGAAGGGAACTGGGGTGTTTTCTCTGGAGGGAACTGGGGTGTTTTCTCTGAAGGGAACTGGGGTGTTTTCTCTGAAGGGAACTGGGGTGTTTTCTCTGAAGGGAACTGGGGTGTTTTCTCTGAAGGGAACTGGGGTGTTTTCTCTGAAGGGAACTGGGGTGTTTTCTCTGAAGGGAACTGGGGTGTTTTCTCTGAAGGGAACTGGGGTGTTTTCTCTGAAGGGAACTGGGGTGTTTTCTCTGAAGGGAACTGGGGTGTTTTCTCTGGAGGGAACTGGGGTGTTTTCTCTGAAGGGAACTGGGGTGTTTTCTCTGAAGGGAACTGGGGTGTTTTCTCTGAAGGGAACTGGGGTGTTTTCTCTGAAGGGAACTGGGGTGTTTTCTCTGAAGGGAACTGGGGTGTTTTCTCTGAAGGGAACTGGGGTGTTTTCTCTGAAGGGAACTGGGGTGTTTTCTCTGAAGGGAACTGGGGTGTTTTCTCTGAAGGGAACTGGGGTGTTTTCTCTGGAGGGAACTGGGGTGTTTTCTCTGAAGGGAACTGGGGTGTTTTCTCTGGATCAGTGCTTTCTCAAAAGTGAAAAAGAAACAATTATCATTAGGATAGATTAATCAGGAAAAAAGGTCATAAAAGACAAGCAAAGTCAAATCAATCAATTTTCCTAGATTTTTGAGCTTTTTGGTATTTGGTCAAAAAAAATTTCAAGTAGTACCTGATTTATATAAAATAATTAACCCAATTTTTCTGGTTCATGTTCATACCAGGGATATTATATGTCGTTCCTAATGGGTGTATGTACGTATCCGCCACTCAACCCGAAAAACATTTAACTCGAGATTGAACTAAAAACCAATCCCAGAAAAAGGAGAAGAAAATATCACAGAACGGAAGGTTTAGAAAAGCATAAAAAATCACAGCAGAAAGGCTGCTGTTATCACACAGAAAAGTTTAGAGTGGGTTCTTTCTCATCATAATGTAGTTCAAAATTTTCACATTCCTGTCAGTGTTAAAAAAAAGTGGTATGAGCGTTCGCGCGAACATGTTTTTCCACTTAAACAAACGCAAAAATTTTTTCACATGATAGTGTAGCCCGCTGGTGCGATAGTCTAACGGAACGTTTGCGCGCACGTGGCAAGTTGAAATGACTTCAGCAAAAAAAAATTCCGATTTTTTTCTTTTCTAATGCCAAAAAAAGTCAATCGCGCGGAAGTACATACGAGCTTCAAACTTACTGTAGCAGGGTCTGGTTTTTTATCATTTCAGAGTTTAGTTGTTTCCAAACAGATAGCACGTTTGAGCCGTAATATTTTTCGTGAAGAAATAGGTCTATTTTGAGAACGCAGGCAACGACTTTTTGAAGAAAACAAGTGACACACCGAATTTTTTTTCCAGTCCGAGTACTTTCTTTTTCAAGTCCGAATAACACTTCTCTATTCTTTTTTAGTAAAAATTTTTCGACCTATCGAGAATTCAAGACATTGTACCTATGCATGTACGTATTCGCCGCATAGGAGTGGCAAGTCACAATATTATACCTGGTTCATACATGAATGAAAGGAGCGGCCCACCTTGCTGGTTGTCTTGCCCTCCTTCGCCTTCTTCTGCAGAGAGATGCTCCCCAACTTCTTCATTTCCGTGATGTCTCCCTCTTCTACTTCCATTTCTTCCTCCGCTACTTTCTTCAAAGGTAGATTATAATCAAAACGATTGCGATGACTTTTATGATTTGAGGATATTAGGAACTTCTCATTAATGAACAGTGAACGGCTGATTTGTAAATTATACTGATTATTATTGAAAAGAATAAAGATTTTTATACACTGGTGGTTGAAGAATTAGCTAAAAAGAGCAGAAAAGATTGAATCGTCAAATTTAAATTATTTTTTCGAGAGCAGGGGTTTTAAGTTTGCAAGAAAAAGGTACAGACGCCCGCCAAAGACGGGAAAAATTTTCACATAAGGGTCACCCGTTAAGATTTAAAAAAAAAAAACAGAGGCCGTGAAAAATTTTGTTTCACATAAGGGCCCCCCTTATGATTTGTAAAGAACAGAGGCACGCCGAAAGAAGGTCTGACATGACTATTTTACCCCTGAAAGTGAGGGTATTGGTCTCACGCACTAAAGCTTTGTTAATTTGAGAGTAAGACTCGTGAAACCTGAGCCTGAGTATGTTTTTATTGGACAGAGTGTAGCTGATTACTATTTATCTGATATCATTCCAAATTGAGTATTCACGAGTGAATTTGTCATACAAAAATCGGAGTTCTAGTTCGCACAAATTTAAAAGAAGAAAAAAACAAAGAAACGGTTTTAATAAATTTAGCGGCACAAATTTACACGAGGGAGCAGCACTTCAATTCGGGGAAGCTTTTTTTGTATTTTGAAAAACTTGACCAGTTAAACTGGAAAAAATGAGATTTTGAAAAGAAATGTTCATGCGGTCTGGTTCTTAAGCCGTCCGGCCAGGGGTTAAATGGTTAACGGACCAGCTATGTTGGCGCATAAATGTTCGCGCCGAGAATGATCTACATTTCTCCTTCGTTCTGTTTCACTTTGTCTCTACTTTTCTTTTCGCTCTTTTTGCCTTTCCCCATTCCTGTTTCCACTCGCTCGACCGGCCTCAATTAACGCATGCGTACAGCATTCCAAGTTTAATCTTCACCTAAGCCTAAGAAAGGAAAAACAATTAAAAGTGCCTGACCCCTCATGTGAAGTGCGGCACCCTTCTTCCCGAAACTGAAAAAAAAACCCAAATAAACTAACTAAATCTGATACGAGAGGCAACACTTTGTTGGCATCATAAGCCAGTCCGAAGGCACTCAAATTGCTCTGTGTTGTCTTCGAATGATCCCATTCCTCCGCGAGTTGCTTACTGCAAGAAAGTAAATGCCCCAAAAAAGTCTATGACAGTGAGAATGCGATCGAAACTGCTTGTTAAAACTTTGAGAGATAAATTCTATTCATCATATTATTTCATCTGAGGATTGTGTTGTCATTTCCACAAAGGAAACTTTAAAATTCCCACAAAAAATACGGGTCTTCAAGCGGTAAAATCTGAATTAACATGTGCACGGAATAAAGAATGAATTAATGATGAGCGAGGTGAAGGGTTTTTCAGGTAAGTCATCTGATTCTCTCAAAACTAAGTTCGAAAACATATCAAACTCTACAGTATTCGTCCATGGTGAAGAATAGAATTCTTACAAAACGAGTTCTGATTCCTATAGGCATGGAAAAATTTTAAAACAGAAGAATTCGGTTCGCTTGCGTTGAAGACAAAAAATCTGCTTCAAAGATCTGAAATCTTTCATTCAACTGATTGCGACAGCGCCTGGAAAAAAGGGTATTTTTTTGATTTAAAACTTTGGTTTTAGAACCCACCACTTTGTGCTGACAACTTTCTTCTTCTTGAATGCCTTGTTTTTCGCTTTGCTAGTGTTCCTATGCTCACGGAACTTGGATACTTTTTTCCCTCCATGTTTAACGGAACGAGGCATCTGAAAAACTCTTCCGATTAAAAAAAAAAGATTTATCCGAACAAGCAGGGTTTCGAATCGAGCTTGCATCAATCAAAAAAGACATTAATTTACTTGAGCAAAGTCGCACTTTACTCAGGAGGGCCGCACTTAACTTGGGGGGTTTTTCCGGAGTTTTCAAAAATTCTGTGAACTAGACTGGCAGATAATTATTATTTTGAGTAAAAATTTTCATGCGTTCTCGTTTCTAATCCTTACGGCCTCGTAAACTTAATTTCTATCCGCGCCTAAGCGGAGAAAAAAACAGTGAAAATTACCTGAAAACAGCTAGACAATTTATTTGATAAAACTGGTTCAGACATTGATATTCTGACTATTTTTTCCCATTTGGTCATGTTACCAAGCCGTATGATTTCGTTCCTGACCAAACGGCCTCCTAAGCGTAAAGAGCACCTGATTCTCAAGAAAAGTGTAGCCCACTCAAGTTATTAAGAGCCAAACAATGTAACGATTGATCGAAGTGAAAATGCTCATCAAGATCGAAAAAGTGGGGCCTAAGCGTCTTATCGAATGTCAATGTAATAGTCCTTGTATAGTAAAATGATCGAAAGTAGTAATCTAACGAAAATTTTGGCCATTACAAAAGCACGCCGTGCTCGCTGTGTTCGCTGTGCACGCATGCTGCACGCTGTATAATTACCAATGCACGCCGAGGCGCGGGAAAGAGAGAAAGAGTGTTTGACGCACTATATTGTTTCACACTATAATTTAGTTATGAAAAGTGATAATTTTTACTAAAAGAATACTTTTGGGTCATTACAAAAGAAGGCAATTGACAAATGAAGGCAAGAAGCCGGGAGGCATGAGGACGCCTTGAGTGAGGCCGCCTCGTTAGTTAAGCCGTACGGCCTCGTTATCGCAAACTTTTACTAAGCCTAAGCGTTTTTTAATGTAAAAATATGTTTTAATGTAAAAATAAAACGCGCGGCCTCACTCAAGGCGTCCTTATGCCTCCCGGCTTCTTGCCTTCATTTGTCAATTGCCCAAAAGAAATATATTAGGGCGACGTTTTAAATAAAGCGCATGAGCGGAGTTAAGAATTTTCCCGCGCCTCGGCGTGCATTGGTAATTATACAGCGTGCAGCGTGCGTGCACAGCGAACACAGCGAGCACAGTGCACACAGCGTGCACGGCGTGCTTTTGTAATAGCCAAAATTTTGGTCCAAAATCTTCTGTTTTTAGTGTTGTTTTGAAAATACTTTTACTAAAGTCATTAAAGCACGGCTATGGAAATTAACTGAAACAAATTTTTTTACAGTGGTTTTGTTATGACTTCATACTCTTGGAACACCGACACTTTGTACCCACGACATTTTTTAATCAAAGCGGCGAATATCGCTAAAATTGTGTCTTGCCTTGTTAATGCGTTGTTTTAAGAAGAGTGAGACTTCGAACGTTTCGCTTTATAAAAGCATCTTCAGCGAATGGAATCACCTAAACACAATGGTGAGCACAGCAGAAATATGTATCAAAAAGGATAAGAATAACAAATACAAAGCAAAATAACGAACCAAGTAATGGTGATAAATCCAGAAGAGGTGGCTGTGATATAGAACACAATAGAAAAACCGCCGAAGTATACGAGGGGAAAAAACAGAAAAACAATATGGATCAAAACAAGCGAGATGATCCTAAGGAAAAGGCAGGAGGGAGAGATGAGAGAGCTCTTCTGCCATTTCGCTCTTAATGTTAAGGTCAGGTTTGTGAGTATCAATCAGCAAGGCCTCAATAATTCTACGGCGTACAACATTAGTTTCCACATGTAGAATAGAACCGGTGAGTACAACTGTTTCATTCGGATAAGAAACAAGAACGTGCTGGGAAAAGGCATTAGTTGCGTAGGAAGAGTCCTTTGGGTTCTTTAGCACGTATATGTTCCGTGGCCCTAGTATGAATTGGACGGCCTGTGTGTCCGATATAAAACATCCCACAATAGCATGATATCTTATATATTGCACCTACTGTGAAACAAGCGAGCATCTTGTCAATACACCAAGGTAGCTCCCAAAACTATTTTTGTCGTGATTCGATCCAACTGCCCTCCCTCTCTCTTGAATGGCAAGCGAGCATCTTGTCAATACACCAAGGTAGCTCCCAAAATAATTTTTGTCGAGATTCGATCCCACCGCAATCACACTCTCAAGAATGGAAAGCGAGCATATTGTCAATACATTTCACAAAACCACTTTTGTCGCGATGAGATCCCACCGCCATATCTCTTTTCACCTTGCCTGCGACAGAACTTTTGGTACTTCCTTTAGTCTTTTTTTTTCTCGTTAACTTCTAACGTTTGCTGTTATGTGAGGACGTATAGTCCATTTCGATTCAAACTACTCTTCCGATTCCGCTCGCTGATATCCAGAGTTATCGAGCAAATTTTTCTCATGCTTTGCTCTGCGCTATTTTTATGCTCACTTAGACGACTCTAAGCAAAGAGCGCGGTCGGTTTTCAGTCATTTGAAAGCTCTAAGTCATTTGAAAAAAGACGTTGATATGTATAATGATTTCTGAGCTCTTCTGATATTTTAAGTGTGTCCGTGCTAGAGCATTTCTTTAATAGAAGGGCGTTGGAGTGGAGAGCAACCATCCTCTGGAACTTTTTCCATAGTTGTGAATAGTAAATTAAAATGAAGACTTTGTACTCTTGGAGCCTTGTTATGTACCACCCCTAACGTCGCACAGCTAGAGGAAACATTCATTTAGATAAGAATACAAAGCGCTCCTCATCTGACTCAATCTTCTTGTCTCTTTCCCGCAATTTTATCTTCATGTACATATTTGTTTTTGCAGCTGAGCTCGTGTTACCTTTTTAAAGGTATAAAACATTTATCGTTTATTATAAGCATAAGAAGGCTAATTCTACATATTTATGAAGATGAGGTTTCTTGAAAGTATAAATTTCTTCTGCTTTGAGTTCAAGTTTTAGAAAGTAGAAAGTAAACTTCTGCTTTCAGTTCAAACTTTCTATGATCTTGGTTAGAATAATAAGGAACTTGTGCGATCCAGATTCTAATACATCAATCCAACTTTTGGAGAACAAACTAAGTTGAATAACAAAGTAGTGCGGTTCCCGCAGAGATTATTGAGAACCGCCTAAAAAGTTCCACTTTTGAAAATTGCCGAAATGACGGTAATGTCATCAATTTGTCAAGTTCAGCCCAGATCTTTCAGTTTTTCTGATTTGTGAGAGAACAGACATGAAAAAATCAAACATAATCCAAGGTGAATTCTCAATAAGTTTAAGGACGAGTTCGTCAAGGCTTGCGATTATGAGTGATAATAAATTCATATTTATTTTTCTACGTTAGACAAGGAGAAGCGCAAAACACGCAACCACAAGGCTGATATTCAGATGCTTCACCGACTGTACCAGTCACGGGCTTCCGATCCAGAAGTGTTAAGAAGTATTACCAATTGCTTTTAAACCAAAAGCTTATAATTAAAGTCTGCAGAAAGATAGTGAATAAGGTGTTTATTTAACTTTTTTTGCAATGTACATTCTTAAAATTATTCTCTGATTCCTAAACTGAACACAATACTAAACACTATTCTCTGAGCACTGGAGTCGATTCTATGTATACAAAACAATGCTGAATCAATGCCTCGACCAGGATCTCCGAGCCAGGAAAGGTAAACTGCCGCAGAATCCACAAGTTGATGCGCATTGCTCCGCCATGAGAGGCCGGTAGATGGGCACTGAGCATAGATACTTCAGGGTCGGACAGTCACGCTCTCCCTTCCTAGGAATAAACGCATCGCGACACGGGCCAGTGTTGGAGGGAACTGCAGAAAATATGACAGATTGGATACGAAATTCACTCAATATTATTGGCCCTGATTATGACAGTGAATCAGTAGATACTGAATAAATTAGTTTTTAAAAAAATCTTCAACTTCAAACTTTCTTGATCATCAACTCAGTTCATCAAATCAGCATACAGAAAATAAAAAAAAATTTGCCTTCATGAATTTTAAGAACTGTAAACACAAAAAACTTTTCAACTGTTTCCGAAATTATCATCTCAAAAATTACTTCCGAAAGTTTTTAAGCGAAAACGGTTAAAAAAAAAGAATACCGACTTGTTACGACTGGCACTGCCGTGAAGGATCCTCCGAATCCACCTCTTCCATTTCCGAATCCACCATTGCACCTTCCACAAGTTTTGGGGCACACTTTTGTCATAATGTCATAGTAGAGCAAGTTATTGCACAGATGGGCGTTTTGGAAACAAGTCGACTTTTTCGTCATTGGATTTGCTTGATCCTCACATCCTACTCCTCCTGAAAACTGTTCCTCTTTCACAATTCCATTTGAGGTTTTTACTTCCATCTGGTACATGATTCCAGTATGCTTGTTCTCTCCCCAGCTTCTTTATTGAGGCTTGCTACTTCCATCACCCAGTATATCATACCCTAACTGGTTCTCAATGCAAACCAAAACCTGGTGCATTGAGAAAGGTTCATTTCTACCTTGTATTAAGTTCACCCTTGACATTTAAACCTGGTACTGGGTTTATTATGGGCTCCACGGAGTTGTAAGGCGACGGAGGGTTGACCACAGGAGGAGGTCCTCCTCCCCCTCCCCCTCCTCCACCTCCCCCTGCCATGTCACAGCATCCTCCGAGGTCAGCAACCGGATTCGCGTTGCACACGAGCGGAGTCTGGCATAGAGCTATGCTGTCGCTCGGGGAACATTCTGTAACATTGTTCAAAAATCAAATCAACAAACTGATGACGTGATCGCACCCCCGCCACAGATGGAGAGATGGCCGGGTTCTATCACGCCCCGTAAAGCAGCTTTGATCCGTGTGATTGCTTAATATACTCACTAATACTTTCCTCTAGTTTAGAATAGCTTTAATTCAAAGTTTTCAAGCTGTCAATATATTATTCGGGTTCAGAATCAAAGCAAAGATCCATGAAAAAAACTTTTTTCTATTCAGAAGAATAGTAATTTTGTGTAAGCACTCTCTCTCTCCATACATATATTATGAGTTCAAGTAGCAAGTAGAGTTCAGATGTATATAAAATAACTGAAACGAACGGAGATATTTTGGAAAGCTTTTTTTGATATGACTACTTTGCATGATTTTGAAATCAGTTATTCGAGCTGCTATTTGTGATGTGATTTAAAATCTTTACAACCAGCACAGTTCCAGCTGAAAAGTGTTCTCTGCAGTCTTTATAACTATTTATATAAATATTGTCTATTTCTTTGAAATTGAAAAATCGGTCCTAACTCTGTGATAGCAGTTACATTACTTTTTGGCTTGATGGTGACTCAAACCCTGCATTTGATCTTAGAAGGTCCCGATTTTTTCAATATAACCGAAGCTAACCGAAATCGAATCCTCCCGGACACACTGAATTGCCATCAGAAGCAAGAAGCAAAAGAAGGAAGAGTAGAGCCACTTGCATTTGTTTCTGTTGACCAACTTACGCCTTTCCCTAACTTTATATAGAGAAAGGCCTTTCTCTTTGTTCCAAGCATAAGTGCTTTTGACGGAGAAACAAAAAAATGTTCACAAAGAAAGGAAGTGAGTGAGTTGTGGGCACAGTTGGATAGAACCGTGTGCTGTTTCCTTACTTATTGTCTCAAAACTGGCCAGTTTCAAAACAATTTTAAAAAGAAGGCATTAATCGGTCATCAAGCATCCCGGGTGGCTAGCAGTTGATAACTAAAAGAGATTTGTTTGTTTTTTTTCGTGTTTTAAAAAAAAAAATTTCATGATCCGATCAACTTAACCCACACAACATTAAATAACTTTTTTCTATTCTTGTTATAACTTTTCTAGTCTACAAATTTTTTTAGGTTCCTAATACCTTCCCGCTCCAACAATCTTTGCCATTTTGATTATGTTACACCTTCTAAATGTGTACAAACTTCATGGTTTTTCGGTCCTAGCTATTCATCGGACGTAAGAGAACTGTAGCAGAAGAGGTGTGAACAGAGTTCATAATCAAAAAGTTGTGAATTAGAAATTGACATATTTAGGGTTACTAAACCAAAACTTGATTCAGAAAAGTTTTTTATACACTTTTTCTATTTTTACATCGTTACAAAGTCATGCGTTTTTTTATAATCGAAATAAGAACTGGCAGCGATAATTTAACAAAGTCACAAAATCTTTCGGACCAGACCAGGCAGGTCGAAGAAGTGCATGCACTGGTAAGTGAACCCATCACATACTTGACAAGGTCCGAGCAAAATTTAACGAATGCACATTTCGAAGACAAAGTGGAAGTAAATGACGTGTTTTGGTCGTTTATTGGTAATCTCTACCTGGTTGGTAAGAGACAACTGAAGTCAATCTCGCTCGTTGTTGAGTTCTCATCCGTGCGAATTTTAATCATGAACAGCATTAATCAAACACATATGCCGTTGATAATATGTATAAGTAGAAACAGCTGGTTGTGTTTATAGGTACTCTTTCAGGATTACTCTTGTCGAAGAAATGAATTCATAGAAAGGTTTGATGAAATACAGATATCAAAGCAGGCCTATCACCAAAAGCCGGCTTCAAAAAAATGGCTCGTGTCTGACCTTTGCATGACATCATCTGACCTTTGCATGACATCATCTGACCTTTGCATGACATCATCTGACCTTTGCATGACATCATCTGACCTTTGCATGACATTATCTGACCTTTGCATGACATCATCTGACCTTTGCATGACATCATCTGACCTTTGCATGACATCATCGGACCTTTGCATGACATCATCTGACCTTTGCATGACATCATCTGACCTTTGCATGACATCATCGGACCTTTGCATGACATCATCTGACCTTTGCATGACATCATCTGACCTTTGCATGACATCAAGCACTACTGTCTGACCTTTGTATGACATCAAGCACTACGACGAAAAAACACAACAAACTGTTTTGCAAAAGCTCACAGAGTATTTAACTTTTGATCTTTATTAAAAAACATTTTATCCCGTTTCCGAAAACTTTAGGAAGAATTTTATGTAAGTAAATTTAAATGTTCATAACAAAAATTCGTAAGTTTTTCTAGTTTAGCGATTTGCCAGCAAAACGGAACTTTCTGTGTTTGAAATGCTGTGAGAGCTACAAAATATAAATATTTACTAGACTACAATCCAGAAAGTGGAATCTAGGAAATGATGTCTGATTTTTTTCTAGAACATTATGATTGAAGCTCATATTATTACTAACATCTTTTTGAGATATTCGATCCTTAACATATTAAAAATGTTTAACTAAATACGTAAAGTGAATTGGAACACTATTTCTTAACAAACTTCAACCGTTTCTGGGAGACTTCACAATCCTAAACCTACGCCTTTACTAACTGGAATGCTGTTTTGAGAAAGATGATTTGATAAAAGCTTACTATTAGCTTTTTGAAGATTTGAGCAGAGAAGAAAGTAGCAAAATGAGCTCATTAAATTCTGTCCCTTCAAAAATGAGAGATAATTTACTTTTTTTTTTAAAACAAAATATTGTAGATTCTAAGTTTTTATAAAAATGTTAAGAGTTTTTATTATTCATAGAAATCGATTTTCCATTGTTACTTTGAATCATTTTTAGCGGAATGATGAAAAAGTCGAGTGCTTTCGACGAAGAGAGTAAACCTTTTTGTTTAATCTTCATTTGTCAACCGAACACCAAGCAACTGTAAATTTTTAGAACTTTTTATTGATTACACTAAAAGGGACTTCAACGTAGTAAAATATAAAAATGAGGTAATAAAAAATTATATACAGCAACAGCAGCCACAACAACGAAAAAACACAATGACGAAAGACACTAAAATTGAGATTTTCTAAAGCCTCTAAACTATTTGCATACTGTAGTACGATGGTACTCTAATAAGCTCATCCTCCAACGCTGTTCACGTTGTTGGGTAGCAGATTGTTGTTGTTGTTCAAGTTATTGTTCAAGTTATTGTTCAGGTTGTTGTTCAAATTGTTGAGATTGTTGTTGAGTCCGTTGAAGTTGTTATTGACTCCGTTGAGAAGGCCATTATTGAAACCGTTCCCGTTGTTATTGTAGCCATTCAAGTTATTGTTGATGCCGTTAAGATTGTTCGTTCCGCCGATGGTGTAGTTGCACCGTCCGCAAGTTACCGGACACTGAATTGTCATTAAGTTGAAGTAGGCTGAGTTGTTGCAATACGCTTTCTTCTCTTCACAGTCAGAGCGTTGAGTAGTAGGGTTGATTTGGTCGATGCAACCACTCGCTGAAAAAAAAATTAAAAAGGTGTTTTGATCGCACAGGTTTAAGTAATGAATTATCTTGTGAAAATAAAGAGAGAATATCTTTATATGATACCATCAAAAGAGTTTTAAATCAAAAAAGGCCTCAATAACTTTATGAGGTCTCTAAACGTCACCTAAAAAATTTCAAAAGAGTTCTAACTGATAAATCCAAAAGCGCCGGAAGAGCCGTAGTTAGTGTTCACGTTTGAATTGGAAGTCGAATAGCACTTTCCGCAAGTCTTGGGGCACTGCTGGGCCATAAGAGTGGCGTATGTCGTGTCGTTGCAGTAGCTCGCCCTTGAAGGACAATCCGAGATCCCCGTCGACGGGTTGACCTTGTCCACGCAGCCTCAAAAATATACTCTTCTTCACAAACGCCAAGTTTTTCTTTTAAATTCATCACCAACAGGTTTCAGTTTTCGCTAGTTTTTAGAGAGAAAAAAGTGGATTCAAAAAGTATGTATAGCTATTGATCAGCAGTGAACGAAGACTCGGTAAGAGATTAGACGAACCATAGTTGGTGTTTGTGTTGGTGGCACTGCATCTGCCGCACGTCCGCGGACACTGCTGAGTCATGATGTTCGAGTACTTTTCGTCGTTGCAGAGGTTGGCTCGTGACGGGCAATCCGATGTTCCCGTCGAGGGATTTAGGAGATCAACGCAGCCTTTTCGAGAGAAGTACTTCGCTAACAGAGCAAGAAACTTTTTCTAGATGAAAAGATTAAAATTACTTACCGGTGTTGGAAGTGGCTGCACAGCAGCCCCCGACAAGCGCGTTGCTCGGATTGACGCACGCAGCACCATTCGCGCAGGTCGCAAGCATGTTGTCGCAGGCTCAACTTACTCTTTGCAGAGATTCTCGATTTCTCACCAATCAAAGTATTGTCAAAGAAACTAATCATGTCAATGATCTAAAATTCTAGCTGACTTAGCACATAGAAATCACAGATAAGAGCTAAACTCCCTATATTTCCAGAAGAGATATCATTAAACACGGGCCAAAACTGCCCTACAGTGCGGAATAGAACCTACCCGTGTCTTCCTTACCTGAGCGAGCGCTTACCACAAAACTACCGAGGAGACATCGCTGATCCGTGCAATATTCAAGTACTAACCAATGCAGTTCGGATTGACTATATAGGGGTTGAGTGTTGTGAAGGCGTTGAGCGGATTGAATGGATTCAAAGTGCCAACTAATTGAGAAATTGTCAATGAGACAAGTGTGGGGAATATCAAAAGAACGTTGATCATTGTTGAGTGGGAGAGACAGATGTGTTGATGAGAAGGCTATGGACGGGCCATTTTATAGTGCGCCTTCACAAAAAAGAGCCAGTGGCTATGGTCGCATTGTCACCTGAACAGCTCATTCCATGTTGGCGATGAGCAACGAGAAAGACGTTTCAGAGAAATTACTGAAGAATTCGGTTAGAAAAGAGAGTATAAAAGGTCTCTGAGAGAGACATAGAGATAAAGAGAGAGAAAATTATCAGAGAGTGTGACGAAGAAAACAAGAAGAGAGAAAGAGGGAAAAAGAGAGAAAGAAAGCTTTGAAGATGAAGAGAAAAAACTCATGCTTACTTCCATATGGCAAGTACTTTGAGCATGAAAAAAAGATAAAACAATGAGGACTGTCTTTGGCCTGTGGACACAGCTGAAACCCGAAGAACAATAGACGAAGAGAATGGAAAAGTTATCTAGTGGGAATATCTCAAGATGAAAATTATTGGTGAGGATATCATGGATAAAGAGAGGAAGGGGAGTACAAGAGACTGTCATTTATAACAAAAGGAAGTAGCCAATGCAGCATTCATATCATCTCAATAAAACAGACAATAGCCCTTCTGTTATAGTGTGATGTGCTTCTTTCTTGTTGTGATGACGACATCGAAGCTAATTTTCACGCGATAAAATTTTATTCGAAATGCACTTTAGTTTTACATTCAATTTGAATCAGATACACGAACTATGGGAAATCAGAAGAAAGAATAATGCAAAATACGAATAAAATACCACACTTAGGATAGAAAGCCCTCGGTGCGAGATCGAACTCAGCAATCTTTTTATATTTGAGTACGTTCCCATTCATGACTAGCTTTGACTATGAAGACAAAAACAGAGTAAATGGAATCTACTCGACCTTCTATGTACAGCAAGAATGAGTCCTAGTTTCATCCCACAGTTGACGTGATAGTGAAATTGCACCTTCCGCACGTGACTGGACACTGAATGGTCATCAGATTGAAGTATGCTGAATTGTTACAGTAGGTCGCTCTCTGGGCGCAATCAGATGTGTTCGTGCTGGGATTCCGAAGATCCACGCAGCCACTCGCTGAAAAAAAGTTCATTTCACAAAGTTTCTCAATGAGAGAAACTTGAAACTTAGGTCAGCTTTTTTTAATTTCTCGAAAGCTTTTTATCGACTTGCTTTTTAACACAGGATATCAACTCGTTCAGTCTCTTGTTATATTTCTAATTCCATCTCAGACACGGCTCTATATCAAGTTGTTCTTTTCACGATAACTGTTCTTTGTTTTGTAACAGAAAACTATGAAACATCTTTTTTTTTCTTTTTACCCCTTCATCAATTTTGTAACTTTCTCTATCTCTCTTTCTCTCTCTCTCTCTACATCTCTGACCTTTTGTCTCGCATTCTTTGTTTTCCATCTTTCTTTCACTTGTTCTCTGAAATGTTCATACTAAGCATGTATATGATCTGACTGAGAGATGTTGATCCAGTAAGCGTTGAAGAACAGAATCCGCAAGTCCTGGGGCACTGTGTCTGCATGACGCTTAGATAGTTGGCATTCGTGCATAGACTTGCTCGAAGGGCGCAGTCCGATGTGCCGGTCAGAGGATTCAGAAGATCCACGCATCCTGAGTGAAGGGGCTCGGAGGTTCATCTGGGCTTCACCTCCTGACTTCTAAGATCGAACCTGTGGCAGTAGGTGGGACGACAACGCCAGCATTGCATCTTCCGCATGTACGTCGACACTGCTGAGTCATGAGAGCGGAGTAAGTGCTGTTGTTGCAGAGAGAGGCCCGCGCGGGGCAATCGGACACTCCCGTCGTTGGGTTAACCTGCATTACCCGAGTTTAAATCACAACTAACTCCATTCTTGAGCGAGCTTCGAAAATTATATTTCGATGTACAATAATGAAGAATTTACTTCGGGTCTAAATCGTGAGACTTTCTTAAGTGCCAAAGACTGTGTGTATTGGTCGCTCAGTGAAAAAGGTTATTGCTCTGTAAACGAAAACACGGTGGTTTTTCAGCATTATCACAGATTCCGTACAGGTTTTTGCGAGCGTTCATATCTGACTGTGAGTTCATACAAGTGAAGACGAACGTTCCGCAGCCTCTTGCAGTCATTCATCAAGATTGTTAGAAGAATTTTAATTATCAACTCAGCAGAACATGATACTTATTATGAAGTCAATATAAATTTATGAACTACTTATTATGAAGTTATCAGAAATCGCGCGGATTTGAGGCTTCCGCAGCTAGTCAAAAACAGCTGCACTCGTTGGATGCTTCCGCAGCTAGTCAAAAACAGCTGCACTCGTTGGATGCAGTTCCAATCCATATGAGAGCACGTGTGCAGTTACAAACAAGCTCATGATTTTTCTCTCCTAACAACTTCTCAAAGATTGCAGGCTTGTTCGACCTCTAAGAACTTCAGTATTCTTCTCGCCGAAATGAATTGGATTACTTTTTAAAGCCAATTCAGGATGCATTCGAAAAAAATAATTAGAGGATCAAACTGACTAAGTCCACGCACGTCCCTGGAACTGCAATAAAAACATATTTGAAATCCGAAAACTTTTTTTTATTCCAACCAAGCTTTCTCTCGATAACAACAAACAAAAAAAGAGAAGTTTCACAGTTTACAATTCGCTGTTCACTCAATTTTTTTGCTTTAATAATTCATTTTTTGTGTAGATTGAGTTGTGACCTACCGATGGTTGCGGCGGTGACAACGGTAGTTGCTGCGACAGTGCAGCAGCCTCCCAGAATGGCCCCCGTCGGATTGACGCATGTTTCATCCGCAGCACACAGGGCTAACGTATTGTCACAAGCTGAGAAGATATATTTTATCTTTATCGACAGATATCTTTCTTTTCTTTTTCAGTGAGACTAATAGGGTATATTTCTGAAAACATAGGGTATATTTCAAGTTCATTTTACCGAAGTTCTTCATAAACTCTTGAAAATAAGTATGAGAGCAGAGAAATTCTAAATGATTTTTTTGGAAACCTTCCACCTATAAAGTGCGAAAGTCCGCCTGAGCAAGAGGCGAAAACAGAATTTTGTTGGCATCACTCTTCATCATCAATGTCTCTCTCCTAATAAACTCATTCTGTAGCAGACAGCCAGCAGCAACTACTTTTGATTGGTTGATTCTAAATCTCTTCTCAGGAAAAACGCGTCCCTTCCCCTTAGGTGGTGACAACCTTGTGGAAAACTTTTAAATTAATAATCAGCACACATTCAATTCTCCTTCGTCTCTACTTTCATAACTTTTTCTCTCATGCATTATGATCGAGTCAAGAAGAGGCGCAAAACTGAGGCGAAAAACCATTCACCAATGCAATTGGGATTCTGGGAGTGAGAGGAGTAGAAGAGAAGCCCAGCGGAAACCGCGGCAATCGCCAAGAAACCGGAAGAGGGCATGACAGCGAGCAGAAGGAAAGGGACGATCGAGATTCAAGGGATTTTTCCTCATTCTGCCTCTTTATACTCCTCTTTGTCAATCCGGAGCAGAGAGGGAAGATGCCATGTGTGCACACAAAACCGTAGATTTACATATGTTTTTTTCCTTCTCTACATCTCTTTTGTTTTTTTTAAATCTCCTTTGTTTTTTTCGTATTGATTCACATTTATGTATGTATGTACATGTTTCCAAAGCTTATTCTTATTTTTCTGTCTTTCGCTCTCTATTTCTCTCTCTTCCTTCTCACTTTCTTCTCTCTCTTTTCTACAACACATTGGATAAAGATCATTAACACAGTATGAAAGAACAATGACGCTAGAGTTTTGCAAAGCAAGCATGCGATGAATTTCGATCACTCAATTTGCATGCTTTTCTGCATGTTTATTTGTAAAATCGGTTGATGTCCTCATTTAATTAGGAGGAAGGGAAGTTCGAAACAATTTTGTATCTAGTAATCATGTTATTCCTGTAAATTCTTCTCATCAATGTGTGGGCAAAAAAAAGCAAAATCTAAAACATTCGGATCCCAAATATGTTGCGATAAGATCTTCACTACAACATTAAAATTTTGAATTTTTTAAATGAGAGAACGATGGTTTTTGAAAGTGCTTTAAGAGCCTCTCGCATTTTGGTTTACAATCATTCTAGTTCACAATCATTCTATCTTGTTCGCCATGACTGGAGTGGTCGACTTCCCATCTACTCTCTGATCTATTAATTTCGTCTAGTGGACAAGATGCAATCCTGCTTTAACGAGGAATCGGACACCTTGAAGCTGTGTCGTCCTAGTCCATCATCTCTCTCCAACACAATGCTACCACTGGAGTAGGACCGACCAATCACTCGCAAGTTCTTTCCGTAATCAACGTGGACCCCTCGGACCTCATGTTTCCTCTTCCTTATACCTTACCACGCATTTTCCATACGTAATAAACTCAAACTCAATCGAGAAGTCAGTAAAAATAAAGAGTAGTTTCTTTTAAATTGCCTTACATATAGCCCTTAATAAATGAAAGAATCAAGAAGTTTTGCATATAATGAAAAGATGTTAAATATTTTATGGCGAAAGATTCCGTGAGCTAAAATTATGATGAGAACTCATAGAATGAGAAAACTGGTTGAGAGGAAAATTCAATAAATGAATGTAATTGAGACAGAAAGCAAAGTAATTATTGCTGAGAAAATGAAGAAAAAATATAGTTGAGAAAAAACAAGAGGACGAATAGTAAGAAATAAATTAAACGAGAAAAGTGAAAAGAATGAGGAAAAGGAAGTGATGATGAGAAAAGCAAGAGAGAGGAAGACAGAAAGAAAAGAGATTTTGGAGACGTAAATAGAAGATACTAGGCTCGGAAAACCGAGAGAACATCAGTGTTTTCCATACTTTTCTTGGCAAGAGTAACATCGCGAGTGTTTTCTCTTCATTTTCTCTCCTTTTCCGAATCTCTTCTTTGTTTTTCCTTTTTATTTTTTACTTTGTCTGCTCTGTCTGCTCTGTCTCAAACAAACACTTCATTTCTCCTTATCTCTCTCTTTCTTGTTATCTTTCTGTTTCTCCTATTTCTCAATCCCTTCAACTCTCTAATTATCTCACTCTCTTAATCACATTTTTTTCTGTCTCTCTTCTATTTTTCATGGCTTTTTTCTCACTTCCTTATTTTCTCTTTTAATGCATTTTCCTTTCCTCTCTTTTTTTTATTTTTTGTCCATATCTCTTTTTCTCTGCCGCTCATAACATTTCCGTTTTTTCTTCATATTTCCCTGTTTTTTTTTCGACGTCGTCTCCTTCTCTAAACTCTTCCGTCAACTTCTTGAGAAGTTCTCTCGGACTCTTCTGCTCTCTCTCTTAATGCAGAACTATCTTTCCAAATTTCACTACATATTCTCAATCTGATTCGCTGACTTTTTATCCAGTTGTCAGCCCTCTCGCTATATCTTTTCCCTTTTCTGGTTGTCTGCCTAAACTTAAAGTTTATTATATCCTTTTTGGACAAGCTACTATTGTTTCCTTCCTTCTCCCTTTCTTTCTCTTTCCTCTTAACCCAATTGTTCCTCCTTCATCTGAACGATAATGTGCCTTTTCTTGTAGAAGGCTCTCATTCATCTGAGAGGAGCCCTCCAGAATGGACGCCTCCTGGCGAGCTCCTCCTTTTTTACTTCTGTTGCTGGTCCCCTTCTCCCAGTCTCTGCTATGTTACGAATGCAACAGCAACACTACAGAAGAGCAGTCAGTTATGTAAATTTTTTGACCAGCAGCTTGGTTACAATAGTTCACACATTCTTCTCAGGATCTGGAGAAGAAGTTGTTGTTGTTGTTGTTGTTGCAGATGCAGTGGAACATGCGAAGGCGACTTATGCGGAGTATGGAAATGGGCCAAGAGCGAGGAAGAACGCTTTATACGACAAGTAAGTGGAAAGATTGAAGCTTTGAAATGAAAGTCGATTGGAAGATATTTGAAAGAGAAGAGAGAAGGAAAAAAAGAAGGGAGAAAGAGACTGGTATAAAAAGAAATAGGAGAGAGTATTAAAGATTGAAAAATAAATGAATAAACAAGAGTAAGAGAAAAAAGAAAAAAATCAGAAAATTGAAGAAAAAGAGTGGAAAATAAAGTGAAATGAGAAAAAAAGAGAATTAAATTTGCCAATTAGAAGGTCAGAGAAACGAAGCTGAATACATTGAAATCTTCAAAACTTTCCAAATAATTTTTAAGTGCAAAGGTTGAAACTGAAAAAGAACTGAAAAACTGAAATTCAGAACTGGAAAAAATTTCCTGTTTTCTTCCGCTTCCATTTGTTTTACAGTATAATGTTGACCTTTTGATGAAAACACAACAATAAGATAATAAGTAAACTGAGTGTAAAAGGGAAGGAATTTAAATAATTTTTGTTATTTGTAGTTTCAAAAACAAAAGAGTATGAAAAGAAAAGCAGTTTTGTATCTCTTACAAGATGAGCCTCGTTTTTTTCTTTATGTAAAATGAGATTTTTTTTGTTAAAACTTTTCAGGGGTGTTTGAGTGGAATGGATTCGGTCAAAATAGGATGCAGAACAAATCATATGGGTGCATCTCTGTGCATTTGCAAGTAAGTGTATTTTCATTCATTTCACTTATTAAACTTGTTAACTTCATCTTTTTTTCGACACTCCTATTAATAACTCCATGTCATTCGAAATATTCTGAACTTTTCTTTCATTATGTTTCACAAGTATTTTCCGCAGGTTAATTGTTCTAATAGATGAAGGTTTTGTAAGGATATCAAAGCACTCCTACCAGATTATTGATTAAGATTCAACCGCTTCTTACTCAGTGTCTTGAACCATAAAACTTTTTCCCAACAATAAGAATAGCATTTGTACATTTATATGAAAATTTGGCAGGGTTACAACAAGTCGATATCAAGGTCTTCGACTCTTGTCAAAGTTCAGCTTTTTTTCAAATCGCTGTATCAAAGATACTAATTTGTGAGGATTAATCAGTGTTCAAAGGATATTGAAAACTTTTAGATCAAAACTCTAAAGCCAAACTTTTTGTGAGATAACTGAGATAATAAAAAAAGAGATAAATTCTGATAATACTTTGGGAGTTCAAGTAAGAGTTATATACTCTGCGCTTTTTTCACAAGAGAGGGGCATGAAAACGGAAAGTAACCATCTCTTTTCAGCCTAATAACGTAAAAATTCATTGCTTTTTTTTAGAGGACTGGGCATATAGTTGGAAGACTCCGTACAAAAATGACATTAACCCACTTTCCATGCATGAATTGACTATGAAGAGTAGACGAAATGGGCCTGAAAGAGTCTTCAGAAGCAGCCGAACCACCAGGCTTTTTTGAAGTACTGCTATTACGCTCCCAGGGTTGACTAAAAGAAGCCTACCGTACATGGACAGCAAACAACTACATATGTCTAAGAACAAACACAAGATCAAAACTTTGAACATTATTCATGAAAAAAAGAAGTTGAAGTTTTGTTGAACAGCTCGAAATCAGAAATTTTATAAAAAGTATCAGCGTTAAGAGTATCAGCGTTAAGAGTATCAGCGTTAAGGTTAGGCCTCAGTGCGCCCGAAGTTTTGTAAAAGACTAAACTACATTTTTTTAAAAATTAAATGTACTAGAGAGTCAAAATATAATTCGCTTACACCAGCTTACATTTTACATAGAACGAGCAATTTAAAAACCTAGTTCAGAAAATTTGAGCAGAGGTTTTCTTATCTTTAGTAGATCGATACCGTTTTGAAAAACAATGTTAGGGAGGAACTGTTAATTGATTGAGTGATTCTGCTCTGTGCAACACGGAGCACCGGTCGGAAAGCACGCATCCGACGCTCCCGGTTGTTCGACTCCCTTTCGTTCACTGCAAGAGCGTCGTTCATCTTCACTCGCAGGAGACGATGAAATCTAGTGACTGAATAAAATATTAGCTTTTTTCTACGAAAAAACAGCTATCCATTTATTCTTGTTTTCCAGATTCATTTTTTTCGACTTCAAATATCAAAAATTTGCAACATCAACCAGTTTTTTCTCACTTGATTTTTCATTTGTTTTTGTTTTTATAGATTTTAATCTCAATTTCTGTTTCTCTCTTTCTTGAAACTTTTTCGAAACTAATTTCTTGTGTTTCGTGTACCTCTTCAGTGTTTATGTTTAACTCATTTTGTACATGTTCAAATCATTATTTCTCTTTCCCTGCCCACGAGATGGTCGCATCTGCTCTTCTCTCTTTCTTCATTACCCCGTGAAACAATCTTTCCCCTCCCCTCCACATCATGACTTCACTTCACTCTACTCAAGTTTTCGACTCCTCGTCCTTCTGCTCCTTCAATTCTAATTTCTTAAGAACTCATGTCGGCTCCCAAGCTCCCGCATCAAACCAACTCCTGATCGTCAGAGAAAACACCTTTTTTATGTGGTATAACTGAACTCGCACATGCGACAGTCCTCCTTTGTAAATATTCAAGATCTATTTGCAAGGAATAAAATCTATCTATTCATCTATCTCTTCGAGGAAACTATAAGCAATTGGCTGAAACATTTTAAAGTTAAAAATTTTCTATTAAAAAATAATTTGAAGCACTCGTATGAGAAGATCAAACCATGTCATGCTATTAGCTTGCTCTCCAAAGCTCGAAATGTTTCTGTTTCTCAAATCACAAGTTTAATAAAAGCCTCTACGTAACTCTGCGGCCATTCTCCGCCTCAGAATTGATTCCAAGAATTAATTCCGATTCTCATTGCATTCACAACTGTTAACTTTGCTCATTCCGATCGATAAATTTTATTCGTTATCCCATTTACTGTTTTTGTTTTCTTATTTCTGTTTGAAATCATCAAGTTCTGTCACATTCTCATTATAGCTGTCAACATCTCCTGTCAAATGTACTTTTCTTGTCGGAACTCTCTGTGCTTTTTTCTCTTTCTACTCCAATATGTGCTTTTTTTCTCTTTCAACTCCAATCCCTCGTAAATCTGCAATGAAAACCCTCACAATTTTTTTTACATAACTAAACGCTCCTTGATTTTATTTCATCAAGACACTTTTTTTAAATCTTATTTCTCTGTTTTTATTTACTTTGGCTTTCTTCTGTTTCTTTCTTCTTCTCCATTATCTGCTTCTCTCTCTACATCTTTCTCTTTCGGATGCTCTCTTTCTCTACTGAATTTTCTGTCTATTTCTCTCTCTCTCTCTTCCTCCCTCTTTTCTCGTATAGTTGTCTTTGCAGCCAATTCCGAGACGAAGGAGTTGCGGGACTCGGAAGAGGAAGATGATCTTCCCTTGAGAATCGAGCCTCAGAGAATAGGATGCAGATCCAACTACTGTCTCTTCACGAAGAGGGAAACAGTGGCGGATGAGGGCCAGACGAAGCCTTTTCCAAGTGATTTCTCTTATAATTCACCCTGTCACTCTTGTTTCACCACTACATAATTATACTTCACCGCAAGAAAGCACTACACTCTATTAAAAACATTCAGACTCCCCAAGCGTGTCCATCTTAAGGTCCTTCGGACTTATCCGTCTCTCTCTGCGCACCGAATCCCGAGCGAGAGTTTGACCTTCGCCTATGGGAGGGCAGGGATCTCCTCCGAGGACTTCCCTCCAACTTCTGCTACAGACAGCGAACGCAGAAAAACAAAGCCGATACAACGTGCATCTGCTCCACTGTTAGAGAAAATTTTTTCGAATATAGAGTTTTTAATGATTACGGATTCAGTACTTTTTTTTGAAATAATGTTTTTTTTTAACCATAAATTGAATTTTTAGCGTGGTAATCTATTTTCGATTAACAGTTCACTGCAACGACATCAGTTAATGTCGGTTTCCGGAATGCTGATAAGTGGCACTGCTTTAGAACGATTGTAATGCGAATCCTCGGTTGGGTGGAGATGGAGCGATTCAGTGCTACATGGCAGAAGTTCTGAAGAAGCAAGAGGACGTCGATACATATTCCCTCTGCCATGGGGACTTCTGCTTTATTAGAAAGGTTAAACCAATGCAATTAGTAGTACATACAATATCAACTTCCTCTTCAAGATCTTTCAGTTTCTGTTATTTATGGAAAACAGATTCTGCTCTTAAAGACATTTTTCTGCTTAATTATGTAAAACGCTAGTTGAACCTTTTTCAAGCTAATCTTATATTTTCAGATGCCTGAAGCAGCAATAGGTTATCAAGCTCCCGAAACCCAAAAATAAACTTAGAATTCCAGTTTTTGTTCAAGTAAGCAGTTGTTTGTTTGTGTTCAAGTAAACATTAGTTAGCAGACCCGTTTTGAAAAATTTATACATTCAAGAGCGAGGAAGGTTTCTTCTCCAAAGGCTGTTTGTCTATTCAAAAGATGGGACTCTATAATAGCGGGATCCAGGTTATTCTTGGCATTATAATATTGTTTCTTAGAAGCATTACTGCTTTTGAAAAAATAGGCAGAGATTTATCGCTAGCGTTAATGACGGTGGTTTAGAATTGAATGAACGCTCAGGTAGTATGGGCACAGTTTTGAGATGTGACCATAATCATTTCAGATTTAGAAATGGTTATCCTTGATGTTTATGGATGACCTTTTCTACATAAAGCCAGGCTAAAAGTAGATAAACGTTTTGTTAAGATAAAGCGGCTGTGGCGTTATCTTTAAAAAGTCTTCATAGGCCGCCATTTAGCGTTAAAACCGTAGAAGTTTTGAAGTTTGCGAGTTCGAAACTTTTATGATGAGCTAGAAAAATGAAACAACTCAATGATAACAAAGAATAAAGCAAGGTTAGAAGTCGAAAAACTTTTTTTTAATTTTGAGAAAAGCTTAGGCAGAATATTTTTTCTTCATACTTTCAGGCAAAAATTTTTTTATTCATGCTTATTCTTCATATTCTAAGGCACACAGTTCAAAAGCAGAGACGCCTGCTTAAGATGTTTATTCTTTCATGCTTATTTTTTCATACGACAAAAAAACTTTATTAGAGTTCGCAATAAAAAATTGGATTTAGAAAGGAAACCGGTCTATCTTCGGGGAGCATCAATGGCTGTGCAACTCCCAGTTGTGTAATCTGAACATGGCCCGCCTCGAGAAGACAAATCATCCACGGGTGGGAGCAAATGTCATTCAGCATTTCTCCTTCGCCTCTTCTGTTTTCTTTCTCAACATTTTCACTTTCCCTGTTGTATATTGTTTATGGAGTTATTTCTTATGAAGTTGTATGCAAAGTTTGATTGTTATTCGCATATCTACATATGTATCTAAACTATCAATTGAAGTTTGAATGAGAGAACACTGATAATAACTGTTTATTATAGATACCAATATCCGGTTACGCTTTCAATGATAAAGTACCCTGCGCTACAGTATACTCGAGTGTGTGTGTTGCTGTGATAACTTCTGAATAAATTTAGATGTTTTTACTTTGCTCGCTCTACTCTTAAAGCGCGTTACATGATTCCTGCCTTTTTTGAATTTGTCCTCAACCTTTTTCCCTCGACCCCTTAGTTCGTCCCACTGACCCGAAATCGCTGTAGTGGTGACCCTATCTTGGCGCGCTGCCAATTAACCCTTGACCACTAGATCAGATCGAAAGATGAGGAAAAGAAAGAAGGGGAAATAGTTTGTGTCAGGCAGCGCCAGCTCGCAAGGGAAATAAAGAGACACGAAGGGAAATGATAGGGTAAAGGGTACAACCTTTTTGAGGGAGAGAGTGCTGCCTTCTCTTCATTAGATGAGAGTAGCAGATGATCACTAGAGACCACCGAGAGAGAAAAGGGAGAGAGTGCTGCCTTCTCTTCATTAGATGAGAGTAGCAGATGATCACTAGAGACCACCGAGAGAGAAAACGGTATGAAAGATTTCCGAACAGTCTGTGTTCATAATAGAGCGAGGAGATGGTAGCTAAAGAACGATTGTTTGAAAAACGTTGGGACAGTAGTTCTAGATGAGTACTGGGAATAGAATACATACAGGCTGGGAAGGCCACTATTTTGTAGCAAAGACGAGACATTACTTAATAAAAAAAGTAGTCGAAAGTAAAATATAAAAAAGTCAAAAGAAAGTAGTTGACCCGCTGTTTTGAAGAGAAATCAGTTCGAGGACCAGAAATTCTCAGAAATTTTTGAAAGACAGAGAACAGGGTTTCCTGAACTTGAAAAGAGGAACCTTATCCCCTAACAAAATAGGAGTGAGGTTATGTGTATAAAGATGACTGCCCATCCAGAGGCCGAGTCTGATTTCCTGAAATGCCACTGTGACCTCAAGAGCTGAGAGAGAGACCTAGCGAGACAAGAGAGACGAAAACAATAGAGAAAGAGGCAGGTAAGAGAACACCGGTATCTCGACCCTGACCTCAACCACTCTCTCTCTCTCTCAATCGCTCTCTATCTCTCTGTCTATCACTTTGATTTTATCTTTCTCTATCTCTCTCACTCTTATTCTCTCACACATTCTAAGAACGATTGCGCAAGCTGTTCGGGTCATGTCTGCGTTGCGTCTTCACTGCCGGGCTGTTAGAAGGTCACCACTATCAACTGATGAGTACGGTAATCCCTATTCTTTTTTGAATCTCTAGCTTGATTACTGTAGCTCTTCAATTTGATGCTCGCATCTTTGCCTCTTCCCATGCTTTCTGTGTGCTCTCTAAGAAACTTTTGGCAATTTGAAATACGTTAATGTTTCTTGCAACACTTTCTTATGCTGTAATTTTTTTTTCAAATAAGTATTTCCTTAAGTTTCAATGCCTTTCGCTTTATCTCTTTCACTCTCTCACTCTACTACTCTGTGTGAACCTCTGTAGCTCTCTCACTCTACCACTCTGTCTGAACCTCTATAGCTCTCTCTCACTCTCTCTGATATCCTTTAACTTTCTCTACTTCACTCTCTCTTTCTCACTCTCTCGAAAGTTCATCGGGTTTCCTTTCAAGTAGGAAGTCCTTGGTTTTTTATATCTATCTGACCACTTCTTCTTGCTCTTCTTACTGTTTTTTCTACATTTTTTTTAGGTTTCTGTCTCTTGTAGACTAGACCTCTGTCTACATGTCAGCCAGTCTCTTCACCGCCCATCTGATTATCTCCACACCCTCCGTTTTCTTCTCTCTCTCTCTCTCTCTCTCTCCCTCTCCTCGCTCTCTTCTCTCCACTCTTCTTCCCTTCTCTCAAAGCACATCTGCCTTGCGTACCATGCCGTACCTATCTAGAATGACAATGCTCCAACCAATAAGTAATGCGGCATCTTAACATATTTTTTTGGTTTTGACTTGGGTCCGATTCCTGGGGAGAGCCCCTGCCGTTTTTGTTCTTTTTCTCTATTTTTTTTTATACTTCCTAGTCTTTTTCTACACTAGTACTCTTTATTGTCTGTAGTCTTTCCAACCTTTTCAAATAAAACTTCGACCTTTCAAGGCTCTCTATCTATCATTGTCTTGAAAGAAAAACGCTGATTGCCCATCCACTCTTCAACACTTAGCGTTCGAATTTCCTTTTGCTGCTGAACACCAAATTCAATAAGTTCATCCGATAAGCTGCTTCCTTTCTGCACCCTCGAATAAAAGTGTTTGCAGAGCATGAGCAACAAAAATACTAGTCGAAGACAAAGTGAAAGGGCAGTACTTACAACAACAAAAAGTTATTAGAATATGCAAAAATTAATCAAAAAGATGAAAACTGCATTAAGAAGAGTTCTGAAAATTTTCCCCGTGAACCTACGGAATCGTTCACTGTTTCAAGCAGAATCCTATTTCACAGAATTGAAAACTGAACGCGATACTGGTATAGGCACTTGATAAAGTCGTGACAGACTCATATGCTTATATTAATCGAAAAAGCTAGGCTTTAGCCTATTTATTTGATGAGAGTGATAAAGCATGATTGTCCCTCATTGAAGTGTTACATCATGCCAAACATGAGAATATGAGTTAAGGAAGAATTAAAAGACCCAGGCTAGTATGCAGCTAAACACAGTTTCGGCATAAATGAAAGATTAAGAAATTTTTCGAGATTTTTTAAAGCATCTTTTCCGCACTGTTTTTCCAGCTCCTGTGGATTTTTCAGGCATGTTTATGATTATCCTGACGTCAAATGGATTATTCTGACAACTGATTAAACTGTTTATGATTATCCTGACGTCAAATGGATTATTCTGACAACTGATTAAACTTTCACTAACCTCAATTGACGTAGCGGAGGAAAACATGAGAAGATATACACCAATGGTATTGTGGAACATTAAATTGTGGCGTTGTAGTGTTTACGCTCAGATATGGAGAGAGCACTTTTGTGCTATCGATATTCGGAAATGCAAACATTTTTATATGTTTATTTAATTTCCGTCTGAGCTTTCCAGTGAGACTACAGCGTAAACAGTTCATCGTTGATTTGTGCTATTTATTGGCGCAAAGGAAATTGGAATTCTTCGCTGTTTTCATATATCCAAGAGAGCAATTTTTCTTGTTCCATTTTCCATGTTTTTATCAATCTTGGAAGTATTATCAATATAATTATTTAGTTTTTGGCCGGTGCAATAACTTTTTCAAACTTGATCGTGATAAAGATATACACCCGAGGCATCAAGAAGATCAACAGCCTTAGCCCTTCATCGAATGATTCAACTCTCTCTTGGGTAGCAGTTTATAAATGCAAATCAACGCGTCTAACAAGAGAGAACAAGAGCTGAATCATTAGCTGAGTTAGAGTCGTGCCTGTCTCCACTTCTTCCCCTGTTTCCTTTCCGTCTCTCCCAAAAGGCTGATCAAGATATAAGTCGACCCGGCCATCCACACCAAGGTTACACAGAGACAGCCTCCACTGAAGGATCTCAGTGGCTGCATTCCGGTACCATCCCATGCCCTTCTCCGCCACAGTTACATCCATCACCCACCCTCGCACATCGTTCCCGCTTCCTTCTTCTCACCTTTGACCTGACCTGTCGCTCTCTTCCGATGAACGTCTTAGTCATTCCGGGGTTTCCTCTTCTCTCTATATCTCAAACTCTCCACTCTCTCTTTTTCTCTTTCTCTTTGTGCCCCTCCTTCTCTCGTTCTTTCTGTACTTTTTACATTGTCTTACTTTTCTCTGCTTCTTTTTCTCTCTGTTCCATTCAACCTCTCCAGTTTTCACTTTTTTCTTACATTTTTTCGATCTCGATGTATATTCCGCTTTTGTAAAGACTTCTAAATTCGTTCGATCAATATTTTAAACAACCTTTTCGTCGTATCCGGTAGCAACTTTTTAAAAAAAACAAGGCTACTCAAGTAGTAGGTTGTGAAATCCGGGCTATTCGTTGTTAAATTCTGTTAGCGATTGCATAATTGTTGGGCTCTCTCTCTCTTTGTGTCTCTCTGTCTCATTTTTTCCTTTCTTTTTTCAATATTGAAAGAAAGCTTCTTCTGTGAGTTTCACATGAGAGCAGCGTGCTTCATGGTAAGTTAGGCGCTCAAAGGTACTTTGAAAGGGTTTGTATACCGTGTGAAAAAAGAAATTTACTCGAGTGTAGCTGAAAGATAAAATAGCTTGGATTGTGGAAGACAGAGTGAACAAGAGAAGGGAGAGAGAAAGACGAAAAGAGGAAGAGGGAAAGAAGTAAAAATAAATAAAACAACAGAGATGAACAAATTAAAGAGAGAAGAAGTAAAGCTGTGACCGAGAAAAAAAGAACATTCGAATACGTCAAATTATCGTTAAAGGAAAGCTTCTCTTTCTTAATTTTTGCTTTAATTCCTTCCCTGTACTTCTCCACTTCTATGTCTCTCTCTCTCTCTCTTTCTCCCTCTCTCTCTCTATCTTTCTCTTTCTCCCTCTCTCTCTCTCTTTCTCCCTCTCTCTCTCTTTCTCTCTCTCCCTCTCTCTCTCTTTCTCCCTCTCTCCCTCTCTCTCTTTCGTGTTTCTCTACAATCTTTCTTTGTCTATGGCATAAACCCTTCTTCTTTTGCAGCCCGTGGCTTTCTCGTACCAAACCGTGCCATATTTCTCGTTAATTTCGTGAATCAGCAGCAATCTCACATTATCTTAAAAGGTTAAAAAATTATTTTAAAAGGTTTTAAAGGGTTAAAAAAAGTCCCGCTGAACAATTATTTCCAACCAGATAACAAATATTTTAATTGTAGTTGGTTCTTCTCCTTCTATCTCTGCTTTCTCGCTTAATCAGACTAATATAACGTTCCCTCCATTTATGTACTCTCACCATTTCTGTTCTGTGGTAGGTATCAGGCTCTACCATTCACCAAACACATTCGCCCACCATTTATACTCCTCTCATCATCTTTCGCTCTCACCATCTCCATTCTTGAGATTCCAGACGCTTCTTTTCTCTTGTCTCTTCTTTCCAAACACTCTTTCCTCTTTTTTGGCATCTCGCCAGACGGTACTCATAGGGGCCTGGCACCGCCCTTGCTCAGCTACTACATTACTTCGTATCTCCTCTCTCTGTATATCTCACTATGCCTTTCTGTCATTCTTTCTTTCTCCTCGTCTCTCTGTTTCTCTCTCCAACTCTGTCCTCATACCATGTCCTTAGAGTGTTGTGTGACCTCTTCCCAGTCCAAAGGTGTTCCCCGCCCTCAATCTCAATCCTCCTCCCCTCCAAATCTCTTTCCGGTTCTCTCCACTATTTTGAGTTATAGATAGAGACGAGTTTGGCTGTAGATAAGCTCCCTCTGTGTCCTGCGGTTTATTCAAGACCTCAAGCCTTCTTCAATATAGAACCCTTTTTCAATAATCCAAGACCCGCCTGGTGAAATAACTTTTTCCGTATGACAGTTTAAGCAACTGTTGTCTTAACCAGGCATAAATTTCTTGAAACTGTGTCACTGAAAATTTAAAGATTTTTCAGAATTGTATGCCTACTTTGTTTTTTTCTTTTTTAAAGATAGAAGTGTAACTGCTCGAAAGATATTATTCTCTTATCATATGAAATGATTATCAAGTTTAAATTTATCTTCATTGTATCAAAGTACGGTGCAAATTTTTTGTTGAAATTTTTCAAATCTAATCAAGGTCGACTCAGTTACTAATTGTATTGTGATTACGTCACCGGAAGTATTCAAAGAAGTGAGCAAAACGTCAGCGTTTTGGAAGAAAGTATACTTTTGCAGTGTATCCTTCTTAGCTCATGTTACGGACTTTCCCTCCTTCTCATTCTATGTTCTACTATTCATAACTCAATCCATTTCTTTTTCTCTCTGCCTCCCTTCTTGTATACCAGTTACTCACAGCATCACCCTAGAACAAAATTTTTTCTGTTTTTCCAGAGGTCTCTCTAACTCTTTCTTTTTTTTCTATTTCGCCTTTCTTTAATTATCTCTCTATTGTTTCTCTATTTATCTCTTTCTGTATCTTTATGTATTACTTTCTCTAACTCATATCCAACTTAAACTTTCTACCCCTGCGTCCTTCTCTCTCCTTTCTTGCAAACCAACTGCAGCTCGAAAATCCGTGAACGCAAAAATACTCTTGTCTGGTAAGTACTCCATCTTTCGCAGAACTCCATTAGAGTGTTTCTTCCTCACCTTTTTAATGTCTCCATATCTCTCCTCTACTTCAGAGACTCCATCTTAGTTTCTCGCATTCATTTATTCACTTTTGAAGATAACAAGAAGACGAGAAGGTGATGCTCAAGAAAATTGAAATTTTTAGCTTTCCATGAAAAAGGTTTGCTTTAAATAAAATCTTTTTGCAAGTTGTATGAACGTTATCTTCGCCAAACTTCCTATTTTCGGTTCGGTAAACAGTTTTCACAGTGTTTCAAAAATGAACTGCAGTTCTGCTTTAAATATTGTTTTCACTATAGGAACGGAACCGGCGTTGACGGAGGTTGCATAATAAAAAACTAGCAGAAAGACGTCATGGAGGTGTTGTTGACATTTTCCAAGAAGAGATCGGGGAGAGTCCCTTTTCCTATTTATGTGTTTTGTTATGCTGATAATTTATATTTTTTCGTGTTTAGTTCGTTTCCTGTTGACATGACAAAGTTTGAGCGACTTCAGATGAACTTTGTTCCGATGAGTTTTGCATTCCAAGAGAATGGCGCACAGAAAGGTGACCTTTTACATGGCATTATCAAGTAAGACAACCACGCAATTTTACTTGAAAATAGAATGCGTCCTACTTTATCCCGTTTACTTCCCTGTCTGAGCTGTATTTAGTTCTCTTTTCAAAAAATTCGTTAAGAAAAATATTTGGTACTCCATGGATATTTTCTTTTCTTCATACCGCTTTGGTTAGAATCTGCTTTGTTCTTGAAGCAATCTGCTTCCCCACTTAGCATTTTTACGTAGTTTTTGTGTTTTCCATCTCCCTCAGGTGTCTCCTTTCCCATTGTTATATTTCCCATTAATTGTATCCTCATCCTTTTTTTTCAATTCTCACTACAAAAGTAATCTTTCTGTTCAGGCTCTACTCTCTACTTGCCAGATGTATTTCTTTTTCTCTCTCTGTCATTCTCTCTCTTTCTCGCTCTCTCGCTGACTCTCACTCTCTCCTTCCTCACTTATTCTCTCTTCTTTCTTCTCTGGAATTAATTAGTGAGAGACATTTTTGAGAATCCCGTCGCCAAGTTTCTCATCCGGATTATACCTGAGTACAACAAAAAAAAAAAACCGAGCCGCTCACCCATCATCTCACTCCCACCATTAATTATTCCTTAGCATCCTCATTTACCCAAATAAGTTTTGCTTTACCCCGCTGATAAACTACGGCTTCGGATTCTTATCATTAAAAGATTTGGGATAGTGAATCAGAATGCACGTGATGGTGAAGCCTATCTATCAGGCAGAGCATCAGGTATTCTAAATGCGAGTTTCTTCCGACCGGATGATCAATGTTCTGAAACTTCACAGCTTTTTCATTGAGTGTTTTCAAGAACAGGTGGTAAGCTTATGTTAGCATCGCTAGAATCATTTATTTAACGCATCAGGAGAACCGAAGCGTTCGATTAAGAACCACACGGAGTGACTGCATTTGGTTCGCATTCATGTATTTTGTACATAGTGTATGTGAGAATCATCTTAATAATAATTTTGGTTTTTGAAACAGCAGTGAATTTGCTTGATTAAGTTTTGAAGAGTTACAAAAAAAGAATTAAGGAAACATAGTAAATGTCAAGTGCGTCGGATGTGTTTGTATTGACGCAAGTTCCTTCAAGACGCCTCAAAGAATTAAAGACAGCTGTGGCCGGTTCTAAGAACATCTTTTATGGAACTAAAGTTTTATCCCACCACGGATGGGCTTTTTTTGTTGTCGGTTTTATTATTGTTTTCGAAAAAATTTGCCTCAAAAAATCAAAAAGTCGACAAAAATAAAAAAAAATTCAAATTTTTTTCCAAAAAAAAATTCAAATTTTTTTTGGATCTTTTGAAATTGTCAGGGTTTATTTCCGGATTTTTTAAGATTCTACTTGCTGTTTTTTCATCAAAACTTATTTTTCTCCTAAAAATGTCATAAACATTTTCTTCAAGTTTTATCAGATAAAACTAGAGACCGCAATCAAATTTTCTAAAATGATCAATATAGTGCTATATGAAAATTTGTTGATGTTTTCCGAGCTAAATTTTTTCTAGAATTCGATAAAAACGTTATTTTAATTTTTAAATGTAAAAAAACGGTTTTAAAAATTTAAAGTATCTGTCAATTGGAGTTTCCAGTTCAACTTGGGCATCACCAATGCGCTATGTCAGAGTATGCTTAAAACACGGGCTTAGCCTTTATCAATCTGTTAAAACTTCTAGTGAGGTCTAATTTCAATTTTCCTCTTTTTTTAAACACGAAAATTGAAAAGTTTTGAATGTACCATAACGAATTCAGTTAGTATCATATCATTTTTTTAAGCAAGAAATAATCAAGCGTTTGTTCTTTAATATGTACCACTATCAAGATAAGCTTCAAAAAAAAATCTTCAAAAATCAATAACTTTTGGGGATACTGGAAAAAGTTTAAAAATTTTCCCGAAATAGTTTCTTCATATCTTAAACTATTCCCTAGTGCGGGAAATCTGGATGCCGAAAGCAGTATAAAGTTTTTACAGTTGCTATTCTATTGCTATCACCCCCATACCACTATCACGATAAGCACAATCTTCAAAAGTCAATAACTTTTGGGGATACTGGAAAAAATTTAAATTTTTTCCTGAAATAGTTTCTTCATATCTTAAACTAGTCCCTAGCGCAAAAAATATGGATGCCGAAAGTAGTATAAAGTTATTACAGTTGCTATTCTATTGCTATCACCCCATACCACTCACTAAAAGCACAATCTTCAAAAATCAATAACTTTTGGGGATACTGGAAAAAATTCAAAATTTTTCCCGAAATAGTTTCTTCCTATCTTAAGCTAGTCCCTAGTGCGGGAAATATGGATGCCGAAAGTATTATAAAGTTATTATAGTTGCTATTCTATTGCTATCACATATATTCCTGTAGCACAATCTTCAATAATTTTTGGCTTTTGTAAATGCTTAAGTTGTTAAACAGTTTCAGAAAAGCTTTCACCGTTATTTAAAAGTGACTTTTAGGGGGTTCGTGACTGCCGATGCAGTATTTCCAGCTAAAAAATTTCGACCGAATTATCACTTTTAAAACGATTAATTGAGTAACCTGGAGTGTTGGAGATTAAACTTAATCCTCCAGATGACCGATTGGTGAAGTATAATCAATAAAATATCCAATCTCGAGTTGGAAAAACGTGAAATTTGATCGAATTTCGATCGAAACATTCAAAATGAGAATATTTTCCATTTTTAGTGCAACATAATTATTTTTAGTGTAACTAAGAACTCGATTTGCTATGACACGGTAAAAATTTAAAAAAATTTTCATTGCGGTCTCTAGATAAAACATAACAAAATTTATCTATAAAAAAGTGGTTAAAATTTTATTGGAAGAAAACAACTTTTTTGATTTTATGACTTTTTAGCTCCAAAAAACCATGTTTTGATTTACTTTTTTTGCCCAGCCCTGATCCCTACTAATGTTTTTAGGTTTCTGGATTTTCACGTTCCAAGAAACGGAACTCTTGAAATCTTATGAACGCCGAATCTCTTTCCCTTCCATGTCCTTCACTTCCATCTCGCCTTTCGTCATTCTAGATTCTTCCATACTCAAAAAGAGGTCATTTTGCGATATTTTCGAACATGGGGTGACCTATGATGAGCCATGCCAAAAAAAAACATATGTTATAATACTTGGAACGCAAAACACAGGAAAATCAAGAGCTTTAGTTGTGATAACACTTTAGTTCGTATTAGAGATGTTCTTGGAATCGGCCACAGACGTTGTACTTTTTTGGACGCTTTAAACAACCCTCAATGTTAAATAAAAAAGTATCATTTTTAAAATAGTCTCCACAAAAAGTAACTATATATCTTAACGATGAAATGACATTTCTTGTATTTTTAGAAACCCTATTTTTTGTAAGTAATGATAATTTTTTAATTTCATCAGACCATAACAAAATTTTTCTGAAGAATTTTTATTTCCTTTTTCAAGTTTTTAATCAAGGCCACAACTCATCAAAACGAGCACCTAAAGAAATTTCCTTCTTTATAAAGTTTTTGTGTCTGAGATTTTGAGAACTACTTTTGAAAGGAATGCACCAGAAGTGCGAACACATTTTTTCCGGTTAAACTTATTTGTTATGGATAAGATGAATTATTGCACTTTCAGAATGAAGAAACCCTTTTTCCTAAAACCGCAGAATAAGCTCTCGACTTAGCTTTCAAGCTCGAAGTAGAAGGAATAGGTGATATGAGAGGGCGGAACTAGAATATGACTTTAAAAAAAACAAAAAAAAAACGTCGTTCCACAACACCACTCCCCCAAGAATCCCTCATATAAAGAAGAGAAAAGCTATTACCTCTGGAAGTTTCTTCTCGGCCAAACACCAGGTAGTGGCTTACTCATTCACTAAGCTCCGCCCACAAATCCCTAAGGCCTCCTCTGAAACCCCAATCCTCGTTTTCAATCAACCACTACGACTGGCCTGTATATTGCAGGGTGTTTCTTAGCACACACACAACTTTTTTCGAGTGCATAGAGTTTTAAAAATTTTAGAGTTAAACATTAAATTTTTCCAATGATTTGGACTTTCCCTACGAAAAATCCGAAAAAAAAATTTCCAAGCGCATAAAGTTCTATGTTTTTCGGGGTTCTTGGATAGCGCATAGGTCAGAGAAACATCCTGGTACGCTGTCCCGATTTCTATTACCTGATATGTTGGAATAGTTTTGTTAGAAGTCTCTTTTTTCACTAGCGAAGGAAATTTATTGCAATTTGTTTGCAAACAATTTTCTTTCGCGTAGCACTAATTTTCTCTTGTCCATTTTAGTGTGACGAAACATTTTTATTTTCAGCAATATCTCTGCCCGCGATTTTCGTAAATTCCTGTTATAATTTCGTCGAGTGGTTTTTTTACTCACATTCTTTACTTCCGTGATCAAACTTCACAGAGAACTTTTTGAAAAACACAATTTCTTCTCATGATAGAACGAAAACAATAGTGATTACCGAGAAATATTTGTTTTGTATAAAGAACACACTCATATATGAGGAATAGGATATATAAAACCTGTTGTTTTATCAGAAGGAAAATTTCACGTGAAGCAGCGTGTGCTATTTAGAAATAACTCTCGTCTTCTGTGTTTATTTGTATAATTCTGCTCACACTTCTTCCGTATTATCCCCTTATATCTTCGGCGTGTTGTTGCGGCTATAATCCAGATAGGGTGGGGAGGGGGTGACGGCAGTTCGAATTTATTTCTCCTCTCTTCAGGACTCCTTTCTTCAAATCATTTCTTACCGTTGCTTTCTCTTTTTGCTTAAGATTCGGTACCTGTCCCATCCAAGTCTAATTCTTTTCGTTTTGCTCAGAAATACCCTATTGCATCTTATTCTCCTTCATTTGAAGCTAAGGCGTGCGCGCCCTTTATGCTAAACTGCTTATGTCTCAGAAAGGAATATTGTATTTTATAATGAAAAGTAGAGCAAAACAGCGAGAGAAAAATGAGATTATACGAACCCGGCCGCTTTTTTAAGACCGAAGCTCGTTCTCGTATTCGTCACCGAGTCCCTAGGTTACAATTCTCATTTGAATGATGTCATCCCCTTCTGCATTCTTTTTTCCCTTTCTGATTCGCTGGTTTTAATTTTGTTCGCTTTTGTGCTTTTTTCCTTCTTCGTCTGCAGTCTAAGGACGTTATTCTTCCCGTTGTTTGTTCATTCTTTTTTAGTCTTTGTTTTTGCTCTTCCTTGTGTTTCTTATTCATTATTTTCTCTTTTTCTTTCCATGTTCCCTTTTTTTTATTTTCTTTGTTTTCACTGCCGCTCGTATTCTCTTCTCTTTTTCTTAATATTTTGTTGTCTTCTCTGCTTGAATAACTTTTATGATTGTTTGTTTTCTGGCTCTCTCAAATTCTTCCCATTTATCCAGCTGCGAACATCGATGCGTTGGATATAGCTAGTAAGCTGTTGCATACAATATTTGTTATCTTCTCGGATGTTCACTTACGTCATCCTAAAATAGTTTTCCAACCAACGCTTGGATTGATCTGAATTTCCGTAGATTTGAACTTGAAATGAATACCATTACTAGGTATCGCGACAGTTTGTTACAAGACACTTTGTTACACGACAGTTTGTTACACGCCCTTCACAGATTTTTTCGCTTAGGCCTATTTAAAATGTATGCTGACAAGGCTGTACGGCTTAGGAAAGAGACCGCATGAAAAAAATTCTCCCTTTCTTGACTTTTTGTCGATTCATACAGTAGTTAAAACACACTAAAAACAAAAGCCCCTGTAACAAATTGTCGTGTAACAAACTGTCGTGTAACAAAGTGTCATGGATCCCCATTACTAAGTTCGAATCCCTGCATTAAATTCACAAATGCTCAGTTACATATTTCAATGACAGTAACACCAGGTCGAAACGTAAATATTGCTAAATGAAAGCCGGTCCAAGGGTTAAAATCGAACCTATTTGTCTCTTTATCCGTGGCGAGCATATTAATTTTTATTCACTTAGCCAAACTGATGAAAAGGGCGTTTTTGAGGGGCCGCGACGCGCCTACCAGACGAAGTAAAAAAGTACCTAAACAAAGCCGCCAAGTAAAGTGCGCCCTCCATGTAGAGGTATTTTTTACTTCGTGTGGTAGGGCGGAGCCTCCGCAGAAGGGGCGTGGCCAGCCGCCAAAATAGAGAGGGTAATTACCCCAAACTTGGGTAATTGAACCGGATTCAACCGTGGAATTAAACCGTTGAAGAGTGCGCGCACCAGACTAATGTGTGCGACATACATGAAGCGGGTTTTACGACATACATGAAGTTCGTTATAAAAGTCGCCCTGAGTATCACACGATTGCGTATCACACGCCTGAGTATCACACCTCGCCTGAGTATCACATTTCGCCTGAGTATCACACGATTGCGCACGATAATTTATCACGTTGCGCGCGAAACGCGCCCTACCACACGAAGTAAAAAAGTGCCCATGTAGAATGGTGCCAAAAATTTTAAAGGGTTATCTACAAATTTGTATCTGCTTCTTGAGTCGTAATGTTTTCGTGTTTTTGTAGTTCAAATTTTCCTACCTGAGCCTGAGCCAGTTGAAATGTGGAAATAATTTTGAAAACGTTAAAATAATTCAAGAACTTCACAAAAAAGAAAAAAACTCGCTACATTTCGTACAATTGTTGTGGAACTTTCGCACTACAAACAATTCCTAACCAGTTGAGGTTCAGAATAGCCGGTTCATATAGCAGAAGAGGCTTTAGAAAAAATAAATAAGCCACAAGGCGTTTTTCAATTTTTTTTACGCCAATCGCTTTGTTTGTTTACTCGCGAGTCGCGACTGTGGTGATTGTGTTATCTGTGGCGCCGTCAAAGCTGCTCAGGTGACTGCCCATGCGGCATCAACACCCGTGTTTACTATCCTTTTGACTAAATTGACATGCAATTTAAGAGAATCTCAATGTTCGATACCCTCTGTGTTTTTGAGCCACCCACCCTTTTCAATCTTCCCATTCCCTTTCTCTCTCTCTTCCAATCCTCCCTTCCATTCCATTGCCAGCTCATTTCTTCGCCCTATCTCTCTTGATATCCCGCCCGCCCCTTATATTCCTCACATATCAGTACATTAAACATGAGGCGATCTCGCATGCTTGTTATTCTATGATTTCTCTTTTCAAAAACACGATGTTGTCCGTCATTCATTCAAGGCTTAATTATAAATCAGTAATAGTTTTGTTTCACAGAACCCTCTTAATATTCCTTCCTAGCATTCTCTTTTGCTCTCCCTCTCTCGCTCTCTCTTTCTCTCTCTCTCTCCAACATTCTTTTTTCACACAAATGATGTCATTCACATTAAATTTAGGTTAATTTGTAAATCTTGCAGAACTTCATCCTGTGTGACTGATTCTGAGTAAGATGTTCATCATGCAGCCGGCCGCAGGCTCGTCGCCCTACTTCAATGGTGCTGCGACCTCTTTCGCCGTGATGTCGTGCCAGGCTGCAGCCTTCCAGGAGCAGGCAAGTTCAACTCATCTACTCTCCCGTCATTTCCATTTTTTAACCTGCGGATATTGGTATACTGTAGCTCTCTACACCTCTCACTTTTTCTGTTTCGCTCTCAAATTTTTCTTATGCCAGACTTCATGTATACCTATTCAGTCCGCTCGGCCTATACGTACAGTTTCCACTTTTTTCTTTTTTTCTATACGTACAGTTTCCCCTTTTTGTCTAGCCTGTTCATAAACATATCATCCCCCCTCTCTGATTCGTCAAAAAATTCTTTACTGATTGGTATCACTTTCCTTTTATGAAATAATGATGTACCAGTCAACAGTAAGGACGTTAGTTTCTTTCTTCATGCAGTTTCTTTCTCTCTTTCCTCTCTTACTTTTCTATGTATTCTCTGAACTCACCACCCTTACAATTCCTCGAAACCTGCTCCAGTGATCTTTTTTCTAGTCATCTGAATTTGGTCTCTGACCATTTGAGATTCGCTTCTCCACGTGTATTGTGTGCTCGCCCTTCCGGCAGGTTTTTTAGTATGCAAGAAAAGGTACAGGACGCTCGCCAAAGCCGGAAAATTTTTTCACAAGAGGGTCCTCCCTTATGATTTGGAAAAACAAAGGCCCGCCGGCATAAGGTCTGACATGACTATTTAACCCATGCTTTCAGGCAGTTCCTCATCAGAAAAAGCTGTCCACAGGCCTCTCCCGCTCCGGGAAACTGCGACGGTCGCCGTCCAATCTATCACACGACTCCACTGCCTTCTCCATCCAGAGCATCTGCCTTGCAGAGGCAAAACAGGTCAGCATCGGGGAACAGATATCATTCAAAGAGGAAGAGGGAAAGGATTAGAAGAAAGAAAGAAGAGGCTACGCTGGCGACTCTCCGCATTAACCAAAAGACTCCGGAGCAGGGCTATTATAAGTCTTACCAAATGATTGTATGTAAATACGTATCTTCCAACAGCAATGAAAAAAAAAGTGACCGATTTGGAAGAAAAAGAAATACAAACCAGGCAGACACTATATGAGAAACGGAAGCAAAACTTGAAAAAGGATGAGAGAAAAAAAATTTTCTCGAGAGAATATATTATTTCCATCAAACATCGTAACTTCTTCTACGAGAAAAGGAGCGTACAACCGGTCACACTTATACATTTTAGCCCGACCGGTCGAGCCGCGTACGTGTCTAACGAGTCTGTAAAACAAAATAAAAATCAAGGTTTTTTCTTCAATTGTTGCCAAAGGACGTAAATTTGTGAAGCATCGTTTGCGCGCCTCAGAATGAATCAAATAAAGTCAGAATAATTTACCAACAAAAAAGTTTTTTCCTGCTGGCCGGCGACGAAAACCGCTCGACGCGAACAACCTCGTGAGCTTATCCCCTAACTTGTGAGCATGAAATTTTTTTTAATTTCAAGATTTGTTTTTGACGAAGCGATTGCACGTTTGCGCCAAACCTTGTCCTTTTGAGCGGTCGTTTCTTTCTTTATTTTGGAGAAGCACAACAATTTTTTGACACAAACTTGTGGAATTATGTTTTTGAAAAGCAATGTGATCCCATACGGATTAGCCATAAAGTTTTTTATTTAACCGTGTTACAAAGGGAGAACTCAAATGTTACTAGAGTTCATCATGTTTTTCTTTTTGTAAAATCTACGGAAAAACTACGCGAAAAATTTTGTTGGCTGTTGGTAACCCCTTTTCCCCTCTGTTTGTACGGAGACGCCGTGGGGTCATGGTCGGTCCTACTGTTAGCCCTGTTTGTACGGAGACGCCGTGGGGTCATGGTCGGTCCCTACTGTTAGCCCTGTTTGTACGGAGACGCCGTGGGGTCATGGTCGGTCCTACTGTTAGCCCTGCTCCGGAGTGGGGTCATGGTCGGTCCTACTGTTAGCCCTGCTCCGGAGTGGGGTCATGGTCGGTCCTACTGTTAGCCCTGCTCCGGAGTGGGGTCATGGTCGGTCCTACTGTTAGCCCTGCTCCGGAGTGGGGTCATGGTCGGTCCTACTGTTAGCCCTGCTCCGGAGTGGGGTCATGGTCGGTCCTACTGTTAGCCCTGCTCCGGAGTTCTCTTTCACGAAAAAGGTCTCGAATCGGGATGATTTTGCGAGAATTGAAGCTTCCTAGGCAATAGAAAATCCGTTCGAGAAGGTAGAAAGATACTAACTGAGGAACAGAAAACTCTGCGAAAGAATCAGAGTTGAGTAGTACCACTTACATTGATCACAATTTGAAGAAGAAGAAAGAAACGACCGCTTATTTGAGCGAGACTAGGACGATAAGATGCTAACGAAATTAGGACTAGCAGAGAAGGGAGAATGATTCGGTGATATAAGATGTCAAGACTCGAAAACAGAAGTGTTGAAGTTGATGAAACGAGATGGACAAACTATTGAAAGAGTGGAGAGAAATAAGAAAGAAAAGGTTTGTGAGTCGAATGGAATTTGTCAATTTAGAATTTTTTTCTTTGTATGTCATCTGATTCATTAATAATATATTATTCTTCGAACTTTTGTGTTTTCTTTTTTGAGAATCTCTATTAATAAGCTTTTTAAACACTTTTGTCTTTGTAAATGATTTTTATCTTTGATGTCTCTTTTCGGTTCTTCGGCCTGGTTATGCCTGAAATAATCCGCTGTTTTGGTGGAAAAAAAACTGAAAAACCCGGAAAACCAAAAAAGTCAAAAAAATCTCGACTTCTTTCAGAAAATGTCTAAAAACCTTTAAAAAATCGAAAAATGTGCAACCCTGGTGGGGATTGAATTGTCGTGATACCGTCATGATGGCTTCCTGTCGACAAGTCGCACATCACGAAAAAAATTTTTGTGGAAGTCTCCAGAATATTTGGTGGACGTGAGCATTTTCTTTGGTGGACATCTAATTCACGTCCTTTATTTACGTGTTTTTTTTAGAAGATTCTCGAAGCTTTCTATTTGTTTTCAGTAGAAGCTTTCTCTTTGAATCGAATGAAGAAAGGGCTTTATAGGTCAGCTTTTTCTTGCTATTTTGTTGCAATACTAGGTTTTTATCTATCTCTTACTTTTTCCTTTTCTCTCTCTTTATCTTTCTTTTTGCAATTTAAGCCTTCATGTTCGTTCGATGCAGTTGTTTCTGGCTAACTTGTTCCGAGTGCTCCCTTCAGCATTTCTTGCCCAAAACGGCAATAGGAATGGTTGACTCTCTCTATTTCTCTTTCTTTCTCTCCCTCTCTCTCTTTTGTCCCGATATTGCAGAAAGCAGACATACTCTTTTTCTTTTCTGCGCTCCTCTTTTTCCATACACTTTCTCATCCAGACAGCTTTCACTCTTTTATCTCTTCTCTCTTATTTTTCTGTACTCACAATATGATTATATTGAATGCATGGACATGTCTGCAGTAAGAAATTGGGCGTTTTTGAAATGTGGAGAAAGGGAGAAGAGGAATGTTGCTGATAAGGAAGAAGAGTAGAGAGAAAGTGAGGAAAGAAAAGAGAGAAAGAACCGAAGAAATGAAATGAGAAAAAAAAGTGGTCCACACTCTCCTTTTTCTGCCAGAAGCTTTCTGTGTTTTTAAATGAAAGAGAAAAGAAGGAATGTTTGGGGATAGTCTCTGTCCTTTCTGTTCTGCTACCGATGACCCGGAGACATATATCTATTATACTTCCTCCCCATCTAATCTCACTTTTCCAGAGTCTAGAACTCAGACGCCTTCCCGTTGATTTTCGTCTTTTCTGGAAAGAACGAAAGTAAAAAATTTTCTGGAGAAGCTTCTAGTCGTGCTGTCTCTCAACATGCTCTCTTCTCTCTCAAGTTGTCTTTTCCCGTCTATCCTTCTCAATTTCTTCCATTTCTCTCTCTGTTCTTCTGATATTTCCAGCCCTCTCTCTCATTTTCCTTTTCTTCTCTTCATTCTATGTATGTCTATTCTCCTATTCAGTCTCTCTCTATCGTTAACCCCTGTTTCATTCCCTTTTCTACCTCCTCCAATCTCGAAAGCGAGGAATAGTTGGATGTTCTCTGTTTCAGTCATCACTCCTGTGCTCAATGATTCTTTCCTTCTCCTTCCACTGCAAACTGCACTTTCCAAATAGGCGGCAGTTTTCCATCGGCCCGCTCCGACTCCCTATCAGTAGATGGTGAGATATGAGAGGAGGAAAGTCGAATTAGTACTCGGAGACCTTCTCACTTTCTTCGATTTCTCATTATGATCTTATTTTCTTTAGAGAGTTCCAAACCCCTCGACCTTACCCTCCCTCTACTTTATAAAACCATTAGTTGATAATTATTTATCTCGCTCTTTAATTATGTTCGTCACTCTCTTTTGATAATGTTTCTTCTGTTCCATCATTCTTCCATCAATTACTCTCAAGTTCTTCTACATGATATGTTGAGCATCATCATCATCAAATCAAAACATTCTTAGCTACAAATTAGATAAACAGAGAAAAAAAGCTAATGAGCCCTCACCTTAAAATGGTTCTTAAAGATTATAGAAACATTCCAATAATGTCTTCAAGGTGATAAATTGATTTTTTTCGTAGAATGTCTAGTTATTCTCAAAATTGCAAGTGCTAGCGAAAAGAGAGAAATACTCACAGATAGCGAGAGAGTGAGGAGAGATAAGAGACGGCAGACAATGAGAACAAGAATTTCGTCTTCTCTTTTTCTGCCACTTTTCGCTTGAAAACTTTTCTACTACGTGGTTTATCGCCTAATTCTCTTCCGCTTTTTCTTTTCCCTCTTATACTTCTAATTTTTCTCCTTTTCTACCCCTCTCTATTTCTGTCTCACTCCTTCCTCTCTGCTCGTCTCTCCGTTCTCTCGTATCTCTCGCGCATATTCAGTCACGGCGGAATTGAAATGGAAAAGAGAGAAAAGGCTCTTTTTTCCCTCCGTGGTTGTGTGCTTTCTCGTCGCGCCGAGCACGAGACTTCAGATGGGAAGCCCCGCCCATCCTGGCATCGTGCCAACTCTGTTATGAATACTCTCTTTGTTTCTAGAATGAGCTTCCTTCGACAAATTTAACTTGAATTTTCATGAATCCTCGTACGTGCTTAGTTTTCCGTTTCCTGTGTGTATTGAATGAAGCACAACTGTTGCGTTGATCTCTATAAATTTGTGTATCTCTCTCTTCCGCTCTCTTTATTTCTTTCCCCTCCTCTCTTTATAGCTCGCACTCTTTCTGCTCTCGTCGAATAACCTGCTCCAAAATAGCGTAAAGTCTTTATAGATAACGGGCAATGAGTTATTTGTGGAAGAGAAGTCTTCTTCCGCTCTTTCTACAACACATTATTCCTGACTGAACAAATATTGCTTTCCAGCTCGTCCTTTCTTCTTTGATTGTCTTTTATGAATATATATGTTTCTTCCTTGCTACGCATCTTTCTCTCATTTCGCTCTACATCTTTACCTTCTTCTCTCTTTCTCTATCTCTCTCTTACCGTATCTCCTCCTCTCTCTTACTCTTACTGTATCTCTTCCTCTCTCTCTCTCTCTTACTGTATCTCCCGCTTTATCTCTATCCCTCCTCTCTCAACCCATGATTTGTTTTACTCTAATTCTAAAAACTGTTATCGTGTCATTGCAACACATGTTCTTTGTCAAACAATCACAAAGCGATGAAAGCAAGTCAAGCAGCCTATATCTGTTGTTAGTCTGCTTCGAAGGAAAAGATCAGTTGACATAAAGGGCTTTTGACTTTACATGAAACATTTTTTCCACATCTTATTCGCTTTCTGTCTTCGAATGGAACGGATTTTGATGACGTCAGTGATGATATCATCCCATGTTCTCCATTACATATTTGTAGCTCAATTCCGCTCTCTGTTTTTGTCTCTCACTCATTATGTTTTGTGTCGAGTCCCGTTCCTTTAGCTCGTGCCCTCTGTCCGCGTTTTCTTCTCTTTTCCATTTAGTCCTCTCTGGAATTCGCAGGTTTATGTTGACGGCGTTAGTCATCAGATTCTCCCTCAGCCACTCATACCAACAAACCTCGGAAGGCATCATCATGTCCGCCTTCCATTTCTTCCTCTCTCGAAGTCTTTACTCATTGTCTGTGTTTATTTCCGGTTCTCCTCATGACTAACTCGGCGCCCTTTCGACGCAATTTTGCCAAGATGCTTTTTTGTTCACTGACTCATCTCTGATTCATAGGATGAAAGTAAATGATCGAGTATTTGAGAAAGAAATGACGAAATTCGTCGGCTCAAAATTTTGAATTTATCAGTGAAAGTTCAAGAGAGAAGGGAGTTTTTGAATTATTTCAGCAGTGTCCGGTCAAAAAGTAATCAAGATATCGAATTTTATCAGCCTGCTCAAAACTTATTTACAGGATCGGTGTTTATTCGTTCAATAAAATTTATTTTCGACAAGCGTTCCGGTTGCAGATCGAGTTTGACTTCGTCTCGTGCATGAGCAGAGGTTGCTCCATCCGCGTACGAGCTCCGACGGGTGAAGAGAGCGGCGATCTGCTTCTGAAGGAGTCCGGAGACTCCGTCACCTTCTCGCCCATCAAGGAAGGCTGTGGTCATGGTGAATGGACGATCCAAGTAATCTCCGTCTATCAACCCGATAATATGAGGTACGGTACATCTTCCCGTGCTTTCCTACCCAACACTATATCAAAAGAGTTTTTTTTATTAGTCTTCCACGATCTTTTATGAAAACTTTAGTATTATCCCGCTCTTCTTTATGAAAACAGCGATAAAAAATGTTGTTTACTGAACTTTGGGAAAAAATTTCTCAAGTAAAGTTTTTCAGGGAGTCGGTTTCGAAATCAACGACCATCTCACTAGAAGGCGTCGGGTCGCTGTTTTTTTCTATCGATGATTCACTGGTGGCAAAACTCGTCTCCCAAGAGTTTCTTCATCTTCCGCAAGCTTCTCTCTGCTCTTATCACCAGCATTGAACTTCATCCTGTTGATGGCCATCTCAACTTTTAAACCGCACCATCCAATTCTTCTTGTTGAAACTTTTTGTTAATCGCTGACGGCTAGCTTTGACTCTTTCTTGTACTTTGTTACTCCCTCAGGCCTCTTCCCCGCAACCTTCCCCTCCCTCCACCCTCACCCTTCCCTCCATTCACTTCCCCTCACCCTCCCGTCCCTTCCCGTTCGGGTGAGTCCTGTTCGGGTGACCTTAATTATTTCTAACATGAGTTCATTTGTGCATAAAACAGTCCATATTACATCACATCATCGCTCAAAAACCAAGCCGCTAACGATCTCTTTTGAAATATTTCCATAGCTTAGGGACCATTGCTTCAGTATGCAAAATTAACGCTGTTAAAAGTGGATCAACATGAATTTTTCCGCTTGATTAAGCAAGTGAAGCTGAGTGAAAGGATGAGAGTGCAGACGTCTGCTCTACATCCTGAGTAGCTCATTCGTCTCAATTGATCTACCCGATACTTGTCTTCTTCTGGCAGCCTGCCGAATTCGAATGCTTTTAGCAAGATTTTCTGTCACTAGAAAGTTATGCCAAATTCAACGAATTTGAGTGGTGCTGTCAAGTTCTTTTCAGCATGATATACCTCTGGAGAAAACAAAATTGAATATTGGGGATTTTATCTATTCCCACTATATTTACTTCTTTACTACAATTGTCTCACCTATAAATATATCGTGACTTCTCATTATTATCCACATATATTTATGTCAAATGTTACCTTAATGTGCTGAAAGTTCTCCCAAGGCTGCAACGGGTATATGACGAGATGCGGGGTTATGGAAGGCGCGATGACGTTCGATTTGTCCTCTTACCATATTTGAGAAAGTTATCATACACTAGAATGCCGTTTAGTTGACTCCAAGCACGAGATCTCTCTGATGGGTGTTTGTCTTCTCACTTCATATTGATACGGAAAGTTAGGTGTTGCCCTTCTTTTTCGGGTCCGTTTTTTTCACTCATTAATTGAAAAAAATTAAATTTGTTCACTCTATTTAGCCCATGACAGGATTGAAAAACACGTACAGGTAGGATCCTGGAGTCAGCTGGAACAGGTTAATAGTGGCAACCGTTGGGTGTAGTTGTTGCGAAGAGAGGCAAAGTCACGCGCCCCTTTCTCTTATTCTCTTTCATATAAGCGGAGCTTGGTCTGAGAACTTCGGCACAAGGATAGACAAATTGACCTTTTCTTTTATTTTTCATTATTATTATGGTATATAATACTCTGTTGAATGGAAATGTTTTTTGTAGAAGCTCTGGTAAAAAATCGTGTACAACTTGCGATCATCACAAAAATTTTCAGGTTGCAGATTACCGTTTCATATAGAAAGTATGACAGTATGAGTGATTGCCGTTTATTTGTTTAAAAAACTACAACAGCTTAGCAATCGAGAAACCAAAACATTGATAATTTTTGTTCTCGAGATATGAATTGAAACTAATTTTTTTATTATTGTTCTCACTGATATAAACTCAATTTTTTCTGAAAGGTAATAAAAAAAATTCCGAACCATTCGAATGGTAAACAGCTACAGAACGAATCACAATCTTGTGCGAAAACAGGCACAATAACAACAAGAAATGAGACTACCGGTTTTCAGTGAATGGTGAGAGTAAATATTTTTTGGTCGAATTTTTGTGAGTGAAAAAGCCTGAATTTTCATGGAAATTGTTAAGTGGAAATGTTTTATTTGAGAGATGGAGGTGGCTAAATTTTTTCATAGAAATGGCACCATTAGATGGAATTGATTAAACTGTTATATGGAACTAAAAGGTCAGAAGAGTGAAGGATGTATTGGCATTCAGATGCAAACTTTAGTGACATGTTGGCAGATAGAGAATGGCAGAATGACACCCTCACTCATCAGCTTGATCCTCTCGAACAACTGCGGAGCTCCGCTTCGTGTCAGACTTCGGCAGGTCGCAGAGTTCGCCGTAAACAGCTGCACGCATGTCGTCTCAAGCAAATATTGTTATTCAGGCAATGAGGGCAATTAGGTTCCGGTTCGGGAAAGGTGTCTACATAATATTCTATAAAATAGTGTGAGCCTACCCAAGAGATTGAACTTAACATGAAAAAAGTCGCCCTCATTTTCACTGAGTGGAAAAGCAAGAAAGTGAACCAAAAATGAAAAGGAACCAAGAAATTAAAAGAAATCCCGTGAAGAGATAGTAATCTGTGGAGTAGAATTACATTAGAGGATGAGAAAAAAATCTAACGGAGAGAGACGTTACAGAAAAGGGAATAACAGCTTGCTTACTTGTTTTGCTTACGAATACTGTGGTTTATGACGGGAAAACCAGAGCAACTCTCAAGTTTAGATAATTTTTTGTTTCTTTTCTTCGCATGAGCATATTGAAAATAGATTAATGGCTCATAGTTTTAAGTTTTTTTCCTTTTTGCGAATTAGTAAAACTTAAGAACAAAAGTTGCAAACTGCTTTACATCTACACAATACGCTCAAAACTGAATTTGATTAGTTACTATTTTATGTAGAGTAAGGGAAGTTTTAAAATTGAAAAAAATTCGAATTGGTTAGTTCATTCTTTTTAGCTTCAAAATAGAGCCATCAATTATTTAAGGTTGATGTTTACAAGTAGTGTTTTGGAGCCTTCGGTAGATTCGGAGTACATGTAACCAAGAAATCAACAAATGCTGATGAGTTACACATCTTGGAGGCACAGGCGCCTCCTCACCGGTGAGGGAGCCGTGAATCACATTTTATCTATGTTTGTGCTTTAATCATTAGAAGATTTGATCACCCGAGAGGTTCGGCCGAATGTGGACAGGCTGATTCTCTTGATGTTCTTGATTTTCGATTTGAACACCGTCCACAACTTTATGCATTCGAAACAGCGCTGCTGCAAATCACACTTTTTTATTATTAAGAAAACTATCTTGCTCACTAAGCATTCAATTTAGAGGTCACAATAATTATCATTTTTTGAATATCATCAAGTATATGTCATACTATTTGATGATTGCTGAGTAAACTAGTAATTTGTACTAATGATCATTTCGCTTGGTGAAACTTTTAAAAAAAAGCAAAAGCTCAGTTTACCTGCCAAAATATAATATATTACACGGATATTGTGAAGCTTTTTCGAAGAAATTCTATCTATTATCCAGTTTTCTTAGTTTGAAAGTTAAGACTTTCTTAGTTTGAATGTTAAGACTTACACGGCTTCTAGTGAACTCATTCATAATTTAGCTTATCTTAAGTTAAGACTTACACGGCTTCTAGTGAACTCATCCATAATTTAGCTTATCTTAAGTTAAGACTTACACGGCTTCTAGTGAACTCATCCATAATTTAGCTTATCTTACAAATGAGACGGAAAATTAATTTTTTTCCAAAAACTAGAAGTAAGCTTTGAAAGTCGGAAATGAAACTCGCAGCTATTAGTCATTATAAAATAGAAGTCAGTGTGCTCTTCAAAAGTTTGATCTTTGTTTCTATGCATTGAAGTTTTTACAGAAAAGAAAAATATGTATAGGAGAAAGTGAGAACTCGAAGATTTCTCTATCATAACGGAAACTCTCACAGTGTAAAGGAAGTAAAAAAAAAAAGTTGCCGTCGTGAAGAAACGATTCAGTTCAGCGTTCAACTCTTTTGTTCGTCAGAATAATCAAATCTAGCGAAAGTTGCATTGCAATGAAATAGAAGAAAAAAATCGAACATAATTTTAACTGAAATTAGAGATGTTCAATCTAGATCTTGTATGATATAATAGTATATGCGAATCCACATTGAATGTGGTGACCCACTATATTATGCTTTTTTTTCCTTTTTTTATGAATACATGTATACCGTAAGCACGTTTACTAAAATATGGAAATATTTAAGTGAATCGTTGGTAACACCAAGGACAATAATGATTAGTAGTGCTGTACTCTTTTTACATTAAAATTTAGAAACAAAACATAAATTCTTAACAGTTAAGAGAGCTTCTTGTCTTTAGTGATTGTTTAAAAAATATGCATCTTAATTGAAGAAACCCTGCAGATAATCAACTAGCTTTGGTTATTTTAATTTGATTCATCACATTCTTCAATAATATTCGATCTCTAGTCTATACATGAATGCGAAATATAACTTTTTCATGAAGCTTTTGTAACACAATTAAAATATTATAACCCTTGCTATAGTCTCCCCGTTGGTGAAGGTTCCCAGTGAAGAAATCGCAAGTATAACCAGAGGGATGAGCAGCGAGAGCTTCATGTCGTGTGCGGGTAATGAAGAAAGAACAGCGATGGCTATGTAGGTGAGGGGATGCGCGTTAAAAGTAACAACAAAAGCTAACCGGTTTGATAATTGGAGAGGAGGCGCAAAGGGAGGGCACAAAAGAACACTTCGAGAGATAGGGAACCATAAAAGGGCGAAGAACCGAAGACTCTAACGCGAACTTTTTTCTTCTATCGTCTCATTTGTGTAAGCGAGAAGAGCCTCCGGTTACGATGAAAGAGCTTTTCAAGCAAGAAAGCAAAAAAGTTCAATCAGTTCCGAGACATTGACATGAGAAGACGTATAATGAGTTTCTGTTTTAGTGCAAGATGGAACGGCTTTTTCCAATCCATCGACTGGAAAGAAATTCATGGCTTATTTTACGCGCCCCCGGTTTTAGTCGAGATGGTTTGGGTTCGATCCCACCCGGTGTACTACCTTTTTTTCTGTGCGATAGCTCAATCATTTTTAATATTCACCACTCAAGTAAACCCAATTCCCTTTCGCCTTTCATCTCTCCCCTTTCCGTCTTCTCATGCTATTTAAAAAAAATTTTTTGAAAATTTTTAGCCTCTAAGAGATTAATTTTTTTTGAAAATTTTGAAATAAAAATATATTTCTCATAGAAATGGGGTTCCTGGTGCCCAAAATGGTCACCTCTAACGAAAGCCCTGACGCGTTTGAAGTCAACCAGGTCTGGCCACTTTAACTGCACTAGTGCCGAAAAAGCTATACGGTTTAAAATCGAAAAAGTTTCTATTGTGTTTTGATTTTTTTTTTGAAATTTTTTTTCTTTTTTTTTGTTGTGAAACTTAGAAGCGTAAGTAGTGTCTAATGTGTGATAAAAAACTATCCACTTTTAAAACGCTGGCGTTCAACTTATGCATTGCTTCAAGTGCTCACCTTTTTCTTTCGCGCGGATATTTGGAGCTTTTACATCCAATCGCTTGTGATTTTAGCAGAAAAAGGTCTCTGCTCAAAGATGAGCGACTTGCGAACGGGCAGGCCCTTAGTGCACCATTCTGCGGCGTCCTCGGTCATCGGGAAAACTGAGGTTCATGCAATTATTTGTATTATAATACTGTTTTTAAAAATTTGAAACAAGTAACTGAATCGTAAGCGCCTCGTTTGTATATTTTCGGTTCTGAGCCGTAGGGGTTTTTTCTGTATTCGGTTTATAACTGAATCTCATTGAAGCCCAAAATCTGCAAAGGTTCAGCCGAACGGAGAATTCAAATAAGAAAAAAACTTTTAACTGTTAGATACAATCTGGCGTTCGAATCGCAGGAGAGCTGTACTGAACGGTTCTTCAAAAAATAACACAATGAATTTCAAGCAGTATACAGTTCCTGATGCTCTCCCTTGTTTAAGGTAGGAGCGGCAGTCTCAACCATTAGCTCTTCAAGTGCCTTTGAGCAAATAATGCACTTGGACGAATTTTCTGCAAATTTCGGTGAGTTTCCAGTTCTTCCACTCAACAGATTGTCCTTTTTTCACATCATGGGCAGGGTTTTTTTAGTGTGCAAAAAAAGTACAAACGCCCGCCGAAAGCGGAAAATTTGTTTTTTGACATAAGGGTCACCCCTTACGATATAAAAAAACAGAGGCACGCGAAAAAATTTTCGTTTTGCATAAGGGTCCCCCCATTAGATAAAAAAAACAGAGGCCCGCCGAGAGAAGGTCTGACACGACTATTTAACCCCTGATCACGGGTTACTCATATGAAGCCAGTATTCCAATTTAACTGATTGATTTACTCAACCTCCTAAAATGGTTCCGTCAAGCAGTTCTTTTGAGCTACAGCATTGAAAAAGATATTTTAAGTGTAAAAAGGTCCATACAAATCTTATTAAGTTTTTGAGTATACGTTAGTTGCAAATAGAAAAGAAAGCGAACTGCTTAGTTTTTTTCAATTCGAAAATGTAACTGTTACTTATGTTAGTGGCATAATTATTGAATTGTCAAAATTAATTTAAACTTTGGTACAGATGCAATTTGCCTCTCGGATGATCTCTCGGATGTTGTCTTCGAGGTGGAAGGGCAGCACTTGCGGGCGCATCGACTTGTGCTGGCTGCGCGCAGCGATTACTTCAGGTAGATCTTTTATGTAAAATTTTTCAGAAGAAATTGGAGCATACTGCTTACCAGAAATATATATATATATATATATATATATATATATATATATATATATATATATATATATATATATATATATATATATATATATATATATATATATATTTATATATATTAAAACTACCCTTCTTCGAGCGGGGTTGTCTGGGATAATAAAAACCGAGCTAGATAGAGGCAGGGATTTTTTTTTAGTGTGCAAGAAAAAGGTACAAACGCCCGCCAAAAGCGAAAAAAAGGTTTTTTCACAAAAGGGCCCCCTTATCATAAAAAACCGAAGCCCTCGAAAAAAAGTTTTTTACATAAGGGTCCCCCCTTATGATTTGGAAAAACAGAGGCCCGCCAACAGAAGGTCTGGCATGAATATTTAACCCCTGGCTAGAGGTGAAGAGCAAAAAATAAAGAGAGTTTCTGGACTCACCCGCTCAGGTAAAGTTGTTTTTCTAACGTTTTAACATTGCTAGTGACCTATGATAGAGAACACCGTGTTCAAGGGTTTTATATTGCACCTAAAATATAAAAAGGCCCGCCACTCTGTTTTTCACGAGCTTTAAAAGAAGTCTAATTGAGAACGAATTATACGTTTTAGAAATTTGTTTTTGGAAGAAGTTACAAACAAAGAATGCCTAGAATACAGTATGTATATAGTTTTGTGAGTAGGTATAATATACTGACCTGTCACTCCTAGGTATAATATACTGACCTGCCACTCCTAGGTATAATATACTGACCTGTCACTCCTAGGTATAATATACTGACCTGCCACTCCTAGGTATAATATACTGACCTGCCACTCCTAGGTATAATATACTGACCTGCCACTCCTAGGTAAAATATACTGACCTGCCACTCCTAGGTATAATATACTGACCTGCCACTCCTAGGTATAATATACTGACCTGCCACTCCTAGGTAAAATATACTGACCTGCCACTCCTAGGTATAATATACTGACCTGCCACTCCTAGGTATAATATACTGACCTGCCACTCCTAGGTAAAATATACTGACCTGCCACTCCTAGGTATAATATACTGACCTGCCACTCCTAGGTATAATATACTGACCTGCCACTCCTAGGTAAAATATACTGACCTGCCACTCCTAGGTATAATATAGTGACCTGCCACTCCTATGCGGCGGAGGTAAAAAGTACATGCATAGGTAAAATGTCTTGATTTCTCGTTAGGTCGAAAAAATGTCACTAAAAAATAATGTTACTGGATGCTGGAGCAGAAGAGATAGCAACGACTATCACGAGAGGAAAATCTCGAGTTCAATTTTTTTAGGGTTGAGTGGCAGATACGTACATACACCCATTTGGACGAACACATAATATCCCTGTTTGTGAGTAATCTCCAAACTAGCGAATAGATTCTGTCCGCCAGTTACATATTTGTTCTGATATAGTGGGTGTTAGAAAGAAGCTCCAAGGCATGTTTTGATATTGACGGTTCTATTCGAGGTTCGAACCCGCTATTTTTTTTAGAAGATTCAATCAAATAAATAGTATAATGTTAAGGGCGATGCTGTTTGGAGGAATGCGAGAGCAGCGAGAAGAAGTCATTTCTCTGCGGGAAACTCCACTTCTTCCCTTCCAAAAGCTACTCAAGTATATTCAATTTTAATTCAAAAATTTGTAGAATTGAAATTCAATTTACTGTCCTATCAAAAGATATCAGGCCTATCTGAGGCTGCAACAACTTGCGCAGCTGTTGGGCAGTTGAGCCATATCAAAAGATATCAGGCCTATCTGAGGCTGCAACAACTTGCGCAGCTGTTGGGCAGTTGAGCCAATTCCAGATGGTTATTTCCAGCTATTTCCAGCAGGGCTTTCTTCTCTTTACCAAAAAACTGACAGAGGTCCGCATAAAACAGGATTCAACTGATTGTATTTCGGCAATAGGAATGAGTTCGATCGAAATCGAAGTTGGCAACTGGCAAAAAATTTCTAGGGTGACCGAACTACCGACCCTCTCCTCTCATGATGAATGTATCACAGTTTTCTAGGGTGACCGAACTACCGACCCTCTCCTTCTCTCATGATGAATGTATCACAGTTTTCTAGGGTGACCGAACTACCGACCCTCTCCTTCTCTCATGATGAATGTATCACAGTTTTCTAGGGTGACCGAACTACCGACCCTCTCCTTCTCTCATGATGAATGTATCACAGTTTTCTAGGGTGACCGAACTACCGACCCTCTCCTTCTCTCATGATGAATGTATCACAGTTTTCTAGGGTGACCGAACTACCGACCCTCTCCTTCTCTCATGATGAATGTATCACAGTTTTCTAGGGTGACCGAACTACCGACCCTCTCCTTCTCTCATGATGAATGTATCACAGTTTTCTAGGGTGACCGAACTACCGACCCTCTCCTTCTCTCATGATGAATGTATCACAGTTTTCACAGCTAAAATTGAAAAAAATCTCCACTCCTCTACTTAAATAGAAAGTTTCATAAGCCATTACTGAGCCTCAACCGGTTTCGTAGAGTTAAAAGTTTAACTTGTAACATACTTCAGCAATCGACCTATTGAGAAATCAAGATATATTTTACCTATGATCGAGATTAGAAAAATTCGTTTTATGTGATGATCTACCAGACGTCAATGAATGAAAAAAAATTAAAGCTGATGCAATCCGAGAAGACCGCACAACACTAACATCTAAGCTCTTAAATTCGATCAAGTGGGTCAAGGCGTAACATAAAGATAGTGTGCGCGAGTTTTGTGCGAAGGGTCGCGAGTTCGAACACCTTCCCAAACACAAATCCAGTCAAACCAAGAAGGTAAAAATGTTGGTAAGACTTGCACGAATATTACTCTCTCCACGTCGATCATACAATAGCAGCGACCCCGCGTGCAGCCAAATGTTTCACTACATATAATAAGTCTTTTCCACATCTCAGGGGAGACTGCCACGAGGCGGAAATTTGTTCTTTTTTCAATATAAGAAGTGACGCCCATGAAAAGTATTGTGATGTAAGGTACATCTACTCGGGAAGCCTTTCACTTTCGGGTTTGACCGAGGAAGTCATCATAAAGGTTCTCGACCTGGCTCACAAATATATTTTCACGCAGTTGGAGGAAGCCATCGCTGAATACCTTAAGGTTTACATTACTTCTTCTTCCTTTTCATTTTCTTGTTTCGTGGCTGTTTTTATCGTCTTTCAACCAAGAAGTTCAAATAAAAGAAGTTGATTATGATTGTAAGAGAATATTCCATTCAAGTCTTTATTCTAGTTGTACATGTAGAAGTTATGACAATGGATCACAGCCACGGATGTGGGATCAGTGTTTAAAAAAAAACAGTAGTATGGATTGAAATGTAATATCAGAAGCATGTAATCTCTCTAATTCGATATTATTCACATGTTTACGTCTCTTCTCAGATTCAAGGGTTTACTCAGCAGAAGGAGAAAGTTATGGGAAGGGTAAGGATGGAAAGATGGAAAGAACTTGTTACATTTCAAAAAACGGTCGGTTTTCGGGAGAAGAGCTTGACGTTTTTTCGAGACCTCTTTATTTGATTTTCGAAGAAATATTCCATAGTTTTAAGCAGAAAGAATGAGTATCGCATGATCTTCAGGCCGCACTCACGACAAACAACGTCTGTCACATATTCAACATAGCTCAAATGTACTCCTTAGCCTCCCTGGCGGAGCAATGCTGCCTCTTCACTGATCGCAACGCGGAGGCAGTTCTCCTATCGCCGGTTCGTGTTTTATCATGGCTCCTACCAAACTTGAGTTTGTGTACTATCCATATAAATGATCGGAATTAGATTATTGAGTCCTAGCGTTTGTTGAAGGACGTCTTTTTTTCGATTTATGAGGATCTCTGCTGGCATTTGAAGAGAATTTATAAGATGAAGCTTCTTATATCTCAACAAAACTTCTTTATATTGTTCCCAGCGAGTTTCTCATAATAGATGTTACACATTTCGAAAGACCTCAGACTTTTGTTTGGACTCTTAAAAACCTGGGAATAAAACTAAACGTGGACTCGCTCAACTACTCACCTTTGTATCCGTATTTTAGTCCTTCGTTCTGTTGTCGCCGACCTCCCTGGCAGATCTCATATCGAGAGACTCCTTCTGTGCTCAGGAGATCAATATCTTTCTCGCCGTGTCCAAGTGGAAGACTGCTCATCCAGAAGTTCGTCTATATTCTACATAGCTCACCAGGATTTACTGGAAAATATATTTTCGGGCGCGCGACCGGGCGACCCAACAAGAAATTTTTTCGGTTTAACCCAATTGTTCATCCGGTCGTTAATACAATTCGTTGAACATGTCAAAAACACAATCATTATGCACACAAAGTTTAATCGTAGCCTTTATGGGGCATTTTCTAAGCATCGCACACACGCGAAGAGAGTTAACCGGTTTTTAGTGACTAGAGCTAAGTGAGATAACTATATTTTTCGGAGATTAGGTGGGCTACCGGGAGAAATTTAGCATGTTTGGTGAGCTATTATCTTCTATTTTGCGTCTCTTTTCGACTCGTCGAGTTTAAAAGACTCGAATCATTCTTCATTCTCTGTTGAACGTTAAATGAGTTGGAAACAATCCAAGCGAAACGACTAGATCGATCAATTCAAAGTGGAAAGCCAGATTTTTATGTTTTGTAACTCTAGCAGCTTTTTTTCTTCAACTATACTCATTTTTCAAAGTGTAAAATTGGAAATTAGAGAATTTTTAAGGTGAAGCTTGAAGTTTTTTACTCATGTTGGAAAAACAAGAAAAGTCTATGTCTATCCGTACATCTTAAGTCTCACAAAAAAAAAGAAAGTGGATTTATGATATTTACAAAAATTAAAAAAAAACACATTTTAACGCTTCCGCAGCACGTCGATGGCGCAGATTTGTTAAAATCAAAAAATTTATTGCAAACAAAAATAGTATGTTCTAGTTAGAGCTTAAGAAAGCAATGATGTTTCAGGTTAGCGAAGAGTCGGTTCGCTCAATTCTGTCGGGTGTTCGCTTGCCGTTGATCTCCTTGGAAGACCTGCTGAATGTGGTTCGACCATCTGGTCTCCTTGCCTCGGATGCCATCTTAGATGCCATCAAAGAGCAGAATCAGACGACCTCGGCTAATTTGACTCACAGAGGCTTTCAAGGTTACTACTCTCTTAAGTGACTGAGACATTGTGAAATTTTTTTGAATATTTACTAATGTAGGAGACTTGAATCTATTTTCCAATTTTATATAAGCATATCTGCATCGATTCTTGAGAGAAATCGCTGTGAAAAAGCTTTTGAGGAATCCATTCGCTCATGGCACTAAGTTTCACGAATGCGGACGACTAATGTTGACTGAATGTTGAATAGAGTAAGGGAGAATAATTTTGAGATCTCACTGGCGAAGCTCTCAGAGTGTTGAAGAGACAAACCTATCAATACACAAATTATTATTGTTTTATAATGAGATCATCTCTGAAGGATTTATTAAGGTAGTTGTTAACAAAAATGAGTCTCTGAATAGTAAACGTATTGCATATGTAATGAATGAATAATGAATGAATAATGGATGAATAATGAATGAATAATGAATGAATTCTTGTGGAGTTCGTAGTTATCTTAATCATATTCTGAGAAGTGTAAAATGAATGGGAATACTTTTCAGAATTAGATATGAATGTGATCACAAGTGCGACTGCGAAGGTCCTAACGGGAGAGTCTCCGAATGCTCTTCTCTGGTCTCCTGACTCAAGGTCACAATCAAATTTCAGGGTTGAAAGATGCGGTATTATGAATGGGATATGCTCAAAATTGTCTTCAAAATCCTTTTAATGGAGAAAAAATCAAGCCCGGGAAACAGCTCGAGTATTAGAGAAATACAACTGAGATGCTGTATTCGACGAACAATTGAGATACTGTATTCGACGAACACAAGAAGCTCGGGAATCACCCATTCATTGCCAAAGGATTCAAGAGCAAGCAACAAAAAAAAACAAAAGCATCAGAATATTTAATCAACTGAGAAATTTTCAAAATATATTTTCTACAGTATTGTGCAAGATGGCGACCGGGTCTTCACACGACATGTCATTGAAGATCCTCCAGCAGATAATGCACAGGGAATTACTATTCAGGTTCAATCACGAAATTGCGTTCTGAGTCATCTTTTCTTGTTTAGAACAGGGATCTTTTCATCCTGACCATAGTGACTGAAATTCACGAGAAAAAAAAGCTGATTTTAAAATTGAGTGTTTCAAACTTTCTTTTTTTTATCGGATGCACTCGCTATCTCTCTTCCAAGTCTTCCAATAACTCACGAAACGCTGAGGTGCTATTAAACGAAATTTGTCTTGCAGCTCTCCAGTCCGTGTATTATCAACTGCATCGTTCTGCATCTCTGGGATCGAGAGCCCCGTTCTTATTCCTATTATGTTGAGGTGAATGACCACAGTTAACTGCTTCTTTGCTTATTTTAGGGAAATTAAAAAGGAGTGTAAATTTGATTTGCTTCCTGACAATAAAATGGATTGTTTTGAATAGCTTGTTCCACTGTCACCGAACAGATGTTAAATGCAATTCAGAGTATGTAGACTTTCTGATTTGTGAGGAATAGACAGATAACTATCCGTTCCTTGATCCGTGGACAGAATATGGGTGTCTAATAAACAATAACATCTTACTTAAAACGCCAAATAGCAATTTTTCATACTTGAATATTCGAAGATGAATGAGTTTTGCAAAGAAATCAGAAAATTTGAAGGCAAGAAGATGGACAATTAGTGGGTGAATCAGGTGAGTATCGATCGAAAGGATTGGGTGCGCCTGATTGACTACTCCAAATACCGGTGCAGAAGCAAGCAGAAGCTGCTCTTCCATCCAAGATCTGTCAAGTGCGTTCTGGAAAATGAGTCTTTTAAACTCTATCATTCGCTTTGTATGCAATCACAAATTTTTACAGAAAATTTATACCGCTGAGCAGGAGTTGAACGGTCATGTAAGACCCTCTGTCAGGAGTTGAACGGTCATGTAAGACCCTCTGTCAGGAGTTGAACGGTCATGTAAGACCCTCTGTCAGGAGTTGAACGGTCATGTAAGACCCTCTGTCAGGAGTTGAACGGTCATGTAAGACCCTCTGTCAGGAGTTGAACGGTCATGTAAGACCCTCTGTCAGGAGTTGAACGGTCATGTAAGACCCTCTGTCAGGAGTTGAACGGTCATGTAAGACCCTCTGTCAGGAGTTGAACGGTCATGTAAGACCCTCTGTCAGGAGTTGAACGGTCATGTAAGACCCTCTGTCAGGAGTTGAACGGTCATGTAAGACCCTCTGTCAGGAGATGAACGGTCATGTAAGACCCTCTGTCAGGAGTTGAACGGTCATGTAAGACCCTCTGTCAGGAGTTGAACGGTCATGTAAGACCCTCTGTCAGGAGTTGAACGGTCATGTAAGACCCTCTGTCGGCGGGTCTCAGGAGTTGAACGGTCATGTAAGACCCTCTGTCGGCGGGTCTCAGGAGTTGAACGGTCATGTAAGACCCTCTGTCGGCGGGTCTCAGGAGTTGAACGGTCATGTAAGACCCTCTGTCGGCGGGTCTCTGTTTTTTTTCAAATCATAAGGGGGACTCTTATGTAATAAGAAAAATGAATTTTCGCAGATGTCTGTTTTTTAAAAACAAAAAACATAAAAAACACCCTTACGTCAAAAAATTCCGCTTTGCGTTGTTTATGTAGTACGAATGAAAACTTAGATGCGAGAATATCGAAAAGACATTGCGATTTCTTGATTTTCGAGCTCTGTCAGATATGGGCTCATTGTCAGTATCATAGGTAAAAAATGTCTAGATTTTTTAATAGATCTTTTGCATGAGTAGCTTTAATGTTTCACTTTTAACTTTACGAGGTTAAGGTAGAGTTATGGCTAATGAAACGTTCTATTCATGTAGAGGAACAGAGAATTTTTTTCATTTTCAGCTGTGAAAAAGCTGATACATTCACTTCGAGTGAGGGAGAGGGTCGGTAGGTCGGTCGCCCTAGAATTTTTTTGCCAGTAGGCAGTTAACCTATGGTCAGTATTGCTAAGTAAAAGAGGACAGACAGGAAGACAAAGACTCAACATTGCATGTTTAAGATACATTCGAGTCGTGGGAACGTACAATGCAGTCAACAAGGTCTTTCATCTGGTGCACATCGAAGCCTTTTGCAGTAGTGAAGAATTCCAAGTGGACCCGAAAACAGGACTCATTAGTGAGTTGTGGCTCATTCAGTTACAGGGCTTGTTATATAGCTTGTGATGAGGTCATAATGCAGCAACGTTTTATGAACTTCCTTGGAGTAAAGTCTCTTGTGGATGAGAAATTACTTGCTTTTTTAGCCAGAAAAACTAGAAAATGGTAATTCTATAAAGTTTTTTTGGAAATTGTTGTCGTTGCCGATGTTTCATTTAATGTTTTCTCTTTCTATTTAACATTTTAAAGTGAATGGTTATTGATTCAAACCAATAAGGATTTGTTCTTTCCAGTTCCCTCTCACAATATGGCGACAATCTCACAAAAAGCCCTGGTCTTGGAGGGCGTGTCTAGATCGAGGAATGCCCTTATCAACGAGCAGACTACTGACTACGACTGGGATAATGGGTCAGCATTCGCCTTGTAATCGATAAATATATATCCACGTTGATCTTTATCGATTTATGACCGAGAAAAGAGAGTCTTGAACATACCACTAACGTACGGAATGGCAATGAAATATAACAAGTATAGCGATCGCTTAGAAAAGAAGGGGGCGGCAGCTTCGATCCGGTGGAAAGGCTTTTTTTTATCGATTGTTTATAATCATATTCCGTCAATCGATGTCATCAGTTGAGTTTATATTGATTGGAGGTACACTTGCCATCAGTTGCGCAGTGGGATGATCATCGTTCAGTTGTGTCAGCCCTTCTTGGTATCTTCCATGAGGTGCTTCTTAAAGTTTATTCCAAAACATCGAATTTAACCTTGAGTCATTCTTTTTATATTATAATTGCATAGTCAAGTAGGATAAAGTTCCTTATACAATGTAACTAAATTACATGCGTGTCACTTTTTTGGTAGTGTGAGAGAAGAAAACAACAGAAAGATTAACTGTTATCAAAGAAAAGGAAGGTAAGAACAAAGAGAGGAGAGGTAGACATTGAAACATAGCGGAAGGATGGAGATTTCAGTCTAAGCTACGGTAAAAAAAACTTTGAATGATTCGATGTTAGCGACTTTCTTCGCCTGCAAACTTTTCCTTATTCCACAACTTGAGCAGCAATAGTATTATAACGATAAACTGGAGGGGGGGGGGTGGGTAAAATTCCTATTGACGCATTCGATCATTGAAAACCGATTCATTGGCAGATTACTGTTGTGGGACTGTGACGCAAGGTTCTACTCGTATTACATCGAAGTGTCAGAGAATATGCAGACGTGGAAAAGAGTCGTCGACAAGACTAAAGAGGAGTGCAGGTTTTCTTATCCTACGTTTAGTTTTGGTTAAATTTTACTACAGGGGGATTCTAAATAATGCATCCCTGCTGCAGAGGCTGGCAATATGCGGAATTCTCACCACTACCAGTTGTCTTCATTCGCATTGTCGGGACTAGAAATTCAGCCAATGAGGTTGGAATGTTTTGTGGTTCATTTCTTTTTTTTTTGCTACCGAAGAGCCCGAAACTTTGTTTAGATGATACCTTTATCTTTCAGCCTGTTCTCCACGATGAATTGATAATTTGAGTTTTGGTCTTTGTTCAATTAATTGTGAAACGTTACAATCGCTCTGACTCAGTCTTTCTCTCACTTTCTCGTTTCTCTCTTCCTTTTTCTCCCTCTGATGACAAGTCATATTCCTATGACTATTTGAAGGTGTTCCATTGCGTGCACCTGGAGTGCCCAGCCAATCCTTCCTCCCATCAGCCCCTCCCTCCACCGGAACAAGAAGTGATTGTCCCCGAAGACCCCGAAGACATTGAGTTGGAGCTCTTCCCTCCGGTAACCGAACAGCTAGATGACTGAGATTAACTTGGGAAATGGAGGTTCAGGAAGTTGTATATAGGGACGAAACCTGTTTCCGGTTTTCAATAGAAGCAAATTCAATTACAACCATAGCTCAAATAAGGATCTATCGAAATTTTTGAAAAATCAACACAAACACTATCATTATTTGAGCGGAAGGGTCAGTAACCGGGGTTTAATAGTCATGTCAGACCTTTTATCGGCAGGCCTCTGTTTTTCCAAATCATAAGGGTTTTCCCTTATGTGATTTTTTTCCGCTTTTGTCGGGCCTCTGTACCTTTTTCTTGCACACTAAAAACCCCTGGTCAGTAATATTGATGAGCTAGTGGTGGAAAGCAAAGAAGAGGAGGGCCTTTAAGTGTTCTAGACTCTACCGCCCAAAGTAGCGAATTTTTCCCGACTTCTCAAGAGTGCACGTGAGTATAAGTTGGTTTAGTGTTCAATGTTAAGCAAGGTTCGCTGGGCGAAATTTGAGTGTGTCTTGGTGTGTATTCAATGCCAGAGACTATTATATACAAGTATCGAATGCTTCATGATATATTGACTTGAATTAACTATTTATTCTTCATCAATGCAATTGTTTTCCAGGCGATTCATACTTAATTTGATGGTACTTTTCGAGATTCTTTCTAGATTACGAATGAATGAATCGACAAACATTCTAGTTCACCTTAGTTTTCTAAGTAATCCAGGTGCTTTCTGTATATAGGGTGATTTGAAGAGAACTTGAGAGAACATATTATTTGTCAATTGAAAGAATAAATCGAGTTTTTCAGACATTGTTTCCTTACATCGCTCAAATACTTCGTATTTTAACTTCCAAGAGTATTCAAGAAGAACATGCAGAAGACGATAGATAATCATTGGATGTAGTGGGTTATAATAACATTTATTGATTCGAAGATTGGTCATTGATTATCAAGAGTCTGGCGGTCATTCTTGTCTTATCACTCTCTGCGATCCCGCCCTGAGAATAGATTGGTCATTGATTATCAAGAGTCTGGCGGTCATTCTTGTCTTATCACTCTCTGCGATCCCGCCCTGAGAATAGATTGGTCATTGATTATCAAGAGTCTGGCGGTCATTCTTGTCTTATCACTCTCTGCGATCCCGCCCTGAGAATAGATTGGTCATTGATTATCAAGAGTCTGGCGGTCATTCTTGTCTTATCACTCTCTGCGATCCCGCCCTGAGAATAGATTGGTCATTGATTATCAAGAGTCTGGCGGTCATTCTTGTCTTATCACTCTCTGCGATCCCGCCCTGAGAATAGATTGGTCATTGATTATCAAGAGTCTGGCGGTCATTCTTGTCTTATCACTCTCTGCGATCCCGCCCTGAGAATATTGCATTCAGGTTTTCATTTCACAGACTCAGCAAAACAAATTATTTGGTAGAGCTCTTCCACAACCCTGAGTTGTTGAGGCTGCGAAGCTTGTTTGATATGCCGAGTGAAAAATGGAAAAAGGAAAAGCCTATTTAAAAAGCAGTGAGATTATAGTAATCAAGTAAGCTCTTCTGATCACGATTCGAAATTCTGAGAAATATTGGCATATCTAAAAAGAAGTCGATGAATGGAAGTTGTTATGGAAGCGCTCCTTATACCGCGTTAGATAAATTGAACAAAAAGTGTTAGAAAACCTGTGGTTGGCCCTCTATCCTGTGATCGGCTTCATTCGGAGATGTGCCCGGGAAGCTCCGCCCATCATTCGGAGATGTTCCCGGGAAGCTCCGCCCCTCAGCTTGCTTCAGAGGGGATTCCTGCTCTTGGCAAGTCTCTTCCTTTCTCAAAAGCATGTGATTTTAATTGAAAAATTACTGCATACCCCTTATATTCATTATCGATTTTCTCGCCCTTCGTCGTTCAATCCCGCCCGCTTCTCATTGTTCTAAACGCCGCTTGGATAAGCGGTGGTCTTTATATATTTTAGACAAATGCAGATGACCCATCTAAGAGTTCATCTATGCAATTGCTTACATTATTATTTCGGCGGATGAGATGCCTCGGCTCTTCCGTGTGAGGCTTTTCCTTGCCGTTCTTGGAGTCTGAGCAATTCCGGACCGTGGCGATGGCTCTCCTGAATACGAGCTTCAGAACTCATCAAAACATCTAACTGTTGAATTCAACCATGTTTTAAGTTTTCTTTTTTTCAATTGAGATGCTTCATCAAAAACGTGCAAGGACATTAAGCGCCTTGGTTCCGAACGATTCGATTTGAATTCGTGAGTTGGTATAAATAAGATTCTTATTATAAGAAGGTCGAGCATGTTATGGGCGAAACGCCTTCAAGGTATCCAACTATGCTAAAAACCGGCTTTTCCTACACTTCATTAATTCATTCTTTATTCCATTTTTTGCATGTCAGGGTAACAATACAAAGTGGATGATTGTCACGGATGTGAGTTCAATTTATAATAAGGAAAAGAGTAAAAAATTATGATAATAATCTGTTTTGGAATGAACTGTTTTGTTTTGGTTTTTACACTGTTTTACACTAAATTACTTTATTTTTATATTTTTTACACTGTTAACATTTACATTTTACATATAATTTTTTTTTAAAAATTACACTGTTTTGAAATGAACGAAGGCAGACACGACAGTTCAATGACGTGACAGTAAATAGTGTATTTAGCATTCCATCTAAATTATCAATCCGATGGACCCAGATTTCATCATTTTAAACCAACCCCGTTTTTGAAATAGCAAAAACCGTAAGAACTGGAACCTTTTTCGCGTGTAAGAGGAAGATCCAGGGCGGTGTGAGTCTTTTGACACTAAATGTTCTTTTTTAAATTAATAATCGATCTCTAATTCCTGCTCAGATAAATTTTTTCAGCTTAATATATTCTTTTATTTGTTTTATACATGGTTTTCTTCTTTTAAAAAAACACAAGTTTTAGCTTTTGGATACCTAGACCCAGCGATTGAATCTCGCCCACTGTTTCGACAAACTATAATAGATATTCTATGACCGACTATGTTGAAATACGCAAGATCCCGACCCCAGTGAAGAACTCGGAGGATTCCAGAGTGGAAGCACGGGAATGACGCAGCCTCTTCTCGCGCTCTCGCATGTTCTCTTCTGTGGAAAGCGAGTGCGTTCGGGAGCACGAGTCCTCCACTGTCGGCTGAGAACAGAAACATGTTATGTCTTCTTCAACGAGTTTAATGAAAGTACAACAGAGTTTAAAATTCAACAAATATAACTAATGCAAGTTAAAATATTCGAACTTTTTTTGAGCATGGACTACTTATTTGTTGAATAACTCTAAACTCCGGACTAAAAAACCATTTAAGTGTGTTATAAATTAAGACTCAAACCGAAGAGAAGTTTGTTAAACATTGCTAAGAATGCATTCTTGGACAATAAAAAGCGACAACAAACTTCCATTATACTCAGAACTTCCTTCCGTTTGTTTATGAAGAACCACCAGAACGCATGTTCGCAATTATTTTCGTTCTCGATTATCATTTTGCGAATAAAATTTAATTAAAGTTATTCAATAAGATGAATTGCTCGCCTGCGCCGGAAAGCTAATTTTGTCGAATGCGCTGGATTGACTGCGTCTCTTTCTCCGACCGTGGCTTATTCTAAACTGAACAGATACCTTAGGTCTTGTTTGAAGGTCCTTTCCTTCTCAATGGAGTTGTATTTCACGTTTTCAGGAGAGAAAAGATTGCCTTCACGCAAGTCATACTCACTCTACATTGAAGTATCCGACCTCTATCAGGGTTTTGAAATCGTGAATGAGCTATTACTAACATGAACAGTATTGATTGATTGTAAGAGGTATCTCAGATACTTGAACTTTAAAAAACTAATTTACTGCTCTTAAGGAGAATTTTTATACTTCATGGCATTTTGAAGTTTACAAAATTGAACATATGTTTACATTCATGAATAAAGACAACAAACCAAAACCAACTGGAGGGTTCTTCTTCAATTTACTCTTAGGGGTCCGTCTACAGTAGCTCATTGTCAGGGAGGAGAAGAACAACATGATGAAGAAGAACTGCTGCGAGAAAAATAGCATGCAAGTCAGTGAGAAAGCAGAGAGGACAGTCAACAGAGACAGAAGACGACTGAGCCGTAGCTGATGACACCCATCATATAATGGGGGGCAATGTAGAATGATACTTCTTCAGTCTCTGACTCGCCTCACTTCTTCTATCAGAGGAGAGTGTTTTGATGAGCACGTCGAAGGAACAGAAATGTCGAGTCTTTCTGGACTTGACTGCCAACGATGAATCCATTGGACGTTTGGTTTTCGAGGTAAGTTTAATTCTATTTTTCGATGCTTGATTAGAATTAAAACAAGTGCATAGTAACGAGAGACAGAGAGAACACAAGACAGTGAGAAGGATAGATAGAAAGAGAAAGGAACTCAAATCTTCTGTAAAACTATGATTATGTGATGATGAATATGCTTGAGTAGTTGAACACGACTCTCTGCCCGAAAACAAGCGAGAACTTTCGCGTTCTGTGCAGCGGCGAGGCCGGCTTTGGATACAAAGGATGCGTCTTCTACCGAGTCATCCCCACCTTCTGCGCTTGCGTCAGTTCGGCAATGCAGATGTTGAATAATATTTATCGACTAGGGCTCAGACCTGTGCAAGAAATTTGAGGTTTGGGTCACAGTGAAACAGTGTCAAAATCAAGGTTTGATAAAAACCCTTTTCACCCTTGCACTCAGGCTATCTTCTTCTATATAGGATGTGGAACATGAAACAGTAATTGTATCGAACGATAGAAATTTTCTCTGTGAATACCTGAACCATCATTATTTGAAATACTGAAACACACTGTGTCAGTCATCCTTTGTCATGCACGTTCATACGTTACTTGAACAACTAAACTAAAGAATTGATTTGAATTGATAGACTACCTATTCGCCTCCGTCGATTTAGAAAACGTAGAGCTGATGTGTAAGGTGGTAATGGTTTTCTATCCGACGCTCTCTGAAATGAGGCCTCTTTAGTCAGGTGATTTCGAGACGAACAACGCCGAGAGGAGTGGCGGTCGCTCGATATATGAGGAGAAGTTCTTTGACGACGAGAATTTTGATATCTCACACGATTCCAGAGGCGAGTCTCTCTTTTGTATGAACTATTCTTTTTATCTGGAGTGTTTCTGTCTAAGATTAAGTTGAGCGCTTCTTTTGCTCGAAAAATTATGAAGAGCTACAACATATCCATGCACCAAATCTGTAGGAATGAGATGAATACAAATGGAGCTTTTTATGAAAGAACATTCGCTAAACGTACTTCCTGATCTGGTGATGTTTTGTGATCACTTTGTGACAAAGGCAACTTTTGTTTCGTTTCTTTTGAATAGTCTTTTATCAGTTCCCGAAGAAACTTGTCTTTTCTGACACTATGTTGGAAGAAATTGTGCTGATAGCGAGTGTATGATTGTAGGCGTGCTTTCCATGGACAACTATGGCTGGCCAGACACCAACTCCTCCCGATTTTTCATCACCTTCGACGAATGCAAATGGTCTCATATCAAAGTAAAATAGATTTTTAATACATGCGCGAAACTGGTAAAGCACTCGCACTCCCGGTAATAGATCTTGAGATGACTGGGTTCGATTTCACCCCGTTCACTACCTTTTGTCAGTGTTGTAGAATAATCATTTTCCATATTAATAGCTATTCATGACTTCAGTATGTGTAAAAGAAAATTTGTTGATTCTTGATATTGTTTCGACCTTTTCAAGAATGAGAAGGAATCTTCTTCCAAAACTCATCAACAAGGCAAGAGACAGATCAAGAGTGCATCTTCTACTGATCGCTCTATTCAATGCGCTCAACTCACGACACAATTTTCATTCATTTAACAGAAGACCACATACACATCTGACTCACTTTAGATGATTGCAGTTATTGATTGATCCTTTTGAGTTTATTGATTGTACGATTCAGGATGGACAACTACCACGTCGCTTTTGGGAAACTGATAGATGGATTCACTGTTCTGGACACTCTGGAGGGACTTGGGACGATCGAAGGACATGGGGTCCAGAAGGGAAGAACCACCAAAGTTGTCAAGATATCCAATTGTGGACAACTTTCTTGAAACTAGAATCAATAATTTTTGATACTATTCTTAGTGTTCTCATATAATAATCTAGAGAAAAATTTACTTTTTTTCCCATTTCTATCAAACTTCATGAAGGAAGGAACTTTGACAGTAAAATGTTTTACATATAATAATTATCATTGAAAAAGTAGCACGAACAGAACGAATGTTTTGAAATATTTACAACATCTCTGAAACCTAATTTGAATAATTTCTCTGAACATTTTCGACATAGAATGTTCAACTCAACGTTGTCCTACTTAAGGTTAGATTACCTACTTAATGCCCTGAGGATTAGACTACCTACTTAATGTATACCTACTTAATGCCCTCAGGGTTAGACTATTAATGTATACCTACTTAATGCCCTCAGGGTTAGACTACCTACTTAATGTATACCTACTTAATGCCCTCAGGGTTAGACTACCTACTTAATGACCTCAGGGTTAGACTACCTACTTAATGTATACCTACTTAATGCCCTCAGGGTTAGACTACCTACTTAATGTATACCTACTTAATGCCCTCAGGGTTAGACTTTAATCGCTGCAAGTCTTCCTGTGTTCTCTCTTTCAACTCGAGCAACTGCACTAATTGTTCATCAGAGAAGACATCCAGATCTGTTGGTCGGATATCTTTCCCAACTTCTCCTTTCGCAATTCCTCTGTTGGAGAGTTGTTTCGAAAGTACAACACAATACTCCTGCAATGGTAAGAATACAGAAAAATGAACGCTTCAACTCGTTCTTCTAGCCCGAAGATGATTTTTGGAATGGAGTTGATTGAAATAATGAGGTGAAGACTAAAAAAAGGCCAAGGACAAAGTAAAGAATTCGCAAGGTGCTATATATATCTTTTACTTAGTATGTATTCTCATGAATATGAAAGCTGAGGTGAAATATTACTGGTTTAATGAAAGTTTACATTAACGCACCAGGTTGCTTATTTGACCCGCAATGCGAATGAGAATTTATTGCGCGAATCTAGAGTCTAGTGATATGCTTTCTCTGTTTTCATAAAATTCTTTTTTTTTCATCGCTCGGACTCAATCTCTCTAAAGTCGGCAGTTCCCTTCTGATTAAAAAATGTAATCCTTACGCTCTCGTTTTCGGATTGTCGAAAACCTGTTACGCACTTGCTGAAAGCCAGAATAGGATCGAAAAAGAGGCAGAATACCCTTAGGGTACATATGTATTCAAGGTAAACTCCCGTTCCCCTTCCCCTGTTTCTTCACACCGATATTGCTGAACCAGTCCCTTTTCTATTATATGTAATCAAGATTTATATTATATAAGTGATTAATCAAGTAGAAGCTTTGAAAAGGTCTTTCAGTCATAACAGAGGCCTGTCGGCTATTAACTGTGGTTGGATGATCAAGTCCTACCGTCTATTACCAACGATTAAATAATCATGTCCTACCGTAATGGAATAAATAAGTCCTACTGTCTAGCCTGTCTCGGACTCAACGGATCTCGGTGTTTGTATAATATCAAGGGCTGATACTTGAACGATGAATCTCATATTCTCTCTAAAACTGATTTCTCCAGTCCTCGGCGGATTTCTCCCAATTTCGGCAGATCTTCGTGTCTCTTTCCGACGCAACATTAAAGTTATGGTACTGACCGTCCATTCCCTCAAGAAGACGAGAGAATGTTGCGGGGTTGCGTCCTTGTGTCGTCTCCACTCGTCCTTCACATAAGTGTCGCCCATCACACGTGCAGGCAGCGGTAGCCCGTAGTGCAGACTAGACAATCAGCCATTGCTTTATCTCTCTCATTACCATCCACTCATGTGTGCATAGTGGGCAGCGGTCGATTCTCTATTCCCTAATGTGTTTTTTTGTCTCAGTATCGACTGGACAAACTCAACTTTGTGCGTAAACGGTACGCTGTTAAACAGTCATTTCCAAGCCAATACACTCCAGGCTGACCAAATCCAACAAACCAAATGTTGTTTAACTAAAAAAATATTGGGATATAAATTTTAGGCTCCCACATATCTTACACTGAGAGACACTGTATAAGGTATAACTTCACTAAGAAAAGTTTGATGGATAAACAATAACTGAAAAAAACGTGCAGGAAATCTATCGGACCACAAAGCGAAAAAAATTACCGTATAGAGTTGGCGTAAAAATACTCTAATATTCTTCCGCGAATCCTTACCGTAAGATCCGTTTGTACAGAAGAAGAGGGAAGTTTTTAGCGTTGACATCTGAGAGTGCAGCAGCGGCCTTTTGACCGGCCATGCACCTTCTACACCCTTTCTGCCACCTGCACTCTACAGTATAATACCTAAAGCATGCTTGTTTTAGTCTTTCCTCTCTACAGTCTCGAAACACACTGGCAACAGTGGCCATTCGTGACTCTACAGCCTTAAGAGCCTGTCACGGATGGAGCCGGATCATCCAGTCCAGAATCGAGCGCGACCTCAGGTGGCGGATAGAGGGACGCCTCCCTACGAAGAATTCGTGCTGGGAGGTAGCGGGAGAAATCCCGCCGCGGACCAAAACTGGGTAGTATAGCTCGTCAAAGGAGGGCGATGCCGGACCGGCCTGGGCATGCCACCGGACAAAACATCAGCCGATACTCCGCTATACTTTTCAATGGCGAGTCGAGGCGCCAGTAAAATAACCTCTTGCCCTTCTCCGGTTAACGAATGGGTCTCGCCAAGAGGATCGCCGACTGCGGTGCGAGTGTAGACGGAGAAAATCTCTCCGGACTCAAAAGGATCCTCACCACCAACCTATCCCAAAAGGACTCCCCTCGACAGAACCTATGGGCAAGACAACAACAACAACCCTATCCCGCACAAAACCACCCTTTTTGTCATCTGTGCTTTAGAGTAAGATTCTCAAGTGTTCGACTGAAAAAAATTATGTAATAGCTTTCTCAAGTGTCAGTTTGGACAGCCCATTTACTTCTTTTTGAAGACGATTTTGCACACGAGCTGTTCTCTACTCCGTATACTTTTTTACGTACACAAATTGGAGAAAAGATAGCTTGAATTGTCCTAAAATGTTCACCGCAAATTCATTTGATAGTGTCGTCTATAGTTCAGAAATTTTTTTCTCAGTTTCGAATCACTTCTTCAATTTACGACGATATGTTTGTATAACAAATATTATTATGTCGGAACATTAAAATGTCACTCAGAATATCAAGGGGATCTTTATTACTCAAAACGATGAAAAGGCAAATATTCGTGCTTATAAAGTCTTCGAATCGTTAGTTGCGTTATATTAAATTGAATTTATTCAAAAATTAGGAATGAATTTACTCAAATCGAATATTTTCACACTGATTGATAACTCTACATCTTACTCGTCGTTCGTATTGTACACTCTTGCTCACTAACCTATTAGAATATTACGGTATATGTTATCGTTCGGTTCAAAAACCAATGAAAATATAAACTCATATGTAAATTTTCATAACGATAACATTGACCGTGACACTGTAATTCGGAATTCAATTACAATATTACGTCCTATGTTATTAAGTTGTTCAGAAGTCATTTTAAATATACTGTATATGTTATCGTGTAGTTCAAAACTCAATTTTACGACCTATGTTTATGTCTGGTTTAGAAACCAGTTTCAGTATGACGGCTTATTTCATCGTCTTTGAATCTCGAGACGCGGCATACTATCATCGTCTTCTCTCCTCTCCTCTCTCGTAATCCTTCTCTTTGGAAGCATCTCTATTGGAATACTCTCCACATCTTCATTCTGAAAACAAGAAAATATGGTTCCAAGTAATGGTCTCGCTTAAAGGAATCTCACCTTCACTTTTTACACTCATCAGCCACTGGTTTTGCCAGCTAAGGTTTATATCTTAACCCTACAGCAAAGCAGGAATGAGCGCAAAATATTTACTATTCTAATTTTACAAGGTTTGAACTACTCAATGATTATAATACATCGGGCGTGGCATAGTGGTAGTGTGATAGACAATTGTGCGAAGAGTCCTGAGTTCGACTCCCACCCCGGACAGATCCACCCAAACCAAGGGGGTTAAGAAATGTTGGTAGTGCTCATGCACGAATCTGACTCTCCCCACTGCTGCTAATCACACTAGCAGTGATCTAGCAGGCAGCCACTGGTTCTACCAGGATAGGTCTGTCCTGCATCTCAGGGGAGCGCGTACCCTGCCGCGAGGCGGGAACAAGCGCGAGGAAGAAGAAGAAGAATGATTATAATACATGTATAAATATATATGTTATAAAAAACTTTTTATCTAAACCGAGAAAAATCGGAATCGTTCAAATTATTTGTTTACCAAGATAAAAATACTGACTTTATGATAAATGTCGCAATCGAATCGCTGTCTCGTCTCTGGCTGCCCTAGACAGACATAATTCGATGAGTCCATCTCTTCATCTTTCTCGAATTCTTCTGAAGATCTCCCAGGGCTCTCGTCTCTTCGTCGGATGTACTCATCTCTCCACTCCACGTCTTCTTCTTTCACCTTCAGAATCCATTCAATCTTTTTTCACTCACCAGCTTCAGCGTAACCTTTTTACTGAATTTACGCGGATTTTCTAACTCTGTTCTCGCTAAAAAACTTAATAATTAGCAGGGTGAAACTTGCAAATAACCAGAAAAAAGGAAGGTTTGCACGAATTCTGGAGTAGTTTCACAACTCCTTGAAAACAATCAACAGCCATACATATTCTCTCTTATAAACTATCAGTATACTGTTTACCAGTGCGTTTTTCGAACCCGCATTGCCGGTTAAATCTATGCGCTATTTCAAAAATCTAGTTATATAAATGCGCTGACCATTTGCGTCCTCTCTTTTACATCACACGCTCTCAGGCTCTCTCAAAGGTTTGTCGTTCCCTCATGATTAGTCAAATTAATCTACACGCTCTCTCGGAAGAAACAGCCTACTGTCTACTAACCGTATATTCTGTGGCGACCTCAAACTCTTGATCAGCAATGAGTCTGGACGAATTCAAGGCCTCATCGCGAGATCTCCTGCAATATAAATATCTGATGCTCGACATAAATACCGTAGTTAAACCGGCACAGCCTAAAATTTTGACTAATCTCACACTAACCTGTTGTATCGTAGAACAGCCGTGTGAGCCATTCGGAGGGGCGGTCGCTTCTTCTGAGGTCCTGAGAAGACAGTACTGTATACTGTATAAGTGGTTGTTTTGTCGGTTTGTGTTATAATAAATCGTTAAAACGATATGATCCACCTTCTTACTCAAACTTTCACCGTCTTTTTGTATTATTTGAATACTTTAAATTTGACCTGTATTATTTGAATACTTTAAATTTGACCTCTCTATATTGTAGGAGAATCATTAATGATCTCACTTACGCTTTCAAAATAATCCGAGGTGAAGTTGATCTTAAAGTTAGTACCTTTTATGTGTTCAAACCGTGTAATGGTAGAACATCCGCCTTTAATTTCCACATACCTTTCACAAATAAGAGGTTAACTTTCAATTGTTTTGGAGTAAGAACGTCTAGGTGGATGATTAATTTACCTGCTCAAGTTATGACTTCTCCTAACTCTAATGTGTTCAAAAAGAGGCTCAAGATGCTAAATGTTCTTGAAATTCTCGATCTGCACTTACCTAATCTCTGAGTTGTTCCCTTTTTTTGCTTTCTCTCTCCTTTCTTATTCTAGAAAATCATTGTTCAGATGTTATTGTCAAGAACAACGCTCACTATTGTATGAGTTATCTTATGTTTTGTCACATCAGTATTGATGTATGAATAAATAAATAAATAAATAAATAAATTATAAAGCAAGAAAGCTAATTAGGAAAAAGTCGATATACCTTCAACACTTGGATCAATAACTATCAAGCTATGATATAGCAAGTTCGACGACTTTCTTTTGTTTCTTAGAAAAATCAATTCAAAAAGAAAAACTTATGGAAAAAAAGGTCAGCGAAACCCAGTTCCAAAAATATTGAACTATGGATAGCTTTTATGAGCACTCGACACCTTCGAGAAAAGTAACATGACACTACGCACTGTAACGATTCGCACACAACATATCGCCATGAATTTTAAAATGCAAATTCTTCTTTATGCTCAGTTATGTTTATTCTAACGAGGCGTCGCGGCTTGGCACGAGACCGTATGAAACAGCCAGTCTCATTTTAGAGTTTTTTGTTGAAAAAAATTAGTGTGAATATTCGGATTGCGAATAGTCTCGGTGCGAAATGTCAATGAACCAATGAGAAGTATCCATAATACATACCAGCTTTGACCGTTTCCCAATCTTGTGAGTTCCAATCAGCCATCGAACTCTGAAACTTTTTCGTAAGTTAATCACGATAGAACGTAAAGTCAAAACGGTGAATTGTTCGGCCATTCGTAACTAATCCATGAGTACTTGAAAGATAGTGAAAAATGAGTTGATAGTAGGGCAAAGCGAGTAGACCGTCATGGCTCGTGAGTCAATTTAGATAAACCTTTTATCATTATTTCTCTACCCAGTATACAAGATTTCTCTGTAAGAAGATTCAGGTCAGAAAGTTCGGAAATGCGTACTCAATAGGTTCTTGTTGTTTCTAGGTGAATGGCAAAGAAACGCAATCTTATCCATTTGTAAGGAGTCATATGCTAACTTTGCTTGACTGATGCTAAATAACTGACTCCTTGGGGTTCTGCCTCGACAGAATGGATCTGAGATGCTCCTCCCATCCTATCAACTTCTTCTCTTTTTGCATACGGTAAACTGCAAAAATCGAGAGTGAGATTCTGTTGTTGTTTTACGCTAAAATTCATTATTTTCTTGCAAATAATAAAAAATTTCTTGCCTAATTACTTTTCGTTCATACAAATTAAGAGGGGAAATATAGTATTTGATAACAAGTTTTTGTGGCTTTTCATCTGGAGAAACCTGATAAAAACTAAGGATGGGTTAAACTAAAATCCTCAAAAATGGTCCACAGAACTGGCTAACCCGCTTGAACATTTTCCCAAAAAGCATTATCACGTAGTAAGGCAAATACAGACGCGCTCCACGATACAGGTCGAGTTTGATAATCAACCCAATCTTTGCGCAAAGATATTCTTCCATGTGCTAACACCCTTCCCCTATTACAAGGTGGCTGCAGGGTGTTTGTTAACAAACGCGTTGAAAAAAATTGGTGCTGAAGCAAGATGTTGGTTAGGATGCTGTGAAGAAACAAGGATTTTTCAAGACATAAGAAAAAGGAATCAGATATGAAAACAGAGGATTATCTTCAACGACTTTCTCCGAAGACGTTTTGTTACACTTAAGGTTACACATGTAACCCTGAACGATTGTTCTTGCTTTCCCAATTAAACCGCTCGTCTATGGAAACTTCAAGACTGAGATCCGCACCAAGGTGTTTCTCTAACCCGCAATGCGGAGTGAAGTCTATGCGCAAATCTATGCACTATTCTGAAAAAGTAGTGATACGAGCTTTATGTTGATATTATATCTCATTGGTCTTGTTGATCTTCTCGGTTGTTTGGCGGGTTGAAAGCTACAGTGAGCTAGAGTCTGATCCGCACTCTCTTCCTCACTGACTAAAAACTTTAAATGATACCTTTCGGACATTCCGTGACTTGTTTCGAATTCCTGCAGCCTGCGCTGTTCTTCGCGGCAGTGACTACAAAACACAGAATTTTCTATAAAAGACCTTTTAGATTTTTATACTGCGCGTTCTTTTTTTCAGTTTTTTTAAAAGCCGATTTTATTAAGTTTTTTGCTAAAGTCAAGTACTGATAAAATAAAATGAGAAATCGCCGTTATCCAAAAAAATAAGCTAAAGGCCATAATCTCTGGATGCCCTTAAGATTCTCATCGCAAGGATTCGGTAGTGTATTGGTAATGAGCTCGCATCCAGCAAGAGAGAGAGAGACTGCTGAGTTCAATCTAGCTCTGCGAACTAGCTTTTGCCCGCACATAAGTGCGACCAAATTTCGACATAAGCTATCTTCAGACTAGAATCTCTAGTAAGTAGAAGAAACTTTAAGCCGGTTAAATTAAGAAGAAAATCATAACAAGAAACGAACCAATGTGTTTGCATCTATTCTTTAAACAATGGAATACATGTTTGCGATAAGTCCCGAGTTCGACTTCCACCCGGACAGATCCACCCAGAACAAGGGGTTACAAAACACTGGTATTGCTTTGCTCTGGCACGGATCTGACTCTCCTCACTGCTGCTACACACAAACAGTGACTTAAAGCGCAGTCACTGGTTCTATCAGGGAAGGTCTGTCCCATATCTCAAGGGAGCTCGTACCCTGCCACGAGGAGAGAAAAAAAGCAAGGAAGTTTATTATAAATTATTTTAATAGAAGACATGTATGACCTTCTTACTCACCCGACTCTCCTCTGCAGAGTACTCCTAGGTACGTCAAAACAACTGGCTGCTTTATTGATCGACATTCCTTGTTTCAAAACGGCGCGTATAGCGTCATTCATCCTGGCCACTGTCAGAAAGGTCTTCCTGAAACTCTTTTCTATTAACTAGGTTTTATGAATAACCGGAATTCATGACATAGGCTTTTTATATACATGTTTTAAGGCTTTCTGTCCTTAATTTTGATGACTTCTTCGTGCTAAATATGCATTGATATTATTAATGAAAAACTGGTAAAGTTTCATTGATACTTTGACTGATTTTCTATCAAAACTCACCCGCCAACCAGAATTGTCCGGTGAATTCTAGAAGCAACTCGGCCTGTATGCAGATTCTTTCTCGATGAGGACTTCTCTTCTTTGACACAATCATTCACAACCTCAACCTGGAAACAGTTAGTGTTATTCTCATCTTTATCAAACATGAAAAGACTCAAACTTTATTTCAAGCCTCAAGACTAGCCTTTTCTGAACCATGCTTTCTCCCCTTTTTCTGCTTTCTCCCCCTCTTCTCATACATCATGCACCATCAAATTTTCGCGTAATAAAAAGTTCAAAGTTCATGTTCAATAAAAAAATTCTGAATAATTTTGTTTTTTTTTTCGAAAGAGAAAGCACATTTGGAAGTAAGAAATAAGGAACAAGTCAGATTTCAGAAATTATTTGCCTTCTCATTCTTTGTAACTTTCTGCAAAGAAGTCTTCTTATAGCGATTCAGAATGAATTCCGGAAGCGAAAAAAACAATGCGCTTAGCAGGTGACCGAATGTCATGAATATGGGTATCACATTCCGCACCATTACAACTCACACCCTAAATTTCACAATCGAAACATTTCTATAATTTTTTTATTGGAAATTGTGCTTAGGCTCAGGTAGATCACGCTAACGGGGCCGTAAGGTTCAGTACGAGACCGTATCGAGAACCGCCGTTGTGACCAGCAACATAATTAGAGCTTCGGAGAAAAAATATTTCGAAATATGAGTGCGAGTTTTCGCGGTGCGAAATGTAGTGAAGCGAATAGTCATGGAACCTGAATATGAATTTTGAAATAATCTCAAACGAAAAAGAATGTGTCAGTTGATAATCAGAAGGGAAGGTGGAACAGTGAGCAAGTGACGAGTGGAATATAATATTTAAGGGCTGAAGGCTATTCGATACTTCTAAATGAACTATGGATTGCACAAGTCTTCCTCATCATAAGAGCCCGGACACACGCAAAAACTGACTTGGCCGATACGTCTTTCCAGAAACTCGTCTTCCATCTTTGGCTCCGAAAACATGTGTTTTTTTTTCGTGTTCGCCATGAGAATGGTAGGTAGCTATGACAGAGAAAACTTTGTTTCATATTTCGATTTGCCCTTCCTCTTCACTTTCATTCTAATAGCTTTATCTTCTTCCTTTCATTACTTACTCAAACTCTCAAATCTTACAACAGAAACCATTGTAGGTTCGTACCGAATTCTCAACCTCATATTCATTGAATGTATTTTTCATGGTCTTTACCTTGTTATTTGTATTGTTTTTCTATTAAAATTAAAATAAATACACATGTTTATTCAAACGGTTCAAGAAAAAAAATTCAAAAGATGAATTTCTAGAAAACAGGAAGGAATTGAAATATAAAGAAAGAACGATAGAAGCACTCTTCTTTCTCCGAGAAAAATTCAAGAATATGCTGCTTTTAGGTGAATATAAGAGGAAAACTAAAGAAGATTTGTAGCACTATAACAAGACGGCAACGATAGCAACATATGCTTAATTTTAAATGTAATGAATCACTATGAGAAGCATGCGTGTAACCCTGGATACTTTTTAGAATATGATTTGAACCCTTTGTATTTCGCGGCAGACAGATTGCAAATAATTCACATTTGATTTAACTTATCGATTGCTTCATCTCAAATTGAACAAGAGACAATAATCTTCACCTTTGAATGGGATGAAACTCAATAGAGAATGAGCTATTTAAATGAAGAAAAAAGAACTCGATTCCCGAAAAGAAAATTGGATGATCATCCACGAGACCGTAATTCGCATACAGTTTATCACATGAGCAGAATGAACACACAAAAAAGCTTAAACAACAAATGTAATCAGTTCACCCCGAAAAAAAGCACTACTGTATTCACAAGAGTATTGTTATATGTTGACGAGGGCGTATCTAACTTGACCCGTATCTCTTGTTATCTTATAAGCTTTTTCGAAAAAAACAACTTCGAAAATGGGAACTTATATTTTACTCTCAAACATTTATAAATTTAATTGACCCATTCTTCGACTCGTCTACAATAAGTGATTACCGTACCCCTTCGCCTCACTCTTTGAAAATAATAATCTTCTCGTGATCTCCGTCTTCGTCGATCTTTGAGTCTCTTCTCTCAACCAGCGCCATTCTGCTGTTGTTAAACTTCTTCGGAGAAGCTTCTGTCACGGAAACCTTAGCTTTCTTTGTGGTTGGTGAACCGCATGAAGATACTGTAGACGGAGAGCGGAAACCGTTTGATGATACTGTAGGAGATCGGAAAAGAACTGCAAATTTTACCCTTTAAATTAACTCAGTAGTTTTAGACCTTTCGTAAAAACATGCCAGAAACCAATCGACAAATTTTTTAAACACAGAATGACTTCAACTACGCGAAAAAAACAATTTAGAAAAAAGCTTATATGGTGAGCTTTTTCTTCAACTTTTCTACTTTCTTCATTTTGCAGACCTTTTCATCAATTCAGTCCTTATATTGATTACATAGTAAGTCTGCTTCTCACCATCCTCCAAAAACGGGTAGATCAAAAAGACGACAAATTGGATAAGGGCACGCTTTGGGGAGAGAATCAAAAGACGTGCGAAGAGTTTTTTAACCGTAAAAGCAGATAATACATATCACTAGCTTTTTCGGTAGCGCAAATAATTGCGCATAGATTTTTTTGAGCAGTTTACAGAAACAAAATGCTGACAAAAGCCCGCCTTATAATATTTTATGAGGTCAGAAGCAAATATCAATTACAAGCTTTTTCTCAACTTATCAAAAATGGCATATAGAAAAAGCAACGCTCAAGAAGCGAAAGCGAGGAGATGAGATCAAAATAAGAAAAAAAGTAACAAAAACATAGATAAAATCACGGATGAGAGAAACACTTTAATCGCCCACCTTTCTCACTGGTTATTGTTCTTGGCAGCTCGATGGAGGCTCTCTTGAACTTGCGGCTTGATGCCGATGAGGGGGGCGAAGAAATCCCCCCATCCCCGCCCTCCTTCAACATCCCTCGAGCTCGCTTTGAACCACGTGCGATAGCCGATCGATATGCTCGCATGTTATCCTGGAAGAAGCGATAAATGATTGAAAAAGACCGACAAAAAAATTGCACGGTCACTTCCAATCATCTATTGCCGGGCCATTCTGAACAGGTGCATCAATGAAAACTTGCTTTCTGACAATAAAGCTGATTCTGTTTCTGCTCGCAGATCTCCAAATTGACAATATTGCCATTTCTTTCTGACAATAAAGCTGATTCTGTTTCTGCTCGCAGATCTCCAAATTGACAATATTGCCATTTCTTTCTGACAATAAAGCTGATTCTGTTTCTGCTCGCAGATCTCCAAATTGACAATATTGCCATTTCGACGCGCCTCTGTCTTATTTTTTGATAGCAAAAAAACCCCCGATATTAGCTTTGTCCTACATTAGAGAATGCGTTACAAGAACTGCCAGGAGTAAGAAGAAAGAGGCCTTTTTTAAATCGGTGAAAAGGTGCGCCTCTAACCTCTGCTTCGGCCATCTTCTTGGCTTTGACGGAGTCCGATCTTTGGCGCAGTTTTCTTCTCGCTCCTTCTCTACCATTATCATCATCCTGCGAATGAGAATATCATTGATAAAACCTCAACCGCTTTTAGTCGTTCCAAATGAGTCCTTTGAAGTAGAGAGATGAGATAAACTTAGGGAGAAGCAGTGAAGGAGAGAAACTTGAAAAACTTGAAGATAAAAAACTCTAGTCATAAATGAAATCCTATGCGTGTTTGGAGTTCAAACGATCGACTTTCTTTTAAATCCGCTGACGCCATCTGCACGATTACTCTAGTAGCCATAGTTCACAAAAGGTCTACTATAACGCTCTTCTAGCAAAAGAATCTGGAGTAATGAGAAGCGAACTGAATGTGAAGATCGGAGAAGTAAAAGTTAGTCATTAGCCTAGACTCCATCGCTCAAAGATTCGCCGTTTTCCTGAATTTTAAAGAGTGCTGGTGAACTATGATACCAGTCCAGCAGAGAACTGCCAGAGGCAGATTTGAGCGAACCTCTTGAGAAGCTCCGTTCACATTGCTGGCGTCTTCTTTATCAGAATCACTCTCGTCCACGCAGTCAGAACAGTGCCACTCGAAGTTCACCTTCTTTGGCATTCTGCAGCATAGCTGACCTACACTTGTCAAATACATTTTTTTTGAATCGCCAACGGCCTTGCATAATGAGGCAACGCGCGAAAAGACATTATCAACACAGGTTGAAGCATCTTCTAGGCAAAATTTCCCTGAAATCCGTGTGAAAAAATGAAACAACTAATAACCTCTCCAACGGCGGATCGAGGCAGGCCAAATGGTAGAACTTGCGACAAGAATCGCATTCCACGATTAGATGCTGATCTCTTTGCTGAAAAGAACCACTAAGCTCCAACTTTTTGATTTTAAAATCTATCGAACTAGAGTGATAAGAAATGCACAAGTAATACTTAGAAGTAATTATAAGAAATAAAACAAATATCGTCATCGTTATGGTTGAAAATATAATACATATCTTACACACAGAAAAAACATGAAATGTGAGCATTTTACGAGAAAATTGAAAATCTTTTTCTGACTCGATGACGTGTCGCGCGCGGCAGATCACGCGCTTCTCTAGTAAGAACCAACTTAACCTGATAAACAAGTGGCTACTCCCTTATTCATTACTCCTGTATTGTGTGCACCAGGCGAAGATTACAATCAGTGCGAGCATTCCAGAGCTCTTTAGCGCTGCTAAGAGACTTATTTGTAAGAGAGTGTTCGGTTGAACTGACGAGAGAGCAAGTGTCACAAGTTAGCAGAACAGAGACAGCTTTGCTGCTTCCTTGGAGAGACTTCTTCCCGCTACTGCTCGACACAACTTCCTTGTCTGGAAGTTTCGCAAGAGCTCCGTTCCCTGTCTTTCCCGATGTAGAAGGGAGGCTATTTCGACTTCGCGAATTCGACTTCTTCCTACAACGTTGAAACATTCCAATTCAAGCCTTTTTCACGTTTCTTTAGTTGGAACGCTGGAATTGTCTATATAAAAGGCTATAAGGGTTTCATAATGCATTCAAAGAGGACACAAAGACCTGCACATCAGTGAAATGCCTCTAAATAGATTTAACAATGGCAAAATGAGTTGGCTAAAGAATAAAATCATATTTGAAGGGTCTCTGATATGAGAACAGATACTTTCCGAAGTATGGAAGAGAAGTCTGCCAACCTACGCTAGGGCTTGACCCTCTAAAAAGGAACTAGAAAGATGCCTCGGAGTGGGTTTGTTGTTGGAGGAAAGAGTGGGTGCTTTGGGAAGGCGCTGTACTCCGAGAGTTGTCAGGGCAGAGCGCAGCTTGTTCAGTCGGGCAGACAAGTCCAGCAGGACAGAAGACTTCGAGGCATTTTTTTGTTCCAACTGGAATTGACGAGGAAAATTTTGAATTCTCAGTTACACCCAGGGGTTTTTAGTGTGCAAGGAAGAGGCCCGCGGAACGCAGAAAAACTAATGAAACAGAGACTCGTGGGTCTTCCTTTATGATGAAAAAACAACCGAGACAAGCAAATTTTTCTTTGATTTCAACAAAAGGGTCAACCTTAAAATATTAAAAAAACAGAGGCCCGCCGACATAGGGTCTCGCATGACCATTTAATCCCTGGTAACACCGATTAGAGATGCATTGCTGGCAAGGAATAGGGTGGATTTTTTTTACTGAGCTCGTTTCAATTTTTTTCTCCCTCTAAAAACTTAATTAACTTTTTCATTTTAACAGGAACGTTTCCGTAACATATAAAAAGTATTTAATGTCAATAACCTCTTCTTGGATGCGTTATAGACAAATCTGTTGACTTATGACACGAAAAATTGAGCAATAGTTGTTGTTTTTGAACGATGAACATGGTTCTTCCCATCTTTTATAAGAAAGAAGACATCTTTTAAACGACAAGGGAATTTTCCTGTGAGAATATTAAGTTGAGCGCTCAAATTGCCCAAGTTTCTGACCTTAACTCAAACAATTCGCTTACGCTAAAACACGGTTGATAAATTTCCAAATAAAAGAGAGAATTTTTCAAATATATTCATAAAAACAAAGGTCTTTTTTCGATTTTAACTAGAAAAGAAACTTTTAAATTTCTAGCTTACTGTCAGAGATATTCTGTCAACTGACCTCTTCGAAGATTTTCTGGTGATTGTTGAGTGTCTCCCTCAAGGCGAGCTTAGTTTGCTTCAGCCTCTCCAGTCTCTTCTCTTCCGCTCCTTGCACGTTCTTCTCCCGATTATCGAAGTAACTCAAGTCATCAAGTTATGAAATTGAGTCACTATACCCTGCAGGCATCAGTTCAAGTCATTAAGTTATCAACTTGAGTCACTATACCCTGCAGGCATCAGTTCAAGTCATTAAGTTATCAACTTGAGTCACTACACCCTGCAGGCATCAGTTCAAGTCATTAAGTTATCAACTTGAGTCACTATACCCTGCAGGCATCAGTTCAAGTCATTAAGTTATCAACTTGAGTCACTACACCCTGCAGGCATCAGTTCAAGTCATTAAGTTATTAACTTGAGTCACTATACCCTGCAGGCATCAGTTCAAGTCATTAAGTTATCAACTTGAGTCACTATACCCTGCAGGCATCAGTTCAAGTCATTAAGTTATCAACTTGAGTCAATACACCCTACAGGCATAACTTCAAGTCACTAAGTCATGCACTCAAATCATTAGATCATCAAGTCATGGACTTATTTCGAAAACTTGTCAACATTAGACACCAGGTCATACAGTGCAAAAAACTCAAATAATCTTCAAAACCAGAAAACAGTCAGCAACTCGTCAATTATTGACTTCTCGACTAATATAATGAAAAAAAAACAATCAAAATTCATAAAACCCGGAATCATGAAACAAGGATTAAACGTACAGCGCAGCCAAACTTTTTTTTGTTTGTCTCCACTCGAAAACATTAAGACACTAAAATGTTGGAACAAACATAACAATCTTCGAAGGAAGAAAAACAAACTCACTTTACGAATTCGACAGAAAAGCCTGGAGCGAGGAAAGGAAGCTGTTCTCCTCGTACCTGAAACACAGCACCCTCTTGGTTGTTGTTTGTTGTTGTTGCCGGCAAGCAGCCCGCATCGAAGACTTTTGGTTATGAACACTCTCTTTAATGAGAGAGGTTCTCGTGTTCTTCGGACGAGATGCGTCCGGAGAAGGGTTTTGATGTCCTTTGCAGTCCTGAGACTGTCATGCTGCACCTTGTGAAGGCGGACATCGTTGTAGCAACCTGTTCATGCTATAGGCCTTGTGAGTGGGTGGTCAATCCGGCCTAGCATAGTTTTGGGTGGGAGTAGAGACTTCTCGCCTGTCGTTGACCGGAGATAGGCAAGAGGCTATCTGACTGGCGCCTCGACTCGCCATTGAAAAGTATAGCGGAGTATCGGCTGATGTTTTGTCCGATGGCTTGCCCAGGCCGGTCCGGCATCGCTCTCCTTTGAAGAGCTATACTACCCAGTTTTGGTCCGCGGCGGGATTTCCCCCGCTACCTCCCAGCACGAATTCTTCGTAGGGAGGCGTCCCTCTATCCGCCACCTGAGGTCGCGCTCGATTCCGGACTGGATGATCCGGCTCCATCCGTGACAGGCTCTTAAGGCTTAGAGTGACCACTGTTGCCAGTGTGTTTCGAGCAGAATGACCACTGTTTCCAGTGTGTTTCGAGCACCCTCTTGGTAGGAAGCAATGACTATTCCGCGGCCTCAGAGCACCCTCTTGGTAGGAACCAATGACTATTCCGCGGCCTCAGAGCCCCGTCTTTGTAGGAACCAATGACTATTCCGCGGCCTCAGCGCACCCTCTTGGTAGGAACCAATGACTATTCCGCGGCCTCAGGGCACCCTCTTGGTAGGAACCAATGAATATTCCGCGGCCTCAGAGCCCCCTCTTTGTAGGAACCAATGACTATTCCGCGGCCTCAGAGCACCCTCTTGGTAGGAACCAATGACTATTCCGCGGCCTCAGAGCACCCTCTTGGTAGGAACCAATGACTATCCTGCGGTCTCAGAGCACCCTCTTGGTAGAAACCAATGACTATTCCGCGGCCTCATAGCACCCTCTTGGCAAGAACCAATGACTATTCCGCGGCCTCAGAGCACCCTCTTGGTAGGAACCAATGACTATTCTGCGGGATCAGAAGACCCATAATCTTGTTCTATTATCAGATTAGACGAATTTGTTATAATTCCTGAAAAAACTGGTTTCTAATAACGTATTTTTTATTCATTGATATTCCAAAATGCTACTTACCAGTCTCAAAATGAGTGTTTGATCAAAAAGACTATGTATTCACGCAAAAACGGCATGCTCTGAAAGAGAGGCTATGAGCATGGGTGAAAAATAGAGAATGTCATAAAACGGAGAAACCTATTATCAGCTTCTCAAACAGCGCTTGCAGGGTGTTTCTTACCACCCGCATAACTTTTCTCGATCGCATTGATTTCCAGACTTTAAAAGAGTGGTATTTTTAATTCAAAGATTTGAAATTTTCGTAGGTAAAAATCTAAAACTTCTTCTTCTGAGTGCATAGACTTGAATGTTTTTCGGACTTTTTGAAGAGCGCATAGATTTTTTTTACTCCTACTGCGGGTGAAAGAAACACCATGAGCGCTTGACTTTCAATTATTGTGGGTTGAAGAGGGCATTCTGTCCCATTTTACGAAGTACTTCGAATCTCTACTTGGATGTGGTATAATGGTAATGTGCGAGACTATTTCGCAAAAGGTCTTATGTTGAATACCTTCTATCAGTCCGCTCGACTTAAACCAAGAATTCTCTTACTGAGCGGGTCAGATCAGAGCCCTGTTCTTACCTTGACGAATTGCTTCTGGAACTGTTCTTTGGAGACGTTGGCCAACTCGGCTTTCTCCCCGAATGCTTCCAAGAAGCGGGCGGACGTGTGCAGATGACGAGCTCTTCTGCACTTTTTCGAATGCTCAAATCGAGAACTATTCATTCCCCTTGCTCTACACAGTTTAGGCACTCATCTCCAATACTTGACCATCGGGCCTCCCCTCAAGCTTTTCTGAGAAGAGACTTCCGTCATCTAAAACAAGAACTAAAATACTTAAATACCTATTCGAATTGTTTTCAAAAACAAAACTATTATGAAAAACCGGCCAAAAGACCCTTTGAAAAATCTACCAATCCAGATAAACTTCTCAGTCCTTCTAAAAGTTCGACAGACTTCAAAACTACCAGTTGCTTGAAACGTGCGCTCAAACTTCTACGATATTTTCTTCCAATGGAGTCGTAAACCTTAACAGCTTTCTGTACAAACGAGCTTTATAGTTGAGATAAGCTCATAACCAGGCTGTTTCTCACCACCCTCAGAAAAAGCGTTTAGATGACTAATTATGAGGAAATGACGGATCACCGACACTTCGTACCCACGACACTTTGCACTCGACACGTCTCGTTCCTAAGCTGTCTTTACCTGAGCCTGAGGGAGAAAAAGGAGATAAATTTTAAAAAAAATTAAGTTTCGGGTACAAAGTGTCGCGGGTACGAAGTGTCGTGATACCGGTAACGACAGGCCTTTAAGATAGTTCGAGAGTGTGTGTGATGTAAAAGAGAAGATGCAGACGAAAAGAGCATTTGTATCACTAGCTTTCTTGAATAGCGCATAGATTTGACCCGCAGTGCGGGTTAGAGAAACACCGTCATCATAACTCACTGTATCGAAGATGTGCGAGGTTGGCCAGCTGATCAGATTAGAAGCAACCAGTTCAGCATGCGCTTTTCGATAACGCTCCAGAAGGCTTCTGAAATTCCAATAAGCTTATATATTTTTATATAATAACTTGAAACTTACTTTTCTATATACGAGAACGATTCACTATTTAAAAAATTCACAAGCTTGTCCGTTTGAAACTGAAAATCTTTTTTACTAGGATATCATCAAAATGTATGAGACAGAAATTTTCTATTTTGAAGCCAAGAAAAAAAAAATTCAAATCTTGAAACTACAAACTTTCTTTTTTCCTCTTCACGATCTGACAGTTTTCTCTTGCCGTAACCAATCATCCTCCGCTCTTCCTGCTTCATCATTCGATTGTATCTCAAGTGATGAATATAATCATTCTGCATTAAATAACTCTTTTTAATGAGTTAGTTACTTAACATGAAAATGTTGGGTTTAGCCTAAACCTCCTTTAAGAACATTTTCAATCAAAAAAGCTATAAATATTAGGTTGTTGTTGTTGTTGTTTGCCCATAGGTCCTGTCGAGGGGAGTCCTTTGGGATAGGTTGGTGAGGATCCTTTTGAGTCCGGAGAAATTTTCTCCGTCTACACTCGCGCCGCAGTCGGCGATCCTCTTCGCGAGACCCATTCGTTAACCGGAGAAGGGCAAGAGGTTATTTTACTGGCGCCTCGACTCGCCATTACAAAGTATAGGGGAGTGTCGGCTGATGTTTTATCCGGTGGCATGCCCAGGCCAGTCCGGCATCGCCCTCCTTTGAAGAACTATACTATCCAATTTTGGTCCGCGACGGGCAAGCCCGCTATCTCCAATGCAATTGTGCAGATACATCCCTCTATCCGCCACCTGAGGACGCGCTCGATACCGGTGAGGATGAACCGGTCCCTTGCGATGGTGTGAACTTGTGGGCTGTAGTACCATCGAAGGCGAGATAAATATTAGGTAACAGGGTAGAACATGAAAGACACTCATTAATTTAAATAATTCTACATGCGAAGACTTTGAATGGATTACTTTGTGGAAGCAAATCATTTCTGAAGAAAAAACTTTTTACTGTTGTGAACTTCTCAATTGTGAGAAAGATTGAAATTGCGTCATTAAGAGGTCCATTACAAAAAAAAGTTCAAATTGCTGCTGCCGCTTACTTCTCTCTCTTCCTTCGCACCTCCTCTTCCTCCGAATGTTTCTTGCAATGGATGAACCTGAAATCATTCCAAAATGTTCCTCTATAAGGTAATCGATTGCTTGGACATTAAGGACTCATTCAATACAAACAAGTCTTTTCCTTGAGACAATGAGATGCTTTTCAATTCGTTCGATACCATAAACTCAATGAAAAGCTTCTTTTTAAATAATGTACATAATTATCGGTTCAGCCGCGAAACTTCACGATGAAGTATTTGAGAGCCAAGAAGACTGTTACACCAAAGAATGTACAGGGTGGCCCATATATTCACATATACAGGGTGGCCCATATATTCACATATACAGGGTGGCCCATATATTCACATATACAGGGTGGCCCATATATTCACATATACAGGGTGGCCCATATATTCACATATACAGGGTGGCCCATATATTCACATATACAGGGTGGCCCATATATTCACATATACAGGGTGGCCCATATATTCACATATACAGGGTGGCCCATATATTCACATATACAGGGTGGCCCATATATTCACATATACAGGGTGGCCCATATATTCACATATACAGGGTGGCCCATATATTCACATATACAGGGTGGCCCATATATTCGCAAACCAATCTTTCGGCGTTTATAATTCAATTTGTCGTGCACGCTGAGCTCCCATTTTTACACATGTTCTTCTCATATGTTTTTTTATTACATGGTTCAAATTTCATATCATTCGATCAATTTTCAAAAGAATGGTGGTTTCTCATAGAGCACGCTCTATAATTGTGGACTTGCAGAAACTCGGTCGATCAAATACGCGCATCGCTAAAGATCTCAACGCCTCGCAATCTTATCTGAAAAGCAATCAAACGGTTTGAACAGATAGGTACACTTGCTGACTTGCCCCGAAGAGGTGATCCTCGATTAGTGCGCACCCCTAACAAGATTGAGGCCATGAGGAAGCGAGTCGGTCGAAATGCTAGGCGTAGCTTGAAAAAAATGGCCTCCGAGATGAACTTATCACGCAACACTCTTCAAAGAATCGTCGAAGAGGACTTGAGTCTCCCCCCATATCGTACTAAAAAGGCTGCCATCCTAAAATTTAAAGAACAAGGAGAAAAGACTCAAAAGGTGCCGCGCCCTAATCCTCTGGACGCGCGAGTGGTCGAAGATCGACGAAAAGTACCTTCGTCCAGTGATCGAAGCGTTCCCAAAGCGACTCCGGGCTGTCGTTCGTGCCAAAGGAGACCGAATTGAATGATTTTTTGACCCAATGTTTTTATTAATGTGTGCTGATAAATGTACAAATTTGAACACTCTTGCTCACTTATGCACTGAGATACACGTTTGTAAACGCGTTTGCGAATATATGGGACACCCTGTACATTATGATCTGTTTAACAGCAGCGGTCGGAGGTCAATGCCAGGGTGTTTCCAACTTATGGGCAAATCTATGCACTATCATAAAAAGACTAGAGATACGAATTCTCTGTTCCTATAACTTCTCTATTTTCATTGCACGCTCTCCGTCTCTTCGAAGTCTGTCGTTCTTTAGGGTCAAAATTTTTGATCTACACGCTTATTTGGCGAGTTGTATGAATTAGACGGGTCACAACCCCAAGGAGATGAAGATCGAAATTTAATGAAATTTCAGAAAATTTCAAACGCAACTCACCGTATGTCGTGAGCCTCGTGATTCTCTGCGTCGATGCTGTCAGTTTTGTCTACGAGGAGGCCTAGTCTGAAAATAAAACTCTTTTTTCTTCTTTATCTATGATGTTCAACAAAAGACTTTAGATGATTACAAAAACTAATTAAACAATGCCGAATACTTTGTTCATCAATAATTCCCAAATCACTTTTGAATCATTTCTTCTGACTTTGTATCTTTTTGAATGTGATTATTAGTTTTTGAAAAAAAACCGTTTAGTTGACTAACTTCTGAGCGCAAGTGACATGATAATGATGCTTACAGAGGGCAGCATCACAAGGAAGAACGAGACCCGTTCGAGACTCGAAACGATCACTGCAGCCCATGCACGACTGCAAAAGCTTCATTATAGAAGGTTCGAGACCGACGATTAAGTACTCGCATCGAAGGAGACGAGGTTCACACTTTTTAAACACGGTTTTTTATAGTGAGGTTTCATTGTAAGATTATGAATTAGGTATTACCTTCAAAACATCAGCCGCGCCTTTAATCTACTCAATGGTGAGATGAGAGATCGCATGACTCATTTTCTACATCCCTCTATCCTTCAATGAATGGGATCATCGTATCAGTGTTATTATAACTGAAAAAAAATTGAGATGCGATTATCGCTCTCAGACCTCTCGCGCGGCAGAATGAATGGATTGATCCGGGAACTATGCGATGACATGGAGAGAGAAAGTGAAACAGTATGTAAAAGTAGGAGAAGAAAGGATTTCATATCCTGCCTACCTTTCCAAATTAAAATAGTGCTCGAAAGGACCTACCGTATTTATTGCCTTTTCGTAATCTAATAATAAAATTTAATATTCTTAAAAAAATTTATTAACTTTTTAATTACAATTTTTTTCTTATAAGTTATTTGAAATATATATTATTATTGAGTGAAGTTATTCTGTGCATAAACATTAGATAAATTGAAACTTGATGAGTTTATTAGCGAATTTTGTTGTTTTTTCTCAACTTTTTCGTACAATTTAGCATTCTTTGATGATTTGCGTGGTTATTTGTTGTTTTTATCTCGAGTTTTAGTATAATATATCGGCAAAGCAGTACGGCGCAATTTTACCATTGGAGGGGGCCGCCCTTTACTTCGAGGGGCCGCAATTCACTTCGAAAGGCCGCATTTCACTTCGGAGGTGGAATGGGGCTTTTAAATTAACGCTCTGTTTTTTTTCTTCGAATTACGCACCTCCATACATAGGCCTTATCAAATTAATTGAATAAGAAATATTTAAAAGTTTCAAATTCTTTGTACTGTTTGATTCTAATTGAAAATTTAAATTCTTTATACCTAATCTACTGAGGATTCTTAATGTTTATGTGGAGAATTTATAATTTATAAGTTTTGAAACTTTCTCGACAAAACTACAAATTGTGTCGTTCTTTTGTTTTTTTATTGTTGTTGTTGTTTAAATAACTTCATTTCCATTTATAATCATATTCTATCATTTTTCTATAATGTTTTTCTGTACTTTGATAGACCATCGTGCGAAGAGTCCCGAGTTCGACTCCCACCCCGGACAGATCCACCCAAACCAAGGGGGTTAAGAAAAGTTGGTAGTGCTCATGCACGAATCTGACTCTCCCCACTGCTGCTAATCACACTAGCAGTGATCTAGCAGGCAGCCACTGGTTCTACCAGGATGGGTCTGTCCTGCATCTCAGGGGAGCGCGTACCCTGCCGCGAGGTGGGAACAAGCGCGAGGAAGAAGAAGAAGAAGAAGAAGTTTTTCTTTACTTTTCCCTGTCTCAGTTTTAACTTCACGCCATATCCTCCAACCTGATGTCAAATAAAATTATGTATTGAAATAAATAAATAAATTTGAACGCTAACTTGCACAAGTCATCCATGAATACAAGAAATTTATATTTTTTTTAAATTCCCCCGCCCCTATTTTTTCTTAGGGCCCCCTTCCTTTCTTTAGACCCCCATCGTATTCGCTACAGTACTTCAAAAACACACCGCACCAGAAAACATATTCGAAAAACGCCCCCCCCCTCCCGAAGTAGAGCGGAGCCTTGTGCTAAAGCCACAACGCGAGACAACCATGATCCATTTCACGAAACGGATGGACTACTACCAGGGTATTTCTCTCATCCGCACTGCGGGTAGTCAACAATTTATGCGCTCTCCAAAAAGCATTGAAATCTATGAGCACGGAAAAACTGTGCGGGAGGTAAGAAACATCCTGACTCCTACGGAAAAGGAACTACGACAACATATACCCGCGAATTTAGTTTGTATACTACAAAAGAAACACTACGCGCTGAAAATCTTACGCGTTTTAGGTTTAAATCAAAGGCACTTCCGTGCAAGACAAATCTAAAGATTTATGTTGTTGGCAAATAGATGAGCATACCGATAAAGTGATCTTTTTTTCAAATCAACGAGATCATCTCTGCTATGATCTGATCTCGTATAGATTAAAGACGCGGCAGTTTTTTCCAGAATTCCTGATTTAGGCGCCAAACTTTGTCCTTTTAGAAAGAACTAAAGTAACACCTTTCTGGTTTCAGATTGACCATAAGTCATACCTTCCAGCCTCTACTGAATCGCTTTCTCGGAACCAGGTATAATATAGTTAACTGCCACTCTTATGCGGCCGATACGTACATGCATAGGTAAAATGTCTTGATTTCTCGATAGGTCGAAAAACTTAAAAATAATGTTACAGGATGCTGCAGCAGAAGAGATAGCAACGACTTTCACCGAGAGGAAAATCTCGAGTTCAATTTCTTTTCGGGTTGAGTGGCGGATACGTACATACACCCATTTGGACCGAGACATAATATCCCTCCCCTGAACTTTTCCATTGATTCTGTCCTCTTCTCGTTTTTGATTCAACTTTTTTGTTCGCTTTTTACTTTTCGACTCTGCTTCTAATCTCTTTCTTCCTTTTTAGTATTATTATTCTTCCGCTAGGATGAGCGGTCGTTTATGATTTTTTTTTCGACAGTTGCTGCTGAGCTAGGCAGGTTATTACGTCTGCAGACGTTGAATGAGACCTGTCTGAGGCATGTTTGTACGCACTGAGCAACTTGATTAAACTATTTGGAAAGGCTAGAAAGAATGGAAAGGCAAGTAGAGGAAAATTGAAATAGAACGGAAGGAGAAAAGGACGTAGATCATTTATATCAGAAATTTAATACTAACCGGACCAGCTATGTCGACGATTATATACTAGCACCGATAATGATTTACAATCCATTCTCCTTGCGTTATATTTTAATTCTCCCCTACTTCTCCTTGCGTTATATTCTAATTATTTTCTACATTCAAAGCTTGCCCCTGTTTGCCTATCAGGAACCTTTCTTCCGAAGGCCTTGAAGTCCATCTCTTGCCAGGAAACGGCACTGAGTCTTTCGACGTCTCCAAAGGTGATGGAAGGAATGTAGAGTCCACAGAGTAGATGAACCCAACTACCTCCGATATCTGAAATCCATCTTCCAGGGTACATATCAGCGTATTTTTTTCAATGGCACTACGAATCAAAGTGAATATAAACACTCCAAACAAACTTGTGACGAGAAATTTTATGTCTTTTACTTTTTTTCTTTCACCTTCAATCTCTTATCAGCAACCTTTTTTGACCTACAAATTTTCAGGGTGGTAAGAAACAACATTGTCGACATGTCTCCTTTTTTTTCAAAAACCGATTCTAAAAATTCTGTTAGAAATGCGGTCGGCGTCAAAAGCTCTTTTCGCAGTGAAAGTAAGAGTTCATCAAGGTAGTGCCCTGTCTCCTCTCCTCTTTATTATGGTCATGGATACCGTCACGCACCTACTACTGACTCCGACTCCAACAACCATTGCGTACGCCGATGTCATTATACTTGCTGCTCATTTGCTAGCTGAGATCAAGTAAAACCCTCAAGATTGGAGAGACGCCCTTAATAGGTTATGGCCTACGCCTCAACATCAAGAAAACCGAATACCAATAAATCTGGGGGAATAAACGGACGGAACGGTTCTCATCAACCATGAACCGCTTCCGAACCTTCAACTTCAAGGAGCTCGGATCTGTCATCTCCTCGGACACATCAACGAATTCAGCACAGTCAAAGCAGCTTGGATTAACTGGAGTGAAGCTATAGGAGTCCTCTGTGATAGAAAAGTCCAGGCTGGCGTACGTGGAAAGATGTACGAAAGAGCGATCCTACTTGACGGAGCACTCGCCTGGATTGTGTGATTGTCAGGGGAAGACTTGGTGTGGCTCCTATACAAGAAAAGATACGAGGAGGCAGAACTCGATGTTATGGACATATGATGCGAAGATATGCGTTTCATATCCATCATGTTTCTCTCACCCGCACTGCAAGTGGAAAAAATCTCTGCGCTCTCCAAAAACCCCCGAAAAATATTGAAATATACGCGCTTGGAAAAAATTTTTCTCGGATTTTTCGTAGGGAAAGTCCGAAGAATTGGAAAAATTTAACTTTGAACTCTGAAATTTTAAAAAAAACCTGAGCGCTCGAAAAAAGTTTTGCGGGTGCAAAGAAAAACCTTGCCCATATCGCAAGAGACGCTCTCGACATGGAAGTAACTGGCAAACAACCTCGAGACGAACCCAAAAATAGTTACATGGATACGCTCAACCAAGACCTGCGCCTTGCAATATTACACCCGAAAGACGCAGAGTACAGAAATTTCTAGAGAGCTAGAAGCCGTACAGCGGACCATACTGCGACCTCGGCCGACGCGGGAAAACGCTATAAAAGGGAAGAAGACAATGATTTTGCAGAGTGTTATTATGGCTATGCCGCTTTTATCTGGAGTCTGCACTATCTCTAAACGCATATCTAACAGGCTGTTTCTTACCACCCGAATAAAAAGCGTGTAGATCAAAAAGACTCATCACGAGCGAACAGTAGACTTTAGAGATAGTCCGAGCACGTGCAGTGGAAAAATAGATACGCATACGAACTGAGCATCCGTATCACTAGCCTTCTTTGGAAAGCGCATTTGTTCATCCGTAGTGCGGTCTATAGAAACAACCTTTTATCTGACCTTTGAAAATGAAAAAAAAACATGCTGCCTGAATCGTGTCTAATGCATAACTCTGAAAAGCTATTTTCATGAATATCCTTGTTTCTCTAATCGTGAATTCAAGTGGAATCTTTTAACCGATAAAAGACCTTGTTTACCTGATTTTTTGAAAGCTCCATATCTAGAAGGACACAGTTCGCAATGCGGCGGCTCTGCCAGATCGAACAGGCACGGCTCGCAAAACCAAGGTTCTGTTGAGCTTGACGACTGAAGAAAGGAATATTCCATCATGTAGATCAGCTATCTTGGCAGGGTTTAACAAAGAAATACGAGTTTATTAACATTGTAGTTGGCCCTTGGAAAATCCATTTACACATACGACTAAGCAAAAAGTCGCTGAGTAATAACCGAAAAGTCGGCTTCCGTAAATTTGTCGTAATATGAATATCTGATCCCCGCCTTATTTTCTAGTGCGATATTTCAAAACCAGGCTTTATGCCCAGAAATATAGAAATTCCGATGAGAAGTTGCAAAAATCTGTTCGTGCCAATCACCATGAATCTAACATTCAGCAAGACTTCAAATTAACCGACATCGAGAGACTTATCGTCTATTTCACCCACGTCCGCAGCGTAACAACTCTCATGGACTGCCAATCCACACCTTGAAGTATTACAGATCTCTTTAAACATAACAATTTCAATCAAGAAACTTTTTTATGAATCCAGTGGCCGTATTCACCAATGTCACGGGAAGCTTTTTGCAAATTCCGTATTCACCAATGTCGCGGGTAACTCTACAGCTTCCCGAGCCTTCCCGCGGAAAGGGTCGGGAAGCTTCCTTCCCGCGGCTTCGTGAATAGCGTTTCAGCTACCCGCGAACAGGCGCGCGAAGGAGCTTCCCGCGGGAAGCTTGTTGGAGCTTCCCGAGCTAGGCCTACCCGCGACATTGGTGAATACGGCTGATTATATATAAATTTACATGTGTTTGAGCATATAATTAAAAAGTGCATATTTTTTCTATATGATTGAGAGCAAACAGTTCTCAACACTGAATCGAACGAATTCCAAATCAATTTTTTTCAATTTGATTAACGAGATAGTTAAAACTTTTAAATTCGAAAATGAAAGCTTTGAACTAAATGTTTATTATGATTTATGGAAACTGTATATACATTGCAACATAAACTCGTTTCCTATTAAAAAAAATTTTTTGAGCTTCGAGCGTATATTACAAAATACTCCACTCAAAAACACAAGCAGTTAACTGCACAACATACTCACTTGTCACAACGCATGACTTCTTCCTTGACCGCGTTTGTTGTTAGATTTAGGCAGAGAGTACAAATTGGATCCTGAATAAATAAGGTTTTTATTTTGAGTGATGAAATACGGTTTTTAATGGAAATGGTGGAACTTACTTCTGAAGCCGAATGCATTTACCCTAAGTGAACTATGTATTGCACATTCAAAAAGTTCACAAAAATGAACACTTTGTTTCAAATTCGAGAAATGAAAACCACTGATACAAAGAAAACAGTTTTCTTCAAAAAAGGAGTGGTGCCAAAATCGATCGCCTATTAAAAAACTTTTTTAAAATTTTTTCCTGAGAACAAAGTTTTATTTGAGCTTCTTCCTTAAAAAATTGTACATGTATACAAACCCTGCTCTTTTTTATCATAACACTAGTAATAAATAGCTTAAACATTGAAAAAAATACCTGAGCGGAGTTTTCTTTAGATGACGGAAGAGCATACAGCGCTATCTAAAGAAAAATGATTTGATAATAGCGAAAAAAATCACTAGCATAGGTCACCTAAACTTGTCAAAAAAAATTTCGCGGGCGGGGGGCCGGGCGGGGTTTTGTGTACAAATTCGATTTCTTATTGTATTTTCTTAGATTTACATTCAAATAATGAAAATAATTCAATTTCACAGCAGAGTTTTATTGGAAGTGATTTTTCGATTGAGTTTTTGACCGTAACTTCTTCAACATAAATAAAATGGTAAATGGACTGCTACATACTTTGATAAAACATAAGGAAATAAATCTGAATGGGATAAAATCTTATGAAACATTTCCTTCCTGGGCGTAGGGCCGGGAGGTTTTTTTTACCCCTTGGTAACCTATGATCACTAGGTGAAAACTAACATTGCTGGGATCGTCCTCTTCGAGGCCATCTTCTTCCCCTCCGTTATCATCTTCTTCACTCTCGCAAGAGCTCTCTGACGATGAACCACTGCCTTGACTGTCGCACTCGGCTGGAATCGATCGGTATTATTGAACATTCGAATGACCTCATCTGAGTTAAGAAATACCACTTGTAGCTTAGCATGAGAAAGCATGACATTTCACGCGCTGCATGGTTCTTTTAAAAGAAAGAGAAAGTTTGTGGGAAAGCTACCTTTGTACTCCTCATCGTCCTCTTCATCATCAACAGGTATAGAGGTGAGATGGGTCACGGCGACGGTCGGCTTAATCTGCCTTTTTCCCGGTGCACGCTGTGCTATAACATCACAGAATGCATTATACATCTCACTACAAGAACAATGAGAAGTCTAGTTCATCCATAATTACTTTAGTTTGCCCAAAGTTTTCAATTAAAGGCTGCAGGGAACATATACTCAAATACAGAAAGATGTAATGATATCTTGAGCTCTGAGCAAAGGCTAGAAGATGAATATGTAATAGAAACTACATATAAGTATATACATAAACAGGAGGATAGAAAAATGATAAATATTAACTTGACAGTATAATATAAAAACATTCACCAAATTTAGTTGACTTTTCATGGTAAACTCAATTGCAATTAGAAGATTTCTTTATGACAAATATTTCTTCAAAAAGCAGCATAATATCGAGCTTAATATGAGAAATGGACACATTTCGCAATAGAGGATGCTGGGAAATCCGATAAAACCAACTTGAATGAGCAAAGAAACTGTTCCTTTCTGCTTCTGTCATCTGGATGAGGTGCTCGGTCGAAAGAGATCTACACTTGAGGGCTACAAACTGCACCACACACTTTCTCTGCCTCAAAGAGATCTCACACTAGCACTCCACGCCTGAACACAAGCGTCGCGGTTTCTTCCGCTTTGGACGAGAAGAAGATTCGAAACTAGGAGAGGCATACACAAATGCATTACACTTGTAGAGATTTGTGACTGATTAAAGCCATGCGAAGCAGTACTAACAATATCAAAGCTCAGAACTCGGTTGGTGAATCCAGTGAGGCCGACTTTTGATACTTCAGGACAAGAATTCAATAAATTAACTTGATGATATTGAATACGTTTAGCAAAATGGAAGTTTATTACCAACCTAATAGCGTATTCTCTCTCGACTAAAAAGTTAAGTTTATTGCTCAAGAAGACAACTTGCAAGTTTTGAATTGTATTACATCACGCTTTTCATGGAAATAACGAGTGGTTTCGGTCTTCAAAGGAAATCCCTTCTAATCACTCCCTCAAATAGTTCTTTAAAATGTTTTTTCTTCATATTTTTCTTAATGGGGAGAGATAGCATTCGGAAAACATGGAATACTTTGGAACATCAATAGTGTAAGAAAAATTAAGAGAGAGGAAGAGAGAGGGAGGGGGGAATTGAGACAGAAGTGCAAACCACGGGAGCGAGACAAATTGCGAGGGAGTGAGAGAGAGAGAGAGAGAGAGAGAGAGAGAGAGAGAGAGAGAGAGAGAGAGAGAGAGAGAGAGAGAGAGGGAGGGAAAGAGAGAGAGAGAGAAAGAGACAGAAAAAAGAGAGAATAAGTCATGGCAAAAAAGTGTTCTAAAACGAAGGAATGAATAATGAATGAATTTACATAATTCTGAGCTATCTTCCACTTATACTAATTTTCTCCTTCGCTTCCGCCGTTTGCGAGTTAGAGTACGGACATAAATGTCGTCAGAGCAGTCTTAGTTTCCAACACAGCGTTCCTCTTTCATGTCGGAACTAATGTTATGTGATACATTTATTCTTCCCATGTATTACTAATAGATATGTGGATGTTTTTATCTCAAACCTCTCCATTGTTTTATACATCTTCGAAAAATCTCACAATAAGGTACCACAAGTTTATTATAGCTTGGAGAAAAGTAAGCTCCGTGAAATGTGTTTAATAAATAATCAAAATTTTCTGCGGAGATTTCATCGGTTTCTTAACTTTTATATTTTTTACCGAGTTCAAAATTTTTAATGTGAGTTCCGCACTGGTCAATACATAAATGTATGAATTTTTATTTATTTAATAGAAAACCAGGTAAATTTAGAATTTAAGTTTATTTTTATTATTTTGCAATGAATAACTTTACACTAACTCAGTTTATCTGCTGTAATTATGATTTTTTTGGTAGTTTGAAAAGCTTTATTAATAATTCTCTCTGTTTTTGCACTTCTCTTTTGATTATATTCATACTCTCAGCCACACATACCTTCACCACATCTCCCCATAACTGACTGTTCTTCAAACACTTTTCTTCCCAACTCTGTTCATCCCTTCCTCTCTCCCTTTCTTTCCTCATGTCTTTTCCTCTCTCTTTTTCTTTTTCTTTTAATTTTCCTGTCTCTCCGGCCTCTTCATTATCTCAATTATCGATAAGGATATCCTCATAGCAGCAAGAAGATTCTTGTTCCTTCCCCCCCAGCCTTCGTCTTCATCGACCTGCCTCCCCATTCTGAGGTCGTCTATTTGATTTTCTCTTCTTCAGCCACGTGTTCCTTTAAGCGTTTTCAGGAACTAATTGCGTTCTCACCTCTAAAAAACAGCTTCTTTCTAGTCGACAAAAAGACATTCCCAGTTCCTGCATCACTTAGCAAACACTTGGAAACGTGCAAGAGATGCAGGTTTCCAAGGCAAATTCCTTTCAATGTATCGGGAAGAAATTTCCTTTTTAGCTGCGCATAACTATTTAAAAGCGAAATGCTTTCTAATTCAAGAAACTTGACGTCCTGCAAGACTGAACTTCTAATTCAAGAAACTTGACGTCCTGCAAGACTGAACTTCTAATTCAAGAAACTTGACGTCCTGCAAGACTGAACTTCTAATTCAAGAAACTTGACGTCCTGCAAGACTGAACTTCTAATTCAAGAAACTTGACGTCCTGCAAGACTGAACTTCTAATTCAAGAAACTTGACGTCCTGCAAGACTGAACTTCTAATTCAAGAAACTTGACGTCCTGCAAGACTGAACTTCTAATTCAAGAAACTTGACGTCCTGCAAGACTGAACTTCTAATTCAAGAAACTTGACGTCCTGCAAGACTGAACTTCTAATTCAAGAAACTTGACGTCCTGCAAGACTGAACTTCTAATTCAAGAAACTTGACGTCCTGCAAGACTGAACTTCTAATTCAAGAAACTTGACGTCCTGCAAGACTGAACTTCTAATTCAAGAAACTTGACGTCCTGCAAGACTGAACTTCTAATTCAAGAAACTTGACGTCCTGCAAGACTGAACTTCTAATTCAAGAAACTTGACGTCCTGCAAGACTGAACTTCTAATTCAAGAAACTTGACGTCCTGCAAGACTGAACTTCTAATTCAAGAAACTTGACGTCCTGCAAGACTGAACTTCTAATTCAAGAAACTTGACGTCCTGCAAGACTGAACTTCTAATTCAAGAAACTTGACGTCCTGCAAGACTGAACTTCTAATTCAAGAAACTTGACGTCCTGCAAGACTGAACTTCTAATTCAAGAAACTTGACGTCCTGCAAGACTGAACTTCTAATTCAAGAAACTTGACGTCCTGCAAGACTGAACTTCTAATTCAAGAAACTTGACGTCCTGCAAGACTGAACTTCTAATTCAAGAAACTTGACGTCCTGCAAGACTGAACTTCTAATTCAAGAAACTTGACGTCCTGCAAGACTGAACTTCTAATTCAAGAAACTTGACGTCCTGCAAGACTGAACTTCCTATGCACATTTCTTTAGAAATATAATATTTTTTATCGCCCAGTGTGAAAATCTTAACTCATTACGATATGTGGAATCGTAGTTATGATATAACAAAAATGTTTTAAATTAATACGTGAGAAGTAGAGAAAATCGAAGAAAAAAGGCTGATAGAATACAAACAATTCAGGCAATCCTATTTCAAACTTTATTAATGTTTTTAGGAAATTTCTGATTCGCTCGAAACTGCTTTTAAAAGATGCAACTGTAGAGGAATTTAGGACTCCCCAGGGAAGAGTGTTCCACGTGTTCACTACTCTTACTGAAAGGCTATTTGATTGCATAACCGTCCTAAAACGAGGCATCACTAGTGATAATATGATCCAGTGTTATGCTGATGAGATTGGAAACGGAAGATGGATGAACGATCTAAGGGGTAACGATTTGTCACAATTTTGTAAACAGGGATAAAATCGTTTTTTCTTCTTCTTTCTCCCAATGTTTCCCAGTCCAACTCATTGACTCTTTCAGGGTAGGTCATCGCGAACCCAGTTCTTCTAAAAATATTCTTACAATTAGTAGACTTTCTCGGAACGTTCGCGAGCAAGTCTACATACCTTTTCAGATGTGGTTACCATTTTATTGAGCAGTACTCTACTTGCTGTCCGACATAACTGACGAACAACTTTTTGAAGAGTTCTACATTTTTTGCTTTGAATGGTTTCAGAATAAACGCCCATCGAGCTGTGCTTTGTTACAGATGTTCTCTATGTGTTGCTTGAAGCATAGTTGAAGCATAGCTCACTATCACATTCTAAGCAAAGGTTTCTCACAAACTATGTAGGTATTTTCCTCAAACGATAAAATACGGACTCGTGAAGCTTTTTGTAAATGTTACTCGGAAAATGTTCACTGTCAGTTTGTCAGTTTAAAACATATGCATGTCACAAAGAGTAAATTGATGTGGAATTTTATACTTAAGAAAAAGGTCTTAGAATCCGATGGGAGAAAAAAGCTGCAGGGGGCACCGTTGATGGGAAACCGAGGGAATGGACGAGAGACATCGATATTGTATGTATCATTAATTCTCGGAAGCGGAAAGCAGTTCAAACTCAATTAATTATTCAGCTTTGCGAGAATCAGATTGAGTAGAAAAACGTAATTTGGTTTAATTGTAAGAACTCAAACCAATTTCAATTGTAACTGCTACCCCTTTTTAAACTCTAATCTTACCGAATTTGTTCCTCTTCTTTTTTCTCTCTATGCTCAGCTGTCTACCTTTTATTTTTTAGTAACTGTCTCTAAATTCGCTGTCTCTCTCTGTCTCTACCCGTCCTGTCAGTCTCTGTTTCTCTGAGCTTCTTTTTCTTTGTCTTTTTTCTCTCTCTCGGTTTCTCTCTTACCCGTCGTTTCTCTATCTTCTTAGCAAACCATCAGTATAATAATCTTTATTTTTCGAAAACTCATTTAAAAGATGAGACAGTGTTTTGGTTCTTCGCTCCTCCCCCTCCTTTCATGTCATACATAACTCCCATTATATCTCACTCTCTCTTTCTATCTCTCTCTTTGATGTTTCAAGAAAGTCCTTCTTTTATCTCATCTCGTCATTTACATCGTTTTTTTCCCTTTCTCACTATGTATTTACATGTTTTCGTTTGCTTTTCAGTTGTGAGGCCTTGAAAGAGATGAAAAAGGACCTGAACGCAATGCTTATCAACGCCTTGTAGCGGTGCCTTGGCCGCTCTTTACAGTTTTGACCGAAAAAGTTGTGACATCGAGGTCGACGTTCGTCAATTCTGCATGCTTTCCTACCGGTTCAAGCAGACAACTGCATCGGTAAATACTCTCTTTTTTGAAGTAAACAGAAACTTCTAATCAATAACGAAAATACCTTTGCTTTAACCTGATACACATAATATCAGCTTTGATTAAAGCTGATACATTGTATCTTTATTGATGTATCCTTTATTCACCTTCTACAAAGTGCTCTTCTTGAATCATTTTTAAATACAACGGTTTCACGAAAATCAACTCAGCTGCGAGTGAATTATCAAGTATAATTCAGAAAGTGAAACACATTACAGCGACGGCTGAGGGAAATTCGGATGAGTAATAGTTGTTTTTCCCATAGAAACTTATTCGATTGAAGAGTTTTTGAACTAGAAAGTTATAACCATCCTTTGGAAAAAATTTCATAAATGAGCATGAAAATTTCTTTTTTAGAATTTTTTTTCCCCAAGTTGAGTGAGCGGATGAGGCGTTCTTCTTTTACATTTGATCTTTAACTACATATATTGTACCGTTCCTTCAAAATACGGTTGTTTTGATGGCGGTAATTATGATAATAAAGTTTTTGATGATAATAAAAGATATGACTTATTAATGACACGGAAACTGTATTTGATAGTACAATCGTTGAGCGCTAGTTCTCGGTAATAAAGAATTTACAGGTTTGCTACCTTCTCAGAAACCAACTAAAGCCCAAATTAGAATAAATAACTAAATTATGTTTGTTAGGTGTACCTGCTTCCGAACTGCGTATTTGAGCATTGATTGACTTTAACTGAAGCATAAGTTGAATAATTCTCCAAATGTTCTTTTGCTCATTATCATGTAGTTTGCATACGTGCTTTTCTGAATAAGACTTCACATTTCAAACATCAGCTAAGGATATGTTTTTTGTTTCATCCAAACGTTCAGCTGTTTCCCTCTACTTCATTAAATGAAACTGAAGAGGACACCTTCACAGAACCTTGTGAGATCGATTGAAGTATAAAGATGGAAGAAAGACTATAGATGAGGCGTTCATATGGGCAAGAAGCAAGGGATTCAAAGAGGGAGTAGAGGAGGAAGGGAATGATAAAGGAGAAAAGAGAGATAGAGAGAAAGGAAGAAAGAGAGAGAACGAGAAGAAGGTTGAGAGTACGAACGTTTGATGAATAAAAGAACATAATTGTTCTGAGGAGTAGCGTAGAATATCTTTTCATGAGAAAGTTTTGTTTCTTAGAAGACTCATGGATAGTCATCTTCATCTGTATTTATATGGATGGATTAGAAGATGAAATGAGAGCGGAGCGTCCGAGAAAGAAGAGGCCCGTAGATGAGAGTGACACAACGAGGGATGTTGTGTTCGTCGAAAATTACTTTTAGTAGAAAACAGGAACACAAGTTCTTTTTGGAACGACAGAAAAAAAACTTTACAAGTGAACTATCTAAAGAGTTTCAAGACTGAGCCTTTAAGTTACGAAGTCAGAAAAAGAAGTTAACCAATGGGAAGAAAAAAGGGTGTAAAAGGGTTTAATGATGTAATAAAAGATCCTGGAAATTTAAAGTAAACGGTCTCTACTGCCTGATCATAACGGTCTAGTTAGTGTAAACTTTTTTCATTTTTTAAAGAAAGTAATCTACTCTCTCATTACATTCACCGACCGTATCACGATATTTTCTACCAGACACTTTGTACCACGACATTTTTCTATTTCTTCAATTAATTTCAATGTATTTTTTCAGGCTCAGGCTCTGGTAAAAATTACCCTAACGAGGCCGTGCGGCTTCAGAACGAGACCGCATGTAAAAATTTCTCACGATATTAATGTTTTGTCGGATTCATTACAAAAATGTCGTGGGTACAAATTTTATCCAGTCGTAAAAGATCCTGGAATTCAAACTAAATGGTTTCTATCACATAAGCCGTAACTTTCTAGGAAAAGTAAACTTTTATCCTAATATTAAGCGATTTTTGATAAAAGTATTCCTCGATATGCCTTTCTTATCTGTCGAAGAGTCCCTATTTATTTACCATTCATCTTTTTGAACAATCAAAAGCTAGGTCAAGTTTAGTTCAAAATTTGGAAAACAAAAGCTTAGTTTCGCCGTAAATAATTATCAATCAAACTGCAGTAGTGCTAAAAAAGATTGGTTAATGAAACCGATTTTTCTCTTTATTAAACAATTATCAAGTTCAATAATTAATATAGGGTGTGAATCTCTCCCGGAAAAAAAACGCGTGAAACTCGCATTGCCTATTTTAGCTAATGAAAGATAAATGAAAAAAATATTCGCTCTCATCAAACCGATAAGTAAGTTAATACCTAATTCTTTTTGAAAATGCTCAAATATCGGAATTTTTCTCATTTGCCTTAATAAATTACTCGATAATTTTTTCTGATTAAATAAGTATTGCAGTGTTCTAGTCTTCCTCTTCTCATTCAATACATGAATTAACTCTTCGTATTCATTATTTTTTAATGTTTTTTGATGGCAATTTGTCTGAAGATTAGTTTTGGAGGAATCTTTTATTTCTTCATCAAAACACAATGACTACATATACGATAGTGATAGTGCTTGTATATTCTATCCCTTCATTTTTAAACTTTCATAATATACCTTGTTAACAACACTTTTGCTTTCTTTTAAACTATATTCCATTGACTTTTGTAACTAGTGATTTTTATCTTCTTTTTTTGGCGCTTTTCAGTCACAAAATTATCGAGACGATCACGCTTTTAAAGAAGTTATCACTTTTGTTACGCATATTTTCTAAACTATCTCCGAAATAAAATCTTCACTCCTTCAGTTCTATTGAACCTGCCTAGCATGAACTTTTTATCTTTTTCTCGCAATTTCAGGGGCCTCTCTCTCAAGAGAGCATCTCATCTCTAGATAAGATGATGCCTAGAAATGCTTTCTCTTGTGCTCTCAGAATTTGCAAAAAATTCCCTTTTCTACGAGTTCTCGGAGAGACCTGCCCCCCACCCCCCTAAGCCGCTGCTGCTTTTGTTCATTGAGGCTGCCGTACGTCTTCTCGACAATGTTCACTCGTAGTTTCCATCGTGCATAAAATCTGTTCTGTTTAAAATGAGCGTCCGTCTCTACTCCAGAAAGGTAGGTGCGTGCAAGAAAAAGTCCGGAACCCCTTACTCATTCTATTTGTTTTTTGAACAGGTAGCCCGTGTCTGTAGTATCTTGAACTTCAATCTCATTCACTGTCCAGAATTGAGATGAATTTTTCTAACATTAACAATACTTTTTGTAATAAGTTTTTAAATAATTTTTAATATACTAGAACTCATTTTAATCTTTTTAAGCTCTTAGAGATTGCAATTCTTTAGAGAAGAAGAAAATGCATCTCAAAGCATTGTGATCATGCACAAGTACACGCACAGAAACATTTTATAGAAAACAGTTTTTTAAAGGAAAATACAGTTTCCCACTAACTCGGCAAAAGGTTAACTGCTTATAAGACAAAAACAGTTCCGTTCGAACTTGGAATGGTACGTGCATATCGAATTGGAACACAAGAAAAAGGAAAATTATGTTTTTCTTTTTTTTTCAAAAAGCAAAAATGCGGTTTTCTTCTTCTCAAAAAGCAACATTTTTCTCAAAAAGTGGTGTGCGAATGCGGTCCCAAATTTTTTTTGCCGGCGTGTCTGGTGAAGCGACTTTTTGAGCGATAATTGTCAAGTTTTTGAATTAATCACTAAAATGCTAGAATACCACTTGAAAAGCTCGTTGATACTGCTTGGAAAAGATCCAAAGACCTTCAACCCTCAAGTTTTTTTCTTATAAGTCTATAAATACTTGAGCAATACTTGTTTCAACACTTGTGACAAACTAATAAAAATTCTTCACTTATTAATTTAAGCAACAATATTCGGTTAAATGAACTTTGCAAGAATACAAAAATGGAAAAGAAACATTCAATCTTTTAATGAAGCGTTAAAAACCATAAAAAATACTTTTCTGGTGAACGGTAAGGAGGCCGCCAATTCAGTACCTTCTTTAGTCTCACCACGAAATTCTGTGAAATGAGAACGGATAACGGTGTTTTCTTACTGATTAATCATCATTAGGCTGCGAACTGTTTTGCTCACCAACCGCTTTTAACCGTAAAAAATTAAAACTAATTTGCTCACATACAGTCAGATACATACAGGTTTTGTTTGAATTTTCCCGTGTGGAAACTTCCTGATTGGCAATAAAATGACGTATTGAGTGTCCAGATGGAGCAACTGTTGTATTTTGAAAGGTCATTTTATTGCTAGTCAGGAAGTTTCCTCACGGGGAAATTCAAACAAAACCTGTATGTATCTGACTGTATGTGAGCAAATTAGTTTCACTTTTTTACGGTTAAAAACGGTTGGTGAGCAAAACAGTTCGCAGCCTAATGATGATTGCTCCGTTTAAAGAATAGCAACATGAATAGACAATTGAATCCATTGCCATTTCACGGCGAATCGGGGTTAGACTAAAGAAGTTATGAAATTGGCGGCCCGCTTATCTTACACTATAAATTTTTTTTGTTAAATTTTAATGCTCTATGAATAATTTTCAAGAAGATTTCAAATTTTCGAGGACTTGAAAAGAACTTAGAGAAGGCATTAAATTGCGAAATTACGATTTCAGTATAACAAGCTAATGAGATTAGAGAAATTGTGAAGGTTTCTGTTAGAATCTCGAAACTTACTAGTTATTTGCTTCAAAGATTTATAGTTTTAGCTAATTCAATGCTTATTTGGAAACATTCAACCTTTTGTTTTTCTGCGTTGTTTCTTCTTTTCAATTTATTCTTTTACTTAAAAATGTATTTCGTTTTTGTGCATTTGATTTCTAACAATTAGTAATATTGCAATCTCAAACTTGAATTTTTTGCTTATTGCGGTTTTGCCCATCAATTTTAAATTGATTTATTCAGAGGCGGTAACTTATTTAATCAGAAAGCATTTGTAATCAATAAATTAAACGAAGATAGTTATAGTGCAAAAAAAAATCGTTTAAGTATGTAGAAAAATCATGAGAGGATTTCTACATGGAAAGAGAAGTCGTTCGGGACTCAATTCAGAGACGTCCAAATCGCATTTCACTTCTTCAGGGGCTCCAGTACAATGTGAACATCGACGACGGATTAGTTAGGAGATATTTGGGAGGATCGAGTCGTGGAAGCCATAGACATGCAGATAGTTCCAAAAGGGGAAGAAACACTAGTTTATGAAGGGGAGAAAATATTAGAGAGAGAAATAATAGACATGTGGTCTTTCTTTTTTCTTTTCTTTTTTCATTCTCTAGTATTTCTCTCTCTCTCTCGCTTTCTGTCTCTTGCTCTTCTGCTTTTCCACACTTTCATCAGAATAAATGAAAGGGTCAAAAGAAGAAGAGAGCTTATAAGAATCTGATGCATGAAATCATTTCTAACTCGTTTTCCTACATAATACACTTTTCCTCTGCTTCTCCGATTGGAAAATTCTCAACGGAAACGACGAAAAGGCAAAGAAAAACCCATGGAGGGCAGAGCTGAAGAGAAAGAGAGAAACGAAATTGTTCCTGCAAAGAAAAATAAAATAAAATAAACGCTCTTCACGACTATCTCATTGAGCATCTTCTCTTTCCTTTTCTATAGTCGTCTACCTCATTTTCTTGTTTCCTGAATTTCCTACATAATACACTTTTCCTACATGACTGTGTTCTTCTTACTTCTCTATCTCTATCTGTTTCTCTCTGTCAATCTTATTTCATCCTCATTCTGTTCTTTCTTCTTCAATCTCTGTCCTTTTCTCTCTGTACTCTCTCACTCAATGTTTTTCCTTCTCTCTTCTTGCCTTTATTACCAACCTCTTCTCCTCGGCATTCTAATTTTTCTTTCTAACAGCATTTTTTGTTTTTCTGGTTCTTTCAAATCAACCTCTCCTTGTATTTTCCCATCTTTTGTTCCTTCCGTTCAGTGTTCATCAATTCCTACTTTCTATGTAGTTTCTTTCCAGCTTTAATTTTAGCATTGTTCCATTTTACTTTAACTGATTTCCTCTCCTTCTTCAATCTGGCTCTCTTTTCCTCAAACTTTCACGAGTTTCTTTCTTGAAACCTTATTGTGAGCTTCTCTCTCGATACTTCACTTTTCGGGTGGCTACAGCCTATTATTCTATAGCACTTGTCCAGTGTTTTCTCTAATCAATAATCACGATACCTTGTTTAAGGTCTCACCAATTTCTATCTTCAATACTCTTGTTTGACCGTGTCATCAGTACCTAGTATCGGGACCCTTCTCTTCATGGCCCCTTTTTGCGATCTCTCTAAATAAGATTGCGTTTCATATGAATAGTTCTCATTTTTCTGTGCAATTAACATACATTTTATTGCTTTGAGGGTACTTGCAATATCGCTGATGATGCTTTAAATACAGAGAAACGTCCGAACTCACTATCTCAACACTGGCACTACTAAGATTTTCATTGATCTTATAACTCTTCACGATGCGCGTCACTCAGCATTCAACATTCAGATCTCTCTGAGACTCTCAAGACTCACTTATTTTGAGACCCTCAACACACGATTCCCTCTCTTCTCATTCTTCTCTATTCAATGTACCATGAAGCTGAGGGTTAGTTGATATCAAATGTGTCAAGAGAACTTGATGTTCCATTAGTAATGCCGCCTTGAAATATGGCTGAAGTAGCGAGAGGAGCGGACAGCCTGACATGAGATGGGTGGAGTCACTGACACCCCCCCCCCCATCCCGGCCTGAATACATACCTAATCAGGAGCAGAGTCTCGTAGAGTTTCCAGCGCGGAAAGACTCTCAACTTTTCTGCTTGTTCAGTTTCAACCGACTTTTTCGCAAGCTGAATCGTTTGCTATAATAGAAACCTAAATTATTCTCTCTTGGTAATTACACCTTGAGAGACGGGAACGTCATACAAAAAGCAGAAGCTCTTAAAAGAGAGCCAAGAAGTAGCTACAATGTAGTGGGGATAAAAGAGGAAGAGAATGAGAGAGAGAGAGAGATAGAGAGAGAGAGAGAGAGAGAGCGTAAGAGAGAGAAACATTGAGAAAGATAAAGAGAAAGATAGAAGAAGAGAGGTAGAGCAGAGAGGGAGGTAGTGCGAAAGAAAAAGAACAGAGGGTAGATAGGATGATGATGATTAGAGAGGATTATACCGAACAAAAAATGAAGAAGAAAAAAGTAATAACCCATTATTTTTCGTTGCCGATTGTTTTTAACCTAATTTCTTGGTAAAAACACTGACTTCGTACTCAATTACTTCTTCGATAGTCTTCATATGCTTTTCAAATTTTACAAATGGAACGGACATAGAGGTAGATTTTTGCTACAAATACTTGACTTATAATTGCTCAGTCAAAACTAGTTTTCTTCACAAATTATAAAAGTTTTAATATTTCTTATTCACTTGTGCAAATTAGTCTACCATTTAAGTTTATTAATCAAGAGATGACTCGTCTTTTGAGAAACTGAACTCGCCATCTCGAGAGATCCTGCATAGAGCGAGGAGTCGAGAGGATGCAGCCTGCAACAACAACGTTCTCCTCTCACCGTCCTCCCTTGAAGTTCCTCAGGACCCAAATCAGGCATTGATCGAGTCCATTGAATCAAGGAAAAAAAGCGAAAAGCCATCGGTCTCCTTTGGAGGTTTCTATTCTTCCTTTTCGTTTTGTTTATTTGCTTTTTTCAACTTCCAAAATGAATGTTTATGGTAAAGAATAACATTTGTAGTCCTTGACCTTTCTTTCTCCATATTCGATATTGTTGGCCACACATCTGAAAGATATTTCGGAATGCTATTAAGTTAAACAGCATTAATTCGAGAAATAAGTGTGAGAAAAGAAAAGAGCGAGAGAGATAAATAGAGTAAACGAAAAAGAGAAGGAAATAAAGAAAGGGGTTTCGGAAGGTTGAAAGAGAAAAAGAGAAATAAGGCTCGAAATTCAATTTGAACACTAACATTTTTTCCATGGTAAAGAAAGCCTCCGGTGATGATTTGAGACACGGTCTTCCGTTCTGGGAGATCAAGTGAGACCTACGTGAAAGTGAACATCGGAGGTAAGTCATTCTGCGTGCGGACTGAGTTATGGACGGAGCAGCGCACTCTCATGCACACATTTGTCCAAGCAAACCACGCTAGTCGTTGTCAAATCGTCAGTTTTGTTTTTGTAAGAGATAGAGCAAAAATCAACGAGGTCTCTAGAAACGTATTAATGATTATATAGTACTCAGCCCGTTTCGTATATGTATATAATATATTCTATATGTCCTCATTTAAAATGTCTCATGCTCTGTAATTGAGTCTTCTCTTCTAGTCCAAGTATTAATTATTTTTTTAATTCAATCATCCAATCATTCATTCTTCAATGATTCTATTATCGAATTAAACTGTTACACAATTATGTAAAGACTGGTTCCGAAAACATCGATTTTTTCTTCATAATTTCGCTTCATAAGTTCATAGTCATAATGCGCCCGTCGTAACTTGAAGAACTCGAAAATTCAGTACTACTCGTTTTCTCCCGTATTAAGAGCGAGAACATAGAACGTAGTTATACAGAAATGTGAAATAAGGTTTCAAAAATCTCGAAAAACGAATATGAAAAACTCAGGACATGCCACTTAATCAGCAAAATTTAAAAAAAAGAAATTGCTTAAATTGTAGGCAGACGATTACTTGGCAGAGACTGATGAATACTATTTCGAACGAAATTCAAAAGTTGTTGATCACGTCATGGACTTCTTCAACACAGGTTCTACTTTCAATAGCTTATCTGCGTGCTATTCAGAAATTCTTTCTGTAAAAAATCCTACTTTACTACGTATCAAAGTACTGTTGTGAATATGTATCTGGGCGATGGTTAAATCACATTTCTTTTCGAATATCTTTCAATGCCTTAGGATTGCGTAGCAGGTAGTTTTTTGATTGAGGCTGCAAGACAGTGTCTGCGCCAGCAAAAGATGAAGGTGTGAGCAGAGATAGAAAACTGGTGGTGTGAAGGTGAGAATAGGGTTCCCTTCTGCCAGGAAGCCTTCATCGGCCGTCCAGCGTGTGCGCCGAGAGATACAATGAGGAACTGCGCTTTTGGCGGATCCAAACGGACGAGATTTCGCCTTGCTGCTCGACGAAAAAAGCCGTCGCTGCACCCAAGAAGTTTGAGCCGGTTCCCGATGACTACGAGACAGAGTTCGATGGAGTCAGTTTGGAATAGTCTTTAGGCATAGTATATAGAAGCTCGATGTCAAGGGTATTCAGCATTTTTAAATAATTGAGAAAACCCTAATGAAAGGGAAGCAAGTTGGTGAAAAGTATCATCGTATTATTTTGTGAGCCAAGTTCAGTCATGTGGGAAAAATTAAACCAACATTTCCACAAGGGATCAGAGAACTTGAAAAATACTCTTCGTATTCTGGGATATAGGCCTACCATTGGTTCGAGATGAAAATCACCATGTTTTTAAGGTATTTCGGCTTAGTGTATGTACATATTAGACGTCTTTCATCTGTTTTTCGATGGATGCAATTTTATAGAATGCATTAAAGATGCCTATTCCTGCTATTTCTCATAAAATCAACAGAGATATTCATTTCTCTGTGATGTAAATAACACAAGTCCTACTCTGACTACTACTATGAAGATCTTATTTTAGCTTATTCACATTAAAGACGAAAATATCGAAAATCTAGAGATAGTTCTCAGTATTCCAAATTATGATCTTGAGCGTGGAACGAGATGAATCGGGAAGATTTTAAAAACGGGTTTTCAATCTAATCGCTTCCTAAATGGGGTTCAGCAGTGAACCTGATTCCTTTTTTAAGATCAGGAACGAAAGTGAGGTTTTTGGTATCAAATCGTCTCAAGAACGGGTTTTTAAAACTTTGTAGTGAATGAGTTAAAGCTTGCTTTTCATTCAAATATGATAGAGTGGGTTATCGAATGTATAAGACACGGACAATCTGGAAAAAACTAGGTACAAAGCCTTCTCGCCTTGGAAATAAGTACCTTTCTTGAAGGTTCCCTTCTCAAACTTCCGCCGTCGTCTATGGTGTCTGATGGAAGACCCTCAGTCATCGGTGCCTGCAGGCGTCTTCGCTCTGCTCTCGGTCTTCTTCGTTTTCTCAAGTGTCTTCGGCCTGATTCTCGGTTCGATGCCGGAATTCCAGCACGACAATTCTAATGCTTCCGCTTATCATAACATGCACAATCGACCTAAATCCACTTTCGAAGTTAGCACCCTGCTCTCATTCTCAGTTTTGGAAGGTGTCTGGAGGGGACTAAGAACCAAAGACTTCTAGTTTTCAGGGAGGAGGCAAGTTTGGTCAAACCAGTTTCGAAAGGAACGAAGATTTTCCCGACTTTCTGTACAAGCCGACCGATGATCCGAACACGTTCTTGGTGGTTCTGGAATACGTTTGCATCGGATGGTTCACGTTTGAGTACATTACCAGGTTAATTTCTAAACATGCGCAGCTATCAATAATATACAAATGTTTTTTGTTTGATTTTTTTCGTCTCTCCTAACCAAAAATGATACACGATTTTTGAAGAATGTCTAGTTAACGAAGCGAAGTTTCTCGAACATCTTCAGAACTTTGATGACGGAATTTGAAGGGTTGAGGACCATTACAGTGTGTTATCACGCGGTCGAGTTAATTTGAAGGGTTGAGGACCATTACAGTGTTTTATCACGCGGTCGAGTTAATTTGAAGGGTTGAGGACAATTACAGTGTTTTATCACGCGGTCGAGTTAAGACCATACGCCTACGAAGTGAAATCAATGGAAATTATGAATGAGAAAAAAGAAAGAATGTTATATCTGTTAATAAAAAGGAGTCAAGAGAATTTTTACGTAAATGAACACGAAACATGTTATAATGACAAGTGGCGATCATTTTATTTTACCTACGGCTCGAACAGGTTTCGATCTCTTTCCGTAAGACGCTCCGGAAGGCTGAGAAAAAAGACTTGACCGATCAACACATCGGTAATAACCAAAAGTACACAAAATTTCTGGAATTTATTAGAGGACTCAAATAGTTTTTGCTTTCATTATTACATATGACTGAGAAATTGATTGATTCCTGCCCATTCAGACTTCTGCTTTATCCTCTCCGGAAGGACTTTGTCTTGCGAACACTGAACTTGATTGATCTAATGACTATTCTACCATTTTATCTCGAAGTTGCTCTTCCTCTTTTCGGTGTTTATGCCAGCAAGTTCAAGGAAATAACGGGTTCGTAAACGAAATCATTCGTTCTTTTTTGTTAAAAAATTATCGAATTAATCTGCTTTCCAACTTGTTTGTAAAATGATGCTTTTCAGTTCAAAAACTCTTTTCCCGGTTTTTCACAGTAAATTTCTTCCTCTTAATCGGCTGATTACACTATTTTGCACTTCAGTACACCAATCAAAGCCGCAAACTTGGAATACTTGGATTGGTAAATGGTTTCACGTTGAAAATTTCTTAACCTCAGCGAGTATACTTTGAAGATTGAAAGTTGAATAGTTTGAATCAGCACGGAATATATTTATTGACTGATAGCCAGAATGAGATCAGGTGATTTTAACGATTGATTTTTGTGTGAACTGCACGACGTTGTAAAATAACCCGGATGTGATAACCATATTCGACTTTTTCGCTTCTTCTTCCTCCTATCGCTCTTTTCTTTGCGGAGTCAGCCTTGTTTGGATTGTTACCGCCCGCAGTTCATGGGAACTACAGCTTATCGGTAACGGTTAACAATGTGATTGGTGTCGAAGTTGGTATCATCAACAAGTCATTTTAGGTGCTTTGCTGGTGATTCGAATTTTGCGCGTCCTCAGAATGGCACGAGTATTCAAACTCGCTCGATACAGCAGCAGCTTGCAGGTATGTTCTTACTAAAACGGCACCTATTGTTTTTATTGATTTTTTTGATGAGGAATAGTTCGAGGAGCCAAAGCTTTCAGACGTTTGGTCACACTCTGCGCTCCTCAATGACAGAGCTGTCGATGCTATCTATGTTTCTTGTTACTGGTATAATCTTCTTCTCAACTGTCATGTACTACTTGGAGAAGGATGAACCATTCAGCGACTTCTATTCTATTCCGGCCGGTTGCTGGTGGTGTGTGTCAGTAATTTTAACTCTTATACATTCAAAAAGTATTAAAGACACCTATACACATTGAGTGCATGAATATTCATACTTTCCACTATGAAAGTGAGAATAGGCATGTATGTATATAAAAGTATGATTAGTCACAACCTATAATTTATACGTGCCCATTTCCATACGTAGTTTTTTATTTAGGTTTCCGCTATTCTTTTGATTATAGGTTTCAGTTACTTTTAATTATGTTGATAAGAGGTGTCAGCTATACTTTCTTCTCTCTTCATAGGAGATTTCAGTAAAATCGTATTTCGTTCATAAGAGCTTCTTTTCTTGTGACGATAGGTGTTAGACTGAGTCTTGCTGATGGAATAAATAAAAAAGATACTTTAATTCTGGTTGACATATTATAATTATCTAGGTTCTACTTGTTGATAGGAGATGACAGAATGATTTTATAGCCAAGAGGTGTCGTTTACCTAAATTTGTAATTATAGGTGAAATAATTCATTTCCTTACAATACCCTTCATTCGCACTATTTATATGAAAGCTAGTTCAGACCTTCTCAAACAAGTTAAGATATGGAATAAGTATTGTGAGAGGAAAAAACTGAAGAGAGCAGCTGACCTCTATCGCCATATTGCTTCCCTCACCAAACCTAAATCAGCTCCCCCACGCTGTTTGAAAACTGCTACTGGTTGTACTGTTGTTGATTCTCTCTCAAAATGTGATTTATTAGCTTCCGAGTTTGCATCTTCTTTCACTAAAGACGATGGCTTTCCTCCTCCAATCTACGGTGATTCTATTCCTCCCCAACCAGATGATCATTTGTTCTTGCCATGTAATGTTTACCGAGTTCTCTCCAAGCTCAAACCTACTGGTAGCGTCGGTGCGGATGGAATTCCTCAAATAGTTTTCAAAAAGTGTGCCAAATCACTCGCTCTTCTGCTCACTCACATTTTCAATTTCTCTTTATGGCTTGGTAAGACACCTTCCGTATGGAAACATTCTCTGATTACTGCTATCCCTAAGTCAGCGAAAGACTCTTCCCTACCGTCCTCGTATAGACCAATATCCATTCTCTCCCCTGCTTCTAAAGTCATGGAACGTTTGATAAGAGCTATCATCGATGAACATTTAGCGAAATTCGAATTGTTACCTCAAAATCAACATGGTTTTCGCTCCCGTGCTTCTGTTTTTACTAATCTTTTAGTCTGTGAAGACGACTGGACACAAGATATCAGTAAAGGCTTATCTATCGATGTGATTTATCTAGACTTTACCAAAGCTTTCGATACGATAAGTATACCTAAGTTATTGACAAAACTTGCACGTTTCGGTTTGTCCCTATCTCTGATGTCTTGGCTAGAATCTTTTCTTGACGGTCGAATTTTTTCTGTACGAATGGGCAAGACAATATCTGCTCCTCAACCTGTGACATCTGGCGTGCCACAGGGTTCCGTATTAGGACCACTTCTGTTTTCTCTATACATTAGCGAATTGAATTATGTGCTTAGCCCTTATCCGAATATACGCTATCAAGCATACGCTGATGACATTAAGTTATATGTATCTCACAGTGCTCACAATATAACTGAACGAACTATCGAAATGCAGAATTGTCTAGATAATGTGTACATATAATTGGTGCGTAGCCAACCATCTTTCTTTATCTTCGAACAAGACCTATCATCTACGCTTAGGCAAAACTTCTCCTCCTTTCAATTATCACCTAAATAACTGTGTTTTAAAAGTATCTACTCAAGTGAGAGACCTTGGAGTCCAACTAGTACCATCTCTTCGCAGACATGACGCGATTCTTGAACGAACTATGAAGGCTACTAAAGCGATGTATGCTATGCTCCGCTCTATAAGCATCAATGATTCCCAAGTACTTGTTAAGTGTTTCAATACATATGTTCTACCTCATCTAGAATTTGCCTCTTGTCTATGGAATCCAATATACCGGAAGGATTCTGATCTCCTAGAAAAGGTTTTGAGATCTTTCTCTAGAATACTCTTTTATCGATGTTTCCCACAGCCTGATTATCCTCTCAGCCTTCCATGTTACAGAGATCGTCTGAATCTAATCGGCCTAAGTTCTTTAGCCGAAAGAAGGGTGATTGCCGACCTTAAAATGGGTTGGAAGATCTTCAATGACAAGTCTATTATTGAAAAATCACGCATTTTCAAGAGCACCTCCTCTACCCGCACTAATATGAATGGTATTGCTATTGAATGTACTTCTTCGACGTCTAGATTCAATTGTTTCGGTTTACGTGTTTCAAGAATGTTTTACGTAATCCCGAGTGAAATACTGAATTCAAGAACAGTAGAGCAGTTTATAAATCGTCTCCGTAACGAGAATGTGATATGTGACCTGGAGAATAACTAGTAGCATTTAGATATTTGCCTTACTTTTAGATACTTGCCTTACTTTTAGATATTTGCCTTACTTTAGATATTTGCCTTACTTTTAGATATTTGCCTTACTTTAGATATTTGCCTTACTTTAGATATTTGCCTTACTTTTAGATATTTGCCTTACTTTAGATATTTGCCTTACTTCTCGCCACACTTGAATATTATTTACAATGTCTCTCACCAAAACTTTGCATTGCAAAATGTCGATAAAATATATATATATATATTTCCTATTCTTGCTAGTAGAGGTTTAAAAATACCATTTTCATATCACTGATGAAGAAAACGCTATTTTCACGTGGCTGCAATGAAATTACAGTTAATTTTATTTCTGTTGAAAGCCCTAAAATGTAATGTTTAAAAATTCATAAAGAAAAAATAAATCATATATTCACTTTAGTCAATAAAGAAGTAAATTATTGTAATCAATTGAATACAAACGATCGTTCGATGACAAACCAACAATAGCTGAAGTTCCTATTTTCAGAGTAACGATGGCGACAGTAGGCTACGGAGATGCTAAGCCAGTCACCACATGTTGGTTTCCTCTCATCTTAGCTTTAGAAAGTTTCTTTGAATCAAAGTTTGGTCCTGAGAAGAAATATCGAGTATTACTGTGGATTGCAGGCGGTAAACTAGTGGCGACGGCGACGAGCATCTGCGGAATCATCGTGCTTGCCTTCCCCATCTCCATGATTGTGGAGAAGTTCGCGTCGGCTCAACAACGATCCATTCAAGAAATGCAGATGCAGCAAGGTAATTTTCCCCCTTCATCCATCCATCACCTTGCGAGTCTCTTCTCTGCTGCGAAAAGCTTACTTCGAGTGACTTATGACTTACTTCTAGTGACTTATGACTTACTTCGAGTGACTTATGACTTACTTCGAGTAACTTATCACTATCCATGCTTCGAAATACGACTCGCTTCACGTTTTTGATTATTTCATAGTGAATTTTCGTAAGTGAATAAGCTCACTGATAAACATACACTTATTGGATAACAATCGAGAAATCAGAGCTGGAAAAGAAAAATATTATAATTCGACCTATTAGTCCTTATTCTTTACGTTTGAAAAAATAACGTCTATAGGCGTAATGAAGTTGGAAAGGCATCTATCTACTCAAGATACTGACACAAATTACAACTTCATTTTATGAATAAAATGTCAGCGAATATTCATAGCTATGAATAGGTTACAAATGAGTTCTTTCGACTATTCATACTTCCTTAGCCTTGTCTGCAGTCTTCATTCTCCACCCTCGAATGAGGAAATCAGGATGTTCCAACAGGTATCAATCCATCCAAACCTAGCACTGTCGTGACTGTATATCATTTAATCCTCTTTCTCTTTTCTTCTTTTTTGAATGAAATTTTTTCAGCCTTTTTGTTGATGATAAGCTTTCTTTTTGTTGCAATAGATTGCTATAATGTTTGAAGTTGAAAACATGGATAGCTTCAATGTTGCTTCTCTCTTTCATTGACCATTTCATTCACACTTAAAACCTTCCAACATTCTAGAAGCTTCCGTTTTTTATGAGGATCACTTTCCCCGATTAATCCACTGGCCATAATGTGCACCTAATTACCCCCATTTCTATTTCGCCTAATTTAGCAACGCTTAACTTGCATGGCAGTGGCACGCGCAGCCCCCCCCCATTAACCCTTGCTCGAGAACTCGTATCACACATTACACGTCTCTTCCCGTTCAGCTCGAGACTGTAAACTCTGACAAGCTCTCTTTTTAGCTCGAATGTCGGCGGTAGCGAACAACTGCCTACTCAAGAGGTTTCCGACGAGACGGCGTGCTTGTCGAGACCCGCTGGCTAGAAGAGAGCCACTCACTACTCATGGCTTGTCTTCCAGTCATGTCTGACTTATTATGACTATACATACTTCACTTTTGATTTTGAAGCCATTACATTCATAAACCACTTTACCGGTCGTGTTTAAGTAATAAAATCGAATAATTCTAAATATAATTACTGCTAATTTAGCAGGTGATTTGTCTGCAATCCAGGAGTATGTTTTCAATACAAAGTTACGGTAATGTGTAGTTATAAAGTGTTGAACGATTATTACAGATATTCAATCATTTATTTTTCTGACTAGCACACATTTTATGCATAAACTGATCTCATTCAACTGAACTCGTTATCTGATTACAAGCATAGACTAAGTAAACCCCTAGAAGCTAGATATATACACCGACAATGAGCAATGTACACGCCTGAGAAGACGCTTCACCATCCATTGTGAACCTTTCCCATGATCACAACAGTATGAAATGTCTTCTATCCGCTGGCAGCAGGTAGTCTAAGCCATGAAAAGAAGGATGACCGCCCTTCCTCTTCTCCTGAACAGCCCCAACTGAGTATTATACCACCTCCAGCCCTTCTTTTGATTCAGACAACGAATAGCAAATCAAAGAACAATCATATATGTCTGAGGACGTTCGAAAAGGGAGTCGAAGCTTACCGAAAGCGAATTTTTTGAAACAGAGACTTACCAAGGGCAAACTAAGTACGTTCAAAATTTTTTATATGGATGCATAGGTAAAATATTTTTTGATTTTTCCATAGGTCGATCGCAGAAGTAGGTTAAAAGTTGCACTTTTCACTTGAAGAAGCCGGTTGAGGCTTAGTTTTGGCTTATTAAACATTCTATTTATGAAGAAGGATTTTTTCTCTTGCAATTTTAGTTGTGAAAAATCTGATACATTCATTTCAAGGAAGAATGTCGATAGGTCGGTCGCCCTAGAAATTTTTTTTGCCAGTTGGCAGTTTATCTATGTATGGATGTCAACTTTTATTATTGAAAAAAAAAACAGACGCGCATCAAAGACCGAAGCAGAGGGGCGTATACAAATAGATTCTCATGTCCACTTACAGTAATACCATGTGAACGATTTGTGTCAATAGTAGAGAGAAAGAAACTAAGTTTTTATTGATCGAAGTCATGCACAAAAATATATAAAATATAGTTTAGTAGAAACTATAATAACATTTAGCACCGCTAAAATTATATACATAATCATATTGAGATTTCACTATGCTGTAAGACAAAAGAGATTCGCGGGTTACAATCGGGACACGAATACTCACCACTCTTGTAATACTGACGTATGTTTTAGAACCGGGAATTCTGAAACCCCATATTGTTAGGGAAAAAAATTTCGGAACCGGTTCTCATACTCATAATGGGTTTTCATAAATATTCAATAGAGGAAACTTTAATTTTCGTAATTATTATAAAACGAATTGTCCAATTGCTCAGCTTTGAAGTATTATCAAATAATGTCAAGGGACTCAGCTCAAAAAAGCATTCACTTTATAAGAAAGAATAATCTGATCTACATACGTTTCAAACTCAAACTACGTTTAAAATGGAACAAGACCCTTGACTGAAGCTGAGTTTTGTGGCTTTCTGAGTAAATATCACGCATTTTATCTAAGTTAGGGAAGAGCACGCTAATTCAACGTGAGCTTCTCGATAGGAGATTGTTGAATTGAGTACAAGTACATATCATCAAAATTATCACTCTCTAAACCACCAAACTTTCCACTCTCTTTGAAATAAGCTAAACCGCTTTATTTGCTGCTCGCAATATTCCTCTTTTCTTTGGAGTATTAACAATAAAAGTGAGCGGTTTCTTGTAAGCTTCTTCCCCCATCTCGATCGATACGGAGTCTCCCTTTCTTGTTAGGAGATACATATCTCCATCCCACACTACTCTCTCACAACTATCGATTGAATTCTCTGAGATCAAAGGGAACCGCCGCCTCTCGCTTACGATCGATTTGTGAGATATAGAATGGGCTTCTGCTGAGGAAGAAACAGCTCTTTGAGCGACTGAAACGGGAGGAACTACTTTCTTCAGCTCTTCTCAGCTTTTACATGCTATTTGCACTATGTGAGAGTCTCATGACTGAATCCTCTTAATGGCGTTTCTTACAACCCGCGTAATTTTTTTCGAGCGCATAGATTTTTAAAATTTCCGAAAATTTGAACTTTTCTTCCGCTATGTCTCAAAAGTTTCCCAGTTAAAAACCGGAAAAGTTTTTCAAGTGCATAGATTTGAATTTTTTACGGATCTTTTGGAGAGCGCATAGATTTTTTCCACCCGCACTGCGGGTGAGAGATTCCCCCTGATTCTCTTGATTAAAATGCTAAAGAAGAAGCCGCTGTGTAAGCGAAACGTAAGAACACAAAAGCTAGGAAAAATCAGTATGAGGAAATCAAAATGAAAGACAAAATAAAGATGCAGATCTCGATAAAAAAACAGCCCTACATTTATGAAGATCCAATAAAATTAACACTTTAGAAAAAGGCCTGAGTTCACATCGAAAAAGAACGTTTTACGGTTGTATTTTTGAAAGCTTCAAACATAGGTGTCTAAGCTTTGTTGTTACAAGGTTTAAAATGAGAGGTAAACCGAGAAACAAATGTGAAGCCAACGCGCCAGTAAGATGCTTTTCCAAAGCTTCGACCAGATCGACCACATTTCGAACCTTTCTCTGACGTTGACTTGGATTCTGAAGAAGCAGAAGAGGAAGGAGCTGTCGTTGGTTTGGATTCTGCCGGTATCGGTTGACTGCTAGGTGAAGAATCGAAGTTGTCTTTCTGCTCTTGCGACTCTGGCAGAGGAGGCAACTGTAATCAATATGACTATAAACATTTTTATTTGGTTTTCTATTGTTTAATTCTAAGTTATTATTTTTAATTATACTCGTTTCTTTTCTCTCTGGGCACTCACTGATGAGCCCCACCCAGAGAGAGCAGAAGTCTGTCTGAGTTGGGGCGAAACAGACTTCTGCTACATTATAGTCTTAGCAGTGATATAATAATTTTAAATTATATTTATCACATCTTTTACCATTTTCCTATAATAATGTCAGATTATTTAATTTCGACCCCTTCTACCCTCTAGTAACTGTCGCAGATGCTAGTTTTTCGGGTCTCTAACTCAAAACTATCACTAGGTGATAGCGTAAGCACAGGTTAACTGCCAACTGGCAAAACAAATTTTTAGGCAAAAAATTGTATATCTCCAATCGAAAATGTCAGCGACTCACGAGAACGACGATGATGATGATCGTTTTAATTGTTTACTATGTAAACTATGTTCGCCAACTCGCCTACAAGATGACCATTTCGCCCAAGGGGCAACAACAACAACTTAAGATCTCTCTCAAAAGTCGGCCGTTTCTGACAATTAATCTTATGGAACACAACGATTATTTTGTGATACACAGCCTGATTTGTGTTATATAAAGCGGGTTGGTTCCAGGGGTTGAATAGCCATGTCAGACCTTCTGTCGGCGGGCCTCTGTTGTTTTTTTTATTATAAGAGGGAACCCTTATGTTGACATTTTTTTCTGCTTTTGGCGGGCGTCTGTACCTTTTCCTTGCACACTGAAAAACCCCTGGTGGTTTCGTGCCATTTACAGTAACGATTTTTGTATCCAGGGGCTAAATAGTGACCGGATCGGTCACGTCGGCGGATACATGTAAACATATTATTGTCAAAAAACTCCCTCTCTTTTCTTACCCTTTTCCTTCATACCCTCTTCTTTTTTCCTCTAAACTTTGAGCGGCGGATACATGTAAACCCAAATTGGGCGGCTCCATTTAACTCCTGAGGCCGTATGCATGGAGCAATCCAAAAGGATTAGAGCTTGGATTAGCAGTTATCCAAATACATTTCACTAATCCGGTATGCATGGAAGCTATAATACTTTTGGATTAGAGACAATCCGACAAATTTTTTAAAAACTTTTTTGGATTTTGTAATCCTTGGATTTGCATAATCCAGATTGTTATAATCTGTTTTCCATGCATACGGCCTCTGTTTGTATCACTATTCTAAAATTATGTGTTTTTAATGAACAAAATCAAAACAGAATTATATGTTAAAAAATTCTATGTTGAGTAAACGCCTCGTAAAAGCGCTTAAAACGCATTTTTCAGTAAAAACCTTCCAGAGGAGCTTTTTTGGAACAAAAGGTGATTTGATAAATTCGACGCATAGGTCACCAGCATTGTTGGTTTTGAGCAGTGGAATCTGAGGTAGTGACATGCTATCCCTTCTCCGCTCTTTACCTTTAGAACGCTTCTTATTCTACCAGACTCCCCCGTCCGAAGATTGATTGTTCTTTTTTAAATTTTAAACAATTATACTACGCCTTTGGTGAACTATGATTTGACGGATTTAAAAAAAAAAACTAACATCGCTTTACAGAAAAAACCGAGTATCGATTTTTATATATGGCCTACACTGACTTTAAACTTAGCATTGAGAAGAGCCTCTTCTAGCCGTGTCACTCGAGCAAACAACCTTTCTTTTTCCCGTTCTTCCGCTTTTTTGTAGACTTCAAAAGCTTCAGCCTGGAGAAACCTATATTAATATTTGAATCTCATTGATCTACATAGAAACATTTCTATGTTTTAGATATGATGCAAAACATTCTACTTGTAGGCTTTTTCAAGTATAGGTCACCTGCACTGTTGAGAATCTAGAAAAACGAACGATCTTTGAGCGAGGAAGTATAGAATGACAAGCTCACCTTAGCTCGATTCCTATTATTCTAGACTTCTCCACTCGAAGATTTTTTTCTCTATTTTTCCAAGTTCTTAACAATTACAAGTTACCTTCGACGAATAATTTTTTCTATTTAAGTCATGCTGCGTTGAAGATGCATGTGAACTTTGTTTAGCTATCATTTTTACTTGCTCTTGCTTTTTTACTTGAACATGACACAATTTTTTGAAGAAGAAAAAATTGTCCATCGTTTAAAAAAATAGCTAACCTTTAGTGTTTCTGGTGTAGTGTATTTAGTGTATGCGTAATAAGAGGACAGCACGCCCACGGAGTAGGTAAATAGAACCACTTGTTGAACAAAATCAGATGCCTGAAAGACGAATCGATTGGTAATTTAAGTAAATGGTGACTGTATTTGACCGCTCGGAAAGAGTCACAAGTATTTCAACAGCTGAAACCAGATGTCAGATTAGCTAATCGGAACGAGTTGCATGAATTTGAGTAACTTTTATACTTACTACAGCTTCGCTAACAACAGAGGCAGAATTGACAGAAGCGTCCGAAAAATTCGAGGATCTGACTGACTTGTTCCAACGCCACCGCCTCCGAAACTTGTGTCAGGGTAGTTGGAGACCCCAAACCCAGGCCTTTCATCTTTAAGCGAGTGGTCAAATGCACAATACCTCAAAAACCAGTCAAATAAATATTTTTAGTCACCAAAGGTAAAAATTTCATGCAATTGAATTTGAACGATGGGAAAACGAAAGAAACTTTAACTTATGGATTTGAACTGATATGTGTATTTCATATATATATATATATATATATATATATATATATATATATATATATATATATATATATATATATATATATATATATATATAGTATATATACTGTACAAGTTGAGTTTTAAAGCACTTAGATCATTTAAAAGGTTTTGTACAACTGAGATGCCAAAGAAACTTTTTTATTCGGAGGATGGATTAAAAGAAACTTTTTCCTATAGGGATGAGAACGCGGTTCCTGAATACTGGGTGGTTCTTTCCATATGAAAGGATCGCATCTGCTACAGGCTTCGACACCTTGTAAAAGTCATCATGATGGCAAGATACCCAATATCTGACTGCAAAAATTTAAAGAATTACGGTAACCTGACGCACGGCGATCATGACAACTTGGACCATTGGTAGACCCATTTTAGAGTAACTGAGCAAGTTCAGCCGTAATTAATTACATCAGCATCAAGACCTCTGCACAATCAGAAAACTTATACTTGTGAAATTGTGCAGTCCGACATTATCGGTCGGGCCCATCGGCTGGATAGGCTCATTTTACTGTAACTTTACAAATGTTTCATACATTTGTATTTATTTTTAAATTATCTTTATTTTTAATCGTTTTTTTATTATTTCATTTATAATTTTCTTTTTATGATACGGTCTCGTTAGCGTAAACTTTTACTAACCCTAAGCGTTTTAATGTAAAATTAATGTTTTAATGTAGGAATAATTTTAATATAAAAATAGAAAGGTCAAAACAAAAACGAAAAACATTATTTGAACAACATGTTGCAAAATGGATATAAACGTGGGGGTTCGAACTCTTACCGAACTATTCACAGTTCATCCTTACACTGCATGTTAAAAAACTGAACCATAAGGAAAGATATACACTAAAATGAGGAGATATAGCCGATGGACCCGATCATGTCGGAAAACAAAATTCCACAGGTAAAACTAATTGTATAATTGAGCAGATTTTTAGTGTTTTTCAACCGTCTTTTCGATCTTTAACAACTTGTACACTCTACCTTATGAATTTCATTTCACTATAAAAGCACCGAAAGTAACTACTTTCTGTGAATTAGAAATTTTCCTGTCACCCTGAATCGGTATCAGGCAATTACCAAAGTGAGGCATGAGGCATCAGGACGCCGAGGACGTGAGGCCGTTTGTTGTATTTACCAACACTGAAAGTTTGTTTTTTGTTTGTACCAACACTAAAAGTGTTTGTACCAACACTGAAAGAAGTGTTTGTACTAAAAGTGTGTTGAGTGTGTTGCTTGTTGGTACAAACAACAAACGGCCTCACATCCTCGTCGTCCTCATGCCTCATGCCTCACTTTGGTAATTGCTTCGGTATCACGACACTTCGTACCGCAATATTTCGTTCCCGTGACACCGTATCATCTACACGTCGTACCCGCGGGATCACCGACACTTCGTATTATCGACACTTTGTACCCGACTTTTCGTACCTCGAAATTTCGTACCCGCGACACTTCGTACCCGACACTTCGTACCGCGACACTTCTTACCATCGACACTTCGTATGAGCGACTTTTTGTACCCAAAACTTCGTACCGCGACACTTCGTATCCCGACACTTTGTACCCACGTTAATACGACACTTCGTACCGCGACACTTCGTATCCCGACACTTTGTACCCACGTTAATACGACACTTCGTACCCCGAAACTTTGTACCCACGTTAATATGACACTTTGCACCCCGAAACTTCGTACACACGTTAATACGACACTTTGCAGCCCGAAACTTCGTACACACGTTAATACGACACTTTGCACCCCGAAACTTCGTACAGACGTTAATACGACACTTTGCACCGCGAAACTTCGTACACACGTTAATACGACACTTTGCACCCCCGAAACTTCGTACACTTTTACTTTGTGTGATAGGGCGCTCGTGGGCTTTAAACGCTTCGGTTTTAATTTTTTTCTCATAGAGTTTTACTTTTTTACTTCGTGTGGTAAAGGAAATTTTGGGGAAAGGAAAGGGGGAGGGGGGAGGGGGTTTACCTAAGCAGGAAAGGGAGGAGGGGCCCTAAAGGGGGAAGGGGGGAGGAAGAGGGCCCTACCTAAGCAAGGGGGTAGGGGTCATAGGGGGGAAGGGGGAGGGGTAAGGGGGGGACCTGAAGGGGGGAAGGGGGGGCCCTAAGGAGAAAGGGGGGAAGGGAGTTTTCATGAATAAAATCTCTTACTGAGAAAAAAAAAAATTTTTTTGACTTTGGGGGTGACTGAAACTGCAGTTGAGCCAAAAAATTTTTTTTGAGAAAATGATGAAAAAAAATTTTTTTTTCAAGAACCAGGAACCAGAGTCCCTGATGCTCAAAATGAACATCTATGAAAAAAATTGAAATCGAAGCGTTTAAAGCCCACGAGCGCCCTACCACACGAAGTAAAAAAGGGCCCGAAGTGTCGGGGTGCAAAGTGTCGTATTAACGTGTGTACGAAGTTTCGGGTTGCAAAGTGTCGTATTAACGTGGGTACGAAGTTTGGGGGTGCAAAGTGTCGTATTAACGTGTGTACAAAGTTTCGTGGTGCAAAGTGTCGTATTAACGTGTGTACGAAGTTTCGGGGTGCAAAGTTCTCATTGAATGATCTCCGTTCTCATTGAATGATCTCCGTTCTCCTTGAATGATCTCCGTTCATTGAATGATCTCCGTTCTCTATGAGTGGTGACCCTTCCCGAGCTCTGCCAATTGATGGCAAATCTTCTCCTAATCTTTGCAACCTCCCCATTCCCACAGTCTCTCTTCCGTTCATCGATAGTCTTGTCCGAGAAACGCTGACAAAAGTTATGCAGCCGCTTCAACAGATGATACTTGCTCAGTCCCAACAGATTTCTGACATGAACAAAGTAATTCTGGACCAGTCACAGCAACTTCTACGGATTAGTGAAGAAATGCAATCCATAAAGTCATCTGTCTCTCCGGCCACACTTAGACCCCACTTGTATTCAACTATCGTCGAATCCACTTATCGAGACAAGGATATGCTCATAGGAAAAGGTAAACGAGCTGTTATTATCGGACTTCCAGAAGGCAAGTCAGAGGATGATACGTGTTGCAAAGACAAAGATCTTATCTCACGTCTTATCATCAGACTCAATTCAGCGGACCTTATCGACGACCTAGAGAAGGGTAATATCAATCAATATCAATCATCATCGTCACCCAATTGATCGCCCACTTCTCTCTGCTCCTCATGGCCGTCCCATGAAAATTGAGTTCTCTTCGCTTGGAAAGCGTAACCTTTTTCTGGAACTTTGCAGAAAGGCGAAACACCCTTTTCCTAAAGGATGTTACTCCCGAGCTGACCTCTCGCCGGCAGAGCTTCAAGCCGAGAGAGACTGCATCCGAATATCCACTAACCCATCTTTTCCCTCTGCCAAAGTGGTCGACGCTCACCTAATCCCTGCCTTTCCTCGTTTTGCCCAGTCTTACAAACGAGTACCCTATCGACCAATTTCCCCTCCTCCCGCCTCTTCGTCACTATCCCCCTTAGCCAGTTCAACTCAACACTCCCAAATGCCATCGTCTTCGCTGGTGAACTCTGGGGCCCGGTCGACATCTACATTCGAGGCTTCTTCAACTGACTTTCCTTCTCTGGCGGAAAGCTCCGTGAAGCCGCAACAAGTCAGAAGCAGACGCAATACCAGAAACGCCGAAGAATCTACCTCATGCCTCAGAAAGTCAGACGAATTTGTTTCCAGAAGAAGAAATGTTAGGAAAAACTCTCGTTATTCACCATAGGATAAGTCGGATAAAAGAGCTAGAGAAGAAGTAATCAAATGCTTGTATTTCAACTGTAGATCAGTGATGAATAAGCTATATGATCTTTATTTTCTTCTTCGTTGCTGTAAATATCACATTCTCTTACTATCTGAGACATTGATGCACAGTGAGCTTCCCGACTCCATTCTAACCGATAGTTTACCCTTCACGGTATTCAGAGGTGACAGATTGGCACAAAGAGGAGGAGGCGTAGCCATTCTAGTAGATAATTCCATCTCCTCATCTTTAGTTGTTCAATATAGCAAGGCTCAGTGCGAGGGGTTAGTAATAGACATTTATCCTAACACATCTTTCTCGTTTGCTTTCTCGGCCATTAGACTGATTAATATATATCGATCTCCTTGCTGTGGAGTAGAAAATACAAAGGATCTCTGCACGTTTATCACCTCTCATGTTACTGAAGTATTTCCCACCATTCTGTGCGGAGACATGAACCTCCCCAAGATAGACTGGGCAAATCTCACCGCTCCCAATACATGTAGTATGTCTCTTGCATTCTTAAACATGACATGCGACAACAATCTAAAACAACTCGTACTTTCTCCCACTAGACTTCAAAATACACTCGATTGCCTGCTCTGTAATTCAAATATCATAAAAGACTGTATTGTCAGGCCTCCCTTCTCCACCAGCGATCATGCCTCAATATACTTTGAAATCAGAGATAGAGCCAAGCGTATTATCACAAGCACCAGCTCATCGTTAGACTGGAAAAAGGCAGATTGGGAAATAATCAACTCAGACCTCTTTAGTATCGACTGGACTTACATGCTCTCAAACCTAACTATTGACGAAAGTGTCGATAAATTAACCAACATCATCCAATTCATAATGGATAATAGGATTCCTAAAAATAAGAATGTCAAAACACATTTGAAATATCCCCCCAAGATAAGAAGATTATATAGCTTCCTACAGAGAAGTAACAAACGCAACCCTCTCTCCATTACGTCATTACGCACATCCAAGAAACTTCACAAAGAACTAGTCAAATTCGAGGTTCTTAGGGAAGACAAGCTTAAGTTCCCGAGAAACTATAAGGTATTCTTCAGAACTATATCCAACCGCATTAAAAGCAACACATCTATTCCTGCTCTCATAGTGAACAATAAACCAACTACTATCCCCTTCGAACAAGCAACTCACTTCGCCGAGTATTTTGATAAGTTACAACCCTTACCAATCAGTGGACCCCTTCAAATCTCTCGCCCGAATTTTCACCTCGACCACATTAATGATATCTCCCCTTTTGAGGTGAACTCCATCCTGAAACGAATAGCTCCGAAACTGAACTCTTCCCCTGACTTTATTCCAAGTAGACTACTCAAAAATTGTCTGGACTCACTGGCCATACCTCTCTCCATCATTTTCACCAACTCACTAACCTTAGGGCACTACCCTCTGGCCTGGAAAAAAGGAATAATCAAACCAGTTCATAAAAAAGGGCCCCACTCTCAGATCGAAAATTATCGTCCTATCACTATGGTGTGCTCTATGTCAAAGGTTTTCGAGAGACTGATCTTCAATATAACTTATCAATATCTGGAAACCAATGGCATACTACATTCCAAACAACATGGTTTCCGTCGGAGACGGTCCACGGTAACATCCATGGTAGAGGCTCATTCCATTTACCTCACGCTTCAGAATAAAAAAATAGACTTTGACATCTGTCTAGTCGACTTTTCACGGGCTTTCGACTCTGTAAACATAAGATTTCTTGTTCACAAACTTGAAAAAGTGGGAATAACGGGCAACCTCCTCTATCTTATCCGTTCTTTTCTCACGAGCAGGTCCTCGAAAGTCTCAATCGGAGATACATTATCAGGCCCTAAAGTATACAACAGTGGTGTTCCCCTGGGGAGTTGCCTTGGACCCCTCCTCTTTTCAATATTTATAAATGATATCATGGAGCACATAGAGCCAGATGTCCATGGTTTTCTATATGCCGATGACCTCAAAATTTTTTCCAAAAAAAGACTCTCTTCAGAAAAGTCTGGATTCCATTTCCGATTACTCACTGACCTGGGGACTTGTGATATCAACTCAAAAATGCTTTATCATGCACTGTGGTCCTAGGAATCCAAAAGTAACATATAACCTAGAAGACAATATCATACCAACTACTTCATTAGTGAAAGATCTTGGCATTACATTTCAGGAAGATATCACATTCTCTAAACATATTGAACTAACCTCCCTAAAGTCCCAAAAATGTATAAACATGATCTTCAGAGCCTTTAAAACCAAATCAATTAAAGTTCTGCTCAGAATATACACCACATACATAAGACCCCTTATTGAATATGGGAGTGAGGTATGGTCCCCAGTAACAATCGGTCTCGTTAACTGCATAGAAAAAGTGCAAAGATCATTTAAACGAAGGTTACTACAAAGGGCCGGATTACCCAAAATGAGTTATGTTGCTAGACTGAATTTTCTTTCCATCTCCTCGCTTGAATATAGAAGAAATGTGGCCGATCTTGTGTTCATCCATAAATGTCTGCACGGAGATATTCAAGTAGATTACTCAAATATGTTTAAACTTTGCCCATCGCCTTATTCGCTGAGAGAATCGAATAACTACAGAATATGCTTGCCGTGTAAATATCAAAGCAGAACAAGCACTTGTGCCTCAAGAATGATTAATGTCTGGAATAAGTTACCTTGTTCTTTGGTTTCTACAAGCTCTTCTAGCATTTTTAGAAATGAACTTATCAAGCTTGATTGTGAGACCATTGTCACCAACTCTAGAATACATTTTTAATTCAAGTGCTTTGTTTCTTCAAATGTTTTGTTTTTGTTTCTCCTCTCTTTTTCCATTATATTTGTGTTCTCGGTTAGCTCTCGAATGATAAAGAGTGAGTTGAATTTTTGGAATTTCAGTTATTATTGCGGATGAATAGTTCTTAATTGCTGATGAATAGTTCATAACTGAAGATACAAGCTTTACTTTCTTTGCTTTTTTGTGTGCTTTCCTATTTTCCTAAAATGAAATGTTCCTCATTGTTCTTGGCATATTTAGATCTCACTTTCCATAACCTTCACTGAATTCACTTTTCTTGTGACAGTGTCATCTGTTTTGTCACTTAACATTATGTTTTGTTTCAAGCGGAATAAAGAATTGAAAAAAAGTGTCGTATTAACGTGAGTACAAAGAAGTGTCATATTAACGTGTGTACGAAGTTTCGGGGTGCAAAATGTCGTATTAACGTGTGTACGAAGTTTCGGGGTGCAAAGTGTCGTATTAACGTGGGTACCAAAGTTCTGGTGTGCAAAGTGTCATATTAACGTGGGTACAAAGTGTCGAGATACGAAGTGTCGCGGGTACGAAATGTCGAGGGTACGAAGTGTCGTGATACCGTACCCGCGACACTTCGTATTATCAAGACTTTTTACCGCGACACTTTGTATTCAACATTTTCTTCTTGTTAGGTCACTGTCTCTTTAAATTCTCAAACGAAGATCAGGGGTGTTCTGGCAAAACAGATTCTCATATTTGAAGTCGTGCAGACATTGTCTAAAAGAAAATTTTAGCTTGTTTTCTAATTACATATATATAATGGTCTGACGAGACGAACGCTTCATCTTTGGTTTGCATAACTTTTGTGCGATTGCAGTTCCTTGGACCTTAAAACAGTTAGCGTAGCAGCTCAAAAATCATAAAATTTTGCTTGGTGAACGTTTCTTTAATTTAAGTAGACGCTTCTATTAATATGGTGGAAGTTTCCCGAAAATAAATTCAAGTTTTTCGAATTATTTAGGCATGTTTATCGAATTAGGTAGGTGTTCATTGTTTCATCATTTCATTCATTCATTCATTCTTTAATCCATTTTTGCATGTCAGGGTAACAATACAAAGTGGATGATTGTCACGGATGTGAGTTCAATTTATAATAAGGCAAAGAGTTAAAAATTATGATGATAATCATTGAGGATACATTGTTTCATAGCCTTATACGAGAATTAAGCACTATTTTAGTTGAGGGGAGAAGTAATAGAGAATTTTTGAAGGCTTGACTTGAAAATTTATAGACTAGTTCATTCGGTAGGCTATTTCAAATCATTTGATCAAATTTATAGAACCTTCGATACGTTTTTTTGAGAAAACAAATAGCAAGTTCATTAAAATTGGCCTTCTGAAACAGCAAAGTTATTTAAGTCTAAAATTACATTTGAAAACACGTTAAATGTGTTCACCCAAAACAGCATAATCATTCAAATCTTTAAAAAAAAACAAGAAGAAAAATCATGGGTACAAAGTGTCGCGGTACGAATTCTTTGGGTAAAAATTTTCGCTCATACGGGCTATTACATACTAAACCACACCCCTCACGCCCTTACGCCCGTTAGTTACTAATCCACGCCACTGCGCGAGGAAATTCTTAACTTCGCCCCATGCGCTTTATTTAGTTTTCCTGTTTTTTTTCTGCTTAGGCTTAGGCAAAAGTTTACGCTAACGAGGCCGTACGGCTTAGGCAAACGAGACCGTATCAAAAAATAGACAAAATATGTCAAACACTCTTTCTCTCTTTCCCGCGCACTGGCGTGAATTAGTAATGAACGGGCGTGAGGGGCGTGGTTTAGTAATGGCCCTTATACGAAGTGTCGTAGGTACGAAGTGTCGGTGATCCTCCTGAATCGGAAACCTACGACCTTTGTTAGTGAATCGCAGAAAAAATTGATAAATGCTTTTGTTGTTTTTATAGTGGAAGAAAAATTGGCCGTTACTTAAGCACGCCACTAACGCCATTCCCGCTAGTTCATTACTAATGCACGCCACAGCGCGGGAGAGAGAGAGAAAGTGTTTGACGCATTATTATGTATATTTTTTGATACGGTCTGATTAGCCTAAGCCGTACGGCCTCGTTAGCGTAGACTTTCGCCTAAGCCTAAGCAGAAAAAAACATGAAAAACTAAATGAAGCGCATGGGGCGAAGTTACGAATTTTCCCGTGCAGTGGCGTGCATTAGTAATGAACTGGCGTGATTGGCGTGGGTGGCGTGCTTTAGTAAAAGCCGGAAATTTAAGTGTAAGGGCGATGCTGGAGTATAGTGGTCCCGTCGAATTCGCATTGTTTTTGCATCAAACTTTGTCTAGGGTTACTTTACGAGCTAAAAACGATTCTTTGAAGTGCTAAGCTGTATCTGAAGTGTTTAAGTATGTAAAAAAAATCATTTTATATGACTATTTTGACCCATTTTTTTGCGGGCTAGTTTAAGTGAAAAATAGTCTGTTTTGAAATGAATATTATAGAAATTTTCCTGTGTTTTCCTTGAGTAAACAGGCGTTCAAAATGATCATATAGGCAATCAGATCTAAGGCAATTGCCAAGCATTTTACTATTTCTTTTGATGAAAAAACACTCGATGTGTACGTTTAAAAAAATATTCACTTAAGAGTGTCTCAAGTTTTGGAGAGCTGTAAGCAATTTTAAAAAACACTTGAAAGTTTTTTCTCGAACGCTTTTGCTCAGAGATGAAACGATATTGGCTTCTTACCCTTGTTTAGGCAGGAGCTTATCTTCAAACTTTTTTTCTTCAAAAGTTTACAATAGCAGCTTTTTTTGAAAAATCAAGGTTCAAGGGTGATTCGTCGTGGTTGTCATGTTGTGACTCGAAACGGCATTCTTAACCAGCACTGCGTTATCTAAACATCGTGTTTCGATTTTTTGGAGAAGTTTTTAAATTTTATTATCTTCAGCCAACTTTCGATATCGACTCACGTGAAGAGAAATATGTCGTCAAGAATGCGAAGAGAGCATACAGCATGGTTGCTCCCAGAAGATCGGCTAATCCTACAAATATCCGCTTCAGCAGTGATTTAAAAGATAACTATGTAAACGAAGCTTAAACACCTAAGTGCTTCTACTCTTAAGTAGAAATTCCCTTATAACGGCTCAATTCAACAACAAAAAAATTTGGCTTAATGATAATACCTTGAAGTATCGTTTTAAACGAGTTCGATATTCACTTTCCTAAATTTTATTTTCACTCCACTCACACGGAATAAAATCTCAAGATTGAGCTTCAAAATCTCTTGTTTGATGTAGTCGTTCAGTTATCATTTACATCTTGACATGGAGCCTCTGATATTTAGTTCATACTTAGCTACTGCTGCTTCTGGAAAGAGGGGATGGGTATGGGCGATATCTAGAAGGGAATGAAGTTTAACCTACTGGCATAGAGTCTGTGTAACACGTAGCGGAGCGGTTTTCCACTTGCTGTCTGGTAACAAAGGTGATTAGAAAAATTGGGACGAAAGTGAGTGAGCTCACCGGTGAGAATGGGTATCGCGTGTCGATCTGGATCGGCGCCCATTCTCCATAGCACGTGCACCAAGAGCTGACAAGTGTAGAGGAGTATGGCGAGCTTTCAAACGAGTACATCTATTCGTATTCCTTTGCTTATTCCATCGCGGGATACAGAAAAACAATATGAGGAGCAGATAAGAGCACAGGGAAGACTATTTTTGCACAGAAGTTATAAACAAGACCTCTCTCTTTGTACTGAAGCTCAAAATACAAGCTAATGGGGCAAATACCTATATCAGTGTTCAGAAGAGACGTTCTTAAAGTTATTTCGAGTGAATTAAGGTGAAATACATGAACTTGCGTGACGAATAAATAGGCGATGATGAATAGGGCAGAGAAGGGGGGCCGATTGACAACCGCAGAAGTCAATTGTTCGACTCCTATCACCAGTAATACGAACGTCACCTTAGTCGAGTATTTTTGCTATAAGTTGCAGAACTCAATATATTAAATGTACTTTCGAATTCTTACACCTTATCAGAATAATCGGGAAAGTTGTGAGAAACAGTAAAGAATTACTCGAGTTTTCTCTTCGGAAATAAGGTGCTGAAAAAATCCATATGGGAAACAATGCTAGACGCTTGGAAAACCCTTTCAAGCATGAAATTGGAATCAATAATTTCAGTTGATTATTTACTTTTAATCAACTGACTTGAAAGGGGAAGTATGTTATCTGGAAGAACCTCCAGGTTAGTGCGTTTTCGTCTGCAAACCAATGTCATGAATTGAAAAGTGCATTGATCAAAATTGAAAGGGGCAAAGCATCTTAACTGAAAATACTCGTCTTCGGGCTCACGTACGTTCTCAAATAGTTTTATCTCTGAGATTGAATTATTCAGAGGGTCTTTTTCATATTATTACATGTGAACGAAATTATAAGAAAAAATAGCTAACATTTTTGAAGATTCTGGTTTTAAAAATTGAAATTAGCAGTCTTAACTGAATGTTTTTCACGTTATTTTTATTTCCTCTTCCCTGCACCAGAAGGTTTTTGAGTTATTGAATCAAAAAAAATGGCTAAGAAACGACTTCTCGGGACTTGAAAATCTTCAAACCAGGACTAAGAAAAGCTCTGATCGGATGAGCATACTGTAGCAGGCTTTCGCCGACTGGTAACTCTTTCAGGGACTGATGGAGGTGAAGGGAAGTACTCATACGGGAAGCTTGCACCGCACAGCGGTTTCCCGCCATTCCTGGAATCATCTCCGTCTTTGCTCTGTGGTGAGATCCTTATCGCGTTCTGGTGCCCTTAGAGATGTAATCAAAGGTAACCAGCAACGATGGGATGAAAGAGAGTGATGTGAGGGAACCGATGTAGAGACAATTCGAGCACGCTCCCTGCTCCACTTCAATAATCCAATTGATTGAGGTTCACAGAAAAAACGAAAAATTTTGAATTTCAACGAGAATTGCCGAAAAGAGAAAAGAAATATTTACCCACTGAGAAGAACTCCAATCGAAAGAGGACCCCATCCATATTTTGATGCCTTCGCTGTTTCTTCCTGAGTTTGATTTCAGAATTTCTTCTGTGAGCATGAAAAGTTTGAGATTTCTTTTTCAATGTTCTAATTTGTCTGTTAAAAACTGCCTCAACAAAACGCCTTCACTTTAAAATGTTGCTTCGACAAACGCGATGTAGATCAATCTCTAAGAAATTTGCTGAAAGAGAACTTTAACATTATTATATAATTCACTTCAGAACTCGTAGTCTTCATGCAGAATGCGACGCGACATATACTGCGAGGTAATCATGACTATTTCTTGCACACACACACATTTCTGTGAAAGCATTTGAAACTGTACTCACTGTTCTTTCTGGATGTCATAAGCAGATGAAAGGTGAGATACACTCATCCCGGCGTTTCTTCCAACCATGATCTTAAAACTGACATGGCAGCAAGCGAAGATGAACCAGACAGGCAGCAGACCGAGCACAACGGCGATCAGTGCAGCCTGCATCACCAACCAGCTGTGCAACAAAAGACTGCTCATCCTGATCTGCAAACAAGTCAATCTCTAGAGACTAGAAACATTATGAAAAAGGCTATTCGCCTCAACATTAGACTTAGGACAGACTCATAACTCTTTAAAAATAAACCTCACCAGAAGACGCAAACAAACTTGCAACATGCGCCAAAATATATTATATTTGTGACTTTTGATCCATCTTCACTTATTATTGTATAAATGATATGGTTTTAATCATTTTTTTTCTGGTTAAGAAATCCAAATACTTTCTTTTAGTTATAAACGGAGTCATTTGAAGTCAGATCAGAAAATTGATTGAAAGCCGGAGGCTTAAAAAGAAAAAAAATGATCTGAACCATGACAGCCAAAAGAAACAGATCACTTAGGCTGGAAGCAAATGGAGTCATCACGTTGTCTGGATTGCAACTGAAAATGCTGAATAGCTGATAAAATTTAAATTTAGCAAACGATTACGAAGCCACTTCTTTTATGCTTCAGTCACCTAAACGGGTGTATTTTTAGACCATATCGCTGAAAGCTTGCGTAAATGAAGAAGTCCAATCTTGGAAAAGAGCAACTCCTTTTTGAGTGTGAGGATGTCTTAAATAATGATGAGCAAACTGCGATGAACATAGGAGAGAGAGAGAGAGAGAGAGAGAGAGAGAGAGAGAGAGAGAGAGAGAGAGAGAGAGAGAGAGAGAGAGAGAGAGAATGGGCAAGAAAGAGATTGAGACTGTGAAACTCGGACGCTTTTCATCATTCTGGAACCTCGTCAGAAGAGCGGTAGTGACCGACAATTCAAACACCTGTTTCATTGCAAAAACTAACGAGATGATGAAAGCGACGAAAATGGAAGCAATGAGAAGAAAAGAAGTGAGGAGCGAAGATAGAGAAATCGAGAGAAGGCAGGAGCACAATAAGTAAACCAGCGACTCCCACGACCACTTCAAAAAAGTTTTTCGCTTGTTTCTAATAAGTTTTTCGCTTGTTTCTATTACTCTTCAGGGACAAAAGGTTCAAGGGGGTTCAACTTTCGGCCCAACCTTTATCTAGACTTAGCCATTGCTTTCTAGATAAAGAACAATAGAGGGAATTATGAAGAGTAACACAAATGGTCTTCTCTAATTTTGATTTATTTGCTTCATTCGTATCTTCCTATTAGTCTTTCTGTTTCTCTATAATTATCTCTCTCTCTTCTTCTTTCTCGTTAATAACATGTACCGAATTCTGAGACGAGATAAGTTGCCGAAGTGTGAAAACCATAGAGACGATAACAGCGAATAAAGACATCAGAACCACTTGAGCCTAGAATCGAAATACAATTGTCCGGTTTACATCGAAATTTCACCTGCAGTCGTCAAAATCTAAGTAAACGATCGCTCATTTGAGTGGTTTGTTATATGTATTATATTAATGAAAAGTGATTTAAAGGCGAAATGCAGAAAAGGCAGAGATTGCGCAATATAAGAAATATTGACTGTAAAGATTATATATATATAAAGACTCGCTGGAAAAAGGGTAGTTTTTTGAGAAATATTTTCTCAAGCGCAGGTTCACAATAAAACTTTGAATGTAGTTGTAACAGATGCAGCATTTTAAAGATTTTAATTTGTTACTGTTTCTTGATCGTTTCTCTCTTAAAAAATGGCTTAGAGCAGTTTTTTTTTCGAGACCAGTAGAAGCTAATTTGATTACAGTCATTTCTTTTCTAGGATTCAGAACCCGAGCAGGTTTTTCATGGCTTCATGGATTCTTATCTTCGGTTTATGATGGATGTTGGTTTTCGTTAAATTATTATCATTGAATGTTACAGGGAAAACCTGTTGTAATCCGACAGATCCAAGAAGTATTGTTAAACTTTCTCTTCCGAAGCTCAACTTATTCTGGTGACCCTGTAAATTCAACAATGCACTTTCAGAAAATCTTGAATCGTCGTTATCTGTTTAGCGGTGGATCCTTATGGCCTCATAGCTTCATTGATAACGCCTCATCGAAGTTTTAAGTTTTTATGTGGCTTACAACAACGATCATAAATATTTAAAGTAATTCAGTCAAAATTTTTGAACCATCGCAACTTTGGCATAGCCCTACCGTCGGTAGCGTATTGGTAACGCACTACCTTCGGGTGTTAGAGAGATTGCTTGGTCTCATATAGCCCCATGGACTTACTTTTGCCGTTCGGATATTTTAATCACTCTTCTCTTCTCTGAGTGCCACAGATGGTTGTGTCAAGCCCTTTTTTCCTATGACTTTCGACTCTTCTCAATGGACGACACATCTTCATCGTCATCAGTTTCTTAGCCGACGCTTTTGAAAGTATGAGATAAAGTATATATTCTTCATCAATGGCTCTTCTCAACTTGCTTCTACCCACATTTTCCTTTCTTTTTTCCATGGTAGTGACTGGGAGAACAAACGTTACTTTGAGTAAAGCATTATTAGTAATCAAATTTCCACTTCTTATATCACGTAAAAATTAAATTTGTATTTAGTATTTCTGAAGCCTCAACATTTAGAGCAGCTTACCAGAGTAGATAACTTTGCTGCAAGGGTCATCTCCACGTTGCCTTTGAGTCCTTGCAGCGCAGCTGTCAATACCATCAACTCAGGCATTTCCCTGTCAATACCATCAACTCAGGCATTTTTATTCAAGATCATCTACTCAGGCATTTCCCTTCAAGACCATCAACTCAGGCATTTCCCTTCAACAAAAGTAAGAAACATTCTCTGTGGATGCCGAACTCGATAGTGATGTTTTTCATGTACATACGCTACTTGCAAGTAAGCAACTTGAATTTAATTCATTCTTAACACTAATGTCCTTTCAACTTTTATCGTTTTCGTATTTCTCGATTTCACACATATTAACCATCTCCATTGCTTTTCAATTTTCATATTGTAGGCCTATCCCCTTTACACCCGTTGTTTTTCGATTCAATCACAAGTGCAGAACTCATTAGCCTGTTCATTCTCAATTAAACCCATTTCCAGTCTCTAGCACTATTGAAAACCTTGAGGCAAAGTCTCTCATTAATTAGTTTACCTTCTTTTCACGAGAATTCAAATAATTGGTATCATATTCACTGAATTTTGATCTACTTTCCACCCGTTATATCAGTGTAAAGTCACGAATAGTTGTAAAACAGTGATTATAGAACTGTGAGACCATTCAGGCCACAGGCAGCAGTTTTCTATTCTACTTGACGACATTGAACCATAAAGTTTTTTTTGTCAAACAAGTCTCATTTTCTCTGCTCTAAAGATAAAAACGGATATATCTGACATGAAAGACTGTTGTTTCTGTGCGTAGTTCAGCAAGATACCGGTCACTATAGAGAAGAGGCCGGAGATGATGAACGGGAGCAAAGACTGTAACTCATTCATCTTTTATGTTCCACTGCTTTTCCATTAACTCATTCCTCTACTTCAAGTCGCACGTGGAATACTTTGTAAGTATAATAGTCAGCGCACAGTGCTGTTATGCCCCTTTTGAATATACATTGACAATCAAAACTAGACCTGTTTGAGTAGGGAACGAATGTTCTGATTGTCCCAGAAAGAAAGATCTCTCTCAGCAGTAGAGAGTATTGAAGAAGACATGGCGGTGGAATCCGATGTAGTCACTTGCAATATCGATTGCTCCTTCTGTACTTGTCTGATAACAAGGGAGAAATACACATGTATCCCAAAATTTTGGCTTGATAACTTTTTGTTTTACAAGTGGTCAATGCAAGTAAATAACGAGAGGGAAATGTAAGAAAAAAAAGGCACTTTTTTTTTTACTTCGTCTGGTACTCGCGTCGCGGCCCCCTTCGCGTCGCTTAAACCGGATTAAACCGTGGAATTAAAATTATTTTTACATTAAAAAAATGCTTATGCTTAGGAAAAGTTTACGCTAACGAGGCCGAACGGCTTAGCTAACGAGGCCGAACGGCTTAGCTAACGAGGCCGAACGGCTTAGCTAACGAGGCCGTACGGCTTAGCTAACGAGACCGAGGGCCGCGACGCGACCGCGACGCGAGTACCAGACGAAGTAAAAAAGTACCGAAAAAAGAAGAAAAATCGACAGCGAAAGAGAAACAAATAAAGAAAGAAAAAATCAAAAGACCGAAAGAAATAAAAAAAAATAGAAACAGAGGAATGAGGAAAAGTAAAAATGGGGGGGGGGGCTAAAGTAAAAGTTTCCCCCTAGATTTCTTTTGTATCCGGTTGAGTAGATCGATCACTTACTTTTCGCGTTGAAAATTAGCCACGTATTCCGTTGTCTTTTTGTTGAGTTCGTCAGCAGAGAAATCCGTTGTGTTATGCTTTTTCATCTAAAATAACTTGTGAAGTTTTTTTCAATTCGTCAACTTGGTTTGGGTAACAGAATCAAGCATAAAGCAACCACCTTGAATAGAAAAGTATGAAGATAATTAGTAAATGGTTAGCATTTCTGTTTTCCAGTCATGTTTCTTCTTCATTTTACATAGTTCACGTATAAAGAGCATCGGTGAGCGAAACAGAACAATGAGTTTTTTTCAGGAAACAAGCTATCTTTTCAGTTTTTCGACTTTGTATTGAGCAATCGACTGTCGAATCACAACATTTCTTTCGCACCCAACACTTTGTAACTTAGGTTTTTTTTAAAAAAATCATTTTTTTCTTCAGAGAATCAACTGATTCTGCCGTTACAAGTGAACTATTCTAAATTGAATCATTGATCCAAAGTAACTTCAATTGCTTTTTATTTTTCGGCATTAAACTAAATTCAATGAATATAAATGTTTTGCATACCTCATTCGAATGCTTAGTTCAATGTCAGAGAAGCAAAAAGTATTCATGCGGAAGAGGCGACTTTTGTTGAACTTAACAAAACAAAAAAAATTCGGAATCGTCAGTTTGTATTTGTGAAACAACCTTTATACTGCTGTTTTAGAGTCTTTGCAAAAATTAAAAGGGCTTTTAAAACTGAGTTTATCTTAATCTTCGAACTTCTTCTTCTTCTTCTTCTTCTTCTTAGCGTTTATCCCGCCGCCGGGCAGGGTCCGCTTTGTAGACTGCACCACGCCATTTCACCCGATCAGCTGCGTCTTCAGTCTTCAGCCCGGTCGTGTTCATGTCTACTTCGATGCAGTCTCGCCACCTAGTTTTGGGTCTGCCTCTGGGTCTTTTGCCCTCTACTTCGAGGTTCCAGGACGATTGAGAAACGGAATGGGGATTTGATCTTATCACGTGCCCGTACCATCTCAGCCTTGACTCTCGAAGCTTTTCAGATATAGGGGCGATGCCCAGACGATCTCGGATGGTTTCATTTCGCACCATGTCTAGACGAGTGAGTCCGAGGCTCCATCTCAGCATTTTCATCTCCATAACATGCAGCATCTGTATAGTCTTTGCTGTGCATGGAGAACATTCGAGGCCATACAACGCTACTGGTCTGACAACTGATCGGTAAATTTTACTTTTCAGTCTGTCAGGCATTCGCTTGTCGCATAGTACACCGGTTGATTCTCTCCATTTGAGCCAGGCAGCATTGACTCTCGCAGCAACTGTAGCCTTGGGGTCTAGGTCTGCGGTGATGTAGAATCCGAGGTACTTGAAGCCATCCACTTTCCGGAGTTCGGTGTTCTTGACTTTGATGGTATTCGAGGTATTCGAAGTACTTTTTCCCATTTCCAAGTACTCAGTCTTTTGGAGGTTTAGTCGTAGACCATAGTCACTGAAGCGTTCGTTCCACTCTCCTAGCTGTTTCTCCAAGTCCTCTGTTGTGTTGGAACATAACACAACGTCGTCAGCATACAGTAGAGTTTTCGGAGGGCTTGTTTGTAGATCTCTGGTGATCGTGTCCATTATCAGTATAAAGAGCAGGGGGGAAAGGGCGGAACCTTGATGAACTCCTACAGCAACCTTGAATGACTCCGAAGTACCCGCTGGACTTCTCACGGTACTTCTAGAGTCAGTATACATCATTTGAATCCATCTTATGTACTCTTCTGGGACTAGGTGGTCTCGAAGAGAGAACCATATCAGCTCATGAGGCACACGGTCGAAAGCTTTCTCCAAGTCAAGGAAAGCGCAATGGACTGACTTCGCCTTTTCCCTGTGTTTCTCTTGATAAAGACGAATGGCGAAAATAGCATCTGTTGTTCCACTTCCTTTGACGAAGCCACACTGATTGACGGTTGTGCTTACAATTTTGCGGAGCCGTGCTTCGATGATCTTTTCCAAGATCATTGTGGTATGAGGAATGATTCTTATCGGCCGGTAGTTGGAGCATATTGTGACATCTCCTTTCCCTTTGTAGATGGGTATTGTAGATGATCTACTCCAGTCTTCGGGATACTCCAGGCGAGCAGTGGCTTTTTGAAAGAGGGTCGTAAGATGGAAAAGTCCACAATCACCTGCGAGTCTCCATGCAGAGGCGGCAAGATCATCTGGCCCACATGCCTTTCCGTGCTTCATTTTCTGAAGGGCTTCTCTTACTTCTATCTCTGAGATGGTGGGAACTGGTCCTTCTACTGGTAGGGACAGCGGGACGGGAGGGTGGTCGAACTCGATGTTCGAGATTTCCTCGAAGTGTTCTCTCCATCGCTGACAAATTTCGACATTGGATCGGAGGAGTATGCCGTCCCGGTTCTTGATTGTCCGCACGTGATCTTAATCTTCGAACAAGATCATAAATATTTGGTCGTGTGATATAATCTTTTTAGAACGAAGTAGAACCCGTCTCTCCGTCCTTTTTTGTATAAAATTCTATGCTTCTTTCCCTATGAAAGCAGTGAGAAAAACTCAACTAACAACAAAAAAACAAATTGAGTGTTTGACCCATGGAAGGAAGGTGACTCTCGAATGGCTCTCGAGTGGAAGAGCCACGCGACGCGAGCGAGAGGCGCGTCGCGTGGGGAGGGAGAGGATATGAAATTTGGGGAAAATTTCATCATTCTAGACTTTGAGGGCGTAGCAGGAAGACGGTGTTTTTCTTCCTGGGTGATTAAAAGTTTTAATCAACGGTTTTCGGTTGGCGTTATTTTGCAAGTTCGGTGTTTAAAATTTTGCGTCATAGCTTTTTCCATTAATTTGGCCCGAAAGGCCTGTCTATTGTCTGATCAGGAAGATTGTGTCTGTCTTCCTGGTAGATTAGAATTTTAGTCAACGGTATCGAGTAGTGTTATTCCCGAGTTTGGTGTGTAATACTGTGTGCGGCGTAGTTTTTTTTCCCATTAATTTGGGCCAAAAGCCCGTCCATTGTCTGATCAGGAGGAGTGTTTCTTTCTTCCTGGGGGATTAGAATTCTAATCAACTGTTTCGATTAGCGTTTTTTTTCACACTTTTGGTGTGTAAAACTGCGCGCGTCACAGTTTTTTCCATTAATTTGGGCTAAAAGCCAGTCTATTGGCGGAGCAGGAGGTTTGTGTCTTTTGTCCTGAGTGATTAGAATTTTAGTCAACGGTTTCGACTATCCTTCTTTCGCAATTTTGGAGTGTAAGACTGTGTGATTCAGTTTTTTCCATTGACGTGGGCCAAAAGCCCGTCTATTATCTGATTGCAGCTATGGAGTCAGATGGCAGTGTAGTGTATGCGTGTCTAGCTCAGTGGGAAGAGCATTTGCCCGGAATGCGAAAGGTCGAGGGTTCGGTTCCTGAACCAGACGGGACGAAAAAGCGAAGGGCCGTGATGTGGTTGTGGCCAGTACGGCTATATGCGTCCGCAGTGCCGACAAAGCGGTGGAAGAATGCAAAGGTCAGACCCAGGGTCAAAGGTTGCGGGGCCCATGGCCGGAGCAACGTCCACTGAGAGTGGAAGTAGAGCAGCGTTTGTGGGCGTTGCGAAAGCCGATGGCAGCTAGGAAGTCACATGGCAGTAGTGCGTGCGTGTGTAGCTCAGTGGGAAGAGCATTCGCCCGGAATGCGAGAGGTCGCGGGTTCGGTTCCCGTACCAGACGGGACAAAAAAAGCGAAGGGCCGCGCTTGGGCTGCGGCCAGTACGGCCATATGCGTGCGCAGTGCCGACAAAGCGGTGGAAGAATGCAAAGGTCAGACCCAGGGTCTAAGGTTGCGGGGCCCATGGCCGGAGCAACGTCCACTGAGAGTGGAAGTAGAGCAGCGTTTGTGGGCGTTGCGAAAGCCGATGGCAGCTAGGAAGTCACATGGCAGTAGTGCGTGCGTGTGTAGCTCAGTGGGAAGAGCATTCGCCCGGAATGCGAGAGGTCGCGGGTTCGGTTCCCGTACCAGACGGGACAAAAAAAGCGAAGGGCCGCGCTTGGGCTGCGGCCAGTACGGCCATATGCGTGCGCAGTGCCGACAAAGCGGTGGAAGAATGCAAAGGTCAGACCCAGGGTCTAAGGTTGCGGGGCCCATGGCCGGAGCAACGTCTACTGAAAGTGGAAGTAGAGCAGCGTTTGTGGGCGTTGCGAAAGCCGTGGGCTTTTGGAAAAGTATAGGCGCTTCGCCGTTTGTTCTGAGTTTCATAGGAGATGGGTAGAGGCTGTGTATACCGGAAGAGCTGAATACAACTGTTTTAAAATTCTCAGGAAATAACACGTCGGCCATGAGACAGGCGGACAAGGTCGCCGAGCAACATTTGCTGTGGCCGAAGAAAGGAGCAATAGAGAGAGCGGAGGAAGTAGGTAAGGCTTTCTTCCCGGTGTCAGTGGTGAAGAATGGGCCTAAGACTAGAGTGGTACACGACCTCAGTAAACTGAATCAGTATTTGAGCAAAACTCAGTTTCGGTTGGAAGACATGGCTTCTATATGGCATATATTGCCGTTAGGTGGTTTCATGGCAACTTTCGATTTCAAGTCAGGATATCATCATGTGGCCATCGCGGAGGAAGACAGAAAGTTTTTTGGGGTCAAATGGGACTTCGGAAGAGGAATAGAGTGTATGAGATTTGCGGCCATGCCGTTCGGACTCAGTCCAGGCCCTTGGGTGTTCACGAAATTGTTTAGACCCCTGGTGAGAAAATGGAGACAAGCTGGAATCCTTTGTGCGTTTTATATTGACGATGGAGTAATATTAGCAAGCACGTTGGAAGAATGTAGGGCAGCTGTAGAACTGGTCCGAAGTGATCTGAGAAAAGCGGGAGTAACAGAGGCAACGGAAAAGTGCAAATGGGAGCCCCATCAAGAAGGAGAATGGCTAGGTTACTCTATTGATTTGAGAGGAGGTATGGTAAGATTGTCAGATAAAAGAATTGAAAAAGCCAAAGAACGGGTCTGGAGTCTGTTGGAAACAGAAAGGCCAACATTGAAGGAGAGACAAAAAGTGCTGGGTACACTGGCATCTATGTCATTGATTGCAGGTGATAAGGCATCGTTGAGAGCAAGAGCTATCCAGACCGCAGCCATACAGCAAGAAGAACAGGGAGCGCAAAGACTCAGTCTGGGAGTAGAAGAGAGACGTGAGTTAGCGTTTTGGACAGAGTATTTGAACCAAAATCAAGAAGTTGTATTTATGGAGGAGGTTTGGGAACCGGATTGGGTAATAGAAACAGACGCTTCAGCGCTGGCCTTAGGGGCGGTACTAAAGAAGAGGGATGTCATTCAAGGCAAGGGAGCACGGAACCTAAGCGAGATGGAAAAAGAGCACTCAAGCACACATAGAGAGATTATGGGAGTGGAGTATGGTTTGAAATGTTTTCAAAAAACATTGTGTTCCAATAAGGCTTTGATCAGATGTGACAATCAAAGCGCAGTAATCATTCTAAAAAAAAGGGCAGTCTTAAAAGGCATTTGCATGAAGTGGCTCTGGAGGTTCATAGATGGGCAGAAGAAAATGAAGTAGACTGGAAGGTGGAATGGGTGCCCAGGGAGGAGAATGTGGACGCGGATGAAGTGAGTAGATGGGTGGATAGTGATGACTGGGGAATAAGAAAGGAAGTCTTCGACATGTGTGCCAGAAAGTGGGGAAGGCCGACAGTGGACATGTTCGCGGACGAACGGAATACGCAATGCAAGAAGTTTTATTCCAGAACTCATTGTCCGGGGTCGATGCATTCAGTGAGAGAGAGGCCTGGAGGTCCGGGGAGCTTCTTTGGTTAGTCCCTCCTCCTTTTATGTTGGCAAAGGTCATAAGATAATTGAAAAAAAAATTTAAAAAAATACAAGACGCGGGCTATTTTGGGTTTTCCGAGATGGCAGGGTAATTCGGCATTCCCAGCTCTATGGCGAGGTAAAGATTGGGCTGATTTTGTCCAGGAGGTGGTTGAGTATGGTAAAGGGGCCCGGATTTTGGTCCCGGGCTCAGTACAAGGGTTATTTAATGAAGAGAGGTCACCTTCAATTTTCGCTAAAATCGACTGGGGCAAGTCAAAATAAATTGAGCAGTCTTTATCGTTCTATTGGCTGAGGCCTTAATGTTGCTACGTCCGAATAAAGAGTCACCTGCCTGACAAGGGGTCAAACATAAGTTATGGTGTACGACGAAGGAGAGAAACGACGTAGGAGGGAACCATAATTGAGTGTTTGACCCATGGAAGGAAGGTGACTCTCGAATGGCTCTCGAGTGGAAGAGCCACGCGACGCGAGCGAGAGGCGCGTCGCGTGGGGAGGGAGAGGATATGAAATTTGGGGAAAATTTCATCATTCTAGACTTTGAGGGCGTAGCAGGAAGACGGTGTTCCCCCCCACCCACCCTTTAAAAAAAAAATAAATAAAGCGAAATGATTTTTTGATACAGGGAACAAGAAGGAGGTGATTGTGAGGACAATGGGGGTTCTGCGAGCAGCGGATAGGGAAGATCTGGCCCAGGCGCTTTTTTCCATATGCCGAGCGGCAGTAGCCCCAAGTACCTTGGGAACATATGAGGCGGCAGAGAGCGCAAGGAGACACTTTGCGAAGGAGCTAGGTTTAGAAGAAGAAGCGGACCTGTCGCTTTGTCTCTTCGTAGTAGACAAGGTAGCTAAAGGAAGAGCAGCCTCCTCAATCGCAGGGAGCATCGCGGCTTTCGCGTTCAGCGCGGGTCGTAACCCAATGGAAGGGGAGTTCGGAGACATTGTTAGGGCGGCAAAAAAGGCGGCGGGTAGAGCGAAGCCGGTTGAACACCATAGCAAGGCATCAAGGGAAGAGGTCGAGAAGGTGTTGGAGTGGGGAACGAGAGAAAATGCGGATCTAGAAGATGTAAGAATTGGGGTCTACGTGGCATTGGCATTCTCGGCGTTACTGCGGGGTTCAGAAGCGTTAGCTTTTTTCTTCTTTTTTTTTCGGGAGTGAGGCAGTTCACGTCTCATTCACTGAGGGGAGGTTGAGCAACGGCCAGCATCGAAGAAAGCGCCACACAAGAGCAAGTTCATAGGAGGGGGGGATGGAAATCCCGGGAAGGTATGTCACCCTATATTGAGGATACGCTCAGATCACAGGGAGGGGTACTGGAAATTTAAAGGAATCTAGAAATTGTGTTTTTTTTCTGATGTTGGTTCAATCGCTATGTATAAGCACTGTTCGCCAAAACAAGGTGTCAGGTATTCAGTGTTCTCTATCTTGTTAAATAGGGTATCGACGGGAAGTGAATGACGAATGGGTAGAGAAATAATTTGGCTGAGTTGGTTTTGTTTATAATTGTTTAGGATTGCGTTTATGATTGGCATTATTGCTGTTATGATATTGTATTGCTGTATTGCTGTTGCGTTTATGATTGGCATTGGCTGAGGCCTTAATGTTGCTACGTCCGAATAAAGAGTCACCTGCCTGACAAGGGGTCAAACATAAGTTATGGTGTACGACGAAGGAGAGAAACGACGTAGGAGGGAACCATAACGTAGTTTTTGAGCCCCAAAACAATCCCACCAAATCATGGAATAACAAATACATGTATTCCTATCAAGATTAACTCTCTGGCTTCTATTGAAGTCTGAAAATGCCTGCGTCCTCATTCCATGTCCTTGTATATATTTCTCATTCCTGCAACCTTTTCTCTCTGTAGCTCTTTCCATACCATAAAATGCAAGAGCATGCATTTCATAGAAATTCATGAAAGTGTTATTCTTAAAAACTTCATTATGTTAAAATCGAATCATATTTATTGACCGGGGGCGAAGAATTTTTCACTCATTCAGTGTTGGCTTGAGCTCTCCTCTGAAGAAGTTGAGATCTCTTCTTCCCGAAAGGGAACAGGACTATTTTTCTATCCCACCAAGGCCTTTTTTTAATGTAAAAGTGGTTTGAGAGCCACTCGCACGACCTACGAGGAGTAGAGTGTGAGAGAGAGTTCTCACACCCTCTCTTTTATGAGAGAGGGTTTACTAGTGAGGATATGAGAAAGTACCAGAAAGATGGTTTGAGAGAGAGGTTGGGAGCGGGTTGCACATTTTTAGTTTTTCGAAAAAAAGTTTTCGATTTTGTTTGTTGTTTTTTCGACTTTTTTCCTTCTACTTTTTTGCTCGAATAAAAAAAGTCAAAAAAATGTTGCGACTTTTTTTCGAGCAAGCCTGGTTGGGAGTAATAAGAAAGATTCTTAATTTAACCTAAAACTAGAAATATTATTGTTATTTTCACCAGAAATAACGATCAAGAGTTCATCTGCAGAAAAAGCCCAAACTTATTAGGAGTCTATATATTGAGTTTCGAAGAACTCGCTACTTCAATAATTTAACAGAAAATCAGTTTCAAAACAACCGTTAGTTCCGCTTTTAAACTTTTCGGTTGTGTTCATCGATTGCTGCTGTCATGGTAGAATCGGTTTTACAATCACAACAAGAAAGATTTTAATCTGATTTCGTTTAATTCTCACATCAAACACACACAATTGTTAAAGCTCTAATTCAAAGAGTAATGAAGGAGGAGAGAATTAAAAGACTGGAGTGTTCAATAAGATAAACCCTATCACTTCGGTATCAATATCATTAATGGCAACTAATTCGAGATGACTAATCAGTGTAACCTGTTGTTGTTCTGAGAACGTTTTATTCACTCGGTATAGCTACCTAAGTTATCAATTAGATGTAATTGCTAAAAACTAGCTTTTTACGGAAAAAACTAGATGATAAGAAATGATGACTTTATTATTTTAAAAAAAACTATGCAAAAACTTGCAATCAAACTATCTAAAACTCAAACTATGAGAAAAGCAACCAAAAAAAAACAGTTATCACGCTATGTACATTTCGGGACTCGTTGACAAGAATGTTCAATTTGAAAATGGAATTAATAGTATTTTATAGGTAAATGGTTTTTCATTTACAAAATATACGGTATGATGGCCTTTCTATCAGGCGGGTAGTTCTGGAAATGATTACGGTACCATCTATGAGTAATTTGTGCGGCAAAAACTTGGTTGATCACCACGAAGTAGACAACGAACTGAAAGAATAGGGAATTAGGCGGTAACTGTGCAGATAAATTAACTGCACTAAGCACCTTCGGCCAGATTCATCCAAATCAAGGCGATCAAGAAATGTTTTTTAATAATGCACCAATCCTATTCACCCACTGCTAATGTACACCAGGCTTTTACTTCGCGCCATAGGTCACCAGGATTTGTTGAGAATTTCTTATTCGGGCGGGTGACCGGGCGACCGGAAAGGGGGAGGGGGAAATCAACAAAATCTTTGGTTTGCTTTACGAAGTCAAATGATTCTCCTTTTGCGTAGCAAGGGCCGGAGTTCTAAATTCGACATTTTACGAACGTTTGTTTTTCATTAAGATCTTTTTCTGTTATATTTTCTTCACGACAGAAAAAAATTTCTAGCGACCGGGAGGAATTCAACAAGTTTGGTGAGCTATGCTTCCCGCCCTCAGAAAAAGCGTGTATTTCAAGATGAAAAATCATCCAGAAACGGCAACCTTTGAGAGAGCGCGAGAGCGATAAATGTAAAAGAAAGGATGCAGACGATCAGAGCTTTATCACTAGCTTTCTTAGATAGCGCATAAATTCAACCCGCAGTGCGGGTTTCAAAAACACACTGCTGTACGTACAAGCAGTGACCCAGGGAGTACCCCCTGGTTCTACCAGACTGGGTCGGTATCTGATCAACTATGCCGAAAGGTGACCATAACCGCTAGGAAAATTATCATTATTATACTCGAGAAGAAAATAGGTAAAAACTTACATGGATAAACCAATTTATAACTTAAAAAAACAATAACCTTAAAAGCGATGACTTTCGGTGTGAGTATGCCCAAGAGGGCGAGATATATGATGATTTCAAAGAGGAAATGAGGACAGGAGATCAACTCGAACCATCCGCCAAAACAAATACCGTGTCCATGGTTCTTGACAAGCCCTTAAAACCATGGGTGAAATCTGTCTTGATTTTTCAATAGGTCGATCGCTAAAGAAGGCTAAAATTTCCATTTTTAACTTGAATAAACCAGTTGAAGCTGAATTATAATTGTTGAGGAATGGAGCGTTTTTACTTTGACTTTTAGCTGAGAAACTTCTGATACATTCATTTCGACTGAGGAAAAGGGTCGGCAGGTCGGTCGCCCTAAAGAATCTTTTTGCCAGTTGGCAGTTTACCTATGCTTGAAACTGAGCTTATAAGTTCAGAATCGTGCTTATACGTAATTTTTTTAAATAAATATTTACTAAACTTATACTAATAATTTAAAAAAAGAGCTAAATCCCGAACTAAATAATTTAAAAATTAACCGTCCGCTCCCTTACGCATGTTCGCAAAGTAACGAGCAATCAAGTTCTGCTGCCAATTCGCATAAAAGAAGAGGAAACTGCAGAGGATCAGGAAAGACGATCGATATGAACATAATGTGCTGGGACCTCGCATCAATGCCCGCCAACTACTCGTGTGAGCTTCACTTGAGCCTGAAAAAAGAAACTGTTGGCGCTACTTGAAAGACAAGACTTATTACTTCGAGTTGAAATTTTTAAAACTAAAGTTCGAAAGGAAACAAACAAAAACACACTTTTTTCATCAGCGAATCCATGCGTTTCACACACGACGGAAAGAGGGAGGATGGTGTAATGGACGAGGCCCGTCACATAGTGGAAGATATTCATTTCGGTGTCCGAGTACACCGAAATAAACAGTGACTCGCAACACCTCAAATCAGAATTATCTAATAATCAATACATAAAAATCATTTTGAATTGATTCCTAATTTGAACTACCATTCAAATTTTTTTAAAAAAACTTGCGCATTTCAACTCCGAAAAAGCAGTGAAACATGTAAAACATTTAGGTAAAACAAATTTTTGGTTGAAAACAGAAAAAAAGAAAGTACAATTAAAAATGTACAACAAACCTTCTTATAACGTGTATCATCTGTAGACTTAAGACAAACATTCCCAACCAGAATGGAACTGCAAAAGAAATTTCTTTTCCGGGTTCATTGCCGCCTCTAGGCAGTGAACCCGCTCTTCTGAGAAGAGTTCCACGCCTAACCCGTAGAAGCTGTGATTGCTTCATAAAATACTGGTGAACAGCATGGCGAATGTAGCAGTAAAACTACCGACATTTCTTAAACCCCTCAGCTCAAGTTGATATGTTCGGGGAGAAAGAAAGGGCTTGTGGTATTCATACCCAAAGCATATCATTATCAAATTTTCATCAAGTATCCCCCCCATATGTCTCGACAAAAAAGTCAAAGAATCTTTTCAATGCCTAATCCTCTGTCTCCACTATCGAACCATAATTGCCGAGTCTATACTATTCTACAAGTGAATTTCATTCAGCTATAGAAGCATTTGACTATACTTGGTTGTTATGGTTACATGGAATTTCGCACCTAAAATTTTGCACTTTTTTCGAAAGCTGTAACTATGTGGCTGGTTTTTCCATACGGAATTCTACTGAGTCGTAAGACTTCGTTAGCTTAAACTCAACTGAACCAATCAAAAATAGATGGCGTTATGTCGATTGCAAAATTTCGGGTGCAAACTCTCGCGGTTCGTAATGTCGTGCGTGAAAATATAGGTTTAATTGAGAGAAAGGCCTCCTTTTATAAAGAAGGTTCTGCTTCGAATAGAAATATAAACACCAAGTTAGGAACCGAGGTCTGCGCACAGGCAATAGGAATATTGTTGTTGTTATTTTTGCCCAGACGTCCTGTGGAAAGGAGTCCTACAAGATGGGATCCTTTTGAGTGTGGAAAATATATTACCACAGGCGGATATTTACTACCGTGTTTGCCGGAATCACGACGTTCTGAGTGAGGCTAAAATTGGGCCCCCTTTGGACGAGTCCACTTCCGGCAGTGGTTCTATCCGCCAGATGGCCCGGCGGAGAGGGGTTAGTCCAGGCCACACGAGTCGAGGCGTCTTTTCGATTAATCTTCTGCTTTTCTACGGTCAAGGATTAGCAGGAACTCCCGGCAAACACGTTCCGCGATGCCAGGCTGGATTGACCATCCACTCAACAGGCCGATCGCATGAATACCTTTGTTGTAAACCATGGCTTCAAGTTCTTCAAGATATATCACCAAAGCTAGGGCGTCCCCCGGAAGCGACGCGGTCTTACCTTGTCCGCTAGGACCGTCAAATATGCGAGGACAGGCAGCTACCCATGGGCGGGGTATGTCTGCGCGGCGTACAGCCCAAATTCGCCTCGTCACATTGAATGTTGGAACACTGACGGGACGCAGTAGAGAGCTGGCCGCAATGCTAGAAGCAAGAAGGGTTGACATTGCTGCTATACAGGAAACGAAATGGAGAGGAAGCAAGTCGAAGCCGATAGGAGACGGATACAAGTTGATATACCATGGCACGTCATCAACAAGAAATGGTGTTGGCATTATCCTCTCCTCGAAAATTGCTGATGATGTAACCGAAGTCATTCGCTCTACAGATCGAGTCATGGCCGTCCGAATTTCTTCGTCCAACAATCACTTCCTTGTCGTCTCAGCATATGCACCTCAACAAGGATGTAGCGACGCTGATAAGGAGGACTTCTACGACTCTCTAGAGGAAGTTATCAAACTCCGAGAGTCTCATGAAGACATCTTAATCGGCGGAGATTTTAACGCTCACATCGGTTCAGATCGACAAGGTCGTGAGAGAGAACATGGAGGACATGGAAGGGTCAACGGCTACTTGACTTCTGTGCTCGATGCGATCTAGCAGTCGTGAACTCCTTTTTCAAAAAGAGACGATCTCACGGACTCACATACGAGAGCGGAAGAAATCAGAGTCAAATTGACTTTTGGTTAATCCTGAGAGCAAAGCTGCGGAACGCGAAAGATGCAAAGGTCATTCCATCAGACCATGTCTCGAAACACACTGGCAACAGTGGCCATTCGTGACTCTACAGCCTTAAGAGCCTGTCACGGATGGAGCCGGATTACCCAGTCCAGAATCGAGCGCGACCTCAGGTGGCGGATAGAGGGACGCCTCCCTACGAAGAATTCGTGCTGGGAGGTAGCGGGAGAAATCCCGCCGCGGACCAAAACTGGGTAGTATAGCTCGTCAAAGGAGGGCGATGCCGGACCGGCCTGGGCATGCCACCGGACAAAACATCAGCCGATACTCCGCTATACTTTTCAATGGCGAGTCGAGGCGCCAGTAAAATAACCTCTTGCCCTTCTCCGGTTAACGAATGGGTCTCGCCAAGAGGATCGCCGACTGCGGTGCGAGTGTAGACGGAGAAAATCTCTCCGGACTCAAAAGGATCCTCACCACCAACCTATCCCAAAAGGACTCCCCTCGACAGGACCTATGGGCAAGACAACAACAACAACATCAGACCATGTTGCATCTCAGCACCACCCTCTCTTTATGGACTACAGTTATCTTTTTGCGGCCGAGGAAGTGAAGAAGGCACTCTCTAAGATGAAGACTGGGAAAGCGGCTGGACCGGACGACATAGCCACCGAAGCCTGGAAACTTGCGGGTGATGTTGGACTAGCACATCTCGTGCACCTGTTCAACACCATCGTAAAGCAAGGCCAAATCCCACATAACTGGCGCTACTCCACGACCGTTCCAGTCTTCAAAGGAAAAGGCGATGCCAGAGTGTGCAGCAACTACCGTCCAATACGTCTTCTCAACCACACTATGAAGATATTTGAGAGGATACTGGATTCACGCATACGAGATATCGTCGATATCCCAGCTCAGCAATGCGGGTTCGTGAACGGAAGAGGCACAACAGATGCAATATTTGCACTCCGTTTACTCGTCGAGAAGCACGCAGAGAAAAGATCACCTCTCCATCTGACCTACCTCGATTTGGAAAAGGCGTTCGACAGAGTCCCCCATGAACTAATTTCATATGCATTGCGCGATCATCAGGTTCCTGAAGAGTACATTCGATGGACAATGGCGATGTACGATGATTCAAAGAGTACTGTCAGAACTCCGGTCGGCATCACAGAGAAATTCGCAGTAAACGTTGGAGTGCACCAAGGGAGTGCTTTGTCTCCCCTTCTCTTCATTTTGGTTATGGATACCGTCACGCGTACTCTACTGACTCCGGCTCCGTCAACCATCGCATACGCCGACGACATTCTCCTTGCTGCTCCTACACGTGCCGTAATCGAGAAACGCACCCAAGAATGGAATGACGCTCTTAGTAGGCATGGCTTACGCCTCAACATCAAGAAGACCGAGTACCAGGAAATCGGAGTGCAAACGACGGGAACTGTTCACATCAGCGGTGAACCGCTCCCGAAGACCTCCGAATTCAAGTACCTTGGTTCTGTCATCTCCTCAGACACGTCAACAAATGCAGCGGCATGCCAAAGAGTAAATGCAGCTTGGATGAAATGGAGAGAAGCTACAGGTGTCCTCTGTGATAGGAATATCACAGCTGGCATACGCGGAAAGATGTATAAAGCAGCGATCCGTCCCGTGCTTCTCTATTCGACGGAGACCTGGCCTACAACGCGTATAACCGAGAACATTATCCACACGAATGAGATGAAAATGTTACGCTGGACACTGGGACTGACTCGCCTAGATTGTGTGCGTAACACGATTGTGAGAGGGAGACTCGGCGTTGCCCCAATACAAGACAAGATGCGAGAAGGGAGAGTTAGATGGTATGGACACGTGATGCGAAGAGACGCGACCAACATCGCAAGACACGCCCTTGACATGGAAGTACCAGGCAAACGCCCGCGAGGCAAACCGAAGACAAGATATATGGATACGCTCAACCAAGACCTGCGCCTTGCAAGACTCCACTCGGAAGAGGCAACGGACAGATGTTTCTGGAGAGCTAGAAGCCGTACAGCGGACCCTACTCCGACCTCGGCCGGCGCGGGACAACGCTAAGAAGAAGAAGGATATTATCGCGCCTCAGTTGGCGATCCTCTTCGCGAGACTTTTTTCCTTAGCTTGGAGAAGGGCTAGAGGCTTTTTTATTGGCGCTGCGACTCGCCAGTGTATTAGAGAGTATCGTCTGATGTTTTCTTCGATAGCATGCCCAAACGGTTCGGCATCGCTTTTTTGACAAACAATACTACCCAATTTTGGTCCACGACGGGCGAGCACGCCGTCTTCAGTGCAAAAGTGCAATGAAAACCTTTTTATCCACCACCCGAAAACGCACTCAAAACCGAATAGGATGAACCGTACTTTTAAGATGGTGTAGAGTCGTGTCGTAGGCTGTAGCACCATTTATAGGCATCGAGGCCAACCGACGATAGGACTCGACCATTTAACCCCTTTTTCAGATTCTTATAAAATTCCTGATAGGATTTGTAATTCATTCTCAGATATTACCCTAGCTTGACGAATCCTAGACACACGTGAGAGAGGGAGAGAGAGATAAAAAGAGAGAGGAAGAGAGAGATAAAAAAAGAGAGAGAGGGAGAGAGAGATAAAAAGAGAGGGAGAGAGAGATAAAAAGAGAGAGGGAGAGAGAAAGAGAGAGATAGAATAACTGACTCAAGGGTTCCCGGGAGCGAAATAGCTTGAGAAAGCCGCGCAGCATCACACTCTCTTTGATGATTTTTTGATTGTAAAGAACACCAAGAACCAGCCAGAAGCCTACCGAAAACACCGCCAATACATAGAAATGACGGAACCATCTGTAACATGAAAATTTTAATTTAAAAACGTTAGCACTGTCAATTAAAACAATCAATACTTTTGCGAAGTCGAACCTTCTTCCACCGATTAGACAACTTTCTTAGAATACCTCGATAAGCACTACTATCGTTTCAACGCGACACTGAGTAACAAAGAAATTTTGAGCGTGGTTTCATGCCCGGTCAACAGACTGTGAAGTTACAGCCAGTGGAAAAAGTGATGGCCAACCTCTTGGGTACCGCGATGTACTTGGTGATGTGTCGGTGCGCGTGCGTGTTAGCCTTGCCGTAGGTGGTGACTTCGGCGACAATGGTGTCTCTCCGATTGGAGAAGAGAGTATACATACAGGCTAGGGAGAGGAGGGGAGTCACCGCACTTAGGTACAGCACGACCGCGCCCTCTCCCGCGAGCCAGTCCATCTTCATGCAACCAGGGGTTAAATAGTGACCAGATCAGCGATCTTGGCGCATACATGTTCGCACCGGATATGATCCACATTCTGTTCTTCTTAAGTTCTACTTCTCTTTTCACTCTTTTTGCTTTTACTCACCCCTTTTACAACTCGGTTGGCGCGTACAAACATGCCTCAGACCGGTCTCATTCAACCCCTGCATGTAACCCATCACAGAAAATGGAAACAATTGAATAGCCGAGAACCAATACTGCGCCTTAAGTAAAGTTGAGCCAATGTGCCATCGATTTCAGAAACTAATGAGGTATATAGGGAAAATGAATATATGCCTTCCTTCAGTACATAAGGGCGGCCATCTGCGAGTTTCTTTCGGCAATAGATCTCTTCTTCTCAAGATGTCATAGAAAAAGCGCCAGTCAACCTGAGCTCTCTTTCTTACTTTTCCTCTCATCCGAATATCCGAAAAGCAAACACAGCCGAGGCACTACTCCGGAACAAAAAATCCCCCCACTAGTTTGTTAGAGTAAAAAATGCAAGAGGAGACTGGATTTAGCGTACACACATTTTAATTTGTCTTTAGAATAGTTTTCGCCATGTGCCAGGGGGAAAAGGAGGAGGGCGGAGGTGGAATAAATTTTAGCATCACCACTCATGCAGTTAGAGAGAAAGCGAAATAGAAGATAGAGAAAATGTGTGGGTGAGAAAAAGGGAGAAAACAATAGAAAGAGAGAGAGAGAAAGGAGAGAGAGAGAGAAAGGAGAGAGAGAGAGAAAGTGAGAGAGAGAGAAAGGAGAGAGATGTATAATAAAGCTGTCAAGGGAACAAGGTTGAAACATTTTGCAATACAGCATTAACCTGAAAGTTTTTGGAGACTGGAATTTTGACAACAGAACTTGAGAAATTATATATTCATTTAATTTTTTAATTCTTATTACTCATATCTTAATACGGATACGTCCAGAGGTCGAATATATCTAGATTTAGATCGACTTTAGAGAGCGAACATCAATCATGAATCGGTGACGAGCATTCTGGTGGCCAGGACCTCTAGCAACGGTGCTTACACACGTTAAAGCTTTCAGGGATTCGAGAGTCACTCAAAACCCGACAATTAATAGTCGTGCCGCGTCCCAATATTTCTTGCAGGCTGACAAACACACTCAAGAACGGAGGTTTGTTTAAAATGCGAGGATTACTCAGGTATGCATGCGGCCGTGTATTAGATTTTAAAGGAGCAGTTGCAAGTAGATTTCCAACCACAACGCGTTCATTTTCTATAACTCTTCCCTTTGAAATGCAATAGGAAAACCTTGGAATACGAAACGTTTAAATGTGATCGAATGCTCACGTCTAGCTCATCTTTCTTTATAGGGAATTCCAACCCAACCAACTTTTGAGTTATCGCATTCTATTCCCTCATATAAAAGTTAACTCGTATCAGTGCAATTGAACGCTGTCTTTGAAATTTCTACAGAAAGAAGTTCGATTACAAGCTTAGTGGCTATATGAACGTGTATTTGATCGGAAAAAAACTACGAAGTAATTTGAAAAAACGCTCTGCGTTTTCGAATAAATTTTTTAAAAATCAATTAATAGTTTACTCACCCCGAGTAAATGGTAAATAGTTTCTTCCTTTGAAACTGTTTTCAGATAAAATGCTTCTGGCGTGTACGTGCATACGGCTTCATAATTACAACTCAATAAAGGAAGAAAGTTAACTGAACATAATGTTATGAATTTGAGGTTACACTGCCTCAACACCATCTTTTAAGGTCGCTGTGTAGTGAAAAACTTGATTTTAGACCAAATTTCTAACGATGCAACTCAGTAACAGAACTTTTTTTAACGATTTACCAATTTCTGCTCTTGTCGGTGTAGTTAAAGGTGCAGAGTGACAGAGACGCAAAGTTACATGTTCGCTAGAGGCGATTCTTCAAGAATAGTGTATAGCAGGTTTTTTTGTCATTTGAAAGGCATAATTCAGACGAACCTGAGGACACAAATCCTGAAACGGAAAAAGAGTAATTGAAGATTGCTGCGTTTTCCATTGAGCTTTGAACTTCGGCAAGTTACAAAAGAAGGTGAGGTTTTCCAGAAATTCACAAAAGCTGATGGTGGATGTATATTGCACTACACACTTAACACATAATGGACACACTTACTCGTAAGACAAAGTTTTTTTCTCCTTTTTCGGTCCCTGATGAATTCTTAATTGTTTCATATTCTTTGCTGACAAATTCACTCAGTCAAACCAGCGAAAAAATCATAAAATTTAGTAATTTTCTCAGGCGGTCTCTTTCCTTAGTCGTACGGCCTCGTCAACATAGCCTTCACCTAAGTTTTTTGCCTAAGCGAAAAAAAACACTAAAAAACCTGAAAGCCTGAGCCAGAACGGAAAAAAAAGTTGAAAAAAAACTGGAATGCTCTACTACATGTTTAGTGTGTAGTGTAATTTACATCAACCTCACCTCTTTTTGTCAATAGCTTTAAACTTTACCCTTCCTCTGTCTTGTCATAGTCACTTTGATCGTGATTCATTTTCTTAAACTCAAAGTGATAATTTTATTCATCGAAAATGCGATGGGCATAATCCAACTTTCTTGTGAATTTGTTCAGATGACTTTATTGGAAAACGATCAATTTCTCGAGCGGCTCGGAAAAATGTATTATTCTGCGAGGCTTGGAGGTCCCAAGGCTGTTTCTGTGACGATTAAACGATGTTGGTTATAATTCATTTGTGTTATAATACGTATTATCATTTCGAAAAAAGAGAGTTTGAGTTCTTTTAGACGTGGAGAAGTTTTTTTACTTCTGTAAGACGTCAAGAAGTTCTAGGTTTTAGAACAAATAAAATATCACCTAATACAGATGATGGAAAGACCAAGCCAACTCCCAAGAATCCGTTGAAGAAAAAGGAGCCAAAGCAGCCTCCATCCTGTTTGTTCCGTGCGAAGATGGGAAATAAAAGAATTAGCACCGTAGTCAGTCTATTAATTTTTCCTGGTAATCAAAATGCCACTTGAAAATCATGATTTTTTCTATTGAAACATTCGAGAAATATTTTTCTAAGTTATTAAATTTTTAGTTTTTTAGTCAGAATAAAATTCATTTATCGTCTTCATATTTCTCATGATGTACGATTCACGATTAACTTGCGTTATTACGGTTTTAGTATCCGAATCATGTATTCTAGAATCCTTAACAGGTACTAGCAAAAGAAGTGAATCGATTTAATGCTGCGTACTCCTCTCTTCTGCGATCGAATATGGATAACTTAGAGAAAAGGCCGAAGAAGACTGAAAGTGCTAAGAAGGTTATTTTAAGAAAAAACTTATCAAACGTTGACTATAATCTTTTTCCTTCTCTCGTTGTGAAGAAACAACAAAGTAAGGTCTGTTATTTTGGATGACTCAACACGAAATCAATGAGAAATGAAAACAACCTATGGAAATAAGTCTTTTCAACCAAAGATTGGGTATTTCTAAGATCTAAAAATATATTTGACAACTTGAAGAGTATTCTTCTTTTTCCGCTTTTTAAAAACGAATATGCATGAAGGTTTTTGAAGTTCAACAGTGCTCACGAAAATGATAGACAGACAGCTCAAATTCGAAATGAAGACCCGCCAAGGGACGCTAGATTTTGACCATCCAGCTCCTTATAGAAGCGCCGATACTCGAATCAGTCGGGAAAGAGGTAGAGTAACATTACTCTCCCTTCTCAGCCCTTTACCTATACCTCGCTCCTCATTAATAATAAGATACTCTCCCTTCTCAGCCCTTTACCTATACCTCGCTCCTCATTAATAATAAGATACTCTCCCTTCTCAGCCCTTTACCTATACCTCGCTCCTCATTAATAATAAGATACTCTCCCTTCTCAGCCCTTTACCTATACCTCGCTCCTCATTAATAATAAGATACTCTCCCCTTCTCAGCCCTTTACCTATACCTCGCTCCTCATTAATAATAAGATACTCTCCCTTCTCAGCCCTTTACCTATACCTCGCTCCTCATTAATAATAAGATACTCTCCCTTCTCAGCCCTTTACCTATACCTCGCTCCTCATTAATAATAAGATACTCTCCCTTCTCAGCCCTTTA